>OY759196.1:10000000-11200000 GCA_963662085.1 Eupithecia inturbata
GTCCCATCGGAATATATAGGAGTGAGGGAAAAATAGTTGCACCTGTGTTTGCGCACACACTTGGGCACTATTATAATAACCTGCGCACAAGGCTATAGCTAGTATGGCTAGTTATAATAACCTGCGCACAAGGCTTCCGTTCAGAAGTACATCATCACTGGGAACCACCTCTACCAAATTGAACTTCTGAGCATCATATACCATCCCATCCATTTTTGTTTTTGAACATTTAGAGTTTCTAAACCAAAAGCCCAGCACTGTAGGTACCAATGTCCCCCCTTATACACAAATCCCAGTGTCCCCCAGGGGATATCTCGATGATCGACAACGGGAATAATCCACGTGAGTCAGCTTGACGCTTGCAATGTGGCCGATCCCGAACTACCATCTGCAGTGCAGACGTAGTCTCTTTGAAACATCGTCGGATAATTAGCAGCATATTGTAACACTTCTGTGAAAACGGCAATTATAATTGTCCGATTATATTTTTGTAGAACACTGTTAAGTGAAACAGGTGCAGTCGGTAGGGAAATAGTGCCTGAATGTGTTTAATTTATCGGTCGCAAGCGTCGAATTGAAGAGTTACCGGTTGTTTCAACTGTCACGCAGGGTCCAAGTTGTCCGCGGCCAAGGTGTCTAAATGTCCGACTGTTTGATAGTCCGAACGGACTATAATTTGCATCCTTTCAGGTGTAGTGGATTGATCAATCGATCGTACTTTCCTATTCAAACGATTTTTAATACAAGTATTTTTTTTCTAAAATTGAAAATACCCAATTTCCTCAATACACGTACCTACTATCGCGTGACCCGAGAGCTAATTCATATAGAGAGGGCTCCCTATACTGATTATTGTCTCACTTTCACTTTACGTTTTCCTGTATGACATGGTCACTGGACATTGTACTATGTCTGAACATAGTATTCGCTTGTTATCATCATCATCAGCCTTTACAACCATGACATGATCCTCCATTGCTTGTTACTAAGTACAGAAATGAACACGAGTGCTGGTGAGTATCTGCCGCAGCGCATCAGCATTGCCATACAGCGCGCGGGGCATTGCAGTCAGCGTCTTGGGGATGCTTCCGACTGGTATTGATATGGATTAGTTGAGCTACCTGTAGATTGTTTGCAACAGTCTGCAGTTAGCTTAATTGTTTCAATTGTAAATACTAGTTCTAATATGTTTTTATTATTTATTGTAATTTTCTTTGTTAATAAAGGCCTATATATTATATCTATCTATACAGAGTAATTTTTTTAAATGGGACAGTATGGGGAAATCCGAATCTAAAGGAGATAGAGGAAAAGTGTCTAAGGAGACATTAGGTGTTTTTTTATGTAAACAAATTTGGCTCGTTCAAATTTGTGGTCAAGCGTGAGTTGTTCTTAAAAAATTATAAAGTTGGTCAATTTTTTTTTGACGCGGATCGACTCTGTTTCATGCAAGGATTATTTCATTGTTTGGAAAGAAAAAAATCTGAACAGCAGAAGTTGGTCAAATTTAATGAAAACTAATCTTCATACAGTTGGTTTATTACTTGAGTAAATGTTCGATGTGGCCGCCGTCTTGTCTTATGCAGGTACGAGCACGCTTCAAGACACTTCTAGTTGCATTTAACAGAGACTTATGGTGAATTGTGTTTAAAGTGTTGTAAACAGCATCTTTTAATTCTTGTACGGAGTTGTATCGGGATACATAAATTCGACCCTTAAGGTAACCCCATAAGAAAAAATCTAATGGCGTTAAGTCGGGCGATCGTGGGGGCCACTTTATCGGCCCATATGTACCCATCCAACGGTTTGGAAACTGCTCGTCCAAACATAGTTTACTTGCCCTACTGTTGTGGGCTGGTGCACCATCTTGTTGGTAGATTATCTTACCAAAGTTCCTTAAGCTAATAGTCTCATCCACTAAATCTGCAGCCATGTTCAATATTTCCTGATATTTTTCACTATTTAGCGTTCCTTGGTAAATTTTGATAGCAAAAATTCTGTTATGTAATATCGCACACCAACAATTAAAAGAAAATCGGATTTGGTTGTGGGTTTCTGTAGTTCTTAGCGGATTTATTTTTGACCAGTAATGGTTATTTCTCCTGTTGTACATGCCATTGTTCGAAAAGTTGCATTCATCAGTCCAAATAATAAAATTAGGAAAACATCTATTTCTAATAGTCTGAGCCACATACCAATTACAGAAATGTAACCTGCGGTCTTTATCTCCAGGTAGTAACGCTTGTACAAGTCGACCTTCTATGTAACACTTGTATTTATGAGCCTTCAATATCTTCCTTACAGTTGATTTATGAATACCGATAGTTTCAGCTGCTTCCCGTAACGAAGCTTTTGGGTATGCTTCAAAATATCCCAATACGGCAATAGTTATAAACTCACTATTGACTATTGTCGGCCTTTTACGCTTAGGCTTGAAACAGCCTTCCTGTCTTAGGTTCTTTATTAAACTATCAAATATCTTGCGATTCGGTACTACACGATCAGGATAGCGTTCTTGATACCACTTAAGTGCATTATCTCTACTGCGATAATTAAGAAAATACGCCTCAATCAAATCAACTTTATGTGAATTAGTTAACGCCATGATGAATAAAATTACAAGCATGAACTGATTGGAAACAAAATCACAGCTGCAGAAATAACTTACGTTCCAAATTTGAATTCTTTTTTTTATAATTTCAAGACTATCGGTTGCCATGATGTTTACGAAGATTAAAAAAAATGTTCTTCTCTTGAATCATCTGGAGCTCTTATCGATTATCAAAATTTAAAAATGGAATAATTTTAAATATTTTTTACACGCCTAGGCACTTGTAACAATATTAAAAGGCGAATACTGCAACTGTATGAAGATTAGTTTTCAGTAAATTTGACCAACTTCTGCTGTTCAGATTTTTTTCTTTCCAAACAATGAAATAATCCTTACATGAAACAGAGTCGATCCGCGTCAAAAAAAAAATTGACCAACTTTATAATTTTTTAAGAACAACTCACGCTTGACCACAAATTTGAACGAGCCAAATTTGTTTACATAAAAAAACACCTAATGTCTCCTTAGACACTTTTCCTCTATCTCCTTTAGATTCGGATTTCCCCATACTGTCCCATTAAAAAAAATCACTCTGTATATATAAAAGAAAGTCGTGTTAGTTACACTATTTATAACTCAAGAACGGCTGAACGGATCTCGGTGAAATTTGGCAGCGAGGTAGGTGGTATCCCGGGGCCGGACATAGGCTTCCTTTTATACCGGAAAAAAGCGTGCGAAGCCGCGGGCAGCAGCTAGTTATGTATAATTGTACATTACTCTAAACACAATACATAAAAACTTTGTGAAGAGCATCTCGTCAAGAATATTTTCTCGTAGGTACATAAAAAAAAACATTGAAATCGGACAATCATTGGCAATACTCAAATACTTACATAAAAACATATAATATCCAAATTGGGAACCTCATTCTTCTTTGAAGTCCATTGAAAATGACTACCATGAGAAGTAGGTATTACGTCACGTAGTACGTGGACGTTTTTTTTATATTCGATCTAATGATTTTGCCCGTGGGGACAGACGTCCCTCTTCCCTCTCCCTCTGCCTCTTTGTTCTTTGATGATAAAGTTCCTACCTACTTATTATAGAGGTACCTAGCAACCACTTCTATTCCTTACAACAATCTAAGTACCTAACTAGGTTAGTCGGATCATTTCTCAGTTTCAGTCACGAAGTAAAAAGGTACCAAATCTTAAAAAAGGGCTCATCATTTGTATCATGTATTTTTTACTATTTATAACTATTTAATTATTGTTTATAACTATTTTAATTATATCACTAATTACTGTTTATAACTATTTGAATTATACTTGGGTGAGACCTTAATCCTACAGACATAGACTTATCATTTATTTGCCACCACAACCTACAACTTGACTGTTATGTCTGATTTTTTGTTTGTTTTTCTTTTGTTTGTTATTGTTAAGTTTAGGTTATGATAGGACTGACATACTTTACATTGTCAAAGTCCTTAACAATAAATAAGATAAAAAAAAACAATACACACAACATAAATTAACAATTTTAAAATTAAAATTAACTAGTTATTACCTATTACACATTATAACATAGGAGCAATAGCTTGAAAAAAATTTTATTAACATTATTTAAAAAATAAGTATTTAGGTGACCAATGTGTGCTGCAAATGCAGTAGCTCAGCATAATGCCAGTAAGTCCTAACAGCGGATAAACAAAATATACCTAATTAAACAAAACTAAAAATACCACAACAATAACAAGTGAAAAGGGTGACCAGGAGCCCAGCTATTCTGCTAAACTAATCTCTTTACTATGACAATGGTATCGACGCAGAATCGCCTGCATATACATGATTTAATATTCTACCTTAGATCGAAGAAACTTCAGATGGAGGGATGCAGAAATGTGTCTAGGTTGAAACCAATCTAGAAGATTTCTATCAATGTCTTCGTTCAATTAGCTCCGCACGCTCTATCAGGAGTTTCTTTCATCTAAGGAATGTAATCTAGATTAATAACACCAATTAAGTTAATTTGCATGCTGATATCTGCCTGTGCCCATTTTATATTTAAATTGCCATCCCTGTAACTCATGTTTCGCAAAATAAATGAAATTGAAACTTAATTGAAGGATTATCCGTGGTGAATGGTGATTCTGCAACGATGCCATTGTCATAGTGAAACGATTGGTTAGCAGAATCGGGACCCAGACCAAAGTAAATTAGGAAGTGCAATATGTGGGTCTACTCGTTAGTTTAATTGTAGTTTATGATGCTAATTCATAGAGATGGCTCACTTTGCTGATTATTGTCTCACTTTCACTTTACGTTTTCCTGTATGACATGGTCACTGGACATTGTACTATGTCTGAACATAGTATTCGCTTGTTATCATCATCATCAGCCTTTACAACCATGACATGATCCTCCATTGCTTGTTACTAAGTACAGAAATGAACACGAGAGCTGGTGAGTATCTGCCGCAGCGCATCAGCATTGCCATACAGCGGGGTAATGCAGCCAGGCGTCTTCGGGACGCTTCCGACTGGTATTGCTATGGATCTGAAGAGCTACCTGTAGGTTATGAGCAACAGTCAGCAGTTAGCTCAATTGTTTCAATTGTTTCAATTGTAAATACCTCTACTAAATACTAATCTGATTTGTTTATATTCGTAACACAAATGTTTAGATTTGGTTTAAAATAAGTTTATTTACATGTACATACATATATAACACTTTTACGCTAAAACTAATGGACATAAAATTTTACATTCTCATAGTATAGGCAGGTATAGGCTACTGTTTATATGAAAATCTATTATAAATAGATAGATCTCTTATATTATGCCTATTTTCCGTATTTTACAATATGTTTTCTATAAGTACTCGTTATAATAGGAACTGAAAGGTTTCTTATTTCTGACGTTATTGTTTTAATTAGGGTTGATACTTTATTTTATTTATTTCTCTCGAAAGCATAACTTGGTTTAGGCTTTAAAGCTAACTCACTTCAATGCTCTTGGTGCTCTTATCGCGGGTGTCGTAAGAGGCGACTAAGGGATACAACAGCTGATACTGATCCACTGCTGGACGCAGGCTTCCCCCTGATAAGCGCCTATCAATCCCCACGCTGGGCATGCGTGTTTGGGATCGCAGTTCGTTGATATAATTGTTTTACAGGTGCTGCTGCTCACCCCCAGGTGGATATCACTTAGTCGCCTCTTACGACACCCGCGGGAAGAGTTAGGGCGGTGCAACTTCTAAGCCAACAACGAAGCTGCAAAGCTTTTTGCGAGGGTTTTCCAAAGCTAGCGAAATTTCAGCACAATATATTTCGTCAGCTGCCTTGGCATTACCGATAGCTGCTTCTATAAAAGGATCTCAAAGATACAAATCTCTATATAACCGTAGCACTAAAATTTCCATCCAATGTAAAGTAAGCGAAGTGAGGTACTCATAAATCTTGCGGTACAAATGGTGCCTTGTAATTTCTGTTCGATTTGTTACGAGCTTAAGTATCAACAGTTCACACGTGCATTTATTGTAAATAGCAGTAATATAGCACAGTATAGGAGAAATATGGCACAGTATAGCAGTACACGGCTAAGTATAGCAATATTTACAAAGGGTGTCAATTTTAGCTTGTGGAGGTTATAAGCTATTTCCTATTTTTGGTATATTTCTGAGGAATGGCTTATAGAGTTGAGTAGCATTTTTATAGGCCTTTAGATTCTTTTTCAACAAAGAAATTTACAATCAATTAATAGAAACAAATTAGAACTAGTATTTACAATTGAAACGATTGAGCTAACGCAGACTGTAGTAAACAATTTACAGGGCTCAACTGATTCATATTAATACCAGTCGGAAGCTGGCTGCATTGCCCCGTTGTGTGGCAATGCAGATGCGCTGCGCCAGATACTCACCAGCTCTCGGGTCACGCGTCGCTTCGATCAGACGCTCAGGTAATTTTTATTAAACCCGGAGAGCTTCGGTACCCCACGGACCTAGGGTCTCGACTCCAAGGGGAGCAAATGTGTAGGCTCTGTCGAAAGCCTTAGCCTTTATATTTAATATTCTTTGTCAAAATACTAGAATATACGGATTAACAGCTAAAGAAAAGAATATTCAAAATATAGCAACAAAAAGTAGGTAGCGTAGAAAGAGCACTCAAACTTATAACTAACAATAGACCGCTTTATCGCTAAGATTTCACACCATCTTATAACAAACAATAGACCGCTTTATCGCTAAGATTTCACACAATCTTATATCAAATAATAGACCGCTTTATCGCTAATATTTCACACAATCTTATATCAAACAATAGACCGCTTTATCGCTAAGATTTCACACCATCTTATAACAAACAATAGACCGCTATATCGCTAAGATTTCACACAATCTTATATCAAACAATAGACCGCTTTATCGCTAAGATTTCACACAATCTTATATCAAACAATAGACCGCTTTATCGCTTAGATTTCACACAATCTTATAACAAACAATTGACCGCTTTATCGCTAAGATTTCACACAATCTTATAATAAACAATAGACCGCTTTATCGCTAAGATTTCACACAATCTTATATCAAACAATAGACCGCTTTATCGCTAAGATTTCCACGCAACATTTGGATAGACTTAAGGATCAATAGAATAAAGTCCCAGTGGGTATAGTATTACTGGCTGTGGAGGTCGTGGCGAAAGAATTGACCCCCCAACTCAGTCCGTGGATGTCGTAAGAGCCGACTGACGTCCAATTACACCGTTTGCTGCCAAAACTAAGTTTAGCTTGATCGAGTTCAAATTCGTAATAACCTATTGTGTGACATCAAGCTCTTGAGCTCTCTCTCTCTCTCTCTCTCACACGCGTTCAATTGCAAAGTGAACACGTTCAATTACAACGAAACTGGTTCAAGGAACCAAATATTTAGTAATAATAACCTACGAATTCAAACATAAGTAATTTCTCAATCGTGTTTTCACATTCAAGGTCCTAAGAAATAAAATTATGTACTTCGTTTTTTACCTCCTCTTGTTTGGGGGAGGCACGTTCAACAGTGGACGCATGAGTGCTGATAGTTATGGTGTTTGTGTGTACAATAAAGTTATGGTACTTACTACCTATCCAGTTTTTATCTGAGTACAATCTAGTGCACATAACACAAACCGACCATTTCTGATGTGCGGTGATGGAGACTAAAAATAGATGAAGCTTGCACGCGATGGTTGCATTATGGCGATATTGTGATTAGGGATGTCCCGTTCTACATATTTTTATTTTAGAGGACACGTCTTTATTTGCAAAGAAAATTGCTATCACGTATTAAAAACAAATTAGAACAATTTAAACAATTAAGCTAACTGCAGACTGTTATATATTTATCATTATTTATTTATTTTATAAAAAAAATATAGTGTAGCTTCATCGATAAGATTAGATTTGCTTATAAAGCTTTACCATTTGATTGGACTAAATATACATTATATTGGTATATGTATTTTTGATGTATGTTAATAATTCATCATCACAGTTTATTTTAATCGCGTTGTTCATAATAAAAATAATAGATAGGTCCATCCCGTTTTATCTTTCATATGTTAGCCAAGTCATGGCAATCCTAGGCATATAGGTACAATTAAAATCTATCATCGGACGTTTGCTATGACTGTGCCATTCTCAGGCATACCTTAAGTATCTCCGCCCAGTACGCATCTTCTAATGATTTTTTATCACACTAAGCAAATCTAATTATTTCGATGTCAATTAATATCATTACCATCCCAAGGTCAATGAATATCGTCTATTCCAAGGTTGCCTGGAAAAGATCGCTCATAGACTCTAGGCCGCCCTTTATACTTCGTCTATTGCACGCATTTCCTTCTGTATTGGTTCAGTCTTTGAGTGGCATAATAAAGTGTTTTCTTTCTCTATTATCAAAAAATCGATATCGATAGCAGCTCTACCCCAACACTATGCACACTGGGAACGTACGTAACGTACGTAAATAAAAGCACGATAAAACTGTGATATAATTATTGGTGCGATCGTTCTGCAATCTAGGAACATAAGCTTCTAACCATTTCTGCCAGAGTTTTTATTATCTTTATTTTCTATAACTGATATTATAAGTGTTCTGGAGTTTTCTCCATGTATGATTTATCAAATATGATTTTTGGACAGAGCCTACACATTTGCTTCCTTTGAGGTCCGTGGGGTACAGAGGCTCTCCGGGTTTTTAAAAAGTTATCTAAGCGTCTGGTCGACGCGACGTGTGACCTGAGAGCTGGTGGGTATCTGGCGCAGCGCATCAGCATTGCCATACAGCGGGGCAATGCAGCCAGCGTCTTGGGGACGGTTCCGACTGGTATTGATATGGATCAGTTGAGCTACCTGTAGATTGTTTGCAACAGTCTGCTGTTAGCTTAATTGTTTCAATTGTAAATACTAGTTCTAATTTGTTTTCATTATTGAATTTTAATTTTCTTTGTCAATAAAGATGTTAAAAAAAGTAGTTGCGTTCCTTCATCTCAGCCCGTAAATAGGAGAAACATCCACCGCTGGTCCTGTGTTCAATTTTCGTTCAAACGATACTACTGGGCTCCCCCAATACTATTGGATACTATTGGGGAGGCACAGGCGGATGCCTGTGCCGTTTCGTATCGTTTGAACGAAAATTTTAAACTATTGCTATATACCTTCGATCAATTATATCCAGATGAAGGGTCAGCGCACCAAATACGTCTCAGTAAATAAGAGCGCACTTGATACGTGAGCTCTTATTTTGTTTAGTACGATTGAAGCAGCGCCAACGCAAACACGTGTCACAATGCCGCAATATGTTTTCAAAAGTTGTAAAAATAATACCCGAAAATGCAATTCAACGGCCGGAATGTCATACTTTCGGTAAGTACATGCAGAATAAGTTATATTTTTAGCTTTAAACTAACGAGTAATATCAAATTTTGAATAAAATTACCGATTTATAAACAACCGCACTGCTACAAAGGTACGGAAAAAGTACGCAAAAAATACGCCAGAAATACACGCGTACAATTTTGTGTAACAGAACAGCAGAAGCATGGAGTAGATTTGTATTGTAATAATTTTAAATAATATGTTACAAGAACTTTATAATTGGTTAATGTTACATTTATATCTGTTTGTGGGATTCACATTAGATACTTAACGTTCCTTTTTTTATTTTAGCTTTCCGTACGTACCTACGCAGAATGGAAAAATCTTCAATGTGATATCTCCTGTTTCTTTTTTACATAATATGTTATGTAATCTTACGTCAATAAATTTTAAATAAGTTTAAATTTTAAATATAAACCACTTTATAATATAAAGTGGCTATCATACTTTGTTGTGTGGAACATGGAAAAATGGAAAAATCTTCAATCGTTAGTAAATATTTTTTATTTATTATTATTTTTTATTTGCGTATCAGCATTACCATAACAGCCGGGCACTTCAGCCAGCGCAGCGTCTTGGGGACGCTTCCGACCGGTATTAATATGAACCATCAGTTGAGCTACCTGTAGATTGTTTGCAACAGTCTGCAGTCTATTGTTTAAATTGTAAATAATAGATCTAATCTGTTTCTATTATTCGATTGTATTTTTTTTTGTTAATAAATTTTAGATTTTTGATTTAGGAATTGCACTGAACTGTAAAAACTTAACATTATAAAATAATAAATAGGTATGTATAATACAAATAAACACGATGCCCAAGATATAAATAAGTTTTACAACTAAACTTTTACGTTCGTAATATAAATTATTTTAGAGTTCAACGCTTCGTTCAACGCGACTCCATACCTTTAGAGTAAAATTCTCGGAAGCAAACAAGAAACGAAACAAAACAATGAAGCTCGCAAGGCAATAACGGGAAAATATACTTTATTTGTTGCGTCATAAGGTTGATTTCACAAAAGATGTTATTTAACCTAAGTCTTTTCATTTCTAAGTGACATGAGTAATTTATTGCTTTGCTCGCTTTTTGTGACGAATGGTCGTAAGTATGCGATCATATTTTGAAGATTTGTGACTTTATTACTAGGTGTCATGGTTGGAATTAGGCTGAACTTTAACTGTTTTAAAACGTTTGTCTCAGCTCGTTAGGAAACAAATGTACTGTATAAGTATATATTCACGCGGACAGCTTTTAGCTTTGATTTTGTATGTGACCCTTCATCTTGATATAATTGATCGAAGCTATATACCTATATTAGGTACTATATTAGGTACTCTAAAAGGCAAAAACAAGCGCTTACTCCATAGATCTAAGTAAAAATATAGATCGTAGGAACGTACCATACGTTCTCCCAGCGCTTACTCAAAAACTGGCCTGTGTTACAATTACACGCAAACACTCGATCACAGTTACATTTCCCATCTGAACAAACACGAGGGCATTGCTGTAGTCGTTTTTTTTGTATTCTTTTAGTCAATAAATCACACCAAAGTACGTTGTAGCGTAGCAAGCACGCGTAACAGCCGGTCCGACTATCACTGAAGTGGGTGGACCTTATTGCACCTAATTTGAGCCTTCCACTTTCGAGAAGTACCTCATCTCCCCTTTTTTACTTTGATCGATGGCTTACTAGAACTATTAGCATGAACACAGAGGACTCTGTAATTACTAGGCAGAGTCGCCGACCGCGCAGAGTCAATATTAACGAATTGGTCTCTGGTGTGAACAACGTTTTATAGTTAAATACTGCCAAGTGATTTACTTACAAATTTAAGAAAAAACAACGGTATGAAATAAGTAACGTTCAAAATTTCCTAAAATGAGCTCCACAGGGAGTTTATCTCAGACATTTGGACCATTCTTATTTGTCGTGTTTCAAATTATTGTTTGTAATTGACATGCAATTTATAATCCGTAAAATGACAGACAAAATATAACGTATTAGATTAATGTATCTTTTAAAGGGCAATGTATACGCTTCTACAACAAAACTCCTAGTGAGCTGCAAAAGTTATCAGTAATTATATTCAAACAAATTGTCAAAACCTTCTTGTGTAAAAAGGCCTACTATAAAATATCAGATTATCTAGAGGATAAAAAAGCCTGGGACGGGATTTGCTCCAACTCGAAAAATAACAACTAACTAAAAGGCTAAAGGTTTCTTCGTCGCTTCTTTACTTTAGTCCACATACCGAAGCGACTGAAATCAAAAATATCACTTTATTTCCATGTCAGCGTTTAATTATTAACAATTGGACCTTTTCTAAGTGTACTTTTATTATATTTATGGAAATAAAGAGTTTTTGACTTTGACTTTGACTTTGACGACCGATGTGGCGCGATGGGCGAAGGTCCGCCTGCGACGCAGGAGGTTGCCGATTCGATTCCCGCCTTGGATGTTCTGGGTATTTTTTTACATGTTTATAATTGTATATCACGAAAAAGAATTCAAAGCTGCTTAATACCGTTCATTCACTACTCTACAAGCCGGAGCGCAAGTAAAGTGCATAATTAATTTGTTGGGCCACTCCGGAACAGCACTTTATACATCAGATAAATATTTAATTACATGAAAAAGATACTCCTTCTTTGCTTTTAGGTAAAAATATATAATAAAATTCCAGACAAGATTAAAAGCCGAGAAAATTAATATATAATAATATTTTTGAAATTAGATTAATAGATAATAATTTTGCTCTTGGCAAAATGCTACTACGAACTACTAAATGATTTTTTAAGTGATACTTTTGGTGACTTGTAATTGTAATCTTGCATAAATTTTGTTTAACATACTTACCTTTCATACCATTTTATTAAATAATATAATATTATAATATTATTTTAATTATTTAACGTATCTGGCCGTCTCCTATCGCAACATCCTAAATGGGTACATATTGTGTGTATTCCTATAGTCAATAAGTCCTGACAAATGTTTGTACCGTAATATGATGCAATAAATAAATGAAATGAGGTCTAAACTGCCGATGGTTTTAGTTTATGTAGGTACCTACTTACTGTGAATGCTTTATTTATGTAAAAAAAATAGGGAAAGTTTGGCGACCCTGGTGGCAACACATAGTTATAATATGCGCCATGTTGGCAACATTCAGCATCCGGCCTGCAGATTATCCAGTCCCTCAAAAGTTATTTGTGTGTAAGCTTATAGATGTTTAACAAACTTAGTGACGACGGTAAAGAATTAAACCTTGTTTTGTGTAGTTAAAAATTAAAGATATAATCATGAAAAAGTGCTACTACAGCTATGAGGCTTTGGAGGAAAAACAGTTGATGTAATTACTATTATTATTGTTGTTTGTTTGCAAATTTTTATTAGATACACTCTAACTCAATTATTAAATTTTTGCGTTGACTTAAAATAAAACCATTTCAGATAACTCAAAAATGAATTTGCATTCATATTGTTATGCGAACCATCGATCAAAAATATTATTGCATAAGCACCTTCTTACGAAACAAAACCAACACAAAAATCATAATTCTTTTTGATTTATTATTAATTTAGCTAAGTAACCGAAATAAAAACTTCAAAAGAATAATATTCTCAGAAGGCCAACCCTAATTTTAAAACAGACAGCATAATAGGTTTGTTAATAAGGCTTTTGTTATTCAATAAAAGGTAAAAAGTAAGTAAGGATTAAAATAACCATTCAAGGATGAAGGCAAAAAATATGTTTGCAATTTATTACAACGCAATATACCTACCACGATATTGCGGCTTATTCCAGTTTTCCCCCTTAAGGGGGAAAACTTGCGGTGATTATGCCAAAACTCCCCTCGTTTGAGGGAGGTTATTTGTGCTAATGATGATGATGATACCACGATAGTTGCCGTGTTGTTTTTATTGTCTTTGGATAAATAGGAACTTAGTTCATGTCGTTGCTAGAGACTGGAAACGCGAACAATTAGCTAAACTTATATTTCTGTACTAATATTATAAACACAACATTTATAAGCATAGGTACGTTACTTACCTACTCCTCAGATCTTCTGGCTTCGTTTTGATTATTATTTCACTGATATAATAATTATAAGATACCCATCTATTTCTAGCAATATTATACCTGAGTGGTATTTGAGCCGCACGCCAGCAAAACCAATAGTTGAAGCTAGTTTCTAAGGACAACCAATTTCTCTCTCTAGAAAGTATACAAATTAGTATCCTTTCGAACCACTAAACGATCTCTCATATACAATAGCTGAGACTCATTGTATGTTATCTGATTACATACAGATAAAAGAAACAAATAGATGTAATGTGTTAAATTACATCTATTTGTTTCTTCGTTGATAAAATATCTATTAAACGATTCTCTATTGTGTTTCAATAATATTGATTACAAGTTGAAGGCTAGGTGTGGTAATATTTTGGTAACATGATTTATAAGAAAGAGAACACCAACCAGTCGTACTTATAATTTCTAGTAGGTACCTACCTGATTTAGTAAAGATTTATTTCTTCATTCTTCAAATAAAATTTTAAAATAAAGGTAAACTAAATTAGCGGATGGACGTCGATGGATTCTTCGTTCAATTTTATAATGAAAAAAATCTAAAGCAGTAAAATAACATAAGTTGTTATTAAACTTGACCAAGGTAAGCTCAAAACCCGCTAAAACAAAAAGATAAAATAAAATAGACGTAATAAAAATAACTACAAGTAATAAAACAGAAATAAAATAATAACGACACACTATAATTTTCTTGCTTTTTTCCCAAAATCACAATATTAAAAGAACATCGAAAGCTATTGACACAGAAAAATGCCAATGAAATGGATATATTCAATCGAATCACAAAATTATAACTTATGGTTCAGTTTTCTCGCATGGATGGCTCTTTTGATAGACTGAAGAATCTCGTCAACATAATTGATTTTCTCATAGGTTATGAATAGTAGTAGGATATTAATAATGAATCAATCAAAATATCATTACGTGGTGGATGGCGCAAGTAAAAAAAGTTCAGGGTTACGCGTTCATTGTTTGTCAGTATTTTTTTATGGTATCACAGTCTGGGGTAATGTTGCTTCAGAAATTATGATACTTATTACTCTGTAGTGCAATAAGTATTCCTTGTCTACCTTCTGTGTCATGTATACTGAACAATCTACTGATCTAAATTATATATGAGGTCCGGAACAAAAACCGATAATTCCACTTTTAGTTCTTTCAGGAAACACAAAATAATGATTTACTAAGGAATGATTATGTTTTTTGCCAAACTAATATACCGTCAATTTAGCTTGTAGAGAAGCCTTTCAAGTAGGTAAGATTTAATAAATCTAGCGTTGAAATTTCCCTACAATTTAATGTATTAGCGCTCTTATAACTATAAATCATTTAACTACTTTCGTTTTTAACTTTGACCATACAATGTTCGCTTAAAATGAATCACTTCCTCCAGCGATCAGCTGTTGCATTACTTTGACTACGAGGTTTGGGCCACATTCACAACGATCTCAGGTATCTTTCAATCATTTTCTTTTGCTAAATATGGTATGATTAAAATTGCGAATGGTAACGTTTTGTTTCTTGGTTTTGCTTTTAGTGCTTGTTTGCCCAAATGTTCATCTAGAAGCAAAAGACACTTCACATCTGTCACTTGTTATAGTGGCCATCTTTTTAATATTTTATAAACCTGCTTATCAGCTTTATTATCAAAGAAAATTACAATCAAATTATAAAAACAAATGAAAACTAGTATTTACAATT
Organism: Eupithecia inturbata; assembly: GCA_963662085.1. Classification (NCBI taxonomy): domain Eukaryota; kingdom Metazoa; phylum Arthropoda; class Insecta; order Lepidoptera; family Geometridae; genus Eupithecia; species Eupithecia inturbata. Next base: position 10,015,272 of record OY759196.1, read on the forward strand.
GAAACAATTAAGTTAACTGCAGACTGTTGCAAACAATCGACAAGTAGCTCAACTGGTCCATATCAATTCTAGTCGCAAGCATCCCCAAGACGCAGTATAGCAATGCTAATGCGCTGCGCCAAATTCTTACCAGCTCTCGGGTTACGCGTTGCTTCGACCACACGCTCAGATTTTTTTGTAAAAACCCGGAGAACCTCGATACCTCACGGTACTCAACTGCTTATCAGCTATAATCCTGTACTTTATTTTTCTAACCCTTCGGTTATTCAATACGAACACCACCTACAAATGGAGTAATTAGGATGAAGCCACATGTGAATCAATTAGCAGCCAGCGAGTGCCGGTTTTCGCTGACATCCGGTTTCCTTATTAAAAGCAGCCATACAATTTGCTTAATCGAGTCTGTAACAAAAACAGATGTTTTGTTTTAACAGAAAGGAAATGAAAGGCTGAGCTTGAATGATCAGATTAAATATAGATAGTGATAGACAACTTGAATGATAGGTTTGTAAGTTGTGTGAATGAAGCATGTTAGTTGTTGAATGTTATAGGTGTGTACGTGATATTGATCGTTGCTTATGGAACGCTAATGGCTAGTCCAGATAGTGTTCCTCCAGTTGTTTTAGGTAGAATAGTAAACACTTGAAAATTAAAAAGTCTAGATGCATTATAAGAACACTGTAAATGGTTATTATAATTATTATATTTCGAACTGTGTGTACGTGAGTGCGTCGTATTTCGTACCGAGTAGTTACTGTAAGTACTGTGGAAGTTGTTGCTGTAGGTAGGTACTTGTAAAAAAATTTTTTTTTGATATTATTTTGTTTTCTCTAATGGCTACGTGTTTCTTTTTAGTTGTTTCTGTTTATGGATGTGAATGATGGTTTCTATTTTATATTTCATGTTACATTCTGTATCTTATTGTGAATGTGAGTGATGCCCTATCTTTAGTTTAATTTAGTGTTATTTGTTCTTAAGTTGTTTTGAATGCGATGTAAAAACTTAAGTACGTATTGTATAGTGTGTTGAGGGTATAAACTAGTTACATTACTTGTACCTTTAAGTAACATTATTGTGTTACTATCAGTGGATTCATGTTAATAGCCCATCAATTTGTATTGTATTACCCATTTATATATAATGTGCTGATGGTTACCCTAAAATAAATAAATAAATAAACTATTGTTATGGTTCAGCTCGTCCTTGCCATAAGTTCTCTAGTTTTTTCTCAACAGTTTGAGTTTTCACTATGGTAATATTTAAATATTTTGCAAGTTAACGTAGAACAAGGTTAGACTACGTTATTTATAGTATGTAATGCTTGATTTTTTCTAGTGTAAATATATTTCTAAAGCAGAGTCTCACCACGGACCTAGGTTGAGCGGAGTTCAAATCGAAGCACAACATAAATAAAGCAATACACGGCATTATTCATCTATATACTCACAATGACGACAACTTTGTACCAGAATGCAGTCATAAGAAATGTATTTCAACAAAAATGGCAACAGTCCGCGAAGAGAATATTGAATCTAATGTCAACAGATCAGAATGCAGCCAGCGATCAACAAAGACGCTACCTCGAACGAACAATGCTGACGCGATCTGAATTACAATGAACACGTGTAGGTAACGGGAGTCAGTGCCGTGACTTGATGGAGCTTCGATTATGATAGCTCTTTTGACTTCGTTTGAAGTCGAAGACATTGGGATAAGATTAGTCACGAAAGATTAAATTTGATTAAACATCACGGGTGACGATCGTCACCCGTGATGTTTAATAAAAATGTAAACATCCATTAAAAAATAAGAGGTGGCCCGCTATCATCATACATACCTAGTCAGATTGTTAATAATTTTACATCGTCAAATTGGATTTAGATTTCAGACTTCTATAACTTTATAAGACGTAAAATTTTATACCATACTAGCTGCAGCCCGCGGCTTCGCACGCTTTTTTCCGGAATAAAAGGTAGCCTATGTCCGGCCCCGGGATACCATCTACCTCGCTGCCAAATTTCACCGAGATCCGTTCAGCCGTTCTTGAGTTATAAATAGTGTAACTAACACGACTTTCTTTTATATATGTATATAGATATATACATATTATTATCAAATAAAAAACAAGGCATTTTGGAGACGCTACGGACTGGTATTGATATGGATCAGTTGAGCTACCATTAGATTGTTCGCAACAGTCTGCAGTTAGCTTAAGTAATTGTTTCAATTGTAAATACTAGTTTTAATTTGTTTTTATTATTATTTGATTGTAATTTTCTTTGTTAATAAAGGCGTAATCTACTAGGTGCAATTGATTTTCTTTTCACTTCAATTTTTCACTACACACAACAATTTCTCCACCAGTGGAAGAAGCTAAGCTGGAAGCAGGAAGCTGGTTAACTTATTTTGCACCAGAGTTCATAATATTTTAATAAATTATATATTTAAAAAAATCTTGCATATGACAGACAGACATAAACATTTATTCAGACAACGTATTTAGCATCATGACAAACATCGAAATAAAACACCAGAAATAACATAGCACATTTTGCTAAAACACATTCAGACTGGTTCTCGGTAGGCTATTTTAGACATTTATTAGGGTATATATTAAAATATACAAATTACAAATAACCACAAAATGATAATATTCGTAAAGACGAAGAACCTTCATTACGTCATAGGTTAGAGATATTGAGATAAAGCTTCGAGGGCTTTATCTTTTATTACGATGAGAAGTGGTTTCCTTTGGTCTTACTGAGGTTTCTTTTGGCTTCATTTTCTTTGTTGCCTTCGCTTTTCCTTATGCAAATGTCGACATTTTCTAATTGTTTTTCTTTTGTTTGTTTCAGGTAAATATATCCAGTGTTATTAAGGTTCTTCAATTAACTATTTGTGTAAGTATGGCTTATGTTAGATTTTGCGTAATCGTCCGTCAGATAAAGGAAAAATCACACGTACCACAACCACAACCACATGACAACGACAACACGTGGTCGGGTGCTTATGAAAATGATAAATGAATAGTTTAATTCACACGGACTTCATTTTGCAGTCTAATTCAACCGTGTGGTCGGTAACAGCCCCATAGCAACCCCATTGCAACCACAACGCAACCACCAGCCACACTGCGCACCAGTCGCCGGCTACATTGCAACTACAAGCGTCAACGCAACCACATTAACATTTTGTAGTTACCACAACGTAACTGCAAAAAGCTGCATCAGCGACACCATTCACATTCACGATGCGGTGTGGGTGTGGTAGTAAGTGTGAATTGTCCCATATCGTTTTTTGATTTATCGTTACTTTTTGTTTGTATTTCCCGACGTTACAACCGATTTCATCTTTTGATTATCAACAATGTTCAACGTATATCATTGATCAATAATATTAGGTCCTTACATATGAAATTGGCGTTTTGTATGGGAGGAACAAAAAGTCGAATATTTTTTAATATAATATATTTAATTAATCAAAGTATGAACCATTATTTTCTATGCACTTTTGCCATCTTATAGGTAGTTCATTGATCCCTTTACTAAAAAAACCAGTCGGACGGGAATCAATAAAATCTTTGAAGGCGATTTGGACTGCCCCATCGGAGTTGAATTTTTTCCCTTGCAAGAAGTTATCCAAATTTCGAAAAAAATGGTAATCTGTTGGAGCAAGGTCCGGGGAGTACGGAGGATGTCTTAGACTTTCCAATTGAAGCTCTTCTAATTTAGTAGCCGTCTGTTGCGCAGTGTGTGGTCTAGCGTTGTCGTGAAGCAGCAGTGGCGTGGAGCGATTGACCAGCCTAGGTTGTTTAGCCGCTAGCTTTTCCATCATGGTTTGCAATTGCTGACAATAGACATCAGCCGTAATAGTCTGGCCAGATTTGAGAAAACTGTAATGAACAATACCGGCACTAGTCCACCAAACGCTTACAAGTAACTTTTTTGGGGTTAATTTTCGCTTGGGGCAGGATTTGGCTGGCTGGCCAGGATCCAACCATTGCGCTGAGCGCTTCCGATTATCGTAAAGAACCCATTTTTCATCACAGGTAATGATTCGGTTTAAAATACCTTCATTATTGTGCCGGTTTAGTAATGTAACACAGCAGTCGACGCGCGTTTGCCGGTTTGCTTCAGTCAATTCGTGAGGTACCCACCTTTCAAGCTTTTTAATCTTCCCAATTTGCTTCAAGTGAATTAAAACAGTTTTATCACTAACATCGCAGCCTGCAGCTAACTCGGACGTGGTTTGCGATGGATCCGCTTCCACAATAGCCTTCAACACTTCATTATCAACTTGAGTCTCAGGCCGTCCACGGGGCTTGTTCTGCAGGTCAAAATTTCCAGAACGAAAACGTTGGAACCAAAAACGAACTGTGTTTTCTTTTGCAACACGACCGCCATACACATCATTCACCCTTCGAGTTGTTTCCGCAGCACTAGTGCCACGGCGGAACTCGTACTCGTAAATAATGCGATATTTTAAGTTTTCCATTTTGTAAAATGAGTGACGCAAACAGAAAAAAACAGAAGAAAAAAAACAAATGAATGACGATCATCGAAGCACAAATACATGAGTCTATAGCTGTACAAATTTGAATTTGGAATTCCTTACCAAAGAGGAGAAATTTGTGATTAAAGTGGCCAGTACGAAAAACGCCAATTTCATATGTAAGGACCTAATATTTATAGTACCTACCTACCCTAATCAAGAATCGGAAACAACTGCCGGTTGTTTTTATCAGAATTAAGGAAAAATTAACTTTCACCACCATCTGCATCATTTTTAAAACAGCCTTTTCCGCCTATCAATTTAAATGGATAGTAAGTGCTTTATCAATATTAAGTAACTCGAGCTTAATCTCAAGCCAAACTCGCGTATCAATAAAAGCGAAAGCAAATCTGTTTAACTGTTTATTACGTTTTTCCTTATCCGTGTAACCTCAAAGTTATACCAGCGCCGCAGATTATCAAAATAGTTTCTATTACATATGTGACAGATTGGATAGCAGTTAATATGGTAGTTATTGACAAATTACCATGAAGAAACCATTTGGTAATCGAGACGAATCCGTGTGGGCGAAATGCTAAGGTTTTATGAGCGATAAGCGAGTTTTGCTTTGCTCTAGTAGTAATTTGATAGACTGAGAGTTAGCTGTTCTTGAATTAAAACGTTATGGAGACTCTTTTAGATGCACTTAAGGGGCGAACCTAACGGGTTTGGTTGTCAAACTAGGCCTAGATCTCAGTACTCACGGGATCCCCGTGGTAAAAACTCAAATTACTTAAATTTGAACATTTTCTTTGGTTCCTTAAATGTGAAAACACGATTGAGGAAAAAAATTACGATAAAATAAAATCATGAAAGTTCACACATAATTTGGGCAAGATCTCAATAAACCTGCGGTCTATTGAAATGACTTATGTTTTCGTTCGTAGGTTATTACAAATTATTTGGTTTCATGAACCAGATTCTTCGTAAGTTGTGTAGTTTACTTGTAAAAAGCAAAAACCTGATTTTTGCGCTTACACCGTTCTAAAATCGTATGCTCCGTCCCGCTCGTATGAACGCGGAATGCTATCCTTTTCAAAATGGCGCGTATTGCGCCCTCTTAAACAGTTTAGTTATTGTGATCTTATGCGCAATCTTTACTACAGAGCGAAGATGGTTACATAACATCAACATCAACCAATGGTGACGATGATGCCCTCATCATCATCATCAACATTATTGACCAGTTAAACCTTTTATTGCCCATGATGCACATATCCGTCTTCAAGTCCTCTTGGCCCCTTCGGGAGTCTTGGCATTGAATGCGTTAACATGTACGAAAGAAGATTTAGGTGCCATCCATCAGTTTGGATGAGATGGTTCGGTTAAGTGACACATTCCTTCGTAATATTTCCCGGAAGTATTATATATAATATGTAAGTGGATACTACATAATACATTATTTATCTTAGATTTTTAAAACAGGTTGTTAAACATTGTTTTATGCAGACCGCCATAACTGAATGCAAAATAGCTACCTTTGTAATAGAAAGGTGTGAAAAATTCTTCTATTTTAAAGATTACTTATAAGAATCCAGATAATAAACTAATGATGATGAATAGGGCTTTAAAACTACGCTAAAGGTATTTTATTATTCTAACTGTAGAAAGACAACTTTCAACTTTCTACAGTATTAAGAAATAAAATAACAATATTTAGCGACTAATTTATAGTTTATTTTCCTAAAACGGAAATAATGCTTATAAAGAAAACATCGCACACGGCAACAGTTTATATTATTAGTATTACTAATTTTTTTTTATGTTATAAAGTGTACTTTATTGACAAAGAAAATTACAAACAAATAATAAAAACAAATTAGAACTAGTATTTACAATTGAAACAATTAAGCTAAAATGACAGACAGCTCGCGGACCACTCGTTTGGAACTTGTGAGAAGCCATTTTATCACTGTAAAATGTATCTAAAGATAACGAGTTTAAGCCCTTAATTGAATGCACGTTTTTGTGCTGCGTGGTAGCGGTATTGGATGAATGAGCGCTGAGCTTCAGCCTCGCTGCCTCGCTACTCTATTATACAGCCGGGTACTGCTAGGTTTTCCGGAGCGTAATGTAGCGTGTCACACTTTCGTGCAGTCAGTACGGGGAAAGAAGGCGCTCGCAACGAGCAGGATTTTAGCACTCGGGGCGGCGGCGGTGTAATGCTTCATGCTCGCTGCGAATCGTACATTACGCGCCTTAACACGTCAGTACCCGGCTTACTGACATGAAAATCCTATTCATAGTCAATGCCTGCACCACACGCTGCCATTTTTACATTTTATGGAAATGCATGCACATTCGTAAGCATTGTCGTAAAATATTATTACTATATTTTTTGCCCTTGCAACCCCTTTGTTTACAAACTAATTATTTACAAAAATTATCTAGGATTTAAGAACCAGGTTCAAAAGCTTATAAAATATAAAAATCGGATGTCACTTTCTAATTTAAGAACGCAGTAACTAAATACAAAACACTACACTAGAAAAATTGAGTTTCCCGCGCGACCGGTACGAACGATCAGCATTATCATTCTATGCCATGCTGTTCATAAACGGACTGCATTTCATAAACGTAATAATAAAACAATAAAATAAGGTAACTGAGGAGTTGTTGACTCGAGTAGTATGTATGACTACAACCCGTGCGTTCTCGTCAGCGCGATCTAGAGCTCGTCCACTTTTAATAGCGACATCTAGTATAATATCAGTCTTTTCACTTGTTTCCCCTTGAATTTTCAATTTTATTTTATTTTGATTTTTTGTTGTTATAACTTTATTAACGAAGAAAATTACAAATCAATAATATAAACAAATTAGAACTTGTACTTACAATTGAAACAATTAAGCTAACAGCAGACTGTTGCAAACAATCTACAGGTAGCTCAACTGATCCATATCAATACCAGTCGGAAGCGTCCCCAAGACGCTGGCTGCATTGCCCCGCTGTATGGCAATGCTGATGCGCTGCACCAGCTCTCGGGTCACGCGTCGTGTCGACCAGACGCTCACATAACTTTTTAAAAACGCGGAGAGCCTCGGTACCCCACGGACCTAGGGTCTCGATCCCAAAAGGAGCAAATGTGTAGGCTCCGTCGAGACCTGCATATTTGTGTCTCTTGAGATCCTCGGCCAAATCTGCCGTCGTACCAGCACTCACGGATGTCCTCGCAAGAGGGGGAGGCGCAAGTGTGTCGACGCATGTAGCGTCCCACACAATGGGGACTCCCATGGGACTAGGTCATGCCGTCGGGCCTCTTACTATCGTCATGCAACAGACCATTCGGTTCGAGAATAGCTGGTACGTTTGCGGTGACAAAGGCCCGCCGGATGATGTCGTTAAGGCTGGCATGACGAGACATCCTACCGGCGTCCCTATTACACGATAATCCGTGATGACCAAGCTGTTCGACAGCAGTACCGCACTGGCATTGATGAAGCGCGCAACACCTTGCACCCAACCGAAGAAATGTTGCGATACGGAAAGTTACGGGATCCAATAAAGTGCCAGTGTTAAATGAAGGAAATGCTTGCAACTAATGTCCTGACTCCCATTTAGAAACGGCCAGGAGACGGGCACGATCCGCAGAGCTGGAGCACGTTTGTAACAAACAATTCCGTGTCAACTCACACAGAGGCCCGTCCCATTGCCGTTGGGACAAAAGAGATTTTGGAGGAGCAGTATTGGGCCAAGCAATATGCCAAGCCGTTCGAACTTCGTCTAAAAATGAAATTTTGAATGAAATTTAAAATTTCATTTTGACCAAGATGACTTAAAAAAAAATGCAACTAAAGAACTAGTGCTGTAGACGGAAGACAGGAACGCTGGAAGGGATACACTTGATTTTGAGTATACCTAAGCTAATTTGACAGGCAGGGAGGCCTGCGACCATGCTTTGTCATCTAAATCGACTTTCAAAACCGATGATAGAGTATTCTTTATTAGGTTGTCTAAGTCTCCAAGAGCTCGCTGTTTTCCACAGTTGACTACCATCTCAAAGAATACGTAAATTAGGTACAAAAAGACACAACCGAATTATTGTAAAAGCCTAAATCTTAATAAACTAACGGGATGACAGCGGCTTGCCCACGCATGGTAGCCCGGGCTCCACGGCAAACGCCCTCCTTACTGTAGAGAGAAAAATAACAAAGAATAAGCTTCTGTGAAAACCAACTACACAGAGAGAATCCACCTTTCAATTTATATTGCGCTGAGGTTGTCCCCGGCCTGGAAAACAGTACCTGATGCACCCTAGGTGGTGGACCGCCGGCCCTAGAGCTCCAAGGCTCCCGAACAGCCGTAGAAAAACTTTTTCTGAAAAAATACATGCAAAGATAAGTTAGTACCAAAGTTGACAGTTTTTTTTTGTTGTTATTATTATTATATTATATAAAGGAGCTAAATTGAATGTTTGAATAACAATCCTCTGCGCTACTTTGTGTTATTTGGGATAGTATAGTGAAATGTTTCTAACACAAACGAAATTTTCTCTCAGCAATTTTGTACGCGTGATTTTATACGAAACATTTTAATAGGGTTGCTGTTGAAAGCCATAAAGGGTGTTTCATTTTGCTTACGGGCAAAATAATTGGATAAATATTATTTTGACAAGGTTTATCCTTTTTGACATTTATTGTCAAATTGAAATTAAGGGTCTTGTTCAAGAACGTTTGTACGCAACGATAACACTCGTTTTGAGACGGTGACAGTGACAGTAAAAAAGGTACAACGGAAAAAGTTGGAAAAACGAATTTTATTAGTAGTAGTAAGTCACGAAGTACTTTGACCTCCTTAACGCGTTAACTGCCATGCGCAAGGAGCTGTTGTACATGCCCGGCCCACGTGCGTAAGTGACTGTCAGTGTTAAAATTGGGGGACCGCAAAAGCTCAGTCAGTTCCAACGAATTATACGAGCTCTCAAAATTCTATTTAGCTCTAAAAACTATCGTAGTTTAACGAATTCATTGTGAACGTAATCTTAAAATAAAGTGTTCTTTAACCAATTTCGCTCTGCTTTTGAATGATTGTGTCATTTCATTTTAATCATAAAATAACGCGCATAGGCGCGTGGCATTCACGAGAGTATATTTTTTTTGCTGTTCCAATAAGCGCTAAAGAGCTAAGACCAAAGGGCTTTGTTTTATAACTGAATAAGGGTTGAGATTTATTATTTTATGGCATTTTGAATGGGTAAGCGATGAGTTTTTATGTAATTTTATTATACATATGTATAATTTTATTATTTTTTTGATTAATAAGGTTTGACGAAATTAATGTTTTAATCATTTATTAAACTATTATAAAATTATATTCTTATGAATGATTTTTTATATATTTTTTTAATCGTATATTTATTTTTTGTAATGAATGTTTAAATGGTAAATAATGTGAAGATTAGGTAGTCTATTGCATTAGGCCCTGCGCCTGTAAAAATAAAGTACATTTGATGAATAAATAAATAAAATAACATAATCAACATAGGTATTTGCAATTCGACTCACACTGATATTATTCATAGACATTCATCAAGTGTCATCAAACCATATCAACACCCATAAAAGGACGACATCAGCAACCTTTCTAAATCGATTCTAGCCGAAGCCCACTCAACAATTACAAAGAATACTCAAGTCCCACTCAACAATTAGGTAAATCATCGAGTTCATTTGAACACGAAATGGCAAATCCGCGATCATAAATTAGTGTTACAACACCAATATAGATAAGTACCTAAGTGTAGCAAAGGACGCCTACGGTTATTGTTTTATGGTGCATAATTAGCGTTGGACGCGACTTTTGGTTGCAGACTTGCAGCAATACACTCATGATCATAACTCTATCACTTTTCTAGGTTTTTTCTACACCTTCATTCAAAACACATAACACTTGCCAAGAACTGTATATTTCAACCTTATAGAAGGAGTGTACGAACTGCCGACAACCCGTTATGTATATAATTATGTACCTAGGTAAATCTTTATAGATACTTTATGCAAATAAAAATCCTAGCTGACAAAATTAAGTAGTTATTGTGGCAGAAAAGTTGTAGATAGGATTGGTACTTAAAAAATTACATAAAAAAGATGCAACTTTAACTGGGCGAATTTTTACATTGTTCCAGACTGAAATAGGACCTGTAGAACACAGAAGTCGCAAATCAAATCTTATCATTTTATTTGCGAGAATACGTAGTTATTATACATGTCATATCTTACACAATAATAATTTTAATTAATATGACATTTTACCTGCATTTTCTCATTTGTTTATTTTTGTAATTTTCACAGTAAATTTTACGTAACTTACTTAATCGAATGATCTAAATTTTTGACAAACACAATATAATAATAGCTGTCTGCAAATGATATAGTTAATTAGTTGCGCTTCTCTTATATTTTGTGTCTTAATTGTGACTCTTCAATTAATTAGAATGTGCTTTTAATGTAAATACCTATGTCTTTTGCTGTAATAAATACTTTTTTTACTTTACTTTTACAAGCAAAATCGCAATCACAACCGACATGTATAGTTTAAACACAAGTCGCGTCTGCTAAAACCAGTTTCGTTCCTATCGCGCAACAAATGCTTGTATCAAAAGGGTTTCGTGTTGAGCCCATTCATAAATAATATCGGAACGAGCTAGCGCGGATTTATCGTTTAATAATTAAGATTGCGTGGTATATGGACAAATGAATGAGTGACTCATTGAATTCTAGGATAAGTTTTAAAGCTAAGGTTAGTTTTGTTTGATCCTCTACTTTCAAAAAATTGTCTGGCTTAGCTTAGCTAATAAAATAAAACAAATTATACTTTGTTCACGGAGACAAGCTAATATAGCGCGCGCTCTCTTGCACAATTGTACGAAAGTGAAAAGGACGGGACTACTAGCGTGAGAGACTAAGATTGATCAGTGGGAGTGACCATTATTTTAAAATGTAAAGCTATGTTTAGATTGCCCACTTCAAACTATTACTTACATTATTCACTAGCTTTTCGCCCGGGGTTTTGTGGATGAGTGGGTTATTGATAATTGACCTACTTATGATGATACTGTGAACCTAAAAATATATATATTTTGTTTAATTTGGGTAGTGTACAAAAAATAAAAAATCAGAAATTTTCTTACAAATTTATTCACTTTCTGATTCACTTGAATCTGAATCATACTCCAACCTTATAATAAAACGTTCTGTCATATTTTCTACGTTCCTATCCATAACATCCATACCAGGCTCTACTACACGTCCGCACCGCACAAGAGACAGATAAGAAAGACTAACTTTTGGCCACACAGCGTGCACAGTGTTCACGTGCCCTATGTTCGTTATCTGCGACCAATAACGTGCAGTCTATGACTTCCCTATTAGCTTGTTTCGGCGAACAGAGAATAGTTTTTTTTTTCTAGTTACCCTCTGGCTAGACCCTGTTAGATCGATGACTTTGCAAGCTTTTATAATACGGGCCCAACAAAGTCATCATCACAAACGACCTTTGTCATTACAGTTTTGCTAGGTTGTTCAAACCTAGGCTTGCTGTGACTCTGCCAACAAGTGGACAGACCATAACAACGCTGTGAAGATTTAGATACGGTCTTCAAAAGCCTATTTTGTTTATAGTTTGTACGTAGGTAGGTACTTGGTTCTAGAATCAAAGATATTTTTTGTAAAAAACTACATTTATTGGAAAACTTAACAAAAACGTCCAATAACAATAATAGAAAATAAAACGGTAACGGTAAGTTCGAAATCGGACGAGAGACAAATGAAATGATGAATGAAAGCTGTGAAAACCAAACATTGTTTCGGATTTTCCACCAATATTTTTTTTTTGGTTTTGTAACCCCTGTGTTTACAAAAACAGTTGGATTTATCGAAAGCGAGCTAATTGACAGATTTAATATGTGCCAATGTTTACATGCAAATAAAAAAATAACTTCGACTTAATTGTTAATTGTGCAAAGGTACTTGTCAAATAGGCAATCGTTTATACTTATTGGGAGAGCGCTAATCGATTCATTGCCTGGAGGACCCATTCAATAGAAATCGTATCTTCAAAGATGGGTGGGCATACGCCTAAGTTCGCTGGTGATCCGTCATTTCTGATTGACAGCTGTCAATAGGCGTTTACCTTTTTTGTCAGGAGCGTGTGGCAGGTCAAACTTGATTATTTGACATTTTGTCGTTTACAAACAACCTTACCAGCAAGTTGCTTCGAGCGCGTCACCAGTTGACACCTTTCGTTTCGGATCTCTAAGAAATAAATTTCAGAATTAATTTTCATGGTAACGTCATCGAAGGAACTGATCGGCCGTCCTTCGTTTTGTGCGATCCGACGTCATTACTTCATTCGTTTTTCCTAGTAGACTTTCTGAAAAAAGACTGGAGTGGTGGAAGTGTAAAAAACGTAAGTTCCAACTTCTGACTCTCCTGCTGGTACCAGATCTTTCGGATTTGCAAATATTCGTCTTCGAGCTCACGTCAAAGTTCTCGCATTTTCGGCAGTATTATGTCCCATCTACATAAAGACTCTTTATTTTTGTTGAAGCTTAGTTATCATCCTGCATTTTATCTAAGCCTCTCCAGTTTTAGATTACTTGTCACTGTATTGTTACAAGCAGCTTTTTAACCAAGGGCAAACATCTTCGTAGGGCCCAAGTTAATTCTACAGCCAGTTTTAGATTATTCGTCACTGCATTGTTATTACCATTTTTTACCCATTTATGGTACGAGATCTTCGTAAGGCCCAAGGTGATCAAAATTTTGGATTATTTTATCCGAAATTAGTCCACAACATCATCAAAAAAAATATCTAAAAATCTCCTTTTCATCATCATTATTTTTAATGAAGATGATGAAAAGAATTTAATTGAATTGTAATTTTCTTTGTCAATAAAACTGTAAGAATATTTTTAATGTTACCGAGCACTTTTTACCGCTTATTGTCTAGAGTCATTAATGTCATTATTCAAAACTACGCCCTTTTCCCCATCATTTGCATTCCCTTCACATTCGCCCTGCACTTCTCAGTTCTCACCGTAATCGCTTGAACTAGATGCGCGGGAGTCCGACCGTTAGCTCAATGGCGGTTTGTTTTTTGCTTCTATGGGCAAATGGAGTAACACCACCAGATTTGTATATCTTGCAACACTGCTATTGTGGTGTTTTTGTCGGTGAGGCATTTGATGTTTCTTTATTTTTGTTGTATTACGGTACGGATTTGAAACTAGATTAGGTAGGTAAAACGTTTGTTGTGATAAATCATACTATTTAGATACTTTAGGTTCTTCATCTTTAAGTAGTGTAGAACACGTCTAGTTAAATCCACCAATCAGACTTGAAATTCATACCTATATTGTGTTTAATGTAAAAGTACATAATTATGTCGGTTCCAAAACTTATGATACAGCCGAAAGTTTTGATCCCAATGAAATTTTGCGTCCATGTAGAACATAATCCGATTTATATACTAAGCTGCTTTCATCAAGGAATACCACGTGTGAGGCCGCGGGCAGAAGCAAGTGTAAGTACATTTTTAGCAAATTTTATTAGTTTATTAATTTTCGAAAACCATCTGGCCTCAGCACCCCTCTATTTTTCCATCCCTTTGTGAACCGGAAGTTAATTCCGTGGGTAATTACACCGGATATCAACCATCCATCATAAGAATTCGCTGACCGACGGTGACCCGGGTTTAAGTAAGTACTTATCATTTATCAATGACTGTGGTCTCCGAGACTTTTTGCCTAAACATGCATAGGTGCATAGGGACAATAACTACATAAAAAAAGAAGTTTTCTAAATTTTTCTTCGAACGAAAATCATACAATTTGGACGATGAAACCGTACAATATCTCGTTTTTTTTTGTAATAACCCTCTCAATCATGTCATGACCCAAGCAAACAAATATCTCTTATTTTGACCACCTAATGAATGATTTTTATGTCATGTAGCATCGCTAGAAAGGGTTAATTGAACAACAAGTGAATCGTATAAAGTTACATTCAAGTAGGTACTTTACAAATACTTAATAATCAGCGAACGAAGCTTTGTTATTTACTGCAGGCAGATGCTGGATGCGCCAAGCTGAACACAGGGCGCTATGGCGCTCATTGGGGGAGGCCTATGTCCAGCTGTGGACTAAGTGTAGGAATCGCAGCTAGCTCTTCCTGATACTGATATCTATAAAAGTCGAGTTTATAATACAAATGCTATATTGTATAAAACTACGACTAATAATGATGATAATGAGTGTGATTGAAATGGCTGCTGCTGATGCACTGACCTCCGGCTCCGTAGACGCGCCCGGTCTGCGCTCGCGGCACGAGTATCCTACTCAGGTAAAACTGCTGATGATGCTAAATTATACCTACGTGATTGATGTATCGAACACTAAGATAGGTTGATGATGATGATTACAAATACTTACTTATACTTTACAAAATAAAGACAAGCTATTTTGTGGCGTTAGAACCACAATAATATTGACGACTAGAGGTTAGATTTCGGGTGATTTTGAAAAAAGCTTTTGAAATCATATCTCAGCATCCGTATCACTAAGAACATTGGGTCCACCGGAGAAATGTAGTGCATGACCCCCAAAACCCCCCAAAAATCATATGGGTATACATTACACACGCACATTATTTGACATTTTAAGATTATAACTCATTTTATATATTTAAAAAGTTATCTGAGCGTCTGGTCGACGCGACGCGTGACCCGAGAGCTGGCGGATATTTGGCGCAGCGCATCAGCATTGCCATACAGCGGGGCAATGCAGCCAGCGTCTTGGGGACGCTTCCGACTGGTATTGATATGGATCAGTTGAGCTACCTGTAGATTGTTTGCAACAGTCTGCAGTTAGCTTAATTGTTTCAATTGTAAATACTAGTTATAATTTGATTGTAATTTTCTTTGTTAATAAAGGCCATTGCCATTTAATAATATATTTTATATATATATTTTTTTTAAGTAATTTACATGTATTTTATATTCTGCTCAATTTAAATTTATATTTTGTGTCATTTTTGCATGCCGAATTTACCGGTGAATTATGTGACCTTATTTTAAGCCTAAGACAATTTTTATTGCAATAAAGTGATTATAATTATACCACACTCTGTAATAGGCTCTGCTTTGTAGTACTAAAATATTAAAAAAGAGTAAAATTAAACCCCCGTTATAATTTACAGGGTCCATTTTCGGTCAATGTGCGCCATTTAAGTCAATTTGCCTTTCTACTACAAACAACCCCAAAACGCCACTCATTGTCCATTACAGGCAAACTAACCCTTCAATTTCAGGAGTTCCAATCCCATTTGGGGCGTATCTCGGTGGTCGAAGGATGAATACAATTATTCGCTAATTCCCTTTGAAGTACCCTTTGGTCGGCGTAGGTCATTCTGTGTTTATTACGTTACCTACAGAGCTTTGGTGTCTTCTGGGGTCTGGTATAGTTTGATTTTGATTAAATTTCTTATGTAAGCTTTTAAACCTTTCGGTATTGCATCGAAATAACATTTTGTTTATCAGCCGATGAGTCCGATGTGAAAAATTCCAGCACCTATTTAATAATTACACAAACTTTAATACTGACCGTTTTTTGGATCTCATATGTAGGCAACGATTGGGAATAGGTAAACAGTGTATAGAACCAAAGTTATAGAACATTTTATCAGCTTTCATTATCTAGTATGACAAAATTTACTATGACGCATCGTTTACGAGATGTAAGCATAAAACTAAAACGGGACCTTCTTTGTGTCTCCCCTAGCAGGGCTCACCTCAGAAGGGTGACTCATAGTCATCTTGTCATAGAAAATACATACGTCAATAGTGAAAACCAGCGCAGTATTGGGCAAATGCATAATACTGCAATATGCTGAGTTAGGGACCCCTATTTTACCCTTCATTTTTATGTACCTATACACTTTTTTGTTATGTTATTGTGTTTTTTGGGTAAATAAAATGTATTTTATCTTAGTTAAAAAACTTTATGGACTCCACACGTACATAGGTCTACCTACACCCCAAAGTCGGCGGGCCGCCGCTGGCCGACAAGTGTTAAGACTGTCGGCTGCCTACAATATTAATACACTGAAATGTCGCACCAACCTGCCTCCGGGCTGTATCCTCGACTTTGGTATGTCCGCAACGGAGTCTTCCATTGCGGAACTTTAAAATTACATTAGGTAGGTGGAAACCCTACCAACTTCTACCAATAATTTGAGTAGTATATGTTTTTCTTCCAGTTAAACTTCGCTTTCTGTGACCTGACAACAATTACTGTGCCTATGGCCATAAATTGTGTTATTATTATCATCATGATCATCCATGATCGTCCACAAATGACCACTGCTGAACATAGGGCTTCAAACGACGTTACAAACAGCGGTCCTGAGCCACCTCCATCTATCGACTCCCTGCGACCCAACACGTTGTGTATCAAGTTATGTTGTCTCAAAGTAATTTTCATTCCAAAATTACACTTCTAGTTAGCAAATTAGAATTCTAATTAGACTAGCTTCTCAGCTGTCCGTGTTTTCCATCACATTTCTCATCACTCCTATTTACGCTGGAGCCTTCATTAGACCTTCAACTTCAGACAAAATTTAAACTTTATCTAACTTTTTGATTATGTAAATTTTCTGGTCCATTTGGTAGTTGTAGACGTCATTCTCAACAACACTCTGTTTTAATAAACTTAATTAGCTGAATTATGGAGCGTTAAAATGCATTATTCATATTTGTTAAAATCTTAATGTTGCTTTGTATTTAAATTTATTGTTTTGGTTTTGTTTAGTTTATATTAACTTTTGCCCGCGACTTTGCATACTTTCTTTAGAAGCTTTGTAGAGAAACCTGATATTCAAAGAGGGTGCGTGAAAAATTATTTGTAGCCCAATAAGTTGCCCATATTTCATCGAACCACTTAATATGTACGTACATTCACAGCATACATTCGTTTAGCAGTTATAAAGTTATTTCAGGTATTATGACGACCTGCCTGCGACGCAGGAGGTTCCGGGTTCGATTCTCGCCTCGGGACAAATAGATAGATAGAAAGATAGAAAATACTTATATTGCACACTTAAAACTAAGAAACAATTAACAAAAGAAGCAATTATGACATAGAGTGACAATTGGCGGTCTTATCGCTCAAGAGCGAACTCTGCCAGACAACCTGGTATGGATAGGATCGTCGGAAATACATGGGGTAAGATCTGTGTGCATCTAATATGGTACTACTTAAAAATACGTACATACCTACTCCTATAAATATATGTAACAAATGTTTGTACGATCTGCAGATATTTATTCCGGGTGTTCCGAATGTTTTCTATGTATAATAAAAATATCTATCTATGTAGTGTAATGTATTAAGTATATCAGTCATCAATCACAACACACAACAATTTACCAATTATACGTTCACGTCGTTATAAGACAGATGAGAGATCGATGTTTTAAAAATGATCAAGATCAATATTATGAAGCAATTTACTGCCAAGACAAGAATATCTATCTAGACTTGAGCCTAGATATTCAGTTTTCAATTTCACATTCTTAGTTCGAGTCTACACAGCGTGTTACACAGGGCTTTCTGCTAAGCTTGATACGCTTTGCATAGCAAATGGGAATTAATTTTGAACGAGCTAAGTGATATTGTTACACTGAACCAATTTGTGGAAAACAGGTTTGGTGTTGCTGAGCAATTTATAAGGTACTAGTCTCTGCCCGCAGCTTCGCACGCTTTGTTTCTATTTAAACGTTTATAGGTCATTGATATCTCATGGGAACTGATTTATGAGATAAAAAGTAACCTGTGTTGTGTTCCAGGCTTAGCAAAATTCCAGCACGATTAATCCAGAAGTTTTGGCGTGAAGAGGTAACAACATGCATCCATACAATCATTTCAACAAGGAGAGCATTCATACATCCAAACTTTCGCATATATAATAATATTATATATGCGATATCACATATTATGTGATAGTGTGATGTGATATTCACAGGTATTTGTCGCGTTTTAACCTGTGACAGACAGATAGAGAGTATGTGAGTGGGTAGGTACCTGTTGAAACGTCGGGAAAAATAGGTAACTAACGCGATAATTACTCGTGAATATCTTAATATATTGTGTTCAGATCGCGTTTATTTAGAAGTTTAAAAAAAGATAGCTCTTCATTTAAGATCTACACTTACATTTTTGTAGTATTTTTTTACGTTACGTCTTCACGAAGACGACTTCATTGAATTTTAAGATTCTATTCAGAAGTTCAATATAAGAAAACTTTTATATCGGTAACAAAATCCATCCATTTTTCATAGTACATTCCGTTATCGGACCTACGTAAAAGTAATTCTAAAACATTATAGTAATTACTAATTACGCAATAAACAGCTACCCACTCTCCGGTAAAATAATAGCACGTTCCGGCGGTTTACCAATCTCTAATTAAAAATATTACAAATAAAAGATCGAATCCTGGGAATGAGATATCGGCTATTCGATCCTATTGGCGGTGCTTATATTGATAGCAGCTGGTTTTTTTCAGCGGAAGGTTTGAATTTTTAATCTTGAGGTTTTTATGATACGTAGATTTAGGCCATATACACTCAGTAGCTATACTTATTTACCCATTTAAATGTGTCTGTTGGGAGCGAAAATAACCGTTCTACATATTTTTAATAAATATTTTTTTTAATAAGTTGTTTTTAAGGTTCATACATCCCGAAAACAATAAATTTATTGTTATATACATACATAATCAAGTAATTCTTACGTTATAAGTAGGTATACGTAGATACAATAAATTAATAAGTGCAGGACATTAAATGTCCTACACTTATTAATTTATTGTATCTAAATCTTTTTGCATCTAAATGGCAAAAAAGTAGTATAGAAAGTAGTATTCCAAGTCCAAATCTTTATGTGCGCAAAATTTCATCTCGATCCATTCAGTAGTTGTCTTCGGTCAAACATTTTCACAACAGCACAAACTTTCGCCTTATAGCCAAAATAGTCTAGTTATTTATAGTATTTTTTTAGATAGTTAATAGTTTTTCTGGCCTATATATCTGGACCAGGGAAAATTACCTTCTAGAAGCAACGCAATAAAGTTAATTTCAGCTTGTACTTCTCCGTCAGGGCGCTAAATGGCTAACAGCTGTCATTCTGCGTTGAAATAGAGGGCATCCCTTTCTACACTATGCAAGCTGAGCGAGACTTCAGACCCAGTTAGTGCACTTACGCGCTTGTAACGTATTCTGGCCTTTTATAATATTAGTCTATTTATTTATAATACCAACAACCAACGAAACAACAAACGAACGAAGAAGAACAACATAACAACCAACGAAGAAGATGCACCAACGGGTATGTTAATAAGCTATTGCATGACCGTACATCGTACAATAATTATAAATTGTCAAGACAAGAGAAATGCAGCGCTGTAATTGACACCTCAGTTTTTATTTATTTTTCTAAGAGATCAGTTATTGCTTTGGAAAGAGGCGTAAGTGGATGCTCTCTTCTGACATTGAAGAGAAGCATGCATTATTTCTTCCTGCATTTTAAAGCTTTAAGCTTTGTTAAACAAAGTTCTTGGTGTGAACATTTTATTATTTATTTATTTTGCTCACATGTATGTGCATGTATACAGTGTAGGTCTTAATGGTATCTTAGGTTAATAGAAAATTACAAAATTGAGTTTAAATTAAAACGGATAGTATCACATAGTTAATGCACGGTCAGGTAAATCATGCATGTAAATCGTAATTAAAATAAAATAATCCTAGTTGTAATTTAAAACAGAATGTCAAAATGAAGATTTAATTTCTTACGGCGCGGGCGTCTAGATTATGTCTGTAAGCTCATAAAAATAGCAGATTATTTATATCTGATCTTTTTATTTTTGATCAAACTAGATTTAGGGCTATTTATTATGTAGTATGTATTTACAAAATATAATTATATCAGCCGAAAACCGGCCCTTAGTCTGAAGTAGGATACACCAGGGCCTTACAAGTTCTTAGGTATCTATTGTAAATCATTCAATAGGCTTTACTTACTTTGGGGCTAAAATGCTAAAAATGTGAAGTGTGCTAAAAAAATATTATTCGAGATTTTACTGTTACTCAGCATCTCTTTCCCCCATCTTCAATCCTCTTGGAAGAGGATACAGTTTGATCTCTCAATACCGTTTTGGTTGATTTGTTATGTTTTCCTGTGCTGTTTGTGTGTGAACTTAATAAAAATTGTTATCGATCTATCTATCTTGGTTTTCATGTTTCAGGTGCTCGTCTAGTTTGTCTCTCTATTGACGCCTTGGCCTACCTATTCTATGAGTGTTGTATGAGAAATGTGAGTTTCCAGTCTTATAGGTCGATCTAACAATGACATTGTATCGTGCGAAAACTAATTTACTAAGTAGGTTAACCAATCTTAATTCCCAATGAAGTTCAACAATAAACCATTTTATTAATCTTAAACGTTCTTCCATCCAGATAAGGTTATTTATTCGATTCTTCTCAGTATCACACCAGAGTCTCTGAACTCTATAGTCCTTATTTCAAAGGATTAAAGTTTTGTTTGATAATTTTAATTTGTCGGTACTTCTTAAAGTAGTATCTCGATTGGCCTAAATAAAGCGGCTTAAATGATCGTAAGCTTTGGGTAGGTTTCGGTTCTTATCAGAATCAGCGTAGAAATTGGTCTCTGGAACTTATTAAAACCCACTAACATCATGTAGGTATCAAGCTCGCTGCCTCGGCTGGTACATAGGTACTACATTGTAAAAAAATATTTTGACGAGAAAGAATACAACGTTCATTAAGAGACTGATCCGTTTTGGCTCACCTCGGCAGCGCTGACATACCTACCTGTCCACGAAAAGGTAGGTAGGTACTTATCTATTTGGGTACCTAGCTATAAATAATTGCTTGTACTTACTCATAAGTTTAAATTCTAGTTTTTTAATTCATACCTTACCTTTGTAATATTTGTTTTTAACTTATAGTAAATTTCTAAGTTACTGCATTCTTACCGATACCTATCTACTTTATTGTCTATGTTTGATTTTGTGTTTTGTGCTGTCTATGTTTGTGAACCAAATAAACCATACATCTATCTATAAAGCCTTGGTTTCTTGATCACTACGCAGTACGCTGCGTTATGCGCTATGCGGTGACGGACACATAATCGTGTGAAAAACGTCTAGCTAGAGTGATATTTTATTCCGTCGAAGTCTGCGTCAGCAGTAAGGGGCAAGCGCAGCGCCGCAGTACGCAGCGTATTGCGTCCCGATCAAGAGATCGGGACTTAGAAAAGCTAGCTTGTAGCTTAGAAAAGATTTGCTGCGCTACTTCTAGCTGGATTTACAAAAATAAGACGGTCAAATGACGACATCTACGCATTGTTCTACGCATTGTTTTTCTCTAAATAGGTAGTGTAATTTACATTATTATACAGGGTGTCCGCTGGCAGATTTGACACTTTGAACTGAGCTGACGGCGCGTAAGAAGGCGGCAGCGGGGAGAGCGGGGTATCTCTCGACGCGGGAGTGCTGCGGGTTATTTAATAGCCATGAGTCAGTGGACGGGGGCGCACCGCGCTTTTGCAGTTGAGGCGTATTTTGCGAACAATAATTCGATCAATGCAGCAAGGCGTCGGTTTTGTTCTATTTTTGATATCCGACGATTGAAGGATGGCCCGTCAAACCAATTGATATGGGCGTGGGTAAAGAAGTTTAGAGAAACCGGATCAGTCGGAAATCAACCTCGGCCTGGACCTTCAACGACTGTAACTACTCCTGAAAACGTAGAACTTGTGAGAAGGGAAATCTTACAAAATCCGCGTAAGTCTGTCCGAAAGATTGCAGCATCAACGGGTGTGAAAAAGACGTCTTTTTTATTCCGGAGCTGCATCGTCATGTTGGTTACAATAACCGAACACATTTTCAGCAGGATGGGGCCACGGCTCACACTGCTAGGGACTCAATGGCTAAAGTGAGAGAGCTTTTTCCTGGAAAATTGATAAGTCACTTCGGCGACATAGCCTGGCCGCCTAGATCACCCGATCTGACCTCTTGTGATTTTTTCTTATGGGGATATCTCAAATCTCGAGTATACACTAATTCGCCATCAACAATAGAGGCCCTACAAGAAAATATCCGACGAGAGATTGCAGCTATCAGTCCAGAACTTTGCAAAGCGAGTTTTCGCCAACATGAAAGAAAGATTGCAAGAATGTTTGCGGCTAGAAGGACGCCATTTGAGTAGAGTGATTTTAAAAAACTAAAATCCGCATTATTATTATGTAAGATAACAAATAAATAATTTTGATTGTATTCATATTTTTATTTTATTTTATTTTTTGAAGTATGAAATCTGCCGGCGGACACCCTGTACTACTTGCCTACATAAACTTTTTGGGGTTCTCATGCTAGCAGGAGTATGCTACTTCAGCTTCCTTCTCAGACGGCAACATAAAAATACATTCAACATCATCTTTAGTTTCTTGAGACAAGTGGCACTATCCAATGCTATTAACGTCTTTACGACGATATCAGATTATCTAGAGGATAAAAAAGCTTGGGACGGGATTTGCTCCAACTCGAAAAGTAACAACTAACAGGCTAAAGGTTTCTTCGTCGTTTCTTTACTTTAGTCTACGTACCGAAGCGACTGAAATCAAAAATATCACTTTATTTCCGTGTCAGTGTTTAATTATTAAGAATTTGACCTTTTCTAAGTGTACATTTATTGTATTTATGGAAATAAAGAGTTTTTGACTTTGACTTTGACTTTGACGACCGATGTGGCGCGGTGGGCGAAGGTCCGCCTGCGACGCAGGAGGTTGCCGATTCGATTCCCGCCTTGGATGTTTTGGGTATTTTCTATATAGAATAAAAAATATACATCAATGTAATATATTTTATAATGTTTATCAGTCATCTAGCACACATAACACAAGCTCTGCTTAGCTTGGGGCTAGATGATGCTGTGTGGATTGCAGCATTTTTTTTTTCTTTTTACTCTTAACTAGTTACTTAAAAATATCTACTAAGCCAAAAATAGATGTTAGCTCTCGCTTTCCCGAAATATCAATTTGCTCTCGGAAAGTAATTACCAGAGTTGATGAGGGTTCGTCAATAAGGGCCAATCTGTCGACTATTTACACTAATTTGTTTTAAGATTGACTTTTAGAAACTCATTAACAGCCTGTCACTGTATCTAGCTGTCTCGAGATTATCAACTGTCTTTTTGTCTGTATTAAAATTTTTGTTTTTCCAATTTCTTTATTTAACACAAGCTTCTGCCCGTGGCTTACGCGTTTTTGGAATAAAAAATTGCGTATTTGTTATTATAGAACCAGATCTTTATGTGTGCGAAATTTAAGCTCGATATATTCAGTCGTTTTGGCGTTGTCATCGGCCATACATCTTCACAACGGCACAAAATTTAGCCTTTATAATATTAGTACACAGATTACAGAATATATATTACTAGGTTGACGGTTTAATCAAATTATACAATCAGGCAAAGCAGGCTAATAAAAATAAAATAAATAAAATAAATAAATAAATAATGCTGGACAATCCACACAGCATCATCTAGCCCCAAAGTAAGCAGAGCTTGTGTTATGGGTACTAGATGACTGATAAACTTAATACAATACGTAACATTGTAATTAAACAATGACCGAGAAAAAATGAGTGACTCTTTTATTCCACGACGAATTCAACGATAGAAAATATCTACGTTTGTCTTTTCTTGTAGTTAATGTAAATATTTATCCAAGTTGCAATATGTTTTTCTCAAGGTATTAAAATCAAAGTTGTCGTCAAACTTCTCTACAACCCTGTTCGAAGTTCGGGATCAAACTCAATCCTGACGTCTACCGTATTTTGTAAACGTTCTCAGTTCCAAAAAAAAGTTCGTATCTCGTTGCTAGGCAAATTGCTTACAGCAAAGTTTTATCGAAAGTTGGTACGGATGAAAAACTTTGTGTTATTTGGTTCCTTCCTTTGTATGATAAGCTTGGATGCAAACTGTAAAAAGTTTGGGAACATTTTAGATCCCCACAGAGTTGTAGCAGTTGAAACAAAAGATTTAATCTTTTGTTTCGACTGCTCGGTGAATCGGTTGAGAGATTTACTTACATTTTATTGTAAGTAAATCTCGTCTAAGAACATAATTATGTCTAAGAACATACATACTTTGGAATTATATTATTAGGCTTAACTGATTTGAATATTTATGTTTGCTCTAATACAGGGGTGGTTTAAAAGAAAAAAACACAAGAAATAAATAATGATTGTGATACGAAGTTTCAGGTTCATCCAGTTTGTAATACATTTTTTTTTACACGAATTTCTAAAAGCGTAAATATTAAATAGGGGTCACAGCCACAGCCTACCTTCGTTATAGATATTTCACACAAAAGATTAAATTACTCACCAGAATATGAAAGGGTTTCTAAATTAAATATAGGGGAAGTTATTCATGAATAGATAAACATACAATGGGCACAGCCGTCTGTCTGTGTACAATCAGCTATAACAATATGGGTATCGTTTTTTTGGAGGTCAAAGTGTTTAAAATTCAATCTTCATTGTGTTTTTCTGTTGTATTTTAACGTCCAACGTCTACAGGGGATTGGTTGTAGGTATGTTTACGTCTTGTCTGTCTGCAGCATCGTGGAAGCTTCCAATCCAAACGGATTAACCAATTTGGATGTGATTTTTATTTTATTTTGTTACAAAGCGTATGGTAGTTCCGTTTTCGTCTGTTATTATTATTATTCCTTTTTAGGGTGTATTACCCAAAGGGTTCCAACGGAACCCTAACCGAGCTTCGCTACCTGCCCGCTTGTCAGCGGGCTGTATGTCATGAACCTTATAGGTAGAGAATTGTTGAAATTTTGTCAGAGTGAGTGTGTACTCGTATTTCTATTGCCGCTATAACAACATAACAAAGTTTTTAATAAAAGGGTTTTTTGTACGTACGTTTTTATGTACAAAAAACGCTTGTACGACGGCTCGGAACCTGTCATGTGCAAGTCTGACTCGCATTGGGCATTTTTTACACAGGTGAATTGGGTGTAATTTTTATTTATATTGCAAAAAATTTTAAGTCCTACAAAATTACAATTACAGAATAAAACAATTACAACTAGTATATACGTTTATATATATTTCTTGCAAACCTAAGCCGTCACCAGAAGGCAGTGTACCCAGAATGCTGGCAGCATTGCCACGTTGAATGGCAATGCTGATTCGTTGACCGAAATAGAAGCCAGCATTTCGATCACCTGTGTAGTCCTTATGATTAGTGTACGAAAATACGTATAGCAAAGCTTTCAGAAAAGATGGTGTATATGTCATCAGAGAGACTCCAGAGGTAAAACCGAGAATACAGAAGAAAAACAGAGACTCCAGAGGAGAAACAGAGGTGCCGGATAAATAAAACTTTTGTTATCCAACCTACAATTGAGCAACCTATTAAAATGATCTCCTAAATAAACAAACTTTTTATTCTGAGATAATATCGTGTAATGGGAGAGGGCAACTCTGAAGCTGGTTAAATGTATCTTTGTTGGTTTTGATGTTAAGGTAAGGTTTGACTGGAAGAGATCTTTGGATAATAAGGCTTATTCTTTTACCGGGATGGCAGCGGCAGAAGCGCGGCGGACTTTCAATATCAATTTAAACCACTAGTATAGCTTAAAAATCAACCACCAATTGTGAGTCAACTCACACACTCCGTACCGTAAAAATCAGGCAACTTTATCGAAAAACCAACTAATTTTCATTTGTTCGGAGACCCAACGAAACATTATTCATTATAAAGTTAAAAAAAACATTATTCATTATAAAGTTAAAAAGGTGAAACAAAGAATTTTCAACTTTATAATATTTTTAGTATAAGTTGTTATTATAGTTGAATTGTTTCTTATTTATAGAAAGTTTTATGTGTCTACCTATTGTTGAACAAGAGTCTCGACAAACGAAGAGCAAAAATAGCCAAAAAAATCACGTTTTTTGTATGGAAGCCCCCTTTAATTTGTATATTTATTTTATTTTTATTATTTGTTGTTATAGCGGCAAGATAAATTGAATTGAATTGAATGAATTCTCTGAAAACTTAAACTGTCTACCTCTTACGGTTCATGAGATATAGCCACGTGACAGACGGACGGACGGACAGCGGCTTAGAAATAAGGTTCCGTTTTCACCCTTCCTACCTAAACGACACCAAAGTTGGCAGGCCGGCGCTGTTGACAAAATTACTCGGTAAGTACTTCTGAGATCTACCTCTAGATTGTTTAAGGGATCTGCAAGGGTGCCCTCTACATCTAGAATAACAGAAGCGAGGTTCTCTATGAATCCTCGTTTCATCAGTTTTATTAGGAACATAAAGAAAGTCAACGTTAGTTTTTAAAGTAATTTTAAATAGGTACCTACACTGGTTTCCACTTAACATTAAAACATTAAACACTTGCGCCCACGGATCACTTAATACCTGTTATTTCTAAGAATTTGTTCTCACTATGAAAACTATCGTAGTTTGTTGAATTCATTACGGATGTAAGCGGGATCTACGAACCTTATTTGATTTTTGAGTTGGAAGAACACCGACGTTTCATCCCTTAACGAGGGACTTCCACAAGGTGAGGGTGAGCGTGGGTGGGGTTGGGTTAAGGGGTGAAACGTTGGTGTTCTTCCAACATAAATAAGGTTCGTAGTTAACCCGCTTACATTTGTAATGAATTTGTTCTCTTTTGTAACCTTTTAAGAGCTTCTTGGTATTTTAAAGAACCTCATGTTTAATTGGACTGTCACGGTAGGGCTGATCCACCAGTTCAAAGTAGCTCAGCGAGCTATGGAAAGAGCTGTTCGGAGTTTCTCTGAAGGATAAGATTCGTAACGAATACATCTGACAGAGAACCAAAGTTATCGACATAGCTCAAAGAATTAGCAAGCTGAAGTGGCAGTGGGCCGGCTATATCTCGCGAAGAACCGACAACCGCTGGGGTAAACGTGTTCTTGAGTGGTGACCAAGACTCGATAAACGTAGTGTAGGTTTGTAGAATGGCTAGGCCGTTTACAAAACGGCCGGCGCCATTTAGTGATATGCCTAGGCTGATAGTAGAACGTCCAGTAAGTTGGCTGGATGAAAGCTTGCGCGAATGGCTGACCTTGATTGAAGCCAAGTCATTTAAATTTTAGTTGGCTACGTGTTGTCTTAAGATGTGATGTAACAACACAAAAAACTTAACTTCAATGCAATCTGGCACCCATCAGAGGGGTGAGTCCGCTTGACGATAGTTTCGTGACGTGATCGTGACGTCTTCTTTTTCTATAGGATTTGGTATAGCGCCTCTGTCGTGTTATTTTTATTATTTGCTGTTAAAGCGGCAAGAGAAATACACATTCTCTGAAAACTTCAACTGTCTACCTCTTACGGTTCATGAGATAGAGCCCTGTGACAGACGGACGGCCGGACAGCGGAGGCATAGTAGGTAAAAATGTTCCGTTTTCACCCTTCGGATACGGAACCCTAAAAATGAGACGTCACAATCACGTCTAGATACTATCGTCAACTGGACTCGAGGCTCAATATTCGACTTCTCTACTTTTCCTTGTTTTGATATTTATAGCTACTGGTACGCATTTTCCAATGATCTCAGAAACTCAGCTTCATAATAAGTACCACATTCTGAAAGCGAAGAATTTGAATACATTATTAAAGTTAAGCTTCTTAGACGAGATCAGGACGAGCCGTTTAGAATTTAGACACCAGATTATACAGGGTGTCGTCTGTTTAACTCCAGCGGTTGCGTAAGACAAGGTTGCTTGTTTTAAAGTTTGGTAGAAGTCACGGGAATACTGCTAGTTAGTAGAGCAAGCAATTTCATCAAAATCTATATGTATAAAAGAAAGTCGTGTTAGTTACACTATTTATAACTCAAGAACGGCTGAACGGATCTCGATGAAATTTAGCAGCGAGGTAGATGGTATCCGGGGGCCGGACATAGGCTACCTTTTATTCCGGAAAAAAGCATGCGAAGCCGCGGGCTGCAGCTAGTGCGTTAATGTTTAGAAGTTTGGTATTGTTATCTAGATAAAAAAAAATTATTTAGACGGAACTTATGTAATTGTACCTACCTTTATTAACAAAGAAAATTACAATCAAATAATATAAACAACTTAGAAGTAGTTTTAACAATTGAAACAATTGAACTAACTGCAGACTGTTGCAAATAATCTACAGGTGGCTCAACTAATCCATATCAATACCAGTCGGAAGTTTCAATTGTTAGATGCGCAATTTAGTAGAACGTCTTCTACGTATCAATAAACTTACTCAAAATAGCTTATAGTAAACTTACATACTACGTCGTAATTGTCAATGTCACATTGCTCAGGTTATCGATCACCCTGTATAAGCCAACAAAAAACAGTCGAAAGTGATTTTTATTACGCTTAAAAGGATTTTGATGAACCGTATTAGACGCGACGGTAGCCTATTCATGAAAGCCATTTGTCGGCAACGAGTCTCTGTCAAATAATCCCAGCTTTGAGTAAATTATAGCTGTAAAGGTGTAGGGCCACTTGTGCTCACGGGTAGTCTACGTCGTCGCGTGCATTTAAAGCTGGGTACTGGCCGGCGACGTTACGGGGCGTAACTTAATGTAACACACACATGTGTGTCACACAGCGAGCGTTCGTGCAGTAAGTACGGCACGGCTTGTTATCTACGAACAAAAATAATGGTTTTATATCTATGGCATTGTCTATGAGTTCATCTAACATAGCTGACAGATTCCCTCCCCCCTTCTCCATACTACTTTCCTCTGGTCTCTGAAAACAGTGACAATGGACGCCATATTAGTTTTGCCATGTTTATTTACTTTGTTTGCGTCGAGCTCGTTGTCCGTATTTCATATCCTCTCAACTTCTGAAAGCTGCAATAACATCTTGAAACATGTACAACATGTGCTGTGTTGTGAACTCTCTCATTTACTCTCTTTCGTTTCCTTTCCTTGAATAATACGATTAATAATTTTAGGTAGGCAAATATACATTTTATAAATTTAAGGAATAG
The DNA here is from genome assembly GCA_963662085.1 of Eupithecia inturbata. NCBI lineage: Eukaryota > Metazoa > Arthropoda > Insecta > Lepidoptera > Geometridae > Eupithecia > Eupithecia inturbata. The sequence continues at coordinate 10,044,939 of OY759196.1, forward strand.
TAAATGACTAGCTTATATTGTGACATCATATCCGAGCCTAAGCAGTTGGATATGATGTAACAATTATGAATTAAAAAAGAAAAAGCTGTCATATATGATTATATAAATGCTTTGTAGTGTCGAAATCTAGTCTATGGGAGTACCCCGTCTATACGAAGTAACTAACTAGTCTGTGAAGTACGAGATATTTTACGATAATATCGGTAAATAATTCTTACCAGCTTCTACGCGCGGCGTCGCACGCATTTTTTGGAATAAAATGTAGCCTAAAGGTTACTCCAGTTCTACATGTGAGCCGAATTTGGCCCCGATCTATTCAGTACTTTTGGCGTTGTTTTTGGCCAGACATATGTATTCACAACGGCACAAACTTTGGCCTGTATAATATAAGAAGGACAGGATAGGATTCGTCACGTCCTACTCGCACTTCTGGGCTGGTCGGCACTGTGTGAAAAACAGCGTAATCCATATGTTGTTTTTCACACAGTTTCGACAAGCCCAGAATTCTATCCTGTCCTTATATTATAAAGACTAATACTATAAATTCGAAAGTAATTACATAATTATTCTACCGGGATACCATTTGACGACCTCTGTGGCGTAGCGGGTGCAGGTCCGCCTTCGACGCAGGAGGTTGCGGGTTCGATTCCCGCCTCGGGACAAATGTTTGTACGATCTGCAGATATTTGTTCCGGGTGTCTTAGTGTTTTCTATGTATAATAAAAAATATCTACCTATGTAATCTGTCATCTAGTACCCATAACAAAGGCTCTGCTTAGCTTGGGGTTATGCTGTGTAAATTGTCCAGCATTATTTATGATTTATTTTATTTATTGGTTACCTCCCTGCCCATTTTCATTGAGATCCGTTCAGCCGTTTAGGCGTGAAAAGGTAACAGACAGGGAGAGTTACTTTTTCGAATTTATAATATTATTAGTATGGATTAAATTATTATTACGCCCATATTCACCCTACAAAAGGAAGAACATAACCAACTGTCGGCAGGACAACTCCCACGCATATAAACTGCTACATTATTTTTCTACCAATTGTTTTGTTGGAATAGTCAGACGTTGGTATTTTCCCATCCTCCGAAAATGGCAGTCTATTTTCGGAGGATGGGAAAATACCAACGTCTAGCTTGAACATGATATGTTTGAGTACCAACATAATATAACAAACAAATACTATTTCTAGGACAAAAAAAAGTTTTCTTTCTTTTTTAACCGACTTATTAGTCAACTCGCTTGAATTAATCACGTGAGTTCGCGCGAGTTGGCACCTTCCGATTTTATTTGGTTGATTATAGTGTCCGATAAAGCTTGCCGTGATCTGAGTCTATTTGACGTTAGTAACGAGACGTGATCGTGACGTCTCCTTTTTCCATACAATTTGTTACAGGGCGCCTCTATCGTGCGGACATGGAACTACGCAAATCACTAAAGGGGACATCACGATCACGTTTCATTACAAACGTCAAATAAACTCACCCCTCTGATGGTAGCAAGTCTAGTTTAGTTCATGTCAAATAGTCATTTGTTTATTTTTATGCATAAAATAATAGCCTAGTTGAGTCCAAAACTAAAATTATTGCCAGAACCTAACACATTAAGTCCATCTAAAGTACCGATCAATAGTATTCGTGAGTTCATCACTCATACTATTTTGCCGCTGTTTGCCGCTTATTTTGACTACCTATTGAATAAACGGGCCTTTGTCTACAATATATGCATCAAATTGTTGCGAACCTGAAAAATTAAAACAATGAATACAATACCAGCAAAAACTACCACAAAATTCCATTGAATTTAAAATGAATCCTGCATTATTCAGGCAACACGTGAACTGAATCGAAATGGAAACTCATTCAATGGAAGAATTTATGTTTCAGCTGTTATTTTTTTTGTGGATTTTGTAAATTAACCTGCGGGTATGGAATGAAATTTAGGGGTTTCAACTGAACGCACTTTTCGAACTGAGACCTTAGGCCCCTTCCATAGTTTTCGAAAACTACAGAAGTTTTCTTTTCCATACATATATTTAGCGCCTTGCCGCTTTCCGGGTACTGAGAGGAACTACTATTTTTCTTCGAACTACTATTCATAGTAATTATGAGAAAAAAAATATCAATAAATAAATTCAAACAAATTGTCAAACATATCCTTTATTGCTTACTACAAAGTATCAGATTATCTAGATTCAAGAGGATAAAAAAACTTGGGACAAGTTTTTGTTCCAACTCGAAAACTAACAACCTAACACGGTAAAGGTTTCTTAGGTAGTTGGTAGGTTGTACTTTACCTTAAAAAGATTGAAATGAACAAAAATCAGTGACCACTTTATTTCCTAGTATTACTTTTGTAATTTGAATTTTGTGACGTGTCCAAGAGTCTAAAGTAAGGTCTACCTGTAAGGTCTAAAGGAAATAAAGCACTTTGAATTTGAATTTAAATTTGACTGCATTCCAATAATTTGTAGATAATAGTTTCGGTATGATTTTGAGTGATTTGTTGCATTTTAGTAGCAGATACTTTGACAAGTCAGCGGTAGTGAACAAAAACTTTTCCATTTTGGTATAGTACTTGTGTGGTGCTAGTATGAGTTAGCTATTCCAATCTCATAGTGTCAAAGGAGTAGATGGATTAGAATTTTAGTAAATTCAGTCAATTAAATTTATTCACCATTACATTATCACTAATACTGGCATGGCAAATAATAAATAGTACAGTACAAATAATAATCTTAAACATAACCCTAATTATTATAATTTATGATATTATATCTGATCATAAGTATGTATAACAAATAAGCAATAAATAAAAATACTAAAGTAAATTTTGTAAATTTGCGCTATGAAGACTTTTTTTACGTACCTACCTATTCAATAAAGCTTGTATGTCCTTGGCTGATATTTGTTTAAATGTCTATGCTGTTCTTGCAAAGTCAAATATCTTATCGTATCTTTATCTTTACCCTTGTACGTGTCAAGTGGGACGAATCGTCATAATTCAATTGTTTAAATTGAAATCCTGAGGCTCCTTAGTCGCGTTTACAATGCCTATTATTTTAGGCAGTGGTTGGTACCTATGTACCTAAAGACACCAAAACCTTTGTCAAATGTTATGATAGGTTTGTAACCAGAGCCTAGCGTATAAGTATATTTTCAATAGTTCTATAGTACCATTAGAGTGTACAGGGTTAGCCAGGATACTTAGCCTGTATTTTATTTCATTTATATGATAAAACCTCTATTCCTAATAACTTTTTTAAATTTCTAAAAATCCATAAAAAAAATAAGTATGTAGTTTTTATTTTCTCATAAATTGAGCCCATGACTCCTTTCACAACTTTTGTGTAACTCTCATAGTTTCTGATTTGACTATCTACTTCCATCTCTAAAAAACATAATAAAATATTATACAAATTATTATATTGCCAGTATCAAAAAATCCAGCGTTTTCATTTATCAATGACCGTTTCCAAAAAAGTATAATGTCAATCATATAGCTCATGAATCTGGAATTCTGGATAATGTTTAATGTATTTTCAATAAAATGAATGTTTAATGTATTTTCAATTAAATACTCAGAAGGAAACTGCTGCCCTACATCTGGGCCTTGGTCGATTCTTGCACATGTTCAGTTGGAAGGGTATATTCTTACACCACGACCGTCACGGATATCTTCTATCGCCATACACTTTTATCAAGCTCCTCTCACTTGCACCAAACAAAGTTTTTCCTCACTGGCGACATTGCCAGCATTGCATGCAATAAAAACACACTCAGCGGAGCACACTGACTAGTTTTGACTTGAAAACCGGTTTGCAGCGGATTTTTTATACAATTATCTGCAGTTATACTGTTTAAAAATTCTTAACACAACCTAATTGGTCGTGAAATGTCTGAGCGACGCTTTAGTTTTTATTGGCTTGATTAACGAATTCGATAAATTAAAAATGATTATTGGATTTTGTTTTTGAAATAGTTTGTGGCATGAAATTGTAATTGCATGAATAGCCACCCAGTTTTATTGGAGTCGATGTCTAGACATGTTTTTGTATAAGGTGCTATTCATGTAACCTACCCAAGTGAAACCGTTATTTGGGTAAGCATTAGTTTTGACTGTAATCAAAAAGTTATTATGAGTTTGTCTCAGTTTTGACTAGAACACTTTTCGGTTAGGTTTGCTTTCGCCTGCCGTGCCTATTTATTTTGGTTTACATTGCTTTGCTAAGTTTCGAATCGTTACTTTAGAAGCCTCGTGCCTATTGGTAAGGCTGTGTGTCACAAGGGTTAAATCATAAGCTGCTAATTTTCATAATATTTTTGTTTCTATCAACATTTTTCTGTTTACTAAATCCCTGTTCAATAATTTTAATAAAGCAAAATGACCCTTACAAAATGGCTGTCACTTTGGCTAGCCAGCTACACAGACCGTCAAAATATTACTTGTGACCCTACAAATCTATTTGAAGGCAGGGTATGCAAATTTGATCAGGCCCTCAATTCATTTTGAATTTACCCGGGGCTTAATCAAAGGCCTGATTTCATATTGATGTACAAGAAAATTTGTATTTCCGAAAAGGTTTATGATCGAATTTCTATTGCTTATTATTTTTTAGAGGGTTTCTTGAGTGTCACTTTGGTTTTATAAAAGGATCGGTAATATTATTTAGGCAGATGTGAGATTTTAAAAAGGAAGTAGAAACTGAAAGCTAAAATATAAGTCAAATTAATGTAGAAATACTGAAATTTTTTAGGAAGACGAATCTGAAAGATATAGTTTAAGTCAAATAAATGTAGAACTATTTCTACATTAATTTGACTTAAACTTCTCGTAGGTATATTATCGTACATTTTGACAAGAAGTTTTGCTAAGGTTGGTATACCAACCTTAGCAAAATATCGTGCAAAAATGTACGTAAGAAGCACCAACAAGTAGACACCCTACACAAATAGCAGTAGGAGATTTTAGCTCTTTGTTGATGATGCCTCCCTGTCTGAATTTCGGCTACGGTAGCCAGTCTCAGTGGAAAGTAGCGAATAATATAATTCCAATATACTTAGAGCACAATTGTGTGCGCCTCTGCACCGCATCGTTGATATTTACGAGAAATTCATTGGTTGTTTCCTGTTTCTACTATCTGAATTAAGTTACAAGAAAAATATTCTACAACTATTACAAATTAATCTTCTTTTCTATTTATAAAAGAAAGTCGTGTTAGTTACACTATTCACTATTCATTCACTATTACTCAAGAACGGCTGAACGGATCTCGGTGAAATTTGGCAGCGAGGTAGATGGTATCCCGGGGCCGGACATAGGTACCTTTTATTCCGGAAAAAAGCGTGCGAACTATGGGCTATTGTGAATTTTTATTTGTATGAAAATTCCAATGACAATTTTTAGGCCCGATACTGGATTTGAACCCGGAACTCGTTACCAGCGGTTAAACTCGGGACTGCTAGAACAACGAGGCAGTCTCCTTTTGGCTCTATGTATATGACTTGGCGAAATGCATATTGTATGCATATGTGTAGAAATCAGTCACCCACACGCATTTAACGAAACACAAAATTATTACAACAGTAAAGGTGCGAGTCAATTGATGCATGCGCACACACTAAGTGCTAAACAATTTCCGCTATGTATAGAAATCTGAAACAACAAAATAATAGTCACAACATACTCATATGTGTTAAACCCGTAAAGACAAAACATTTCCTTGTTTTTTTTTAACGATATTGCAGTCGAGGGTCTCTCTACCCTCATTTCATTTAGGTTTCGTTTGTGGGTTGAATTTCGACACTTTTTTTTGATGAAAATTTAATTAAATCAACTAAGAAAACGTAAGCTTTTTAGAAAATAGGTACTGCAGTTTGTTCAAACCTTCAATCATTGCATAAAAACAACCAGATCAATAGGTACCTCTATGTTTAATTCATGGCAAAATTGTGTACGTGCACCATTGTATTCAAATTTCGTGGCAAACTTTCGCCAATTACGCTAGGCTTTCGCAGGCGAACCCTGGAGTCGAGACTAGTGGGAGTGCCGTGATGTAAGAAAGTTGATGGAAAATTAGCTGCGGTATTGTATGAAATTGTATAATGTGTTAGGAAAGTGGTTTCGGTGTAAGTACCTGTCCGACGCAGTGGGCTTGGGGTGTTAATATTGTGGATTCGATTTCCATTTCAGTAACTTTCATAATATTAGTTCATCAAGGCAGTTTTGTGAATAAAGTTTAGGGTTTCTTATGTTTTACTCTTGTGTTTCCAATCAGGTATTCTCTATGACCGATGTGGCGCAGCGGGTGAAGGTCCGCCTGCGACGCAGGAGGTTGCGGGTTCGATTCCCTCCTTGGACAAATGATTGTACGATCTGCAATTATTTGTGCCGGATGTTCTGGGGTATTTTCTGTTAATTAAAAATAAGTCTATTTATGTAATTGTTGTATTAAGTATATCAGTCATCTAGTACCTACCCATAACACAAGCTCTGCTTAGCTTGGGGCTTGAAGAAGCTGTGTGGCTTGTCCAGATAGATAGATAAAGGTTTTATTTACGAATTCAGACACAGACATACAAATCAGACTACAGCAATTATACAGGTTGCTAGTAAAAAGAAACAATAATAATTTAATAAAGTTATAATAGTTTAATACAGTTTACTAAGTAATAAAAACAAACAATAACATAATTAAAATCTAAGTAAAATGTCTGTGTGTCAACCATTATTCCCTCAACATCATCAAAAGCCTATATTGGTCCACGGCTGGACGCAGGCCTCCCCCCGATAAGCACCCCATTGGCTTTTACCTTATAGGGGGTAATGCGCATGATACCCACGCTGGGCATGCGGGTTGGGGATCGCAGTTCGGTGGTAGAATTGTTCTGCAGGGGGCGCTGCTGCTCACCCCCGGTGGATATCCCTTAGTCGCCTCTTACGGCACCCGCGGGAAGAGTTGGGGTGGTGCAAATTCTAAGCTGGCACCACACAACATTATTTATTTAAATATTTATTATTCTCTATCAATACAAATAAAAATGTTTGGTATAAACTTTCTCGCCAGAATCACGTTAAACGTTACGTCGTCACCTAAAAGAAAGCAATAAATCAGTTAGGTATCTTTATCCCTCTTTTACGAATAGGTACCTACATATATATCTAGTAGGTTTTGTCATAAGATAAATTACTAAAAGCTGGCGCAATTGTCTTTTGTTTTTCATATAATTATCCACGCTGACTTCACTAATCCTGGCCTCCAGTATACGAAAACCAAGGGGATCGCGCCAGCTATAAAAATGTATCTTAAAGTATACCGTTAATAAAACAAAACAAAAGAAATCTAAACCCTTATCTAAAAGTATTGTCTGAGCTACTGTATTGGACGACAAATCATAATAAATATGAAATTAAAGACCAATCTCTATCTTTTTATGATTACTGCAATTATGGTGCAATGAGTGATGGTTTCCGTGGTCTGTTTTGTTCCCACCATTGTGTTACTTCTCACAGAAATATCTTGAGATTGGCCCCTACTATTGGAATTAATAAATCACCTCAACTAATTTTTTCGACATTCTGGAGACAGTTTATTATTTTGTTAGGATAACATAAATTTAAAATAACTTACGCTTACCTGCCATAAAAGGTATATTATAAATTTCTGATGTGTATTAAAAAAACTTTATAAAAAAATTGGATAATTCAAAACGATAAATTACTTACCTAAATTATGTCACCTCTTATGGAGCCAGAACTGGGTGACGGTTTGTAATAATCTCTCTCTGTGTTAGGTACGCCCTGTAAAAATAAGTTGATGAGGTGTTTAACTACGTTCTACCTACTTAAGAGGGCGTAATGCGCGCCATTTTGTGCGCGTTCATAGGAGCGGGACAGAGCATACGTTTTTGGGACGGCGTAAGCGCAATAATCAAGTTTTTACTTATGTACAAGAAAATTACACAACTTACGAAGAAACTGGTTTAACGAAACAAATAATTAGTTATATCCTACGATTCAAAGCATAAGTCATTTCAATAGACCGCAGGGTTCCTGAGATCTCGACCAAATTATGTGCGAAACAGTGCACTTTCATGTTTTTTTCTATCGTAATTTTTTTTTCGCAATCGATGAGAAGATGGCGATGAATCAATGTTTTCACGTTCAAAGAACCAAACAAAAATTTTTGAATTTTATGTAATTCGAGTTTTTTACCACGGGGATTCCGTGAGTACTGAGATCTTGTTTGATAACCAAACCAGGTAAGTTCGCCCCTTAAAATAAAATAAGCGTGATTAGTTAAATTATCCAAAAACGAAGATGTTGAAACTCGAAAGTAAACTCCTCGAAAGAAAGTATATACATACCTACAGTAATCTCAGCATCAAAACAATAGGCTGTTGACAAACGGGCAATGGCAACAATTTGTCAGATTTGTATGTGATTTGTCAATTTTTGACAGTTTTGTACGTGATTTGTCAATTTCTGTCAGATATATGAACTGGCCACCGAGCTTGCGATGGTTTCGATGATAATTTATGTCATTTATTTTGGTAAATATTAACGGATGGAGTTTTGTGACGTGGGTACTTGAATTGACAACGGTGTATTTTATTGTTTTGAATGTACTTTCACACGTAGGGCCCGGAGAGATACGCGCCCCACTGAAATAAACCCGATCGCAATCTTGTTTCGATGAGCTCAATTGTATAGCCATAAAAACATAAATAAATAATGCTGGACAATCCACACAGCATCATCTAGCCCCGAGCTTAGTAGTGTGTCATGGGTACTAGATGACTGATTACTTAAAACAATACATAACATAGATAGACAAAATAAATAAGCAAAATATTAACATTTCATTGTGATTTTCAGACGGTTTTCTGGAAGTGGGGCACGAATCACCACTGAGGCAACTATCTCTATTTCACCCTTAACGAAATTGTGTAAAAAAATAGTTTTAGTAGGTAAGGTACCCTTTCTACGTTAACCCAACACACGCTCACACTTTTTTATTTGTATGACTATCTTATCACATCACACGTGAAGAATGCACAGAACCAACACAGATTTGCTGCGTTTCGTAAGTGCTAGCGGTAGAAATTCTGCCTAAGCGTAATATTTGCGTTTCGTTGCTGTGGTTCGAGCTTTAGGCGGTAGCGGAAGCATAAGCGATTAACTTGCTGTTTTCAAGATTACCGTGTGTGAATTTGTGCGAAAATGCCTTGTACTTTCATAACAACCGCATTTATCAATGCTTATGATGTACGAGGAGAAGGTAAAACCAAAAATTTGCAAGGAAGGTAAGAAAAGAGCACATTTTTAGTGAACAGAGAAATCGAGTGCGCATTTTTCTACAACTTACTAATATTATAAACTCAAAAGTAACTCTGTCTGTCTGTCTGTCTATCTGTCCAGTTTGCCTGTTACCTTGTCACGCCTAAACGGCTGGAAGGATCTTAACGAATTTGGCAGGGAGGTAGGTGGTATCCCGGAGACGGACATACACAGCACAGGCTACTTTTTATCCGGGAAAAGAGCGTGCGAAAGTGCGGGCAGTAGCTAGTTACTAAATAAGTCCTAATTATTGCACTCCTAATGTACCTTAGAGGTGAAAGACCATTTGTGTAAGGGCTCGTCTAGATCACCTACCTTAATACTTTTGAAATTGTTTTTCTACCGCTCTTTAAGTGCCACGGAAAGGATGTACTAAGCCGAAGGGGGGTGATTTTGGACATCAGGGGGTCAACGTTTGTTATACGATTTTCTTGTTTTCGAAAAATTGGGACGTTTAATTTTCATATTCGTGTTCTTTTACGCGTATTCATTATTATTATTATTTTGAAATTTCAAAGAATTTGCGTAATTTTTTGTAATAATTTCATGACCATCGGTGGATTTTACTGAAAAAACAAGCAAAAAAACATTTGTGAAATATTTTGTAATGTTATATAACATATAATGCAAGAGTGCTTGTAAAAGAACACGAATAGCAAGAAAAATAAACTATATTCTCGACAAAAAAAAAATATTCTAAATTAATTTTTTTTTATCACACATCGGGGTGAATAAGGTTCCCCTCGGTGCCCAGAATCACCCCCTTTCGGCTTAGCACACCCTTTCCGTGGCAACCTGTATTTTTATAACTAGGTATATTTAATCAAATGAGACAGTTCTTACAGATAAGCTAGCGATAACCTTAGACCACACACGCTGAGATGATGTCACTCATATCTAGTATTTGTCTATGATTTCATGTTTGGTAAACTGTTACCAACTTCAGACAGGCTACAATTCTAGACGTAACGCATTGGAGTTCACTGTTTTATGTACCTACTAGCTGCAGCCCGCGGCTTCGCGCGGTTTTTTCCGGAATAAAAGGTAGCCTATGTCAGGCCCCGGGATACCATTTACCTCGCTGCCAAATTTCACCGAGATCCGTTCAGCCGTTCTTGAGTTATAAATAGTGTAACTAACACGACTTTCTTTTATATATATAGATAGATATATAAGTACCTTATCTTGTTTAAATCTGATCTATTTAACACATAGATACAATAACAGAATAAAAAAATTACAACTACCTTGTATTTACACTTATATCTATTATGTTGTTTAAAGAAATAAATAATTTTAGACAATTGACACAGCATCATCTAGCCCCAAGCTAAGCAGAGCTTATGTTAAGGATACTAGATATCTGACACACATTAACATCAATATTATATAAAGTATCTTTTCTACTATTTAGAGCTTCTTTCATCTATGGACGATTTTGCGACGATATCACTGTCATACTAAAGCGACTGGTTAGCAGAATTTAGCCCCGAGTATCCCCAATTCTCCACCACAAAAATTAATTACCGGCATTTTTAAACTTTTAATGAATCTCTAACGAACGAGACTTACTAACTTTTAAATAGCTCTACAGCCGGTAAAAGGTACTTGTGGCATTAACAAAAACCTACGCGATCGAATTCGCAGGCAGATATTAAGTAATAAAATACATAAATCTATAGGCACTGTCTAAATTAGGAATAATTATTTACTCAAAATGCTTGCATACAATCATAAATACGGCTTAGTTGATTACTTGATCTGCCTGTTGGCTGATTTGAATATATTTTGAAGTAAGATTATTACTGAAGCGTTACTATCCCCACAGCATCAACAAACCGAAGAGGAGACCCTCTACTACAAAAATATGAAGAAGAAAAGCAAAGCCTCCGAGAAAATATAACCGAACCGGTAATTTCATTTTTGTGCCGGATATCCGACTGTTATATGCGGCATGAAGCAGTCGCTCATAAAGACGTATTAGCTTATCTATGCTGTCTGCAAAAAGCACGGAACAGGCATTATCTAGATATAAAGGAGATTTTTATTCTTTTTATCTAGCCAAGTTTGATTTTTAAACTTATGATGCTAGCATGTTAATAATTTTATGTTGTTTGATAGAATTTTTGTGTTTTCTAACTCCAAACATCGTATCAGGGTTACTTACCACAGGGATGGGGTTTTGCCAGTGGATATTAAAAAGGCCACGTCACTTCACTCTTTCAAAAGGAAAGTCTATAATTACTTTTTAAATGTCACGTCACACTAGAATATTTAGCATGTCCCTTAGAGTTACTAAGTATTATTATTTTGTTATAATGTATTAGTGTATTATTTTAGTAAGTAGTTATTATCTATCTATGTATCTATCTTAATATCCTGTTGCTCGGGAAATCAAAGAGCTTTAAAGGTACCTACTATTTAATACAAAATGTGCTCAGTAGACGTCAGCCTTTCTTCTCCTTGGCACGTACACCTTTCAATATTGTAATTTGGAGTTAGTCATCGTATTGCAAATATCATGAATTATGTAGGGACTCAAATACATTAAAATTTTGGGTCATTGATGAGTGTCATTGAGCAAGTCGGAATAAATACGTGATTGGATTTTGAAAAAATACACACAGAGTATTTGGAATTGTAGGTACGAGCTTCCGAGTAAAAAGGCTTTTAAAATTCCGTTCCGAATCGAATGACACTTGATTTTTAGCTAGTGTCTAAAAATATGTTTGAGTTTCCTTTTAAACCCGTATTTTTACAGTACTCCTTTTTTTCCTCGCTGCCGGGTGAAAAGACTACTTCATAATGTTTGGAGAACATGCTAGCCTTTTTACTTGCTACAAAATTTTTGCATCTTTGCTTTCTGCACACTCATCGCACTGCACAAACATGGTCTTTCATAGGAAAATTTGGTTGAAAGCTTTTGAAGGTTTATATCAGTTGTAAGCACTTTCTGATCTTCATTTTTGTCTTGTCTCTAGGTCTTGTTTTCACTTTTTTATTCCCATCTCTCACATAACATCCAGTCTGTGTTTGACTTTTAAATCTTTTTTAATTAAAATTTAATCTCCTTAATTAATAATCAGCAGCATTATAATTTAAAATTTAATGGTCTCATGTTTTTGATGGTATGATAAAATGTTTATTAATGCCTGCATACTTTCGTTAATTATTCTAATGTCTCTATTTTAATTTACTAATTAGTAGACATTTTAAGCTACGGATTATCTGGAACAAATTTATTTCACGCATAGATCAGGTTTGTCATTTAAGAATGCAGAAATAGTTTAGGTATCAATCTTATAGATTTATTGGCTCACGATGGTACATTTTACAATTTAATGTCAGTGCTTTCGGATTGACTTTTTTGTATATCTGTTTTTTTTCTACATATAATTTTGATTTCCTTTTCACAATAATTTTCCAGAGCGAATGTAGATCAAATCCTAACTACTAAAATATTATAAAGGGAAGAGTAGGCTTGGGCAAGGCTTGAGCTCGAACCCTGAGAAATAGCAAATAACTCTTAAAAAAGGCATGCACGCAACCAGTGCTTCAAAACTATACTGCCTGATTGATTGTTCACGAAGCTTGTTATTCCGACGTCCTGAAATTGAGGCTTAGTCAAAAGCTCCAATGGATCGCCGCATCAAAACCAATTTCAATGCTGTATACTGTTCTCTCGATGAAATGTTGTTACCAACTTATATTACGAATATAAACTCGCCAAGGAAAGAGAATGCGTTGGGACCTCACTAACTTACTCGTAAATTGAATATTTCAGGGACTAAAATGAGACCGCTGGACTAAGTCCAGCGCCAGTCACGATTTCGGTCACTCGAACACGATCATCATGACACAATGAAAAAGAATCAAAGCTATGAAGTGGGCCGGCCGCATCTCGTGAAGAACCGACAACCGCTGGGGTAAACGTGTTCTGGAGTGGAGACAATCGTACGGTAGGACGCCCTCCGGCTAGGTGGGATGACGACCTGCGAAAGACTGCAGGCAGATGCTGGATGCGGCAATTAGGTAGGGTGCTATGGCGCTTATTAGGGTAGGCTTATGTCCAGAAGTGGACTAAAATAGGTTGATGATGATTATGAAATGCTATGAAGTGAAGTCGACTTGGTTTAGTTTCAAATAATTTCTACATGATGATGCGAGACAAATTCTAAGAAAAGGGGGATGGGAAACGCGAATGTTTGATCCTCGAAAATGGTGATATTGATATCGACGATAATTAATAAGGTATTTAAGAATGACCAGGGTGGGGATTATAGGCATTACCCCCCGTGAGATAAAAATAAAAATCAACAAAGCGCTTATCAGGGGGAGGCCTGGGTCCAGCAGTGACCATCTCCACTGCTGGACCCAGGCCTCCCCCATCATAGGCAGTGGAGGTGGAGGTGGTATGTAAGAATCGATCCCTCCAACTCAGCCCGTTGATGTCGTAATATCCGCCTGTAACATATCAGACGAGGGCAGTAGCTTCCTTCTGTGTATTTTGAACAACGCCATCGCGCCACTGTGATCAGTGTGATCACCAAGCATCCGGGGGTGGGGATTATGGTAGTAGGGATATTGCTGTAGTCACCATTGTTTGGGGAAGAAATGTATGTGTGCTGCGCTGATGAGTATAAATTATAATAACATGATACCTTCTCTGCTTTCTGAAAAATGAAAGTCCGATCTCAGGATAAACTGGCCCAATTCTTCACCATATTAGTTGAATCGGACCAGCATCGCAAAAAACGGCGGCAACCAAAAGTGGCTATTATTAATTGATTTAAATGAGTAAAACGGCGGCATCAATTTCGTAATTTCGTTTTTTCTGAAGCGGTCTTGAGGTTTCGTTTCACATACTTGAAGTTTTTGGGATTTTATAGTAAGTAGGTAATTAATCATAATCACGATTTTAATTTGTAAGGAGCAGGTCAAGAATTCGTGTCCTATCGTCATTTAAAGTGAAATTTTGTTGGCTCGATGGTTGAGACAAGAGGCAACAACTAGCTCTGCCAAAAAATATTCGTTTCAATTTAAGCACGGAAAAAATATCACGGAAGCTTGTCCACTTTTCCTCGATATAAAAATGGTAAACTTTTTATAATAATTATGATCATCATAAAGTTTCTCGAACGAAAGTAAAATCAACAGAAACAATGTACATTGAAACAATCATCCCATATAGGGCATTTCTCTAAGCGCTGCAACGATGGTTCGGACCATACATAACTTTGACATCTTTTATGGTATTGCCCATAAAGTGGCAGACACCGCCCTGTCACTTTCTTCGAAACCGAAATCGTGTTTGTAGACAGAGAGAATGTAGTCTTTTAGGCCAGCCATAAAATACTTGGTTGCATAAAATAATTAGCTAGCAATGGTATTCAAATCAAACACAAACAGCATAACAATGCTTTTTAGAACTAGGGATGCAACGAATAGAGATTAGGCCGAATAGGTACCGAATATTTGGTGGCTTTCTCAGCCGGGTACCGAATATTAGGCCTAGTTTTATTTGAAGAGTGCTCTACTCAACCGTATGGCAGATTTTTATAACTGGTGGTCAGCTAACTCAAAACAGTGCCCCAAGCTTATGAATTTTGATAAAAAATACCTTTCGTCACCTTGCAGTAGTGTGTATAGCAGAGTTTCTTAAACTTAAAGCAGTCACGGACCACATTCATAATTTCAAAAAGTCTGCGGACCCCTGTCAAAGCATATTGTAGGGAAAGAATAACTAAGTATAGCCTTATATAAAAAATACTTTTATTGGTAGTTTTTTTAGATTAGATTTATTAATTAAATTATATTAAAGTCCGTTTTTTCATATGTGCCATCGGATTAGGAGAGTGAGGGAATAGAGAGTGCACGTATGTTTGCGCACACACTTGTGCGCTATAATAGAGGTATATCCTGCGCACATAGCAAGTCTCCGTTGAGATTGGCCATCGCCGACATGGCCGAAAATTCGGCTTGAAGGACATCACATCATCATATGACTCAAAAAAGCCCAAAATAAAGTATAGTACTACACTCATGTTCCTATACTACATCAATATTCAAAAGTTTTGTCTTCGCTTAGCAATACATTCGAGATACAACAATTATCCGCCTACATGAAATCTGCATGATTATGATGATAGGGAAGGGAAAGCTATCACAATATTCAGATAATAGCTTAATTTCATTCATTCATTCAAGTTAATTTAAGTTTATAAGCTTTCACTATTTTTTTTTTAATTTTGCACGTGCGTCGGCCCGCGGTTTTCCTTACTAAAATTGATCTAGCACTCGAATAAACTGAAACTTTTATTTTCATAGTTCCGCGACGTCGAAACTAATCCATCGGTGGATCAGAGTGCTCAAAAAGCAGAAACTGATCCATGTGGTAGTGGATCTGCAAACAGGATCAGAGTGGAAGAGGCTGTTTTTCCAACACACTCCTAGTCCAAACGTCTCAACGGAGACTGGGGTAAGAAACCCCAGACTGCGTTGAGACTGGCCACTGTGGCCGAAAATTTAAAAAATAAACACTACTGTTTCTTTTTGACAATAAAACGTAACTTTCGAACACCATAAAACTAAAACCCTAACCATTTATCCAACCGTAATTTGTATAGCATCTTGTCATTCTATCCGTGATTTTATTTACGCATCGCGTCCCATCCTCATACAAGCTCATACAAATTCATCGGGACCATAGGGGGTTAGGCAATAAACCAGAGCCAAGAAGTCTTTACGACCGCTGGCGACAGGGCAGCCACTTTATGGTGGTTTAAAATTCCTAAGATGAAATGTTTAGTGGTTGAAGTTTTAGTAACAGTTTAGTTTGTTTTCTTCAGGGATTAACAAGGTTTTATGTGGTAACTTGATTCATTGGTACGTATTCTATTTCAATTATTCCTGCATCCGATAGAATATTAGTGGAAGCGTGCGATAGGCAGGGTGTATATATTGTAATGTATTAACAGTTTTTGTTTACCCATACCATCACCATTATTGCGAATCTATACTAAATAGTCCACTGCTGGACTTGGGCCTTTCCTTAGAACGCAATTTTGGATTGTTTTCAGCTTGCGCATCCAGCATCTGCCTGCAGTCTTCAACAAATCAGAGCTCGTGTAATTTTATTTAAACCTCTATCTACCCAATTGACTCCACGCTATGTTACGCAGGCGTAATGAGAGATCAAAAATGGTATAGGTGAAACGTCTTTTAACGACTCCTATAAAAACCAGTTACCAAAGAACAAAACGTTAACTCCCACGTGTTTCAATATACAACCACAGAAGCTAAACTACGGCATTATATATATCGTTACTCTACACTCCAAAGTTATTGGATCTCTGACATTGCTCACGAACAGTGTGTTGAAGACACGCGTAAATTGAATTTCGAATTGCCATTTCATATGAAAGCAAGTCTGACTATATTTTACACCGAAAACAGGCAAATAGAAATACGTCAAACATCAAAATGTAGTAAGAACGTCGTTTTTATCTAGAACCTATATAATGGTTCATCCGCAGTTGGCAGAGTAAAGGTGGCATGCTAAGGCAAGTACATTTATGTACATTGTACAGGCTGTCAAAACTGTCATCAGGACGCTAGCGGACACTTATGTTACGCGTACACGCTGGATCGTAGTCGGAGCTTATGCAGCGTACGCAGCGTCGGTATTTACAATAAGCCGATAGTGTATGACTACTGCTTCCGAATTTTGCATCGGCAATAATAATAATGCAAAGCGTTCGACGAGAGATTTGTTTGTACCAACTTTTCTTGTAATTTTGTGACACAGAATAGAAAGTTTTACTTGTTTTACTTTACAATTGGCGAATAACATTTTAACAAGTGTGATGGAAATGATGGAAATATAAGAGCTGGTCATCAGTTTTCAATGTGAAAACTAAGGAAAACCACGGTTTCACCCGTTTGTTTGTTCTTGCAGAGTTCAAGTTTGTTCTCAATGAGAAACTTTTGTCTGTTCCTTGGTCTGTTAAGAACATAATATACCTACGTACGAAACAGACAATATTAGTGCTTATAATACAAAAGCAACTATTAAAATAGGGTACACTGTGTTGCTTGCCTTGGGGAATCAAGATAAACTTTTTGTTTTTGTAAACATGAAGTCAAGAAAGTTAGCAGAGCCAATGTACAAAATATTAGCTAAGTATCAAGTATTCACGCTTTTGTTCAGGCACGTGAATAAAACGAAGGTACATACATATCCAAACAATGCAGTCATCGACTACTCAATGACTGCATTGTTTGGATATCAGTGAAAGAGTTTTCAGGGTCGGATCAGAATTTCAGACATTATTCAAACTTACCAACAACCCTGCAACATTCTCGTATAAATACTTCTTTTGTTAGATAATAAAATTTGATAAGGATATCCATAAGATGAAACTTCTATGAAGAAGAACGAAGGTAATATAAAAATATTTGATTGGAAGTTTTAAAAGAAGTAGAAATGACCTACGAGTATCTTCGATTTGTATAAAATGACTACACACTATAGCGAATAAATAAAACACTACACACAAATTAAAATCACACAAATCCTGCGTCAAAAGAGCCGTGTCTAATTGAACAGGTCATAGTGTTCCTACTAGGGGGTCGACTTATGTGCTTAGTGGCCTGACAACTAGTATTTAGGTAGAGGACTGAGAGATTAAGAGAGCGATCCTCTCAGGCCAATGTGACGGATGATGTGATGCCTAGGAAAAAACTTTTGAAACTTTCGCGATTTGTTAGCATAAAATAATGATTTTATTTATAGAGTTATATTTCTTTATTTAATTTATATTTATTTCAAGGAAAACCAGAGGCTTTTAATATCACACAACATTCGATTGCCGATAAAAATCACCAGCCCAGTATATACTCGTACAAATGGTTCATTGTCTTGAAATTCATCACATACGCTGTTACTTTCTCCACCATTTTATCGAACTTTTTATTAACTTTATGTATTAATGTTATTTACTTTTTCTAAGCATAAGCTGACTCTAAATTAAGCTGTCAGCACCTATTTTAGAGCTATAAAGTCGTAATTGTATTTATGAGTGTTACGTGTCGATGTAGATCAAGAGGAAGATCAACTTACAGAGCTTACAGCTTATACAAAATACGGTCTGATGTTTCTATAGGCTGTGTTGTTTTAATCTTCGTTTAAACTCTGTTTTAGCATGATTCCCAAAACATTTTATTCGCTAGCTTTTTTACGCTTCAGTACTCGCTCCGCTCATGACCTCCACTTTCTGAAAGATTACGTCAACTCTTAGCTAGGATTATCTTATAAACTCCTAAAAACCTTGTTGATGCCTTGTCCCTTCGTTACGGTGCGCGTAATGATTTTGATGTCATCGTCTTATCTGGCCCCACACATTGTATCGTCATTTTAGGCTGCGGTCATAATGGTATAGTTTTTAAGTGGGTTAAGGGGAAAAGATAAATTCACCTGTTTTGCTTTAAAGTTTAATAGATTTTACAATTTATCTAAAAACGTTTCTTACTTACTTTAAATACATAAATATTGCTGGACAATCCACACAGCATCATCTATCTTTATTTTCTTCTTTCCTTTTTTCTATTTTTTCCTTCAATCTCTTTTTTCATTCTTCTTTCCTTCCATCATACCTTCTTTTTTTTTTTTGAGTTACGATAATTTGTTTTCTTTCCCTATATTTTCAAGCATTATAGCTTTCTCGAACATTAAGATATACTTTGGCTCTCTTGGAACGAAACACCAAAACCATAATAATATTATTCATAATAATATTATTGGATTTTTCAATTCAGTACGCCAGCAGCGTGTTGATTGCCTTCATGAATTTCCAATTATGTAAAAACACGATGAACACAGCTTTACGCCTCCAAAATTCAATTTTGTGAATGTGTAAATAATTTTATGTTTTCAGTGGACTCGCAATCAGCTTAAAAGCATATTGCCTGCCTTTTGAGGGCATTAATAATAAAATTTACATACAAAATCTGCTCCAGATAGCCCAAGTGATATGGTCAATATTTACAAATTGGTGAAGAAATTTTTTGTTGATCGTGGTGCGTGGTAGGTAAATTTCCTCATCACAATTGTGAAGGTGAAAGTTTGGATATTCGCTTGTTTCCTCCTCCTCCACAGCCTATATTGGTTCACTGCTGGACCCAGGCCTCCCCCTGATAAGCGTCTTGTTGGCTTTTATCTCACGGGGGGTGTGTTTATAATCCCCACGCTGGCCATGCGGGTTAGGGATCGCAGTTCAGCGGTAGAATTATCTGCAGGGGGCGCTATCCCTGAGTCGCCTCTTACGACACCCTGTTATAAACGTAAGTTTGAATCCTCGCTCAAACAAAGAGAATCTTCGGCGCTGGTGAAAAAGTGTACAAACGGCTCATAGTCATTATGACACACTGCCTTACCAAGAAAAGTAAATAAACAAATGAAAGTAGGTATATCGACACATCCGGATTCCTGCTTCTGTCTGCCTTTCCTATTTCCAGAAAGTAAACATCGATGACTAAGCGGTAGGTGCAATCATTGAGTCATAGTAGGAAGGTATAAAGTTTTACTACTGCAATCTTATATCGTTTACGCTGTGCATAGGCTATTGTTCATTTGAAGGCCGTTCGATAAAATTTTGCTGTAATTTTTATCAGTTTTGAGCATATTGTTTTGTGTAATAGTATTGTAAATTATCAAAATAGCGCGTAAAATAATAAACCCGTTATAATTTGTACAAATGTAAGTACCTACGTTTACTTCTTGTACATTTAGGTTACTCTACCATGCCATAGAGCCTGCTAAAACAAATGGAACATAATAATGACAGTAGGTAACCTATAGAGTGTATGTTACTCAATTAACTTCTTGAATGACAGCTGAGATAACGTTGGCTTGAAATATTTCCTTAATTTTTAAAGTCGTCGCGTCGTAGAGCTACGAACTCAAACAATGAATAAAACGAACGAATGAATTTTATTGTAATTAATAAAAAAAAAAATTAGCAATACCTTTGTAATTTTGGTGTTACTAAAGAGGTTCTGATTGAGGCAAAAGTCCCCGAGGTCACATTGAAGAGACCAGCACCTTGAAATGCTCTATGATGACCTCACACGGCAAATTGATGATCTAACATAATACCTGTTTTGTAAAATCTTTACTGCAATTTTGATGTTATTGTTGGTAGCTGTGCATTTGCAGGAAATGGTTGTTTTGTTTTAGATGTGCTCTGGTGCCTTGTATTTACTGTTGATAATTCGAGTGAATGCTATAGTTCTTGTTTTATAAGTGTATTGATGGTGCAATAAAGTGATAATCTATCTATCTATCTATCTATAAAAGAAGGAAAGAGAATGGCCGGAGCCGGTAAGAGTACGTGGACTTTAATAAAATAATTTGAAAAATCAAACAAGATAATCATATTAAACATCCATAATGTTCAGTACGTTAAAAATACCGTATCCATAAGCTTTTACAATCTCAACCACGTTATCGGTGACGTGTCTAACTATTAAAGGACGCAAACGACCACCGATAACACTGATAACTAATCTCATTCTTCGACTCGAGCACTTGTTTGTTTCTTACGACCGTGGTCGGTGTTCGTTTACGAAAATAAGAATACGTGATCTGTCAAAGAAATGCAAAAGTCTGCTTTAGTTGTTAAAGTTTCATGCATCTATGGACTGTGTTCGATTTATGAATCGAAAAATAAAATTTTAATCAAACCTTTTTGCTGAGATTTGGTTTTAAACTTTGTGGATTGTCTTTTGGATTTCAAAACAAGAAGAAAAAGTGTGACTTTTCGTTGATAAAGACATTCTTTTCTTTTATTTTGTACTCACGTGGGAAGTGTGAAAATAAGTTATCAATAGTTTTTTACAACGCTACTTTTATTTACCGTTAGCGTAACATTTACATCGACATGCATAAAATAACAAGTGTTATAGCAATAAAATAGAAGCGCCGAATTTGAATAACAAGTTATTGCATAACTGCTACGGAAAAACTGTTATTTAACGTGTTAATTTGGAGTCGAGGTTAATATCGTTGATCGGGTTTCCGTGAATTGAATGAATCAGTGATTGTAATGATGCGCGAACGCACGCGGCGCCGCTGCTCGTGAATTTGTGATTTGTGAATAAAGATCGTGAATCAGTGTTGTAATAATGAGTGTACCGAACTTAAGTGCTGATCAAATAACAGGTATTATTTACTGATATATATATATGTTTTCTTCGTAATTATTATTTGATAACTTTCCACTCGTATCGTAAACACTTAAACAAAGTATGAGAAAATTCCATCTTATGAAATTTTTATGTTGACTTTATGTTGATGATAATGAATTCAAAAGCCATAAAAACTATCGTAGTTTGACGAATTGATTATGGATGTAAGCGGGTTAACTACGAACCTTATTACCACCTTGCGTGCTTTAGCCGAAGTGTGCGCATCGAAGCGGTACAGGCGCGACGCGAACCGCACCCACCCTGATGAAGTCCCTCTTTAAGGGATGAAAAGTTGGTGTCTTTCCAACACAAATAAGGTTCGTAGTTAACCCGCTTACATCCGTAATGAATTAAATAGCCTCTTTTAAGGTAACTATCTAAATAAATAATATATATAAGTAAATGTGGTAGGTCCCCACACTGTGCATAAAATCCTATTTTATAACCTCTTCAAAATTAGAGCGAGTAGATGATTTCATAGCAATTTTATTTAAAAGTAATTTAACTCCCTATCTATTACATAACATAATATTTATATCTATGTTTAGACAATTAGTATGAATGTACATGTACAGATCAAAAGTCAAGTAATCAACATACATTTTATGTCGCAACAAGTGTTTATCGGCAATAAATAACTTACCTACACTTAAACATATCACATTAAAGTGTTTCTAATTGAGCCTCAGAACATCCTAAACGTATCATATATCATGGTGTCAAATATAGCCGGTGGCAGATAAGGGCGAGTTAAAACTGATGAAGGGCAGAATGCATTGAATATTTTTGGCGGTTTGTAGACAAAACAAATTATTTTCTCGCTGTTTATACTATAACATATTGCGATGACAGCGTCCTAAATAAAAACGATACTTGATAAGTTTCGTAATTTTTAGTAAATAAAAATGTTGCCTGTTCTGATATTGGATAATGAAGACGGCAAAATATAATTTGTTTTCTGAAAACAAATTATATTTTGCAGGCTACAATACAAAATATTGCGATGACAACCTTATATTAAAACAAAAGTTAATTATATTCTTGGCCTATTTATTTTCATAAAACCTGTATACATTCAGACTGAAAAGGAAATAAAGTCTTTGTATGAATAATATGCTTATATCAATATATTTTTTTTTAATTTCATAGCAATATTTGCAGTAGCAGCGGTTCAAATCCTTAGCAAAACTTTACTTGTGCAACAGCCCTTTAATCATTAGGCTTTTAATCGAAAAATTATCGATAAAAAGTTACTACTCTCTTTTTAACTGCGTCAAGCCCAAATTGATTTGTCAAGTTGATATGAATGCGTTCCAAATTCAATATTTTCCATTTTATTAAGTTTATTTTTGAAGCTCTGAAGTTATGTGTTGTTTTTAATTGTGACATATTTTGTGACTTTATCTACAAGACGACGTTACTTACTGGCAATGAGTGTGCTACTAAAGGATACTCGTTAATACGAGATAATAATGTATGTGCTTTACCTACACAGTTAACAGTTCAACCGTGAAAGTAAGCATATCGGACATAAAATGCTGAACAGAGGCAATCTTGCAACAGCGATTTTGATGTAAAGTACCCAAGTATTTATTTTCTTTGACTTAATGTAAGAATAAAAAAAATCATACACACGTAATCTGCCAGCTCAATAAATATCTAAGCGTTCGTTAGTCGATAAATTCGCATCACTATTCTTAGAAAGAAGCCATTATATCATGCGGTCACAGGAAATAAATGCGTGGATAGAGCATCATAGTGAATATACGTTGTAATACGAGGTAACTTAGATCTAAATTTTTATATATTCTTTAGTAGAATTAAACCTAGTTACCTCAGTGTATTTTATTTGTTCGCGGCAACAGGGTAGGTTTTAGTTTTCTGATATCTGTGGTCGGTACGGTACCAAACACAGATATCAGAAACAAAGGAAGGTACTAAAGTAACCAGCTATGTTCAAACAAAATCTCCAACGTTGTTTGTCTCCCTCATTACTTATCTATTCCTCATAAATATTCGAACAAACCCTACTTAGCAGTACTTTATTGTCTTTTAAAGGCCTATTACATAATTTCCAGATAATTTGAACAGATCTAAACTTCGGATCGAGCACCCGCTGAGAAGTTCTGTGTTGCCATGTGGTTTATAACCTACCTACCTATATTTATTTAGTTACCTACATAATCGTTAAAGCTGCCTGCTATGGGAAAGTTAGTTAAACTTCTCCTAAAGTTTCTAAAACAGAGAACATTGTATGTACTCGTATGTGTCATCTTAAACATAATATTGCTGGGTCCCACCCAGCGAAATTATCTTAACGATGTGCACAACGTGCTTAAATTTTCTTCTATTTTCATGTTACCTACCAATAATATTAATTAATAATAATTAATGCTGGACAATCCACGCAGTATCATCTAGCCCTAAGCTAAGCAGAGCTTGTGTTATGGGTACTAGATGACTGATATATACTACTCAAAACAAAATAAGGGCCACCACATATACTATACAAATATGTATAACAATTTTGCTATCATTTATTTTACTCAAAGAACCGCATCTTTTTAGCAAATTAATGAGGCGAGAGATGGCAACAAATGAATACAACACTACGAAATTCTTAGGAGACTAAACAGCGCGCGCAGCGTTTCTGCATTGCCATACGGCGGCGGCGGCGGCGCGGCGGGGCAATGCAGCCAGCGTCTTGGGGACGCTTCCGATTGTATTGATTGGACCAGTTGATCTACCTACCTAAACTTACCAGTTATAGAAATAGATAGTTTTCTACAGGTTGCAGATAGCTTTCAATGTGTATTTTGTAAACATTTGTACCTTTTCGTTATGATTTTCATTGTCAATAAGGAGTTTTAAGTATTGGTGCTACACAATAAGCCGGTCCAAAAGTATAGTCTCGAAATGTTGTTATGGTGATGCGAGGCTATGTTGAACTCAAGCTGTTGGTTATTTTATTTTCTCTAGAAAAAGCCTTCTATTCCAACAAAATTACTTGCAAGGCGGTTTTTCCGTGTCAGTAAAATACCTAATTGCAGTAAGAAAAATACATAATTATTTTAAATAATAGATTCAGGCGTTCCTTTGCGGAACCTTACATAATGATTATTTTATTTGTTTCAGAGATCGAAGCTGCTGAAGCATGCAAATGGCTGAGAGCGGCGGGATTCCCCCAATATGCACAGATGTACGAAGGTAAGTGACAGTTTACCACAAAAATTTTGAGGTTTCAATTCAAATGAGGTCCGTAGTTAACCGCTCACCGCGGTTTATCACTAAACACTCAGAACACTCGGAACAAATATCTGCAGATCGTACAAAAATTGTCCAGAGGCGGGAATCGTACGCAACTTCCTGTGTCGCAGGACGTACATATATACCCACTGGGAATCAATAAACGTGCACGTTTCGTATTGTTGCGAGATAATTTTTTTGTAGTTCTAATTTTTTTCAGATTTCTACAAGGAATAAAACTAGCAGAAAAATGATTTGCCGCAAAATGTAAACTATTTTCTATAAAAAACTAACTCGGATTCACTGATATTTTTGGAGAGTTTCAGAATATTAAAAGATTTTGAGCTAAAAACAACATATTCCCAAAAGATCCCAAAATACCAAAAATAAAGAATCAAAGTTGGTTTTATCATTCGTTCCTAGAAAATGGTTGGCATTTTGCGGCAAATTAGTTTTTAGTTACCGTTAGTTTTATTCATTATAGAAAAGCAGAAAAAAATCACAACAAAAAAACAATTGAATCTGGCGCCAACACGTAACGGTCAACCTTAAGTTCGCAAACTTTACTTGCTTTATTCACAACGTGGCAGGTGGTCTGCTAGACCCCTGTCTGTATATCCAACTACACTAGAAACACAAAATTACCACTTATAATCTACACCTACACAAGCTAAGCGTAGTAAATCTACTAAAGCTAGAGTTAATATTCCGTGTGACTCCCTCTTGACCACATTTCACTCTGACAAGTCCAAAGGTATTAAGGACGCTCACACAACAAAGGTGACCTATCCCAACAATCGATTAATCATACTTACGGTACAGGGTGCTACAGAAATGACGTACTTATTGTACAGGGTGTTACAGATGATATATGATCATGTTGTTTCGGTGAACAATGTTGAGGAGGGTTTAGCTCTTAATCTGAGATAATCCCCGAAAAAATAGGGCCAGGTTTTAGAGAATTGCGTTTCGGTGATGTTTTATTGTGTCTACTTAGAGAGATGCTGTGGAGGGCTTTGTTGGGCTCCAGTATAGCCAATTATGATGTGAAACGTAGGTACTTAACTTGTTTTAGACTTCATCTCATCTCAACATCTCAAAAAAGCTACATTTTATTCAAATATTTGTAAACAAAATGGTGCACAATTCATACAGCATGGTCTAGCCCCAAGATAAGCTAAATTACAATGATGTCATTCTTTACCTACTATGTATATAAGCCCTTATCGTTTTGAAAATGGATTTTATAAATGCCATATTTTGTAGTTTTATGATTGTAAATGTTTTTTGTTAAAAAATTAAGTAAATCAGTTACGTACCACAAACGAAGCACCCTGTGCATTTGATCCTTCGTCTCTACTCAGCTGGGAGGTGGAGAGGAGATGGGGCCAAATCCACAGAATTGAATGACAATCCTGGAATTGACGAAATCTTTATGAAGATAAGACTTTAGGACTTGTGACTGCTATAATAATTAGGAAGGTGTGTTCCTAAATAAAGTATCTTCTAGTCTTCCGGTCGTGTCGGTCTGCCGTCCCATCGAATTATGAGAGTGAGAGAGAGTGAGGGAATAGTGAGTGTACCTGGGTTACACACTTGTGCACTATAAAATGTCCTGCTCACCTAGCTAGTCTCCGTTGAGACTTAACAATCGACTCCGTTGAAATGATTCAGTATTGAGTATTGACTGGCCGCCGTGGCCGAAATTCGGCTAGGACATCATCATCATCACCTTCTTGTAATATTTTGCTAAGAATGTTTAGGTGCCAAATTTTTTGACTTGTGTATGTACCCAAAAGGCGTAAAAAATATATTTTTAAGCTTCCACGCGTAGTTGTTTCATCCGTACGCCTCTATCTCTGAAATGGGATGTATTTTGTGGAACCTTTATCTGTAGGAATATTTTAATATCCATACTAACCTTACCTCCTCTGTTGACAATGGGACCTAAATTATCATTTTAATAACAGAAACGATAAACAGAATCATTTATTTGTTGATACTTTGACCAGTATGGTATCAACTTTAAAATCAAATAGTAAAATTGTACTAACTGTGACGAATCTATGGCACATTCCATTCTATCAACGAATCTATTGAGTATGATTGAATACACGCTCTTTGAATAAATACAATGACTCGAGTATGTTTTTGTGGTGACTATTTAGATATGTGGCTTTTGTCGGCTTTTGTCGACCCTGAAGAAATTAACTTTTAAATTACGGTTCTGTAAATAATATTTTTTTACGTGTTTTTTCTTCCTATTCGTGTTGTTTTACACGAACTCTTGCATTATTTACCATTATAAAACATTTTACAAATGTTTTTTTGCCTTTTTTTCAGCAAAACCAGTGTTTTGTCATAAAATTAAAACAAAAAAATAAGTTAATCCTTTGTAATTTAAAAGTAATAATAATAATCTAAAACCACACGTAAAAGAACACGAATATGAAGAAAAAAGTCTCTAATTAAAAAATAAATTCAAAAATCGTATAACAAAAGTGTCCCTTGGGTCCTGTGTAAAGGAGCAGGTACTTAGGTACTTATATAAAACTTTCCTTTCAGAATTCAATTTCAATCTTCCTTGTTTTTTCTGTTATTTCTTAAATCTCTGTCTTCAGTTATTAGGCTGTTTTAAGATAAAATCAAGTATAATACCGACCTATCGTCAGGCGGCTTTCGAAAATAATATAAACCTGATATTGCGACAACGCAATCATTGTCAACTAAAACTTTGATAATAATTATAATTATCTTGTTCCGACCGAATGGGAGACGTTTTAGAGTTCCGTAAGGAACTCTAAAATGTTTCCGTAAGGCACACCACGTGCCTTACGGAACTGTGTGATCACTAAAAGGAGCTCATCATTTGATTTGATAGGACGCTTTCCGGCCAGGTGGGATGACGACCTGTGAAAGACTGCAAGCAGATGCTGGATCCGAGGAGCTCAAGACAGGGCGCTATGGCACTCATAAGGGGAAACCTTTGTAAAGCCACTGCTTCACATAGCACCTAATCATCAAAATCATATTATGATGATCATTTAATAAAGCATTTTCCAAAAAATAAAAACTTGATAGAAGGCAGGGATCTTTCACGGAAGAATAGAGATTGTCATTGGGATTGGGATGTCTTGTCTAACGCAAGGCTTATGCCGGTCCCAAACTCAAACGTCATCGTTTCATTCTGGTCTAACTATTTTTTGGCGTTAAGATAACGCCTCATTGTATCATAAAAACAAATGAAACTCTACATATTTATATCCGTACAAGACATTATCATCACAGTGTTCATAAATTTCAATAATATTTTCAAAAGAAAGTTCTAAATGTGATACTGATAGTGATCCATCGCATAGTTTTGAAAATCCGTTGGCTAGTATTTTACCCTGCAAGCCTCTGATTTAAGAAAGAATAAAACAATTGTACTGAACCCTACTTCTTTGCAAATAACACACACTTGGCCACTAAGACTTATCACCAGAAATATTTAGAGAGGCGACGTTCATCCCATCCCGACGATAAGAGACAAATTCCAACTAAAAACGCTTTAAACTTTATGATTTAACATGTTTAGTTTTGTTCGAGATTAGAACCGCAGTCAAAGTATACAGGGGCCCAATGCTGCTATACCAATGGCTTCACTGTGACAATGGTAACGTCGCAGAATCTCCACGTAGAAATCCAAAACGTATCGAATGGTGGCAATTCTGCGACGATACACACTGCCATAGAGAAACGACTAGTTTAGAAGATTATGGCCCCTGGTAGATATATATTAAAAATAATAAAATAATTCATGAAGTAGATAATTAAAGAAGAAGCAAAATAATGTCTATTTTTTTATATTATGAAGAAAGGCTTTAGAGCGATTGAGTATTGTGCCTTCTCAGTATCATGTAACGACTTTTATCTAAAAGTAATTAAGCATGAGTAAAGAAGCCAGCTCAGCGAGTTATGGAAAGAGCTATGCTCGGAGTTTCTCTGAAGGATAGGATTCGTAACGAATACATCCGACAGAGAACCAAAGTTATCGACATAGCTCAGAGAATAGCAAGCTGAAGTGGCAGTGGGCAGGCCATATCTCGCGAAGAACCGACGACCGCTGGGGTAAACGTGTTCTTGAGTGGAGACCGCGACTCGGCAAACGTAGATCAAGCCAGGTGGCATGTCGACCTGCGAAAGACTGCAGGTAGATGAAAGAAACCAAGAGTCGGCTCTTGGTTTCTTTCATCATCATCATCAACCTATATTAGTCCTCTGCTGGACATAGGCCTCCCGTAATGAGCGCCATAGCGCTCTGTCTTCAGCATGTCTCATGCAGCATCTGCCCGCAGTCTTTCGCAGGTCGTCATGCCACCTGGCTGGACCTACGTTTGCCGAGTCGACTAAAGGAACTTATCAGAGGAAGGCAGCTTGCATCTGGGAATTTTTGACACCTCTATGTACTGCGATCACCAATATACTAGACAAGCGTGGTGATTATGACTAACCCCCTTCGTTTGGGGGAGACAGATTCAGCCGTGGACGTGGACGTGGACATCAGGGTGGTGATGAGGATACAGAAGCCATTGTTACGAGTATTATGTATATGTCCGTCCATACTAGTATATTAGTAAAGACTTAAGCCCTTTTCAAGGAGTCGGTAAAGAAAAAGTTATCGAATGCAATAAAAATAATATCGATAATCTTATGTAAGTATCAAGCTTTTGTTTTAATCGTCGTCGATTTAAATTGGGTTTATTAAGATTCGATAAAAATTTAAATTTGTAACACCTGTTTGTAATTTATATGTTGGTTTTTACGATGTAGTAAATATGTTATGTATGTTTTTACGTGGGTTTTGGGTCAATTGTTCCCATTGTCAAGTCAAGGAGAATTATGTCATCTAATTCAGCAACATCATGTTCCTGCTTAATTGCTTATTCATTTCTGTGTTGAATAGTACATACATCGGTACTTGCATTTTTTTTGGCAAAAAGTTATTTTGAATATTTTTTATGTGTTAAAATGTTTCAAAATTGACAAAAAAGTAATAGGTACTTACCTACCTATTAATCATAAATAACCCACTATTTGGTCGCCAAACAAAAAATAGACGTTTTCACTGAAAACAAAAACAGGAATTTCTATTAATTAGTCATATTAATAGAAAACTCCCCTAATAAGTAATATTATTTAGTTTTTACTCAAAAAACTCAATCTGTAAAAATATTAAGGTACTACATCAAATTTTGTCACAGTTTCAATCCAACGCAATTTATTCAAAATGTACATAACAGCATACAACGCCAATCGTTACAGTTTCCATCTTTTTATTACCTCATAAAAACTCGCCTACTTACAAAGAACTACATTTTAACAAAGAACAACCCAATCAATAACTTTTATGGGTTTCCAATGACATAATCCAAAGTTTTTGCTGAAATAAATTACAAAATCATTTAAGTTTAGTGAAAGTGTCCGCCCACCCTTAAATCGTAAAACCACAGCCAAATTATAAACAGCTGGTAAACTCTATAATAAAAAAAACTCTTTAAATCACTTGGAATATTATTTAGCTTGATATCTAGGTAGTTTTCCCATAGGTATTTGATAAGATTTTTTTTAAATCAATTAGCTAGTAAATAATATAAAAAGTATTAAAATTTCCGGCCCTTTTTCTTGAAATCTTCCTTTCTTTGTATAATATCGATCGAGATTAAGGCCCGTATTATGAAAGCTTGCTCAGTCATAGATCTATGCTTGAGTGACGTATGTGCCATAACCGTTACTCAAACATAGATCGATGACTGAGGAAGCTTTCATAGAGATATTAACAAGATATCTTCTAAAAAAACAATGCAACCTTTTAAACTGACATAATTTCACCCAAAACAACATATAGCATTCACTGCCCAAACTCTGCACTCTCTCTCTCTCTCTCTCTCTCTCTGGACCATTACGTAAACAAGTGCATAATGGGCCATGAAAGTATTAAATTCGGACGTTTATTATTTTTTGAAGTTCACCAACGTATCTCATTCCTCTGTGTAAATAGCTGCAATACGTCATCCCAAAGCCAAACAAAACGTTAACCGATAAGCCTTATCTGCAGGTAAACATTTCTTTCGAGAGACTAAATATTACAACATAAAGACAACCCTAATACAAAGCATTAAGGTTTTAAAATTATCTATTTTGCGATGGTCGACGTGACTGACGTAGACGCAGCAAAAGTAAGTGTTCAGTTGAAATTTGAGTCTTTTACCGATAAAATAAGGTGTCATTATAGCTAGAATTGTATTAAAGTGATTCAAAAAAGATTAGATAGACAAATAAGAGTCGTATTTTAAGGTGCGAAGGTGTGTTATTCTCCGTCAATCAGGAAGGGCGGCAGGGGGTCGACTCTATAAAATATCTGTCAAAATATTTTTTGGTGATTAGTTCAGGGATATTTGATCTGTCATTCTATGACAGCTCGTTGTGGAGTGAGGACCTATTTTATGGTGTGTTTTACAAAAAATATATATATGGTTTTGATTTTGTGATGTTTGTTTGGATGACTGTGCTAAAGTGTTTGGAGTTACTGTATTATCCGCGCGTAAGTTGAACACATTTTTTTAGAGATGAAATATTTTAGTTTTCGTCGTTGTCCTAAAATCATACAGAACCTAAGTTGTATAAATTTTAATATTGTTGTTTATGAATACAAGTACTTGTTTTTTCTTGTATTTTTCTTTAATTTATACCTGTAACTACATAATAACATTAATAATAAAATTCAGCTAGCAGCTGTCTTATAACTCGAACCATAAACCAGAGCCCCTATCCTGCCAAACTAATCGCTTCAATGGTATCATCACAGAATGACACAGTTTGTTATACAGATGGAGAGGCGCGGCTCGAAAGTGTCAAGGTTGAAGCATTACCTATAATTATTTATTCTCTCCGTGCAAATTGCACCGCACACACCATCTAGAGATTCTAGTAAGGATTCTATTCTATTCTATCTACGTGACGATTATGCGACGATGCCATTGTCATAGTAAAGCGATTGGTAAGCAGAGTTGGACTCCAGCTCTATCTAAATTGACTATGACAGTAAAAAAAAACACATTAATAATAAACTAAACACAAGTCTCAAATAATAAACATTCCTATCCAACAAAACTGTATTACACAAAGTTTTTTTTTAATTACACGATCAGAATACATTATAATATAGCAAGCGAGATTGCTCAGCTGCGAATAGTTGAACAAAGGGTCCCTTTTGCTTTTCCATTTTATTCCCCATTGCTCAACTCAGTGAAACTTCGGGAAAAACAGATAAATAAATTCTACTACATATGCCTAAGTTTGGTGACGACCTGCGAAAGATTGCAGGCTGATGCTGAATGCGGCAAGCTGTAGACAGGGCGCTATGGCGGTCATTAGGGGAGGCCTATGTCCAGCAGTGGACTAACATATGCTGATGATGATGCCAATGTTAATAACAAAACAACTACATTAGTTATTGAATGTATTCATGTTCTGTGGGCGTTCGAGACCCCATTCAGTTCGATCAGTCTATCCTTTATGAATATTCACATACAGCGTATGTTAACTACATGGTTCATGTGAAACGAGGCGAGGTGCGAGCGAGGTGTAGTCTAATGCGCGTATTTTGATGGGCACCTTCCAGCTAATCAGAAAATAATCAAACAGTCAAAAGATAATTTAGGAAATCGACAAGTTTAAATTTAGAAATTTGATGTAGTCCAGTTGAAAATAAAATCCATGCATTTACTGTAGGAAAAATGAAAAATAATAATTTGGGATCAGTCAGTTACAGTGAGCTAAATATTACCAAAAATCATAATTTGGTATAGTGAACAAAAAACCATTTTATGAACAAACTCCTGAACGAACTCCTTTAAGATCATAATGAGAGGTTTCAGGTTTTCGATTTCATATGTGGAATGAAGATCAATCAACAAGACTTCTTATTATCGTACGTACAGTTATATGTATGCCTATATAAATGAACACTTCAATACTTACAAAATTAAAGGCACATGTGAAGTAACCTTGAGCGTTTCTCATGAAACCTTGTGATTTTATGCTATAATCTTATATGAGTTTTATTAAAACTCCACTATTATTTGATTGTTAATTATTAAAACTTTAAAAAAAACACAGTGACGATAACGCACACCCTAATTTAACATCATTATATTTCAACTTCAACAGTCACCCTGTATACAACGGTTAACAATTTCAAAACAAAAAAAAACTTGTTATTGATTCAATTAATCGACTTAAAAAATCAAAAAAATTGGAATTTGCAGTAAGTACCTACTTGTCGATCTTTCTTACAATCCATAATGCTGTCAATTATATTTCAATTTAGAAACAAAACAAAATTTCGAGTTTTTTGAGTAGTGTACAAACGTTGTAGTATCTTGAGATTTGCTTGAGTATGTTTTGCCCCGGGTAGTATTTCCCTAACTTGCAATACAATATTATCTAGTAGTAGTAAGTAGTTGGTTTGTGACGAATATAATGGTATTTATTTAGGTCAAACGCGTCGTTGTTTTCAGATTACGTATAAAGAACATTTAGCCGAAACAATTGTCTAGAAATGTCAATCTTTGCAAAACATTTATTGGAATCTGGTCATTCGTTAAATGATATTGATAACCATTGTTTTTCTATTATTTGTATTATTTAACTGGTATTTATCGCGTTTATTTATTTATTTAAATTAAATAATACTAATAATACTGTGTTCAGTGTGTCTACCATGCGTTGTAACAGTTAAATCGCCTGACGTTACTACAGTAGTTACGTAAATAATACTACTGCGCATTTTAGTACCCAACTATCCGCTAGAGGCACTGTTCAAGTTTTCATACATTTTTTTAACTACAGTCGCTAGCGAGTATAGTTTGTTAAAACTCATGGTAGACACACAGATCGCGTAAGTTTCAAAATATTCATAGTTTTTCTATTTTACATACTTGTGTTAAGGGATTTAGGTTGTCAGTCTTGAGGTTGACATTCGCGGTTTCAACTGTGTCTGCCCTGTTTGTGCCCCAATCGGGGGAAGGGAACGTGACGGATGAATGGGGTCGGCGAGTGTGTGGAATGGTGGGCTCGCCGGCTATGTATGGGAGGAAGAAAGATTCGGGCCGCGGTAGGTTTAAAGGTTCCCGTGGTTCGGCGACAATGGCGAGATAGGTGTAACCGGAGAGGTTTTAGTGGGTATTACGTCCTTATTAGGACGTCGAGTCCCACATAATTCTGGTCCTCCCCCAGACCAGTCTATTCGTAAAAGAATTTCCTCGGCCGAGAAAAAAATAAAATAAAAAAAGGTTTTCAGTCTTAGAAAATTTAGAAATCACAAAATATAGTTCTATACAACAGAGGGAGGAATGTTTACTTTTCACAGTAGACGTAAGTGTGCCAATGAAGTTACTAAAGTTACAATCCCCCACTACGCTACAAAAGCCGTTGTGCACATAACTACTCGTAAGCTGCTATTGTGGTTTGCGGCTATGTTTAGAGAAGGTAATTAGTCGGTTGTTAATTAAATATGTTTTAACAGGTAATTAACTGTCAACCACAATGTTATTGCATCAACCAAATTGTACCTACAAAACGGGCTGTCTTGTAATAATTTCCTTCACAGAGAACATATGCCTTAGCGCTCCAATTTTTGTATCTAATATTTATGACTACAACTTTGTGATGTACGTAGGCAGGTATACATAGATTTTTATATTCCACCAGCTGCTACCCGCGATGCTCTTTTCCGAGATAGAAAGTAGCCTATGTCCGTCCCCGACATACCATCTATCTCCATGCTAAATTTCATTAAGATCCGTTCAGCCATTTAGGCGTGAAAGGTAACAGACAGACAAAGTTACTCTCGAATTGGATAACATTTATTTGCCAAAAAGCGCTTATTGCGGTACAATTATGACAATGTTTAGACTGATAAATCTTTTAAATCCATCATGGATTTAATTTTTTTAATATACACTAAAGTCATTTACAACGTGATACTTACCATGATTATGAGTTTCGAGCTTTCCAATATTTCGGCACAGTTTCATGCGCCATGATCACGAAATAACTGATCGGTACTGATAGAGGAAATATTATTCTGTAATTCGTTATTGTACAATACATAGTATGAACTTATATAATAGGGTATGTACATAGGCGAGCTTACCCCTGAAAAAGAGTGTTCTTCCAGCAAACCTTAGGAGAGGCGATGGCACAGGTAGAGGAAGTGCACAAAAAATTAATCGAACAGCAGATAAAACGGACAATTAAACTAATAGTAGGTAGCTATATACAAATACAATACATATGCTTTCTGTGAATTATGTGGATTCCCTTCATTTTAATCTTTTACTGCTATATATATACAGGGCGTCCCACGGCTATGCCACATGGAAGGAAAGTACCTTGAATATTGTAGATAGAGCACTATACTGAAAGAAGACATTATTTTATTTTAAAAAACCATTTAAACTGCATTCATAGATTTTTTAATTATTATATCCCGCAACGCGAGAAATAAAATTACCCTGTAGCTTTATCACACCGATCGAACAGCTTTATCATAAGGATTATTTTTTTCTCAGTAACATAGTGTCAGAAATAAAGTAAAGACCATGAATTTTAAAATTTTTAAATTAATAATTATTAATAATTTAATTATTTTGATACGCCATGGTTATGTATCAAATTCAAAATAGGTACATTGCAAAAATCCAAAATGAAAATCACAGAAACAAAAGAACAAAAGTATGAAAATGAAACACATTTTTGAATTATTTTTTTAAAATCAGCCAGCCGCATTGCAGGCTCACAGTTGTATATCGTTACGGCAATGTCAGCTTTTCATTTTTCTGAACAAAATTTCACATCAAATGTTAAAATTCATGGTCATCCTTTTATTTCTGACACTATGTTATTTAGCAAAAAATAATCCACAAGATGAAGCCTTTCGATCAATATGATAAAGCTACTGGGTAAGTTTTTTTCTCGTGTATCGGGTTCGATTCTTGGTTCAACCATGTAATTATTTAAAAATCTATGAATGAAGTTTAAATTGTTTTTTAAATTAATATAATGTCTTCTTTCAGTAAAATGTTCCGTCTACAATATTCAAGGTACTTTCCTTCCATGTGGCATAGCCGTGGGACGCCCTGTATATATAAATCGCTTACAACTCATCATAACGCATCATCAGCCGCACCATATGCTGAACATAGGCATCCATACGCACACATAAACACTATGTAATTATTCTATGTACCTATAGGTGAATCATTATCATCATTACCAGGAGTATATGTGCCTGTGGGCCAGTACTATAAAATCAATCATATAAATTGAAAAGGAAAAGCCAACATCAGTACACGAAGCTGTTTTTTTACGTTTAACTTGTAACTTCCTATAGAGAAACAAAATAAACGTCCAAAAGAGTTAGAAAACGTGATTACGTTTTGTCACTCTTATAAATTGAAAATATACTTGATTTATAACGTAAAGAGACACAATAACTATTGTTGTTGTAAAATGAAAGTGCTTGTATTAAAAATAGCAAAAAAGGTGTATGCAAACGTTTATAGGGCAAAGGGATGTGATTTCACTCCGAATTTACTTCGAAGAAATGAGCTGAGGTACTACACTTTTGTCGATTCTAATCATTTTACAGTGCATGCTCACTCAAAGGCTTTTGATTTATATCCACAATGAAGCATTTATAATACCACATAAATAAAAAAAATTATGTATCTGTCTAAAAGTATAAAAATAGCCACTTAAATATTCCCAAATAATTATTCTGAGCACCCACAAACACAGACGTGAAACAATAACGTCATTAGGACCGCACATAACTACTCCCAGATCATAAAAATATCCGAAAAACTCTAAAGGCTCAAAAGCTAATTGCTAAAAATGTACCAGAACTCTGAAATAAAAGCCCATCTAGCACTCACTCCGAAAGTGCCCGTCTCTAGCCTCAACTGAACAGAGTTAATCGAATGCACGGCTGAGTGGCCACATGCCTTTGTTGCCTCTAATTTGCAAAGGCCTACTCAATAAAAACGTAAACTTTGTTATAAAAGCTCTCAACTGTACACTCGCCGCTGAATTCGATTTTGACATTTATGATTTTCCAGTATCTAATGTGTCCATTTCAATCTCGTTAATCGGTCAAGAAAGTGCATGGATTGGCTTTAATTTTTCGTTTGTTTACCAACCATCATAATTATAAGCACGAAATAAGCTTCAATGAGTAGTAAATTTTGTTATTAATTGCTATTTTATTATACAGCCCCAGCCTAATCTACGGTTTTTTTAAGTGTGCTTATGTGTGTGTTAGGTTGACCGTAAACAGCTTCAAATTAGATAAAAATTTAGCTAAAAGGGTAGCTGTCATCTATTGAAATTTTAATTTAGTACATTTTACGACGCCCAATCAGTCCTTCCTGGGGTGAGTGATTTTTTCGCTGTCGTTTTAGCTTATTATAAAGTTTGTTTCTGTGTTAAGTAGGATACGTTCCGCTCTTTTTGCAATGACATTACTAAAGTAAAGTCTTTTTGTAAGATTTTATCCAAGACCACGTAGCCGCGGGCAGAAACTCTCATTACATTATTGAAATAAAAAAAGAAGGTACGAGTACGTATGTAAATAACTTCCATTCGCAAACAGAAGATTTCTGAGAAATTTCTCAAAAAATACTCATAAAACCGTTTGCTTCCTCCAATAAAATTTTACCTCCAATAAGAAATATGTACCTGGAGAAATGGGTACAGGTTAAAAGATGCGTGATTTTAACTCGTAGCCCGCAAAATGACAATTCGATATTGTATTGTATTTGCATTTTCTTTATTAATCTAAAACGAATAGTATTCTTATCTACAAGACACTATAAACCAGAGAAAGTTTGTCTTATATCGGCATTTACAGCGTTTGGCAAGAAGAAAGATCTATAGGGCCTTTACTCAGCCATGGGAAAAAGAAAACGAAATAAAAAAACATTAAGAAAAACTACAGATGTGATACATTTTGCGCCGACTGTACCTACCTACAGGCTTGTTTGATCATCGACAGATTTTAATTTAGCTTTTATGTAGACAAAGCTCATGGAGGATTTTAAGTGGATATTTCATGAGCTATCATGGTTTACAAATAATCTTCGGATAACATAATTTTACATTGTACTGTGTACTTACTTAAATTAATATTTATTATGTATGATGTGATATTGATATACTGTAAAATGTATTACGACTCGTCGAATAATACATTGATTTACAAGTATAAATTATAATTTGTATATAGAAATACATAAGTTTATTTTAATATTTTTACATAATATGAATACCGTTCACTCTTTCCCACCGCTGCACTGCAGCGCTGTCAGAAAAATAAAACACATTTCGCTGGATATCAAACCATTTTAAAACAAAGATGACCTTTCTTTAATTCATTGCGGATATAAGAGGGTTAACTACAAACCTTATTTGTGTTGGAAGAACACCAACGTTTTATCCCTTAACGACGGACTTCATCAGGGTGAGTGCGTTCCCGTACCGCGTCGTTGCGCACACTACGGGCAAAAGCACGCTGTGCGCGAGTCGTAGGCGCCGGACTCCTTAACTTGCTGGTGTCTGTAGGATAATCACCAACTAAGGACTTGGAATAAGCCACTTAAGATACCCGTGGCCAAGTCACAGGGGGTAGTAAGTGAAACACGTTTTTGTCTAATAAACAAGTCTTATACAATTCTTGGCAGTATGCCGTCAAGGCAACTTGCAACGTAACTTTGTATTCGAGAGAATAACAACGTTGCAAAGACATTACATATTTTTTACGAGAATCGAATGAAGCAACAAGTATCTTCCTACGCTTATTTCTCCATCTATTTCTCTACAAAAAATTTTCATAAAAACGTTAATTGAAGATTTATGATCTGACTTAACTTCACATTAGAATTAATGAACAAGAACAGTAAAAATTAGGTAGCGAGTTAAGTATACGCTACGTATTATTTTGTTGATCCTGCCTGAATTGACAAAATTCTGAATTCAAAATGAAAATTCTTTATTTTTCGCGACGCGTGACCCGAGAGCTGGCGGATATCTGGCGCAGCGCATCAGCATTGCCATACAGCGCTGCAGCGGGGCAATGCAGCCAGCGTCTTGGGGACGCTTCCGACTGGTATTAATATGAATCAGTTGAGCTACCTGTAGATTGTTTGCAACAGTCTGCAGTTAGCTTAATTGTTTCAATTGTAAATACTAGTTCTAATTTGTTTTTATTATTGAATTGTAATTTTCTTTGTCAATAATGGTATTTTATCTCTCTGATATACATACAAATTTTCTACCTTACCCAACTTTATATTTATGAACGTACTAACAACTAGGTAGACAGAAAATTATACACGTCAAACCCTGACTGGTTTCATCATCATCATCAGCCTATAGTAGTCCACTGCTGGACATAGGCCTCGCCTAATAAGCGACTGGATTCCTACATTAATACTAAACCCTGACACAGTTACTTTCATTACATTACTAGGGTTTAAACTAAAATTCTACATGTGTGAATATTTTATCAGACATACAAAACTTGAATAATTAACAGGCCATTATTATATTACCTACATCTGAAACGTTTACAAACGAAAAGTCATTTTATGTTAAACTAGCTGCTGCCCGCGGCTTCGCACGCTTTTTTCCGGGATAAAAGGTAGCCTATGTCCGGCCCCGGGATACCATCTACCTCGCTGCAAAATTTCACCGAGATCCGTTCAGCCGTTCTTGAGTTATAAATAGTGTAACTGACACGACTTTCTTTTATATATTATATAGATTATCTAGATGGGCGAGCTCGTGTTTTGGTTTATTTTACGATGCGATCTATATATTGGAAAACTTGAATAGTTCCCATCTCAAAGACTTTTTTGACGGTGGCCTCGCTTATATTAGAGTAGCTGCTGCCCACGGCTTCGCACGCGCCTATATCCCTTTAGTATTAAGTAGACTATATCCGTCCCCGGGATACCATTTACCTCCCTGCGAAATTTCATTGAAATCCGTTCAGCCGTTTAGGCTTGAAAAGGTAACAGACAGACAGATAAACAGAGTTACTTAAGAATTTATAATATTACTTAGCTGTGTCCGCGGCTTCGCACGTTCTTTTCCGGGATAAAAAGTAGCCTACATATGTCCGTCTAGGGGATACCACCTCTCTGCCAAAATTCATTAAGATCCGTCTAGCTGTTTAGGCGTGAAAAGGTAACAGACTGATAGATAGACAGACAGACAGACAGAGTTACTTTCGAATTTATTTATTTATTTTGTTATTAAGAGCGTTTACGCCTAGCGCGCGATGTGTATGGGACTGACTTGAAATGATTTGCGCGCGGCGTTTTAAAGTAGTTTTAAAATATTTACAGAAAAATATTAACAACACAATAATAAAATTTTTAAATGTATGATTTTAAAGAAGATGATCTACTTTATTGGTAAGCTATTGTTATATTAAATAAAATAAGGTAAATATGTAAAAAAATCGTTTAAAATTCGTAATAATTCACAGTTTTTGAATGTTAATTTCTCATAGTCAGATACCAAAACCAAACATCTTTTAAACTAACTATTTTCCCAAGGATCATATTGATTGGTTATTATTTTTTGTTAATTATATATATCAGTATTTTCCTAATATTTTGAGCTTCGAAACTGATGCTGAAAGGGGAATTAAGAAAACCTCTAACAAGTTATCTTGATAGAACGCGTACATACTATATTAATCGAAATATTTTCTTAACTAACTATTTGGACAACGAAATTTCCTAAAATTATTATTAATTAACATATAGTGTAAGTAAGATAAGTGGTTCATGATATTAACGGGTTTGAAAAGTACTGTTTTTGAGCCAAACTGTGCATGAAAGGCGTAAACGCTCTTAATTTATCTTAGGGAAGCATAAAGCTTTAGAACTACAAAATTAAACACTTAACATTAGAAAAATTAAGCTAAGCATTTTCCAGAAAGAAAGAGAATAAATTATCCGAAAATATCATACAAATATTATAATCTACGTATGAAAGTATGGGTAGTATGGATTACGCCGCCGCCGGCCGTGCGGTGAATTTGAAACTTCGCTAGTTGTAAACATGGAATTAGGTCGTACATGCATAACGAAGGTTGCAAGCGGGGCTCACGTTTGGGCCCACTGGTTTAGGATAAAAGCGGGAGCACTGAAGCGGCCTACCACGGGCGGGTGGACCCGAGCTAATTATACATAACCTTGTGAGGGAATGAACGAGCTTGCTTCAATGTGGATATAACGCGAAATACCTGTTTGTTGTTGCAAAGAAGCTTTGGCTGATATTTTAAATGTATTCTCTCCCAACAATTCTTTGGGAAAAGTTTGTTTGCTGATCGGTATTTTTTTTTATACTTCCATAACGATAGATACTAATGTTATAAATTCGAAAGTAACTCTGTCTGTGAATGGATCGTAATGATATTTGGCAGAGAGGTTAATTGTATTCCGGGGACGGACATAAGCTACTAAAAACGCGTGTAAAACCGTGGGCAGCAGCTAGTAACGTAATCAAAATATTTTTCATCGATGGTAGTCATCAGAGAAACCCGTATTAGTTTGTCTTTTGTCGAAAACTATTATTCGGATAAGAGTTTCAGAACACAGAACTTTAAAGTTTTCGCGATTTTTTAACGCCATCTAGAGGTAGTGTAAACTCGTTAAAGTCGAAAAACTGTAAAATATTTCCGTACTTTCAAGTTGTTTTAGCAGTTCCATTTATCTGTGTCCTTTTAAAATGTCCCCTTTTGTGCAAGTTTAGTTTCAGCCAGACAGGAATTGTTTCAGATAGTTTTCAGCGCTTGATTCGGGACCACCGGTTCGGATGACTTTGTTTATATCTTTCAAATACATGCACTTTATCTAGTTCTGAACCCTTAGTCAGGAACTAGTCATAAACGTTATTTTTGATTATTGTTGATGTAGGTACCTAATCAGTTAGTATTTTTTTAGAATAAACAATACGGCGTTACTTTACGGAAATCCATTGCACAATATTAGGATTAAAAATACATATTTAGTAACAATTCCGCGCAAAACCTTCTCTAATGTGATTTAACAAAATGCATTCGCGTGCACCGCCCTCCTGCCCACTAATTGGCATGACATGTAATCAGAGAAGGTAAAATATTTCTAAATATTTTGAAAAATCGAAAATTTTACTATGACTCTGTATACTTCGAAGTTTGCTAACCGATACATATCTGGAATGTAGGTACGAGTACCTTTAATTTTTAGGTATTCATTAAATAGCAGTCTCCAACCGGTACCTATAGTACATATCTATTGGTATAGTTGACAACCGTTCGAACCCTCGCTCGGCGCGAGAGTCACACTCGCACTTGACGGATCTTGTTTTTATCAGAATTGAATTTTTTTCATTATTCGGTTAAGGTTTATGTAGAGTTTGTTTCATGATACAAGACAACTTATCGTTCGGCGGCTCTATCGAAAG
The DNA here is from genome assembly GCA_963662085.1 of Eupithecia inturbata. Taxonomy (NCBI): domain Eukaryota; kingdom Metazoa; phylum Arthropoda; class Insecta; order Lepidoptera; family Geometridae; genus Eupithecia; species Eupithecia inturbata. Next base: position 10,087,337 of record OY759196.1, read on the forward strand.
ACCAGCGTTGGTTGTACCTAAATACGACCAACTTACTCGTATGCTGAGACAGGGACCATGTTGTGACTCCAGTAAACTTTTTTCATGTTCTTTCCTTTTTATTTTAATAATTTTAATTTTTATTGTAAACTTGTTACAGAAATAAATATTATTATTATTTTACTGAGCGTGACTTTGAGTTACAAATTAATATAAAATAGATTCAGGCGTTACTTTGCGGAAATCCATTGTAAATATAAAGACAACTACTGAACTAGAGGAGGTGGTGGTAGACTAGGACTGAAGGGACGCAACTAGTTGACGACTTGCTTTGATAGATGTTCGTTCATTTTGTGGTTGGTGTGGTCTTCTACACGGACTACATTTTGTTAGATCTTATTGGAGAAGGGTTTTTCGCGGAATTGTTACTAAATATCTTTCATCCTTATATTTACAAATTAATGATTATTTTATTATCTAGCGGTCTGGAATCAGTGGGCTCATAGAATCACGTATCTCATTTTAGTTGCCACGATTCATTTTAGTGTTGCGAACGTTATGTCTCCCAGGTTTAGGTAGTTTGTTGGATGTTCAAAATGTTCAGTTTGTTTCTAGTTTTGGAAGTTTTAATGGCACTGCGATGTATTTTGTTAATTAAAGCAAGTTCTGCGGTCTCGGTAGCCTTTGATTCTTCTATCGCAACGCAATGTAACTTTGACCTTTAACATTACCAAGGTATGTTAAAGGTCAAAGCTATTTCTATGGTGTTCTTTTGGTATAATTTAACGAAGCTAAGCTATTTTAGGGATATGCTCAGCTCACTGTTGTCTAAGGACGAAGCGACAGCAGCAGACACTCACCGTAGAAACATCTCTACCAAAAATCTAGGTAGAACCAAGGGTACTTACCCTTAGTAGCAGGTTCTATAATGACTAAGGCTACTTCGTTTTGTTTCGAATCTTTGGAACGTGAGATTGCGGGGGTGAATAAAAGCAGCATTCTCGTATAAATTGCAAGCGACGGATAAATACCAGGGCTTAGAGATAAATTCTAGAGTCTAGGATAATTGCTTGTCTGTGAGCGTGGAATAGGGATCGTTGTTTTCTGTTCTTTGTTTAAGAGATGGCTCAATAAGCTAATGGTTAAATTACATGTTGGCCTTGTCATAATTATCGTTTATATTTGCCTTCACTAACGTCGTTTGTTGATGAGTCGGCCAACATGTTATTGCACCATGTGTAGGTGTAATGAAACATGAAACACCCTAGTGGTATTTACATGGCTTTTGCCATTTGGGCAAGATACCTCATGTTCCTACATGCGGTGGCATTCACAAATAGATAGGTAAATAAATAAATCAAACTAAACAATCCATATGAAGACAGTTAAAATATCGTCATCATCTCTATTATTAAAAACAACGACTCATATACAAATTACAACTAAAGCTTGCACTTTGGGACCTTGTAGCCATCACGTTGAATGCCACTTCTAATTGTTGATCAAAATAAAAGCTAGCGTTTCGATCACCTGGGTTATTGCACACATCAAGGCTCTAATTAGGTCTTTAATTATTGCGTATTACCCTGGTCCCCAATGGTCAACTTAACCAATATGAAACCAACCAATCAAGTCTCTGTATTTCTTAATTCACAAGCCTCTCTCAATCATCCTACGGACGTCCATTGAAAAGCATTCGCAGCAGATCAAAAGTTTTAGGTACAGCATTGTTCTCATGTCTCAAATGTGGGTCTACAGTCTACAATGACTCTCCCCTGTCACTGCCTTGAGTAGGGCTGCAACTATCCCAAGAGAATTGCTTAGGTACCTAAGCTGTTAGCTGTCATCAGTACGATATGGTATAAGGTAAGCCTAGGGTACCTACAGCCACTTTATTGTGTTTAGTATGCAAATTTTGATATTAATTTTTATGTGTGTGATTTTTAGGGTTTTTTTTTTGATGTAGCTAACTACGCCGTTTCCGAAAACAGTTGGTACCTATGCTGAACATTCTAGTGTCTTGTCATATGTCCAAAATCACAATGCTAGCCTGTTTTATACCGGAAAACTACAGGACCGAACGTAGATCTAGAGATCCTTGATCCCAAGAGGGAGCGATTTTGAGCTTTCTAGCTCTTCAAAGTTGGACCTACGTCCATTTTTTTTTAAGTCTCAATGAGATCCAACGTGATCTTAAGTAACTTTGGTACTTCTTTGATTAAAACCCGAAAACAATCGAGAGTGTGAAATGTGACTGTGTACAATAAGTAATTATTATGTGTAAACAGTAACCCCTTATTCATAATAGTCTGCTAACTAAAAGCATTGCTATTTCTCACTCTGTCTTCTTCTATTTACATAAGTCAGAGTGAGAAATAACACTGCTTAGCATTCATAATAGTCTGCTAACTTAAAGCATTGCTATTTCTCACTCAATCTTCTTCTATTTACATAAGTCAGAGTGAAAAATAATGCTGCTTAACATTCTAGTCTGCTAACTTAAAGCATTGGAGGTTATTTCTGTTCTTTGTGGTTCGATTCATTGTTATAAGTAACAGCCCTGTGATGTGGCAGCTTCATCAAAAATCACAGTAAAAGTGTCCAAGCAGTAGGAGCACTCAGATTTCACTTACTTTAAAGTGTAGTGTAATTACGCTTCTGATAGTGTTTGAATATTTAGTTCCTCACTAAAAATTTTGGCTCTACGTGGTCTAGAAATATGCAAGAATTTTATAACTCACATGTCTTAATTGGTGGGAACGTCCTGGTAAATCAAATAATTATTTATTATGTTTCCTAGTCTCTATTTATTTATGTAAGCTATAATTAGGTAGGGCCTATCTGAAAATATGCCACGGTACTGTGCCGAACCGAAATAAAGCAACTCTGAGATGGGTTTAATTTAATTTGATGAGAAGAATTACATTTTCGTCAAAGAGCCCCCTTTTTAGGGTTCCGTACCCAAAGGGTGCCAACGGGGCCCTATCGCTGTAAGCCTCCGCTGTTTGTCCGTTCGTCTGTCAGTGGGCAAAGACCGTAAATCGTAGACAGTTACAATTTTCAGTGTGTATTTATCTAGGCGTTATTAATTTTAATATTTATTTTATTTTTATTATTTTGACAAATAATAAAATTAAATCAATATTAAAATTAAAGGGCCTTCTATACAAAAATATTTTTATTTTGTGGCTTTTTTTGCTCTACATTTGCCAAGGCCTCTACATTTTCTCTTGAACCGTTATAGGCAGAGACAGTTGAAATTTTTACCACATATGTATTATACTATTGCCGTTAAGTATAACAAGAAATAATAAAAATAAAATTTATTTATTAATAATTAACGGGGCCTACATCCATACCATGTAGAGTACCAATCACCGAAGTAAGGCAACGTCGTCGGACGTGGTCAGTACTTACGCGTAGATGGGTGACCCGTCATGTTGGCTTTTTGTTCTTTTTTCGATCCATCAAAACCGGCCAAGTGCGAGTCAACTCGCACTTGGCCGGTTTTATTTGATTTGCATACATAATGTACCCTTATAATGTAAAAAAAACTCGTGTTAAAGGTCACGCACGTATCTCGTCTCGATGAGTTTCAATCAAAAGGGATTTTGTTTCGTGAAAATCAGGGGAGATACTGGGAACTTTCTTTGTCATTATGAAAGACATTGAACCAAAAATAAATCAGCAGGATAAAAAAAGCCCTTTTTTACGATTTGAAATGGAACACACCGCACATCCATAAATAATATCTCACATTTAAGTAGTTTGTTTTTTTTAATAACTTTATTGACAAAGAAAATTACAATTCAAATAAAAAACAAATTAGAACTAGTATTTACAATTGAAACAATTAAGCTAACTGCAGACAGTTGCAAACAATCTACAGGTAGCTCAACTGATCCATATCAATACTAGTTGGAAGCGTCCCCAATGTAGTTTGTAGATTAAGTGCCGACATTTTTGGAGCTGTCCATTAATACAGTATACTGAGACAGTAGTCATAATGTCTATGTGTAACGTAATCAGCCACGAGCTTGTCTCATGGAAAAATATTTAGTTATGTTCAACGAACTAATAATAAAGCTTATTAGTTTTATCTAGAACAGCGAGATAATAGTTCGCCCTACATGTTCGACAGTCGTTGCTCGACTGCGTCGGAATTCTCCCCAACATTTCCGCCCCCTCCTGACCGGAAACGGAAGTCGCCGTCAACTGCCGTCCTAGTTTTACGACAGTGATAACTTCAATATTGTTGGCTAGAACGTTTGTAAGTTGATGTCCTTTTCATTGTTTCGCGGTTTGTCTTTATAGAGGTAGGCTTGTATGGTTTATGGTCTGAATGTGACAATCTTATTCATTTTATTGAGTAACATACATTTCCCTGAGGGAAAATGCTGGAATAAAAAAACACTATCGGTGCTTAGCTCCAAACCAAAAAATATTTATGACTTTACTGAATCAAAAGTACGAAGTAGTGAGACATTTTCTAAGAATTTTCCACAAAATCCATCTTCAAAGTCATGCAAATGGAAGTTAAATTTTAATTTGTAAGACTCTGACGTACTCTATTGCATTGCAGACTTCAATATTTATAAAACCTTATACTTATTGAAAGCCTTTTATTCGTGAAAAACCTTTATTAAGCTTCCAGAAGTGATTGCGTGTAATTGTGTTCACTCATTTACCAAGTAGGTATCACAGCTCGATATCACTTAGCTGTGTCAGTAGATCTCAAACTTCTGATTCTACAAATGATATTTACATTACCAGCGTTTACTTCACAAATCCTTTACACACTTTACAACGTATTTAATTTAGATACAATGATAAGCGTTTAGTTGATCGGTGTTACCATATATTGAAAACTACATCTAGATATTTATCCAGTTGCAGTTTTGAATGAGGATGTGCCAAAAATATTCCCGGTAATTGATTGTGTTTGACCGATATAGTTCTGTCGACTTTGTTATCAGACCACTTTTTAATTTTCAACAAACTAACAATTTGTGTTTAGTTTTTCCGCCCATCCTTTTCAATAAAGGCTTTCACTTAACCACTATCTTATTCTACCAAATTCTCATCCCCGCTGCTGTGAAATGAGAGTTAGGGTTCACCAGCTACATCAGTCTCGCTGTGATCACGTCTCATTGGAAGTCGGGAACGCGTCTGAAAGCATTTCCTAGTTCCTCTGCATCCGCCAGTTCCACTACTTCATTTCCATCGGTAATACCTGATTAACGGGCTTTTATTGCATTTTCCATTAAGTTTCCATAAAGCTTTTGTTTGGATTTTTCATATAATCCACAATTTTGCGCGTCTCACACTCTCTTACGCACTTATGAAGCTTATGAAGGATGCCTCTTTTTTCCAGTTCCTAGCCACACCTGTCCAGTGATTCCTTACTTTGTCAACATCGATGTCATTATACTTATTATTTGGTTTTACCTGCTTCTTTTGATTTTGTTCAATTTTCTCAGAATGCTTTCTAGCGTTTTTACCATTTGTAAATACACGGTTCCACACTCTGGTCTTATACGATAGTGTGAAACGGGCAAATATAGCGCATATGAAAGATACGCCATTTTTGCAGTTCCTAGCGAGCCCTGTCCAGTGATTCCCTACTTTTTTTGTTTTTTCAACATCGATGTTATCGGACTTATTATTTAGTTGTAACGGCTTCTTTTGATGTGCATTTTTCTCAGAATCATAACTAGCGTTTCTACCACTTGAAAATACTTCGTTTTACAACTTTACAATTAGTGACTCAGGATTCTGGTTTGGCTATAAATTTTCCGCAATAAGAGGTGCAGGGGGAAAAGTGGAATAAGAAAAAAAATTTAAAGGGAATTCTGGACTTTTTAAATGAAGTTTCCAGTTTTCCCCCTTAAGTATAATATGGAATATGCTCGGCTTGATCTGTATCCACTACCGCTTACAACGAATAACAATATCTCTCCGAGGAAATACCTAACACATCTAACGTCATATCATTATCTAATCAACCTACATTTTACCGTTATCTGTAGGTACACCTCGTGTCGTAATATCACCGTAATATTCATATCGTGACGTGTTTTGAATGACGTTTCCGTACATCACTAGTGATAATAATTGTGGGCCTTTTCGGTTGTTCATGGCTTCTTCTACGCAAAATGATATCGAATGGAAAAAACTAGTAACGACTTGATTCTAGATTATCCAGAAGCCAAGGACGGTACAGAAAAGTAAACCCTAAGAACGACACATAGCATTTCAGTTTGAAAACTTGGCAGTTCTATCGTTTTCTTACAGGTAAATCGTAATAGTTTTGCAAAATATACTTATAGGATGTTGATTTAACGAAATAGTTACGAAATATTCTTATAAGTAGGTATTGTTGGATGAGAACAACTCCACTAGAAAAACAAGCTACCGGTCGGATATTTAAAGCGCGCTGGCAACGGCGCGCGCTCACTTTGCTTGCGTACTTTGCCCTGTGCGGACGTTACTTTGTGTTCTACCTACCTAGTTGTTCATTGTTCATCCGTAGTATAATTAATAAATCGGTTAAGGATGCTTTGTAATTTCTTTTTTTAAATAAATCCGCTTACGATGGCTAAAAGTATTTTATTCTGAAAGCATCTTGTTCCTCTTCCTCAGACAATTCGGCTACATTACCACTTTTTCTGAAAAGTGGAGGTCTATTTTGTAAAACGAACGAAGCTGATGGATGACGTCGGATTTCACAAAACAAAGGACGGCCGATCCGTTCTTTCGATGACCTTACTATGAAAATGAGTCTGACATTTATTTATTAAAGATCCGAAACGAAAGGTGTCAGTTAGTGACGCGCCCGAAGCAACTTGGTGGCAAGGTGAACAACCTTACCACCAAGTTGGTTCGGGCGGTTCGGCGATCCGACGTTATCCGTCAACTTCGTTCGTGTTTCAAAGTAGACCTCCTGATACGGAACAGATAACTCGGTGTTCTTCTGAGACAATCCAACCACGGTCTAAGGTGTTCATAAGCGAATCAAACAAAAGGTACCGTTTCATAGGGATCGCTCATAAGCTGTACGATGACGTCACATAAAATATGTCTGTGCGTTTTCCTAGCCAATTAAGGACGTAGCTCACCTGGGCCGCACCGTTACCGCACAATACAACTATTAGCATTCAAATATGGACAGAATCTCGTTATCATTAGATACGTTTTACATTTCTATATATGATGCTGTCACTAGAAGATGCATCTAAAATTACTCTTAATCTTCAGAAAATATGCATCGGTTTCCAACACAACATATTCCTTTTTGTTCCAGACCTCCAGTTCCCAATAGACGTGTCCGGGGTCCAGAACGACCATCCGTTTCTAGACGAGGATTCTCTGCAGTCCCTCTTCAGGCGACTCACAGCTCTGAACCGCTGCGCAAATATGAAGCTGGAGCATCATCATCATCAGAAAAGATCGGTGAGTTTACCGTTCATGTTTTAGTGCCTTTCTACCATTATGAATTTCGTACATCATCAGTCCACTACTGGACACGCCTCTAAAGAGCACCGTAACGTCTTCTGCTTGCCGCGTCTAGCATGCAGTCATCGCAGATCGTCATTTCACCAAAATGACGATCTGCGATGAGTCCTAACACTACGTTGTCCGAGACGACGACGATGACGAGCAGGCATAGCCAGGGGTCTTCGTTAGGCCGTTATAGTTTTTAATGGTTGATAACCTTACCAAAAGTAATCAACAGCGTTAGCTACACAAAAATACCTAGAAGTTGTTGTAAAACCAGCTTGGTAGTCCAAGAACATTGAAAAGAAAGAAAGATTATTAGAAAATTTCCTGACAAAGCCTTAAAATATTCTTCGTAGCACCTCGGCCTCGGAAGTCTATTATTGTACAAAATTAACGTTTGAATAAAATTCAATGTTTTATACGCGATTGATAATAAATTTTAAAATAATTTGGTTCTAGTAATGCTTAGGCACGTAGACATAAGGCATAGAATCTGTATTTATTTCCGTTTAAGACCATTTCAGACTATCTAAAAGGACTATAATTTTAAAAGTAGGAGCTTCATACGAAAAAGAATTGAAAGAGATATGTAGATAGAACAAAATATCTAATTATTACGGCAAGATATGCCCAAAAAGTTGTAAATTTACTGTGGTAATAATGAGAAGAGAAACAAAGTTAGCATATTATAAAAATGACCATCTTTTTAGCCCTTTATATTCTTACTAAGAGACCAACTTAGTTCAAGTCCATGGAAGGATCTCTTGCAGCGAGCCAATTAAAATATGCCACCGTGTGGATGAGGAAGCACGGTGCTTTTCGACAAGACTATTGCCAGCGACTATTCACCGGTGTAGGTACTCCTTAAAGTATTTAACTCCTTTCCGGTCAATCTCTAAGAATATACCTACCTAAATAAGTATTCACATTTCAATTAACGCAATTTACAACCTTGATTGATTTATTTTGCATAGAATCTATAATTCGCTAACTTTTAATTTGAGCGCGAAGTGTTTTAATTAAAATAATTAAAAGTGTCGAAAATTCCACTCGGAGAAAGTAAATTTGTTTAAGACCTTTTTAAATGGATTTCTAAAGCCCCACGGTTATTTGATAAGAAAGTAATTAGAGGAATCAATCTCGGCTTTTTGTGAGTAAGCAATAGAGGTCAATGAGTACGGGTCATCATATTCTTTCTCTATAAATGCTGACACATAAGTCTATGCAAGGACTTATTCTTAGGCTGTTCTCCACCCACCGATCCCATTTTATTCCACTGTGAATAAACTGAAGCGAGCCATACACAGCCATAAAACACAACCACACTTATAAAAAGCGAAGGTTTGGATGGATAGATGAATGTTTATTACTTTTTCATGCCGAAACTACTGAACATAATAAACTAAAATTTCGCATAGCTGTAGCTCTAAGCCTGGAATAAAACATAGGCTACTTTATATTCCATAAATCAGTTCCCATGGCTATGAAATAACATTTAAACCTTTTCATAGAAATAAAGCGTGTGAAGCCGCTGGTATGCATACGATTGTAGAAAATAAAATAAACATTCTGCGAGTCGGTTATCCTTTTCGCTTATTCCAAGTAGTTCTGTGCACAAAACTACTGGGACATAAATTGTCCCAGTCCTGAGCACCAAAATTTGCCCACAAGCGGTACCGCTTGTGTATACCCAGTTGTTCAGAGGTCAAACGCTGTTACAAAGAAGACGCATCATGTAGCGTCGTCTTTTGTTTCTTGGAACAAAAGTGGTTGAGCTGGATTTACAACCAAAATCGAGTCTCTGACACTTAAAGTCGCTAGTTTGCGCCAAACCTGGCAGTTTCATTGTTCCTGCTCTGTTGCCAATCTGGGACAACCCGGTATACCCCAAATAGGTCATTATGTTCAGTGTGCTGTAAGATTGAACTTTGAACATCGGGATCGCTAGTTGTAAACTGGTGGTGCCTGAAATTGGATAGGTTTAGTAGCTCTACGCTGCATGAGGGTATTAATTTGAAGTTTATTGGACAACTATAGATTGTTGATTGGCATGTGCCGTGCTAAGACTTTATTTCTTACTAGCTGCTGCCCGCGGCTTCGCGCGCTTTTCCCGGTATTAAATGTAGCCTATGTCCGTCCTCGGGGTACCATCTACTCTACCTCCCTGCCAAATTTCACTGAGATCCGTTCAGCCGTTTAGGCGTGAAATGGTAACAGACATTGGGTTGGTCAGGAGAGATTAAAAACCAATTAAATATTACAGTTACAAATATTACTAATGTTCTTTAAATGCTTAATTCGCTGCGTGTCTCTCAGGAACCTACTGCCTAGGATAGGGCAGGGCAGGTCATTTATAAATTTATCTGAATTTATAAATATGATAATTTATAAGTATTGTTATTTAAAAGATAACCAGCTACTATTGCACTTTAGTACTCGACTTATAACTTGGTGTTATCAATAAATGTATTGTATTATATTAGCGATATGGACTGGATGATTATTTTGAGTATTTTTGTGAAACTCTCACGGAAACCTTGAAAATAATCGGGATGTCGCCGGAGTGTCTCTGTCACAAATATGAAATTATTATATTAAGATCCATCTAGCTAACATCGATCACAAAATTGTATTGATATGGTGGATATACCTGATCATATCCGACTATTAACAAGATTTCCATGAGGGAGTAATATAATTATAACCTATGGTAACCTAAATGCCCTATGGTATGGTAGCCTAAAGCCTTTAGGTTACTTGTACGAATCATTGTCATCATTCAATCAAATTGTATATAATGGTCAATAACTTTTATTTCTCTATGCTTTTAAAATAAGATTACGAAATACGTTTGAAATTATTCCCAAAAACTAAATATTAGGTCCTTACATATGAAATTGGCGTTTTTCGTACTGGCCACTTTAATCACTAATTTCTCCTCTTTGGTAAGGAATTCCAAATTCAAATTTGTACAGCTATAGACTCATGTATTTGTGCTTCGATGATCGTCATTCATTTGTTTTTTTTCTTCTGTTTTTTTCTGTTTGCGTCACTCATTTTACAAAATGGAAAACTTAAAATATCGCATTATTTACGAGTACGAGTTCCGCCGTGGCACTAGTGCTGCGGAAACAACTCGAAGGGTGAATGATGTGTATGGCGGTCGTGTTGCAAAAGAAAACACAGTTCGTTTTTGGTTCCAACGTTTTCGTTCTGGAAATTTTGACCTGCAGAACAAGCCCCGTGGACGGCCTGAGACTCAAGTTGATAATGAAGAGTTGAAGGCTATTGTGGAAGCGGATCCATCGCAAACCACGTCCGAGTTAGCTGCAGGCTGCGATGTTAGTGATAAAACTGTTTTAATTCACTTGAAGCAAATTGGGAAGATTAAAAAGCTTGAAAGGTGGGTACCTCACGAATTGACTGAAGCAAACCGGCAAACGCGCGTCGACTGCTGCGTTACATTACTAAACCGGCACAATAATGAAGGTATTTTAAACCGAATCATTACCTGTGATGAAAAATGGGTTCTTTACGATAATCGGAAGCGCTCAGCGCAAAGGTTGGATCCTGGCCAGCCAGCCAAATCCTGCCCCAAGCGAAAATTAACCCCAAAAAAGTTACTTGTAAGCGTTTGGTGGACTAGTGCCGGTATTGTTCATTACAGTTTTCTCAAATCTGGCCAGACTATTACTGCTGATGTCTATTGTCAGCAATTGCAAACCATGATGGAAAAGCTAGCGGCTAAACAACCTAGGCTGGTCAATCGCTCCACGCCACTGCTGCTTCACGACAACGCTAGACCACACATTGCGCAACAGACGGCTACTAAATTAGAAGAGCTTCAATTGGAAAGTCTAAGACATCCTCCGTACTCCCCGGACCTTGCTCCAACAGATTACCATTTTTTTCGAAATTTGGATAACTTCTTGCAAGGGAAAAAATTCAACTCCGATGGGGCAGTCCAAATCGCCTTCAAAGATTTTATTGATTCCCGTCCGACTGGTTTTTTTAGTAAAGGGATCAATGAACTACCTATAAGATGGCAAAAGTGCATAGAAAATAATGGTTCATACTTTGATTAATTAAATATATTATATTAAAAAATATTCGACTTTTTGTTCCTCCCATACAAAACGCCAATTTCATATGTAAGGACCTAATATAAAGGTAATTGATTTATTTAAGGTATCTACGGTTTTTAAGCATATTTTAATTAGTGAAATTATTTCGAATATTATTTTAATATTAATTAAATTGTAACGAAGATTATGTTGTGTTATTCTTATTGACGTGTACATTAATTACCAATAAAATCTTGAATCTATGTGTGATACAGGGGGAAGATAACCTTGATGTTGAAATATTCGTATTTGTGAAAGCTATAATAAATTGTTATATTCATGCAAATTACTATCGACCGCAGAATATATATTAGTAAACTAGCTCCTATTGTTTTGCAAGTTCGATTAGATTGGAATTTTGCGGAATTTAGTAGGTAAGTAATGATAGTTTTGCTAAGTCGTGTAGGTGGTTTTGTGGGTAAAGTAAACCACCACCAAGAATAATCTAAAAGATTGATTAGGTACTTACTAAAAACCGTATTGTGAAAGCTTGCTCAGTCATATATCTATGCTTGAGTGACGTAGAAAAGCATTACTCAAGCATAGATAAATGACTGAGCAGTCTTTCATAATACGGGATTAATAACTTTACCTAATCTGTGCCTAAGGTTGTTTTTAACTAAGTTACGCTATTAAAAGTCTACAGCTTATGATAAAAAAGTAGAAGTTTCGAAGTATCTTCGTATATTTACTTAATTACACTAGGCAAAGAAGCCATGATCGCTTTCAAGAGGTCAGGACAATTACATGCAATTACAAGTAAACTGATAACCACACGGCCTTGTGCACACGTGTTGATTATCATTTATGATGAGAACTCTAAAAATAGACTGAAGTCTCTACACAATATATAAAAATTTGACGTACTTTTGATCCGTTTTGATTATTTTATTGCACTTTCAGACCTTTAAGTAAGTGTTCTTTTTTATTGCCACTGAAATGCAACCTGTCTCGATAAATGCATGTTACCTATAGGTACGTCAAAGTAACGAAACTTTAAAGCATACTAAAAAAATATCGGTCGGACACTACGTTTGCTGAGACCTAGATTATAAGAGTTGGCTCCTATATGCTCCAATCCCAACACGATGTTAACTGGTACCTATCTCTTCACAAAAAACTATTCTTTCTATTATCCATCTTACCCGACCATTAATTTCAACACCGCGCGTCAACTCCTCAATGCATCTGTCAATAAGACTTTACCACGAGAATGGGTATCGAATAGAATGAAAATGTGATTCACTGGTGTTAACGAGCGACGAAACATATTTCATTGGTTCGTAATTTTTCTCGCATCATGCCAACAAATTGGTAGTTGATATTGACCCAGCGTGTTTCTCCTCAATTAAATAAGGTACAGTTGGTACCTAGGAATGTAGGTACAGTGACGTTCATTGTTAGCTAACCCCCCGACTGTTACGTTTGAATTTATTTTCTATGAATACAGATAAGTATTTTAAAACTTTGCTTCCTTTGGGGTCGAGACCCTAGGTCTGTGGGTACCGAGGCTCTCCGGGTTTTTAAAAAGTTATCTGAGCGTCTGGTTGACGCGACGCGTGACCTGAGAGCTGGTGGGTATCTGGCGCAGCGCATCAGCATTGCCATACAGCGGGGCAATGCAGCCAGCGTCTTGGGTACGCTTCCCCTAGACGCTGGCTTAGCTACCTGTAGATGGTTTGCAACAGTCTGCAGTTAGCTTAATTGATTCAATTTTAAATACTAGTTCTAATTTTTTTTTATTATTGAATTGTAATTTTCTTTGTCAAGAAAGATATTAATTCACACAATTTTAAAACTAAATTAGAATCATCGTTCGCAACCCGACTTCACCCAACTTCTGGAGCCCTCCAAACTCTTGCGCCAATTTCATCCAGGTTCGCCCTGTGTTACCTTCTATACTCTGTTTTTGGCGCCTTACTGCCCCATTGATGGGGAGGTTAATGGGGCGGTTGGGAATATATCCAAATTAGATTCGTCATGACTAAATTCGTCAACTTGCCCATGACAGCTTTCTGTGCTGCCCAGTTTATAAATTCAATAATAAACCTATCCCTATTTTTATTAGGCAAAAATGTTCAAACTCCAGTTTATTTGTGCACGTTGGTCAACCAAAGAGACGATATTAAAATTATTTTTGCCGCAAAGTTAAAATGTTCTATGAGGTTTCTGTATCGTTCATGTAGTCAGCAGTACTACTTGATGCTGATTAGGACTACTTCTCAAGTAGTCCTAATCAGCATACATCACACTGATATTATAAACGTGAAAGTTTAGATGTTTGGATGGATGTTTGTTACCTCTTCACGTCATAACGACTAAACCGATTGGGCTGAAATTTTGCATAGATGTAGCTCTAAGCCTGGAATCAAACATAGGCTTTTTATCCCATAAAACAGTTCCCATGGGATAGAAATAACCTTAAACATTTCCATAGAAACAACGCGTGCGAAGCTCGTGCACTAACTAGTAGGTACAAACGTACCTACTAGTTAGCTGAACATGCCTTCCCAAGAAGGTTTTTCCCGTAATCACCACGCTTGGCAGGCAGATTGGCAGGCGGATTGGATCACAATGACGTAGATCAGCATATTCAAATTAAGGTACCTATCTAGGTATGGAGAATATTAATATTATTAATGATAACTTTTATTGAAACACCTAATTCAAATAGTCAATAGCTGAGATTCTAATCAAAATGAATTAAAAAGCAATGGAACAAACCATTCATAAATTTTCTCAGATGATTCAATTTATAACAAAAACAAAGTCAAATTAAACTCAGGAGAAGTGATTTGGCAAATATTTCGAAATAATTTTGCTTTGAACTAAGACCGCGCCATTTTTCTCTGATAATATTTTGTTAGGAATATTTTTTTTGAACAATCTTCTTTGCACCTTTCTTTTGTAACTACTTTGACCAGGAAGATTTATGCTAAAGGAAAATCAGACTTATACACAGCTGAAAAGGTTCTTAATTATTTTAATCCATCCTATAATGCTTTACCTTTCATTAAGTAAATGATTAACCTCTCAACATCTTAAGATACGAACCCTTGAGGCTCTAAGCCTATTCTTCAAAAGGCATTCCAATTTGAACGTAATCCTTATCTAATTAGTTAACTATACCAACAAATCTTAGGTCAAATTATAATTAAAAGATGGAATTTCTAGACATCGGGAGAAAGTCACCCATACCACAGATTTTATGATGCTATACTAGCCCATACGAACAATTATGACAGTTCCTAGATGTCGCGTCACCGAAATAAGGGTGTAATCGCTGAATTTAAAAAAAATACTTCGTTGCAACGTATCATATGTTTACTGTGGGGGGTCAAGTGGTGTCATTTTATAGCGTTTCAATTAATCTAACTCCATAATAAATAATTATTAACCAAAGAAAATTATCATCGTTTTAAGTTATTCAAATAAGACACCGGAATTCCTTGGGTATTCCACAAGATGCATCCTTCCAAGCTTAAGACTCAGCAGAAGAAAATGATACAAGTCGAAAATACGTCGCCGATTCTAAAATCTACGTCCCTAATCACAATCGACATTTCTGGCTGACAAGGAAGAAGCTATCTGCTTTAAGACCGATATATTAAACTTTTGGTGTTTTGTCCACAGAACGACTCAGATGACGACCAGTGCGCTCTCAGCGACAAGTGGCAATATGAACGGAAGTCGAGGAGATGGTCGCGGGTCGTCGAGATTACACCGCAAGCGCAGAGAAGACTGCAGGTAATTATTTCCTACTAATTGACGTAAGCGGATGGATCCTGGCGAGTCCAGGAGCGATCCAGAAGTATAGCTCCTGGTTTTTCAGGAGCTATAGGACCTGTATGACGGACCAAACGGCTCGTCTTCGCTTTGCTAGGATACGTCGAGATAATGGAAGAGGACATGGCTGTCAAGAAAGCGTATGAGAGAAAACCGTCGGGGCGTAGACCAGTCGGTCGCCCTAAGTTTAGCTGGATCGACGAAGTTAAAGCCGATCTCCGCTAACTCGACGTTGATAGCTGGTGAGAGACAGCTCCGAACCGAGATGCCTCAAGAAATCTTGTGTCGGAGGCCAAGATCCACTTTGGGTCGCTAAGCCACAGGAGTAAGCACCTAAGTGACGGAATGAGCAGATGGCCCATCTAATGTCAAGTAGGATAACCATTACCTATAACTAGAGCATCACCTTTCAGAGCACGCACGCTAAATATTGTGTCCAGCGATGCATTTCCCTTCGTCCGTTTTCCTGAGCAGCTCACATCTGCTCTGGAATTTTGCTCTGCTGCAATGGTGGGTAGTTATATCCAAGTACCATTAGATATAAATTTACCTAGCCTATTACGATCAAAGAGACATTAAGCTCAATGTGCCTTTAATTTCACAGGTTTTTATAACTTTTAAACCAGAACACAACATTGCTACGTGATGCTGTGAGTATGTTTATGTTTAGCATTAACTCCTCTCCTATGGTAAAACCGGGCGTCTATTATTTTATCATAGGTTACGAAAACTTATACCTAGCCTTTCTTATAGGTGATAGCAGCCAGAGCACTAGCGGAGAGGGAAGCGAGAGAGGCGAGGGGCGAGGAAGAAGATGATGAAGACGAAAGCTTGCCCACGATTAGGGTGGGACTGGTAGACGCAGATGGGCACTACACCGACGTGGAACCAGATCTGTGAGTAGATTATTACTAACATGGCCCTGTAGTAGACAGATCACCAGCAAAAGGTAGGTGAGAGCGGGAAGCAAGAGAGGCAAGAAGTGAGGAAAAAGATGATGATGAGAGCCTGCCCACCATCAAGGTGGGACTGGTGGACGCAGATGGACACTACACCGATGTAGAACCAGATCTGTAAGTCGATTGTAACAATCATGTGCCTGTAGCAGTGAAAGTAGCCTAAGCATTAGAGTAGGACACGAGTAAAGCAAAAAGGAAGGCAAGGTAAGTGAGGGGCGAGAAAAAAGATGATGAAGATAAGAGCCTGCCCACTATCAAGGTGGGACTGGTGGACGCGGATGGACACTACACTGACGTGGAACCAGATCTGTGAGTCGATTGTTACAATCATGTGCCTGTAGCAGTGATAGCAGCCCTAAGGCTGTCCTGCTCTAATGCTAACATTAGGGTAGGACACGAGGGAAGCAAAAAGGGAAGGCAAATTAAGTGAGGAAGAAGAAGATAATGAAGACGAGAGCCTGCCGACCATTATGGACTCTGATGGACACTACACCGACGTGGAACCAGATCTGTGAGTCGATTTTTACTATCATGGGTATGTTGCATATTTATGCGAAAGATGGTTTCAGTTTCAGTTTCAAATCGTTTATTGTAAGTGATTTACAGGTAGTGAACATATGTAAACACACATTTTAACAATGTCTTTGGGTACATTTATTAACAAAGAAAATTTCAACAAAATTATTTAAACAAATACATGTAATACAGCACAGCTGTACAGCTTAATTAATTTAATTTCATGTGCCGATCTCCCAGGCCCTATTGTCATCCAGATAGTCTTTCACACTATAGTAAGCTATTTTAGAGTGTAGGTTTTTTACAATTCTTGAAATTTTTTTTCTGATTATTTTATTGTGTAGTTTAGTATTTTGTTACCTATATAATTTGATGCTTTGGCCTATAAATGACTTGTTAATTCGAGCTAGTCTAGTTGATATACCGGTGAGTTTATTTCTATTTCTGGTGTTATATGGATGCCCGTCGCCTTGTTTTTTACGCTGGTCATAGTTTTTTCTGACATACATGATGTTCATATAAATATACATACAAAGAAGGCATGGTCATTATGTCAATGGTTTTAAACAGATATTTTAGGAAAACTCGAGAGCCAAGCTTAAAGATAGCTCTAGTAGCTCTTTTCTGAAGAATGAAAATGGTTTCTCCAGCAGCCGCGGTACCCCACAGTATTATGCCGTACGACATGACACTGTGGAAATAGCTGAAGTATACGAGACTTGCAGTGGTAACATCCATCATTTTGCGTACTCTGCGTACTGCATAAGCAGCAGAGCAAAGTTTGTTAGACAATGTGCCAATGTGAGGTCCCCACTGCAGCCCTGCATCAACGCGCAGTCCTAGAAACATAGTATCAGATACTAGTTCGAGTTCCTTTTTATCTATGCAAATTTTCAAAGCCTTAGAGTGTCTACACAGAGTGAACTTTATGCATTTCGTTTTTTTTCGTTTAATAGCAGGTTGTTCGCACCAAACCAGCTATGTGTGCTTGCCAGTACGTCGATTATGATTTCTTTTTGTGCTGAAAATTAGACTTTTTGTCTTTTTTCAGTCTTTTTGTCAGCAAATAGAATGATGTTTGTACATTTTTCAACTAGAAAAGGCAAGTCATTAATGTATACCAAGAACAGGAATGGTCCCATTATGGAGTCTTGTGGAACCCCAATGTTTACTGGAAAAGCATATGATCTATTTTGATTGATCACTACCGTTTGCTGTCGCTCAGAAAGGTAGCATTTTAAAAGTTTAGGCGCTAAGGGCCCTCCACCATCATGTTGTAGTTTTAAAGCTAGTATATCGTGTCGAACGCAATCAAAAGCTTTCGAGAGATCACAGAAGATACCGTAAGCATCATCTGATGTCTCCCAGACGTCAAAATTAGTCTTTACTAGCGATACACAGCATCTATAGTACAACCTAGTGAATCCGAATTGCTGTTTATGCAAAACGCCTTCTTATCAAAGTATGATGTGAGTTGATCTAGGAGCGTGCGTTCAAAGAGTTTACTGATTACTGGTAGTATTGAGATAGGTCTGAAGTAAGAAGGATCCTTACTACAGCCGTTCTTAAACAATGGAAGAACCTAGGAATGCTTCAAAAGGTTGGAAATGTCCCATCGTCTATGCACTTATTATGTATAATTGATAAGTTTGGTGCTACAAAAATTACAATTTTGTTTATAAAGTAAACGGACATACCCCTAAGGTCTTCAGTTTTCTTTATGAATGGTCTTTTGGGTCAGCTACATGTAGCCATGTAGGGCGAGTGGCGAGCCTTTTCTCGTTAATGGCTATACAAGTACAAGTTGCCAAATCTGTATATTGTATATTTATTATGATTTTATTTATTCACTGTTTTAATATCGGCAGTTATACAAAGCCAACAATAACATTGTGTTTAACAATTTGTGAAAGATTCATATTTTAGTAGAAAATAAGTTCCTTAACAAAACCTATCACAATTATTTATCAATCATAAAATCACATCTATCTGTGTTCATTAACTGTGTGTGTGATGACTCGGCCAACACTGTAACGCAACCTGAAAAAGTTGCATCTGTTCTTTCTTTGGTAGTCATACAAGCACTGTAGTTTCTGACTAAACAGTTTAAGTAAAAAAAAAACTACAATGCTTATCTAGCGCCAGATAAAAATCGGTTTTGTTTGTTTTATTAAATCGTAAACCATAAAAATTTGACGATATTGAAATAAGAATAGGATCGAGATCAGAGTCATACCTACTCGTATTTTCATGATATCAGCACCTTGTTAGACCGAAGTTTATTCTTAGTTTAGTGCTTATCATAAAGCTTTTATGCGGCCATTAGCGATAATAAGTAACATAAATAAGATAACATACAATACCTATCAATCGGGAGTATAAACTATCTTAGACCCATTAAATGTACTGACAATACAACGCTAAGCACACGACTAAGTTGAGACTGCACAACCGTCAGTAAATAACGTATGTTATTATGTATGAATAACCAATTTTCTAGATAGGTATAGTATCTAAATGACTCTTTGAAATTTTGGTTCTAAAGACAGACCAAAAATCGGAGTTTAATTTATATTTCTTTTTTGTGAGAATAAAAGGTTTTTTTAGTAGGGCACAAACAATTGATAGAACTAGGAACTATGTATTATTATTATTAATGTTTAAGTACTAAAGTTTGCTCTCTTACCACAAAATGCCCATTTATAAAGGCAACTCAACTAAACTGGATAGTTTCATAAAACCGTTACAGTAATGCTATTATCATAATACGAAGAGTTAGATAGATACGATCCGACGGATCCTTCAGCCCATACATTCAGGCAAAATTTAAACACACTTATCACGTTGGTTAATTTTGACATCAGAACATAAATAACTAAACAGTTTAGTCAACCACCTACCCGCGTTAAATCCATTATTATGATAGACGTTAACTGCATTACAATACTAATACTGAACGCGGTAAGAGGTGTCAGTAATCCATTAGGCTTAATGAGATGAAAATAAAGGTTGGTACACAGTAAAAATATGAGATTTGTAACGAAATACTGCAAAATGATGTCAGTTTAGTGTGAGTTCTAATAATATCAGAAATGTAGTTCTCATCAAATGCCTGGTTTGGAATTTGTAAGAAAAAGTCGATTAAATTAAATTTTTAGTATATTCCACCCATATTCGATCATAGTACATTATTATTATTATTAAACATGAGTGTATTTAATAGTGCCAAATGTTACCAAATTCGTTTTGGAATTGTTCACATTTATCAAAAGCGCTCTGGTAGATTATTTATTTGCAGCTAAACTATTACTTCAGTAGAAAAATAAAAAGTCTATCTCAATGGATAGTCCAGTAAAAAAACTTTGAGCAATACAATAAGATATATAGATTTGTCAGCCAAACAAAAGAGTGCGTAAGTGGCCTTATTACAATCCAATAGAAAGTTAATTATTTCCCTTTGAAGTTTCTATAGGACCTCTCATTAGAGGTTTGATGGCTTGACATGGTGTTTGACGGTTTGACAGTGTAGATAATAGCTTAATTGAAATAAATATAATTGCATTTGCAACTTATTTTTTAGTACTTACAGAATGTTTATCACTGATGATAATGATAACTTCTTGATTGAAAATAGAAATGCGTTATATTCAATGTTTTTTTCGTTCAAACTAGAGTCGTTTGGCATCAAGGACATTTTGCTTCTAAAAGCTTTAAAACTGAGGGCGTTTTGCTCCTACAACGGTAAATATTCGGCCTATTCCACTCTGATCCACTTTGCAGATCCACTAATGGATCAGTTTCCACTTGTCTTCGGACGTTTTTCCAACAAGGTCATTTGCCTCTACTACATCCTCCGAATTGGTCCAATTTCTATTTAGCAATTATTATGCCGTGGCGGGTGGCGGTGTAAGAATCGACCCGTCCATCTCCGCCAATAGATGTCGTAAGAGTCGACTAAACCTACCAGAGGAAAGGAAGTTTCCTTCTGTGTATTTTAATAACCACACAGCACCACAAACTGACAGCTAACCGCGCGATAAAACCACTAGTGCGTCCGGAGTACCCACTCTCAACATCGGTATTTGTTTTTATTGTCAGTATTGATTGATAGAAATGCTAAGTGTATTGATTTCGTTATCGATCGTAGCTTCAGGCAGAGGCGTCTGTTGAAATTAAAACCTTTTGTTTGATTGTTAGTAGCCGATTCAGTTTGGTTAATTGGTTGTAGAGTTATGATAGGTAACAAAATGACCACGCACACGTCAACACACGAAGGTCATAGATAGAATGAAACCCTCTTAACTTTGTACAAAAAAAATCACATACATACTAATAATAAATTAGAAAGTAATTCTGTCTGTCTGTAACCTTTCCACGCCTAAACGGCTGGACGAATCTCAATGAAATTTGGCACGAAGGTAGATGGTATGCCGGAGAAGGACATATTATGCTACTTTTAATCCCGGAAAAGCTAGTGCAACGGAAGTCGGTGCGATACTAATCTAATTCAGCTTTGGCCCGCGGCTTCGCACGCGTGTTTTGGAATAAAAATAGCTTAAATGTTATTCCAGACCTTTATGCATGCAAAATTGCAGCCTGTTTGTGCCTATTCAGTAGTTTTGGCGTTGTCCTCGGCCAAACATCTTCACAACGGCACGAACTTTTGCCAATATAATATTAGTAGGATTTGTTTAGTTCTCATCATCATTATGATCTTAGCTAAAAGACGTCCACAGTTGGGCATAAACATCGACAGAATGACTTATCATATCACCTAATAAAGTTTTCTCACACTTTTTTCTTAATACGAAGAATTAATTATGAGAGTTTGTGTTAGAAGAACACCAACATTTTCATCCCTTAATGAGGGAGTTCTTCAGGGTGAGTGCGGTTCGAGTCTCGCGCGTTCGGAATGAAACGTTAGTGTTCTTTCAACACAAACTAGGTTCGTAGTTAACCCGCTTACATCTGCAATGAATTCGTCAAACAACGAAAGTTTTTATAGTATAATACGAAGAATATAAATTTATTCCGAACTTGCCTGCATGATCGCGCGTCTCGATCACGTTTAATTGGATACAAAATCTCCCCCTGATTTTGTATCCTGCACCCGTGGCCTGTGGCCTGTGGCCTGCGTCCATTAAACGCTGTTGAGGTACAAAATTCGTTAGGACCGTTGTGGATGCCAGAAGCTTCGGTACACCTTTATACGAAAATGGGTAAAATTCAGCGCCGGATGATGATGATGAATGAATCTGAGGACGAATTAATCCCAATTACCTACACACAAAAATATTTAAATAAATAGTTAGTAAGACTAACATGGGAAAAGTAGAGGGAAAGAGACCGAGAGGAGGGACCCAAGGCGGTGGTCTGACCAGCAGGCCTAGGTACTTTAATTCGCCTAAATTCGCATTGGCGTGTTTCGTTTAATCGGTACTCAAATTCGGTGTATTAGAATACCAACATATTTGGTCGAAACGAAACACTCAATTGCGTATTGGAGAATTATAATAGACCTCCAGCTCTGCACCACACTCGACATCCACATGTCAGAAGCAGTACAGAAGCCAGAGCAGATGCCACGACATCGTACGTGAGAAGCTGCTTCCGTGATGGGTCACCACGACCCCCAGTGTTGGGGTAACGACGCTAGGAGGAGGAGGGTCTTAATAACCAACAATGCTCAACCGACATTATACTGTCTAAAGTTATCATTTTCTAAATCTATATAAATTTCCTAAATCTCTTCTGAGACTTTTTGTCATCTTGTTTATTAATTTATTTTATCATTTAATGTTGCTGACTTGTTGCCGACCTGGGGATGCGCCCTCCAGAGATGTAGGCTTCCCCGAGGGCATTTACAGTTACTTCTTCAGCCTGATGATGACACTGTCCATTATGTTCGTTTCAAACAGCAACAATTAATCTTGAGCTAAAAGCATTCCGTTCTAAAAAACCTTACGCCCTTTATTTGGACTATCGGGGCCAAAGCCATGCATTTGTTAGAGGCTGGTTCAAATGCAAGCGATTTTATGTTTTAAGGTTCCGCGTCTGGAACTACCTAGTATCGTGGATTTGGTGGTGAATTTTTTATATTCTTGTACTGAAATATTGTGTTCGCACACAGACTTGTGCCGTATAATAATTTCCCGCGCACATGGCTAGTCTCCGTTGGAATTGGCCGCTGTAGCCGAAATTTGGCTAGGAAGAACATCAATATTTTAGTGGTACCTAATAGCACAAATTATTGGCGGAAGCCATTATTTTGCAAGTGATTGAATAGAGCGTTCACTGCCCAGCTTCAACGATGCGACGCGAGGGGCGCGCATCGTCACTGCACAGTGTGCTCTCGCAGATCTGCGTGTGCGTCATTGGCACTCAATGTGTAGGTTTCGGAATCCTTGATCTTAATAATATACCTAGCTGTGTTCAACATGAAGCACCATGAACGATTTCGTTTAGTATGTGCTTTTTCTACCTATAGATCTAGAAAAGGACAACACAATTTATTTACATAATAATAAAATTGCAACTACATAATGGATACAAATTACTACTAGTATTTACACAAACCTAAATCAAGTTTCTAAAATTAAATTGGTCACCAGACGGCAGAGTGCCCAGCATGCAGGCAGTATTCGTTATTTTCTTCGGTAAAGCAACATCTATTATTTCATTCGCTCCGCTTATCGCGTCCACTCTAGCCCGGCCCTTCCAAGCTATCATTACGGTTTGGCAATCCATCGTGATAGGTGAAGGGCCAAGTACCCAATAGTAAGTAGAACATGCCCAACGACTTAATTATAGTCATTGTTGCTTTATTTGAGTGTCATTGTTTACTTAGAAAGGGCTTGAGGGCTCAATTTGTTAGTGAGGTTGGTACTGGAGTCAAAACAAAAGTTTGATAATGATGTCAATCTCTTTCTCTTGGAGAACTAAATTGGATAGTTTAGTTAGGCCCTGGGGTCCTAAACCATGCCAGGAACCAAACATGATAGCGGTAAGTATTTCCTAGGTATGTATCAACATTTAACAAGTAGGTAGGTACATACTTACTTCTTTCATTTATTCTTTTATTTATTTATTTATTTCTTGTAAGAAAAAATCAGCAAACAAGACAAAACAACATTACAGGTAGTTGTTGTTTGATTGGTACGGCAAGATCTCTTCCAGGCATTCTGTTCTTAATTTTGGGAGGGCTGATAAGCACCAGAAACTGCTCATTTTAATATTAAGGATCTCCTCCACGGGCGATGATCTAGTGACAGGTCAATATTTAAAAATAAGCGCCGCGATTAAATCGCCGCGCCGCCGCCGCTGTTTAGAGATACTCTAAAGGTGTAGAGAGGCACTTAAATCCAGCACCACTAGTGCACAACACAAAAATAAGCATTTATCAAATATGGGCTTAAGAAGGCTATTACAAAAAACAAGATCCGTCAAGTGCGAGTGTGACTCGCGCGCCGAGGGTTTCGAACAGTTGTCAAGTACCTATACCAATATGTACTATAGGTACTGGTTTGAGACCGCTATTTGATGAATACCAAAAAATTAAAGTTGCTACATTTCAGATGTATCGATTTGGAAACTTCGAGAGTATAGAGGGTAATAGTAAAATTTTCAAGTTTTTTCAAAATAAGTATTTAGAAAAGTATGTAACCTACTGGAATTTAAAAACCTGTTTTGAGATGTACAAACTGATATCTTTTATTTTATACCCCACTCGGTGAGGTAGCCCCACGTTTTGACCATTTTTCAAAAAGTAGTCTACTTACAGACTTCTCTATATTTTCTGGGGGGGGGGAACGCTATTTTTCGACTTTTTTCAAAATATTTCTAAAACTATAAAACCTACAGAAATTTTAAAAACTGTTTTTAAATGTAAAAAAACGAGAAATTGCTCGTTTTCATAGTCAAATTGTATGATTTTCGTTTGTTTCTTGAAATAATAATCACTTGTTCGTTTTGCTCTACTACAATAATAATACAGAAAATTTTAGAAAACTTTATTTTTTATGTAGTTATAATCTTTCTAACGATGCATGTTTAGGCAAAAACTCTCGGAGACCTGTTTTGGAAGCTCTAATTTGTAGATTCTATTGAATAAAGACCACCAAAAGTTTTTTTTCTTGTTTGGAATATCCTATACTTGAATAATAATAGAATACATTTTCGTTACATGCTTTTAAGTAAATTTCCTAACTCACTGAGAGGCCTATACCTTTCATTTGATAGGCCTCTCAGTGAGTTAGGAAATTTACTTAAAAGCATGTAACGAAAATGTATTCTATTATTATTCAAGTATAGGATATTCCAAACAAGAAAAAAAACTTTTGGTGGTCTTTATTCAATAGAATCTACAAATTAGAGCTTCCAAAACAGGTCTCCGAGAGTTTTTGCCTAAACATGCATCGTTAGAAAGATTATAACTACATAAAAAATAAAGTTTTCTAAAATTTTCTGTATTATTATTGTAGTAGAGCAAAACGAACAAGTGATTATTATTTCAAGAAACAAACGAAAATCATACAATTTGACTATGAAAACGAGCAATTTCTCGTTTTTTTTGTTGTAATAGCCCTGTTCAACTTATATTTTGATACATTTTACAGTGACAAAATGGCTAACCACAAGCTTCACCTGACCCGCGAGCTGCTTTTCCCTGATGCCGTCAACATAAAATTAATCTAAATATTACGAGTTCATTTTATTATTATTAGTTATTATATGCACATTTTTATGTTGTGCGGAAGTGGTAGATCTGCGCCAATCTCAAAAAAAGTAGCGAATCGTGCCTATCGTGTTCGCTACACTCGCCGGTAGAGACAGTCCCTAAGGGTTAAGACTGGAAAAGGTCAACCCTACACAAGCATGCTTGAAAGAATGTGACGAGGGTTAAAGAGGTGGTTAATGGGAAGGGTTGTAGAGTGGGAATATTTACCTAGCTCTCTGGTAATTAGCTTGACCTTGCCGCGAGTTCCCTTTTGTGCAACTCAATTGTGCAACTAAGTTGAGCAAATTTAGCAATGGACCCTTCTTTATCGAATTTATTTTGTTCCACATTGCTCAACTCAAGTTGCTCAACTCAGAAAATCAACAAGGTGTAAATATGTTAATTTAGAAAAATATCGGACGTGATAGACAATGACAGCTAAAGTCAAAAATGACAGCAAATATAATATAGCGTATATTTAGGTAAATGGTAGAGAAGTATTCCACTCTCAGCACCGACTTGTGTTTTACTCCTAACATAGTGCTAAGATTTTTTTCCTCTAAGCTGTCCCACAGTTGGGCAAAGTTCTCCCCCAAACTCTTCTAGGAGTCGTTCGTTGGCAGACACTGGCGAGACGATTTTAACGCATTCCGGGTAGATAGGTGGAACCGGCTCTAGATCTAAGTAAAATCTGTAGAGGTACGTTTTCCCAGCGCTTACTCAACAACTGGTCAACTACGCGCAAACACTCACTCACAGTATTTCCAATCTTGTCCAATAATTATAATAAAACACGAGGGCAATGCTGTAGTCTTTTAGTCAATAAACTAAAGTATGTCGTAGCAAGCACGCGTAACACGAACACTGTTCCGACTATGACTGAGGTGGGTGGACCTAATTTGAGCCAACCACTTTCGAGACGCTAGTACTTACCATCTTTTTTACTTAAATCGATGGACCTGGCCAACGAACGAACGGACGAACGCTAAGTTTTATGAAATAAACTGCCTATTCATTAGTATTATAAAGTGGTTCCGTTGTAGAAAGGTGATAAACTAGTTTAGGTAGAGTGCAATACGAGTTCATTCATAGTTTTCATGCTTTGCAAATAGATTCATTCATGGTTATCCATAATTATATCACAAATTCGAAAGTGACTCTGTCTGTCTGTCTGTTACCTTTTCACGCCTAAACGGCTGAACGGATTTTAATGAAATTTGGCAGGGAGGTAAATGGGGACGGATATAGGCTACATGAAAAGCGCATGCGAAGTCGCGGACGGCAGAGTTCGGTATAAAGCATTTAGTAATCCAGCCAGACCAAATGGTGGGTCGTCGGCGGCGGCGGGTTAAACTTTAGTTAGTTAGATACAACTCTGTTTGTATGGGAGACCATCCACCGTTAACATTAATTATAGAATTAATTATAGAAGAAAACATTAATTAAACCCATGCATATCTGGTACTGTAACACTATAAAGTACGGGTTAACATTGTAAATTTTAAGTGAATTTAAATAAAGAAAGCCTCATTTATACCGTTTCCCCAATTTAAAAGTTAGATTAGAATTATCTACTCGTTTGTGTTATCTCGAATTTAGAAACGTTACGCCCACAGCTGCACTAATCTGTTTTAAATCTCTGAGATATAATCTGTGCGCTATGAGAATGGGACGGAACCATGTCAACGTAAATATTTTATTCGTAAAACGAAAATCGATGTTTCTAATTCGTAAATTGCAAATGCTATCATATGCTGTGTACTTACACATACACTCATATTATCACTTGATAATAAAAGCAGGTCTTGGTCGAAAACAAATCAGAAAGTATGATTAGTTTTCCGAGTAGCCCCCCTGGTACAATACGCGCGTTCTCTATTTGGGATCGAACCTTGTCGAAGTGAATGACCGACCGCGTTTGTTCAAGTTTGAAATGGTCCCATTCCGGATCTGCTTAGCTTGGGGATAAATGATGCTGTTTACTTAATAGAGCATATCTTGAATCTCCATTCCACTCTGATCCAATTTGCAGATTCACTAATGGATCAGTTTCCACTATTTTGTCCACTCTATTCCATAGCCCGGGTGGATCAGTTTCCAGTGCTTGAATCTATTCCACTCTATTATAAATTATGAGCATTTACATTTCTATATTAACCCCCAGGCTAGACACTACTGTTGGTTTCACTTGTCCAATTAGTGTCCAACCACTTTACGAAATGGGCCAAATTGTACATAATTATACTTAAGCTGAGAAGGGTTTTGATTTCGGTATTACGTCATTATATTATTGTACCTACCTACTTAAACAAAACGATCATACTGCTAAGTGAAAACGAAAATTAATTTACTACCATTTTAAATTTATTACGCGTTATTTATCGGGTATTTCGATAAATACCCGATAAATAATGCGTAATAAATTAACGTATCTTTTGTTTTTATTTCCCCTTGATGCCGCAGATCAGTTTTTACTATTTTAAAGATCGGCACGTCACGCACGTAAGTCCATGAAAAACCCCCGAAAGGAGAAATTAAACTCGGCAAGTAAAGATAAATTTCTAGTAATTAATGCTCACAAGATTTACGCAAACAAGAAGCGACAAAAAGAAAAACTTTTCAACATTCCTTTCGCAGAATTTGTTTCTTATCAATTTCCATCTTCCAGTCGTTTACCAGACGAAAGCGAACGTTAAATTCACCGAAGCTAATTGTGTTACTCAAAGTGTGTTGGTGCCTAATGAAATAATTTGTTTTTCCCAAACTTGGCACTTCGGCTGGTGGGTACTAGGCAGTTTTTGTGTAGAAAGCAGGTTACTGTAATGAATTCTACACACTAAAAGCGACACAGCCCGGGCGGGTTGGTGCGACATTTCAGTGTTTGAATATTGTAGGCCGCTGACGACAGAGTTATGTCAACATGTCGGCAGCTCGCCGACTTTGGTGTGTCAGACTCTATACAGGTGGATTTAGATTTTAGCCAGCCATGGCGAACCGTAGGGGAAATGTAGGGGATGTGACTATAATAGAAAAGTGAGAAAAGGAAAAAAGGTTGGACTAATACGATCAATATACCTAACACCTTTAGTTTCCACACACCACAACAGCCTATATTGGTCCACTGCTGGACGCAGACCTCCCCCTGATAAGCGCCTTAATAATAATAACAAATATTAAAAAAGCCTTTATTACCAAGTTACAGTAGGTACATTTAAAACTTATATGGTAAGTGATATTTAAATACATAAAAAGTAAATTATTTTTTTTTCTTAGCAACCAGTTTGCTGGTCAGGTTGTCCTTCGACATAGGCCTCTCCTTGTTTCCTCCACTCATCTTTGTCACGAGCTAATCTCCTCCAACCTTTTGGTAGATCATCTTCCCATCTCTTGATTTGACGTCACTTTCGTCTTTTTCCATTCTTTGGATACCATTCCTTCAAGCGCTTTCTTGGCTTTTATCATATGGGGAAACAATTCCCATAATCCCCATGCTGGGCATGCGGGTTAGGGATCGCAGTTCGGTGGTAGATTTTTTCCGGAGGAGCCGCTGCTGCCCGCCCCCTGGTGGATATCCCTTAGTCGCCTCATACGACACCCGCGGGACGAGTTGGGGAGGAGAAGAGTTTAGTTTCCAGCTTCTGCGGTTTTTTTTGTATATATTTATTCCACCGTAGGTACACTTAATGTCGTTAATCTTAAAATTTATATTATAATAATTATAGGTGTAACCTTATAATTTATATTATAACAATCACACACAAACTTTTGACATAGGAAACACCATAAGGGATTGTTCAAAGAAAATAAAAAATAGACAGACATGATGCGCAGTTTCATTTGTCAAGGCTACTTACTTAAGCTTGTTAAAACAGAGTGCTTTGTCTTAAATTATCAACTTCTAAATAACCGTCACAATAATTTCTGCGATAAACAACAATGAACAACTTATGCCTTGCTACAACAAATTAGCTTTGTTTTATTTGGAAATCACAACTTTGTGCCACAGATCAACTTAACAGACTTCCAGGGAAAACTGTCACAAATCCATATTCACGCTCGATGAATTTATGTTTATGCAAATTTTAAAGAGCATAGGAATAGAAATCATTGAAATCATTTGTTGTTTCAGGCTGACAGTTCCAGGCCAGCCAATGATCCAGTTACCAAGCGACAAAGAAGACGATGAAGAAACAGGCACCCGGTTTCGAAGAACTGGCTCTGAACGACTCCGGGACGGCGCAAAAGCACTACTCAGACGAGTGGAATCCCTCAAAACAAGAAGAAGAAAGCGACAGAACAGAACCGAAGTCATAGTCTCCTCACCCCACTTCCTAGACCCATCACAAGACAAATACCCTGAACTGAATTACATAGACATGACACCGACAACGCCTACGTCCTTCCCTTTCGACTTCAACTCTCCTGCACACGCTGTTGGCATCAGAACTCAACCTCCTTCTCCCATGACAATACTACCACCTTCTCCTATCGCTCCTTTAGAACCCTCATTCGTCCTCAACCCTCCCTTCGGAGATGACAGTTCTAGCTACGCGTCCGATGGAAGTATGGGCTCCAGCAATAAGAGTTCGAAGTCGAAGCTTGGGAGAGCAAAAAGGATATTCCATAGGGGGGTGAAGAATGAGGATTCTAGTGCGCTGAGCGATTCCGAGTGCCAACCAGCTAGTTGGAGGCATAATTACTATAAGGAGCATAATACTCATCATAATACAGAGGTGAGTTCAAGAAGATAACGAAATCGATATAATATCAATTCACATAAACTTTTTCTATCGCTAATTACTTAGAGTTTTTACATCGTTCGACACAATTAATCCATCGATCCATCTGTACTCAGCACGGAACAGTAAAATCTCTTTCTGTTCCGTGCTCAGTATGAATTTGTGTGTTCAGTTTTAGCTGATAACGATTTTAATATTAATGCTGGCTAATTCACACATCATCATCTAGCCCCAGGCTAAGGATAGCTTGTGTTACGGGCACTAGATAACTGATGTACTAAATTTAATACAATACACTACATAGATAGGTATTTTTTATTAAACATATAAAACACTCAGAACACCCATAACGAATCTGTGTATCGTCCAAACATTTGCCCCGAGGCGCAACCTCCTGCGTCAGAAGTCATTAAAATAGAGAGCCCTTGGAAACAGACTTCTATCATTCAGGTCCTAGGTCATGTTTATCGCAATAAATTCTCAATAACAGTTTAATGGTTAATTAAAACCATTAAACCTTATCTGTTCCGTGTGTGGTCCAGGTCTACGTAGAGCCCCCGTCACCAGTGGAGCTCAAACCTGACCCGAAGGTGCTTAGTGAAGTTCAGAAGAGTCCAGGACACACCGCGCATAGGCGGCAGGCTATACGGACCAGTTCGCTGAACCTTGGGAAAGAGGGGCAGAAGTGAGTCCTATTTCATAAGATAAGAGAAAATTGTTGTGCATCAATTGCATCACACTAATATTATAAATGCGAAAGTTTAGATGTTTCTTACCTCTTCACACCAAAAGTACAGAAATTTTGCATAGATGTAGTTTTAGACCTGGAATAAAATGCAATGTACTTTAATATCAAAAAAATACGTGCGTAGCCGCGGGTTGAAACTAGTTATTTATAAGTATTAGTTAGATTTATTATTAGAGCTAGGATCTGGTCCGGGAAACTGTTGTATAGATTGAAGGGTGCGTCGTCGTCGGACAGTAGGAGCTGTAGCAGAATTTTGACAGCGTTCGCTTACTCCGCTATTTAACGAGTAGGTAATAAAAAAATACTCCAGTTTCTGTTTTCAATGTCCACGGACAACGCAACTTTTGGAACAAGTGTTGAGCTGTTTCCTTCCTTTTACCCTGCAATTCAACGGATAATGGCATTTTGATCAACAACAAAAACAAATGCTCAGACAGGGTGTTATTACCCAAATAGGAAAATTCCACAGTTGATTGTGCCAGCTACTTGTCCAGGGCACTCAAGGGGATAAAGATGAAGGGTAATTTAGATGGTTTGATAACCCACGGTGTAATTATGTTATGAAAAAATATGTTTGACATGATCCGAGTTATTATTACCAACGTTTCACGTAAGACGCGCCTTTTCCCAAACAACGGCTCGTGAAAAATATTCCCAACGTCTCTCGAGAGACGCACCTTATCCCGTCCGGAACAAAGTAAGTCAGCATTGTAAACATCGAAGATCAAGCCGTGGATTGTTTTTTTTTTTTTTTGTTTGTCATAGAATTAGTTAAAAAAATTTTAACTCCAGTATAGACCTTACAATTTCGTTTGCCGAATGCGTTCTTTACCTACCTTTTTGACTTGTAATAAGATCTTTTAAATTTCTTATTTTCCTACAACTAAGGTCGCCACTATGCTTGCAAATCTTTACAGCTTAACGGTAGAGGTCCCGTAGGCAATCTAACAAAAGTTGCTAGCGGTCCTCATTCAAAGCGCTTCCAACATGGTAATAAATAACCCTGCCCTGTCAATAAGCCATTGTTGGTCCCTCACTTGTCCCTTATTACATGTGACTAATTCAAACCAGTGTCATTACCATTAGTCCAAATGATTCTGGCGATAATGACTTATTTGCATTGCAATGGTTCCGTGACTTGTGAGTGTTTTGTGTCTTTTGTGGAATACCTTTGGTTCGTGTTTTTGTGCCTTTTAAAAAAATATAGGAACGGGCAATGGCATTGGATTCTTGGCGTTAGGTAGTTTCCTGCCCCATCTCTATCTAAGTCTCTGAATAACAATATAGTAAGTACTAACGGGGTGTATTAAGTCTATACTCAGGCATCTAAGTATCGATTTAATACACTGTCCCCGACTCTGGCGTTAGAGGACCCAAACATTCTCTTACTATTTTATTCACGATTACCTTCTAACTTTTATAACACTCAAATAAATCTAAAACTAAATGATAACTTCAGCTTCAACTTCATCAGCTTTTGAACTGTAACTTTTTGCATTTCAACATTTTTACCTGCCTATTCCATCGCAAACTAGTTCACATTTACCCTGACTCTTCCAGGTTTCGCGATAGAAGCCTCAAAAGAGATAAGTCAGCGTCAAGGAGCTCAGAGCTGGACAGCAGCAACAGCCCCCACTCAGCTGGATCCAGGTCTCACGACGGTGATCAAGATGATGATGACGACAGCTATGATATGAAGAACAAGAAGTAAGTACCTTACTATAAGATCTATAGTAGTTTGACGAATTCATTATTAATGTAAGCAGTCTCTGCCCTGCACTGAAATACTGTCACTATTCGCACGATTTTTCTCTATAAAACCCCTTCCACCTTGCCTGCCTAATGTTATTATGATCCATTCAGCCGTTTATGCGTAAAAAAAAGTCTGTATCTATGCAGACAGCATTCGTATCTTAGGATGATTAGGATATTAAATTCTTATTATATATTATATTATGCTCATAAAATATAGATGATGCATACGACAATATTCTTTGCGAATTATTTACATGGGACACATCAATAACAGATCTGAATTACCTTTCTAAATATCGGACAATTTGCTTAGGATCAGGAATACCTGATTCATGAGATTCCCGAATTTACATACACAATGTTTACGTTGCTCATAGGAAGGTTGAGTCTTACGTAATAAATTATTCTCATAACATCGTATCTCACAAACGAGAGTCCGTGTTGCATGTCAACAAGACGCCCAATTTTGAACTTGGTGATCCTGATGTAGGACCTGTTATTGTGGTGATCTTTAGGGGAGGCTCATGTCCAGGAGTGGATTTCATTCAATTCATTCAGAGATGCTGACATGCCGAGCCTCATGACTAACAGTACAGTCCTGGTAGGGGTTGGCAGAGTGTGGTAAGCATCTACACTCTGCCAGTCCCTACACCAGCAGTCAAGAAGTCAGGATATAAATGATGATGATGATCAGATAAAAGAAGAGTTGTCAAATTGTCTATGTGGGTAGGGTACAGTAAGATCTATCGGACTTGATAATGACGATAAATACAAAAGGAAAACGATTTCTCATGCTTAATGATCTGCAGATATTTGTTCTGGGTCTGGGTTTATTATGCACTTACCTTTATGTTTATTATGCACTTACCTTTAACATAAGCTATGCAAACTTTGATGATGTTGTGCGAAAACTGCATAAAGTTATTATTCGTCTAACTTTTTGAATTCAGGAAATTTAAATTATATTTTTATCCTTATTTACAGAAACAACATCCAAAGATGGTACTCCTTCAGGACGACGACGCTCAACGGAGGGCCCAAAGCAAATAACACCTTACAACCAGCTCCCAATCAGAAGGATCCTGAATCTTATAGTGAGTAGATTAGCGTGCTGAATTCTGTAGCACTATTATATTTTAAGGCTCATTTTATAGGTCCACGAGACATTATAGGTACAGGGTAGGTTTTTGAGAGACAACATAACACAAATATTAATGAGTACGCAGTTTTTGTTTTCTCTTAAATTGAGTCCATGACTCCTTTCACGTCACGACTTGTTTTTAACGCTCAAGTTTTTGGATTTGGCCATCCACTCCCATCTCAAAAAGCCTTTATTTACGACTTAGTTACAAAATTAGAACGAGTCTCCTAAGGCGAACACGCTTCACGTCCATTTAATTTGAATTTTGTAAGTAAAAAGAGTTATTACCTTCTAGGAAAAGTTTGTTTGTATGTTTGATCAAAGTTTGTTACTAAGGAGACCAGCCTCAGAATACTTTCGACAAGAGGTACCCATAAAATTTATTTATGAAACACTGTCCCTAATAGTATGGGACTATTATTATTTAACACTTACTTGCACACAATTTTAAAAAGTGCACTAATGGTGGGCATAATGCCGATGGCATTTTATGCCTGCCAACTACACAAGGTCAACAACAATAAAAATGCGTGCTTTAACTTAATTTTGATCATAATCACAGCTATGATAAAAAATTAAGTCTAAAATACACAAAAAAAAATATAGCGATATATAAAAAAAACTATATACATAAAATAATATTAATTATACCTGATAAAAATGTTTATAAAAATTGTCATTTAACTAGAAAACGGGTAAAGGCTTGAAAAATAATATTTTGATTCAACTTTCCTGACATACATTATGGTAGGGACTTCCAAAGTCTAAATGATGTCTCATAGAAGGATGTGCTATGTGCCGGTATCTCTAGGAGGAGATCGCTTGTGGATCTGAGGGGTCATGTCATGTGAGTCAGCTAGAAATGAAAAACGATTCTTCAGATAGCCAGGGGCAAAAAAGTCTTTGAGTGTAGAAAGAAGACAGAGCACCCTGACGTTCCTACGCTCACGAATAGGGAGCCACTTGAGTTTAGCTCGGTACTCGCTTATTATGGTTGTATTTGCGCAACCAAAAGATGAAACGAATACCAGTATTAATAAGACACCGAGTTTATTTAACAAATCTTGATTAAGATCTATGAACGGTGGGATGCTCTGCAACGGATTATCCAAGTAAAATAATCAAGGACTTAAAAATTTGTTTACCTTATAAATATTCTTGTTCTTCCAGTGGCCAGACCAATGTCATCCCTCTCTTGCGGCCAGCTCCATATCCTCCGTAAACTAGCCCTGCTCAGGCTAACAGCGTGCATGGAACGGTACTGCCCTTCTCACAAGTCTGGATGGAACTGGGAACTGCCTAAGCTCATCAGGAAGATCAAGACTCCTGACTACAAAGGTATAAAGTCTGGGCGAAAACCGAAAACATCTAGGTAGAACTATATTACAAAGGTTAACAAAAAAGGCTAACGTAAGGCTTTCTTAATTATTTATTAAGAAAGTCCCTTGATATTTTATAATTTAAGTTCAGATCAGTCATTTATAGTAGAGCTCATTCAAAACTAATTTGCGTGGCATTGTCGGATAGAAATTGGATGTACCTACCAGATTTCATGACTACTTTTGCCGTATTTTTTGGAAGAAATGGTAAAAAGGGAAGCTTCTCTCGAGCTTGCCTATTTAGACCTAAAAAAACGGTTTTGTTTGATCTCAAGATCAAGATAACTAGATAACTAGAAAGAACTTTTAAGAGTTTTTTTACTAGAATAAATTCCTACACATTGGATAAAGCTGAAGGATACAAACTAAATACCTATGTAACCTTATACAGACGTGTAGATTTCGATTAAATTATTACCTCATCCAAGAAAATTTTACTGCGTACACAGGTACTAAATAAAATTTTCATGGAAGGGTAGGTACAGAGACCTACTCATTCATAAAATTATCTTCTCTCAAAGCTTAAAATGAATAGGTAAGGTGCCTAATAAAAATTGGTAGGTACTTAATAATCTGGTTTCACAGAGGATCTGGCTAAAAGCTTAACAAAGGCATTTACAAATTAGATCGAAGAATTTTATCTTCGAGAGAAAGATAAAATTATGAAGAAGCTTCAAGTTTGAGGGAGTGAAAAAGAAAACTGAAAGGTTAACCGTCCCGAAAGTTTCAAAAATTAATCAAAAAGACGATAAAAAGTTTTTGAAGTCAACACAAAGGGATGTTAAAGATAGATTGAGATCTATGTTTATACTAGCTTCTGCCCGCTGCTTCACATGTTTTTTTTTTTAAATAAATAAATATAAATAATGCTGGACAATCCACACAGCATCATCTAGCCCCAAAGTAAGCAGAGCTTGTGTTATGGGTACTAGATGACTGATAAACTTAATACAATACATACATAACATAGATAGATATTTTTTATTATATATAGAAAATACCCAGAACACCCGGAACAAATATTTGCAGATCGTACAAACATTTGTCCTAAGGCGGGAATCGAACCCGCAGCCTGCTGCGTCGCAGGCGGACCTTCGCCCGCCGCGCCACATCGGTCGTCAAATAAAAGTTGCTTATATGTTATCATTTCCAGATCTGTATGTATCCAAGATTTCAGCCCGATCCATTCAGTAGTTTTGTCGTTGTCGTCGGCAAAACATCAGAGTCACAACCTTTCGCCTTTTAATATTAGTAGGATTTATGTTGATAATAAAAGAAGATAGCTGTGGCGGTCCTGGCTTAAGAACCGACCCCTCTAACTCAGCCTGTGGATGTCATAAGAGTCGACTAAGGGAACCTACTAGACGAAGGGCAGCAGCTTCGTTATGTGTATGTATAACACCTGCACTGCGATCACCGATCCGCCTGTCAAGCGTGGTGATTATGGCAAAACCCCCCCCTGTTTGGAAGGCATGTTCAGTAGTAGACGCATGTGGGCTGATGAGGAATAAAATAAGATACGTTTCAAGTAGGTAACTTACACTATCCTGGGAATGCAATTTGAACTTCTTGACATTTGTCTCTATTCTGTTACAGATAAAACAGTATTTGGTGTGCCACTAACAGTATCTCTTCAAAGGACAGGACATGCTCTACCAAAAGCCATTCAATCGGCTTTGAATTGGCTCAAGAAAAACGCTTTAGATCAGGTGAGTTACTTTTACGTTAGTAAACAATATAACAGAATGAAATGAGATTTATTTGTGACTCTAATCAAATCACAAAAGCTCGCAATCACTAGAGTCACAAAACGGTCTCAGCACGAGTTGTTTATATCCAACGCTGGTTTTTCGACAGAGCCTTTGGATGCCAAAAACAACGAAGCTTGATCATAATACCTATACAAATTAAAATTTGCTATCAACGAATATTTTTTTTTTGATCTGAATTTTGATCATAGGTTATTTGACTGGCGCAACCGGTTGGATTATTCCATAATGTATGTATATTTTACTTAGTTTCACCACAAGTTCTGCTTACTTTGGAGCTGGATAATGACATGATGTGCAACATAATTCATAAAGATATATA
Source organism: Eupithecia inturbata (assembly GCA_963662085.1). Taxonomy (NCBI): domain Eukaryota; kingdom Metazoa; phylum Arthropoda; class Insecta; order Lepidoptera; family Geometridae; genus Eupithecia; species Eupithecia inturbata. Next base: position 10,124,770 of record OY759196.1, read on the forward strand.
GATAACTCTTTATTGTAACACACGAACACAAGTGTATTACTTTTGTGTAATATTCCATTTTGTTCCTTACAGATGGGAATATTCCGCAAAGCCGGCGTCAAATCCCGCATCGCGAAGCTCAGAACGGTCGTCGAAGCAGCCGGTTGTATCACCGGTACCTTTGCAAATGAAAACATGAACACCACTGAAGCGTCTCAGTCCAGTCTTAACTTCGACGGTGCCCAAGCTCATGATGTTGCTGATATGGTCAAACAGTACTTCAGGGAACTGCCTGATGCGTTGCTGACGAATAAGCTTAGTGAGACTTTCGTCGCGATTTTTCAACGTAAGTTCTATAGGTACTTAGTTTTATTTCTTCAGTTATTTAATTTAATCGCGTGAATCGCTGTGTCCTAAGATGAGATTCAATCTTATCAATAAAATATCACCCCGGTAGAGCTAAGACCTTTTCGGGTCGTATTTGCCGAGTCGCAGGAAAACCATTTTAGCAATAAGTCTTAGTACAAAACCTAACCTTCTCCGTGCGGAGTCAGACGTTTCTTCTGAGTTCATTTGTTTTCATACTTTTCTTCGCTCACACACATTCATCTATAAATACACATTCATCTGTAAATAGGATTCACCAATGCATAGCATGTTTCCTAAATTATTAATTTGCGTCTTAAATAGTCTGCGGGCACTGATTTGGTTTGTTGCTCTTATCTACAGATGTGCCTGAACCTCTGCGGCCGGACGCAGTGCAGTGTGCTCTGCTGCTGTTACCAGAAGAACATCTGGAGGCTCTACATTCCTTACTTATATTCCTGTCTGATGTAAGTTTGATTAAAAACCATAGACATTTTCTATAGTCTTTCGATGCTCTAAAATATGGCTTTCTCGGTGATGGAGTGGGAGATTTTTGTATAAACACTCACGTTCAATTTGATTGACAGAGCATGTTTACATGTTTGTGTGATATCCGAATTGCGGTCTTATGTATTCTTATGTAACAGTGTTATCGTGGGGTTTATTATTTATGTGTATTGCTGTCAATTCCCCAAAATTTCCATCATTAATTTTATTTGCTTAATTATGGCCCAAACAATGTTTTTCTATTTAAACACAATTATGTGCATTTCCAGGTAGCCGAGCATTCAGGAGTGAATCAGATGACGGCCTCCAACCTGGCCGTGTGTCTAGCGCCAACGTTGCTGAGGCTGCATCACGCCCCACCTACGACTGGCAGTACCAAAGAAGGGAATTCTAACAGGTTGGTAATTCTTGAAACCTGGCTTTTCAATTTAAACGGTAATTAGAGATTTTTGCTAAGATTTTACAGTTAATTTGTTGATTATAGGAAGTCACTCCTTATCATCATGTTGCAAAATGTTTAGCACCACACGCACTATGTGGAATTTCATTCATCTAAATTCTAAGGATTCTACGTGGCGATTCTGCGTTATGGATATTAGTGGGGCGGGGCGTCTTTGCCTTCCGATTACATAGTCACTCGAGATGCAAAACGACTATCAGTCCAGCAAACTATGACCCCTTCTTGGTGTCACTTGAGTGCCTTGGGTTTCTTCCGATCCTAACTAACTTTCTTCATCATTTAGGATGGTGATAGAGAGCGTGGCTGACCAGCGTCAGATCAGCGAGAGTCGCGCAGCCCACGCCTGTCTCCTGCTGCTGATCCAGAAGCACGCCTCTCTGTTCCACGCACCGGCTGACATGCTGGCGAGGTGCAAGTTCAACTACTTCGAGGAGAGTGTTCCAGTAAGTTCTTTACTCTGGAAAAGTGCCTTACCTTACCATTTAGCTTGGAGATCGTAGAATCCCTGCGAGCACAAAATTTGTCCCTCTAGCTTGGTTCTCGCGGGGAAAATTTACTCTTTGGTTTGTTTTATTGTGCTGCCTTCTATCGTTTTTTACGAATACCGGTAGATATCACCACTTTAGAGAACAAAAGCTCCTAGCTCAAGTCCGAGCGTTAAGTCAGCGAGAGTCGCGGAACCCATGCCTGCCTGCTGCTGCTGATTCAAAAGCACAAAAATACAAAATTCAAAGTGCTTTATTTCCTTAAGACCTTACAGGACTCTTGGATACGTCAGAAATTTTAAATTACTTGTGTAAAATTAGGAAATAAAGTGGTCACTCAATTTTATGTTTACTTCAATCTTTTTTAAGGTAAAGTAACGTCTCTCTGTTCCACGCACCGGCTTAAATGCTGGCGAGGTGCAAGTTCAACTTCTTTGAGGAGAGTGTTGCGGTTAGTTGGGAGTTTAGAAACTTTGATCCTTGTCTCTAATTCGGAGAACTTATTATTAAGCCAACGTTCATGCCAATAATTATATAATTGTGATTTTTGTTCGACTCAATAAACTACATTCAATCAATTGCCTCTCGTGGAGTTGGAGTAATCACGTGTTTTTGTTTCACAGGTTGCGCTAGAAGAATTAGGAGGGGACTTCAATCAAGACTGGAAGGGTTTCCAGCAAGCCTGCATAAAAGCTTTACTCAAAGAAGCCAAAGAAAAGTGAGTTTTTTTTCCAAAGGCTTAGTAGTTATAGGCTATAATTATTTACCTACCTATTATGTAACTCTTGCAGTAAGTAGATAGAATCTGACGAGTCAATGCCCTTTTCTCAAAAAGCGAACTAAAGAGATTTTAAACAAATTGTAATGATGATTACCTGTAGAAAAAGTGTAGTTCAAACAATCTGGAATGCACTAAGAATTATGATAAATTATAGAGTAAATAATCAGTTTGAAATCTCTATTCAGTTTGCATGTAACTTTGTAATTCTGTCCCTATAAATCCGTTTCTTTAGTCTAACTGTTTTCGTGCTTTTTTAGAGTCAGTGGCCGCTCAGGAAAGAGGTGAGATTTCGGTGTTAGAGATCGATTCGCATCATTGTTGTTATAATTTCTGTTCTATAACTTTTAGTAAAAATACCTACTATCTATGACCACTCTACGTATGTTACCGTAAGATCTATGTGCCGTGTGCTGAACCGAATGTTGTTTGTTGTTGAATGTTCAATCGCACATCATTACTAATCATTAGGTATATTATACTTAAAATAAATAGAAATAAGGTACGTAGGTACCTTATTTGATTTGAAAAAATATTAGACTATTAGGCAGGTGCCTAACAGTCTAACGATTTTGTTGCTGGCTGAACAATTCGTGAACAGAAATTATAAATTTCCAAAACAAATACTAAGTTTTCTATAACTTTAAACCTCATGCTCATCGTAGTGTTTTCGTGGCCACTAGATGTCTCTGTGTATTTTATCTTTGTTTTCTTTTAACACCTTTAACTATTATTTCTAGATATCCGTACTCCTCAAATGAGTTTACTTTACTATAAAAAATGTGATTGAATTAATTATGTTTACCGGATTTGATTTAAATTTATGAGTTTTAATAAAATGTGCTTTATATTTTGTGGATGCTAAATCCCACACGGCTTCAAAATATTCAGAGAAACTACCAATTTAGAACGTGTGTTCACATCACCAATAAATAATATTGCACACTTTTTTAAAATAGCGACTCATCTGTACCTATATTCAAACACTACTAAGACAAACCTTACATTTCCAGAACCCGAGGATGGATGTCAGTTTCCGGAGCCGCCCCTCATGTGGAACTGTGCTGTAAGAAGGTTGGCGATGGACACCCGCTGCGACTGTGGAGGGCTACCACGGACGTGGAGGCACCTCCTCAGGAGGTTATGCAAAGGTATGAAGAAGGAAACCTTTAGATCCAACCACGGTATTGACGGCCTAATGTTAAATACTTAAGGCTTAGACTGCGTGTCCATTGAGGCGGAGAGAGAGAACCGGAGCTGTGCCAATAGCCAATGGAATTACATAAAATCTCCGCTCCGCTCCGCGGACAGGGACTTTCTAACTAGTTTAAAAATCATACAAACGCGGGGAGCTCCGCATTAATCGACAGAAAGAGTTCCCAACTCCGCTCCGCATTACTCCCTCTTCTCGCTTCGCTCCGCTGCCTCGCTCCGCGTCAATGGACAGGACAAGCAGTCTTTGGCCTTGGGCTAGTCAATGAATTAATTCATCCGATTAGAATTTTGACATTTTCCTTCCAGCCTGCTAGGTAATAGATACTTCAATTTAAATTAATGAATGAATAAACGTTTACAATTTTTCGTTTTGTTTGTTTTTATAAATTCCATGACACACATAGGTACCTACATAGCACATAAGAATACCTACATTATATGCAAACCTAGTAAACACATAAAAATTACAAATTACAAAATCATTGGACGTGTCTGCTGTGAGCATGATTTGGTTTTGAGGAATTATTGAAGATTTACCATAATCTTTAATGTTTTACAGGATACTCCGCGAGCGACACATTTGGGACGACTCGCTGGTGAAGTGGCGTGTTGCGGAGAAACTAGGAACCAATGCTGAGGTGTTCCAATTTATCACGGCTTCTAGCTTCAACCTGCCTACCAGGGAATATTGTGTCTTACGGTAAGGGAATACATTTGGATTTAGCACAGCTTCGCACATAATGATAAAAATTTGCCTATGTCCTTCCCAGAGATAGACACGACTAGCTCTGATGTAAAAAAAACTGGCGATTTGGTAAAGCAAGAAATTAAGAACCCGCCAATAGATGGAAATAGTTGTGAAAGACAGACGGATAGCAATAAAGCGTTTGGCAGAATAAACTCTGTATTCTTCAGGTCTACGTTTCTATTTGATTTCCATTGAATTTTTTGCAGGTCATGGCAGCAAGGTGGTGGAGGCGGCGGCTGGTGCGCAGTCGCAGAAACGTCAGTGGCACATGGCTCCGCGCCGACAGAGGGCACTCGAGGCGTGGTCCTAGCATCGCGATATTTAGCGCAGCCGGCCGGGAAGGGCAGGAGTCGCCTCGTGCACCTGGCTAGGGTGGATACTATGTAAGTATTGTTGTATACGTGACGTCGTAGAGACGTCAGTCGCACACGGCTTCGCGCTGACAGAGGGCACTCGAGGCGTGGACCTAGCGTCGCGGTATTTGTGGCAGCCGCTTGGGAAAAGGAATTGACAGTGACAGGAGTCGACCCGTGCCCCTGGCTATACAGATGAACTCTGTTGTTCCTGAGATATTAAGACTGATGATTATCTCGCGCAGGTCTTGCTGTGTGATATTGGTAATAGTGTATACGTTATTTTAGCTCGGGTTGAGCAATCTTTGTATGGACGAATGTACATTAATCACTCAACATTAAATGGTTCTAACGCGTCATGACGCTCATACCATAATTGAAGTCCATTAAAATTCAGTGGCTGCAGCGTGCCCTCAGTAGCTAATATACTATATTTATGTGGGCGCGCCTCTACGGATCACACCGCTGAGGCTTGGCAGTGAATCCTTTATGCATATTAGAACAATATTTATTTTACTTCCAGGGGGAGAACACCAGAATGGTACAATAAATGCTACGGGCACATCTGCGCCCTCTACCTAGCGCGAATCCGAGCTTCGTTCAAGCACAACACGGAAGGACCTGAGTCGAATGTATGATCCAAGCATTCCACTTAGATCGGCGCCATATTGGGGCTGGTCTAAGTTGACGTTTAACGTCAGTGACATTGACGGTGACAGTTCTGTCAGTTTTGACGACAAGTAGAAATGTTGACTACTGCGTGATGGTGATTTTCTGTCGTGTTAAAAACTTTAAAATAGTGCAAATGTCTACATTTTTTGTACATTTAATGTATACAGTTGAATCTAAAAACAAAATTATTATCTGGAACCGTAGCATGTATAGTCATGCAGGTACAGTCGCCCTAAAAAGTTGTTTATTTAGCTTAAACCCTGTTTACCGATTGTATATTAATATTAAACTAGAAAAGCGTGATTCCATAGTTATTATTGTTGTTGTAAGTTGACAAAAATGTTAAAACATTTCCGCTAGGGAGAAAATAAATAATCAAATGTCATACTTAACTCATAAGTAATACAATATTTAGATAAATACATTTTTAATGATATTATTGACCAAAATATATTCTTGATCTGATATTGCAATTTATAATTATAATTAGATAGAGTTGTAATATTAAATTATTCTGGTACATTATTATAAATTATAAAAAGCGCATAATAAATGAAAGTGTAGATTTTAAAAATCAATACCTACCTCCATTAAATACAAAATTATTTTTGACCCTTGTTATCACCCCTATGGGATTTACCAAAAAACCTGACTTTAGAAATGATTCGTTATTTATAACTAAGTAAGTAGGTACCTAGTTTTAATAAGATACTTATCTACCCCTTTTGGTGCATTGTAAATAATTAATTAGATAGGACCTACTTTATTTTAGAATTAAATAGTTTTATTGATGTATTAAGTTAAATTTAAACTAAAATTCAGTTATGGTCAGACTAGAAATAACGAAATAATATTATGAGGTCATTTAAAATCATAGTCCTAAGTCTCAAAAAAACTGATATTTTTGAAAATCTCGTATTTTTGTAATAATTTTACCTTTTATGTTAACCATATTTTAAGTAAAGTTATCGTTACATATCACTAGTCATTGTATAAATAATTTAACTAATACTTGTCCTGTGTAATGATTTTCATTTATTATAATATAATTCAAATAAATTATAATATAATAACCGTACCTGTCCTGTGTTCAGGAATAGTATTAAAATATTAAGATTAAGTAAGTAAGTAAATCATTTTTTTGTCACATAAAACATTTTTAATCAAAATTATAACAGATTTAAGCTAAAAATACATATTATCAAATTGAAGTTATACCATAATATTTAAATATTTTATTAGCTACTAAAATTAATAAAAATAGTCATCTCTAAAGCCACAGGCTTATGTCTTACAATTCGATCTGTACCTATAGTAAAGAGTCTGGCATAAGTAGTATGTACGTTTAAAATTGTTACAATTTTATCTACAATTTTGACCATCACAGTATTTTAATAACAAAACCAGCACTTTAATAATATAGTTGTCGTTTAAAAAATTATTATATATAATAAAGTTGAATATACTTACAATAAATAAAGCCAAATAATCACAATTAATTTTATTATATATGTAAATAAATCCCAAATCCCATTAAAGTGTGTTACCCAATTAATCACAATTTTGGTGCAAAATGTTAGTTATTTATAAGAAATTTAAGCATTTAAATTAAATAACTATTTCTCGTGATATCTGGGTAGGATTTTCCTCCGTAAACAATAATAAATGTTTCAAGTCTAAGCTAGCTACAACAGCAAAGGCCAGTAAAAACAAACCACATGGTTTGAATTATAACAAGTCAATATTTTTGATGGCAACTGTACCGTGACATACTTAGATCTAATGTGCATAGCCTTTCTTTTTGATGTACCTCATAGATAGATACCTACCTACGCATCTGCTACTAAAATATAGCTATTTGGTAACATAACCACGACATCTCACACACTTAGGTAGGTAGGTAAACGCACCTATTTTACTGGTAAATAGGTATCTACATAATTTGTAAAGGCTAGCTATACACCTACCTACTAGGCAGAGGTAGGTAGTTAGTTACCTCAGTAAATAGGTTCTAGTGCCTTGGAAGGTGGCTAATACTTTTATCGAACCTATGTACGAGTATCTAATAGAAAATGAATGTGTAATGCACTTTTACTGTTAAAATCACAAATTATCACAGTACTCGTACCTACCAGACGTATTAAATGTTTTGAAAAATACTCCAATCATGTATAAAATAATATTAACGTAGGTACATTGTGTATATTTTAAAGCATTGTGACTTTATTCTCTGAAAATATATGGACCATTGTATTGCATGACTTCATTTTATTGTCTAAACCCGGATTCCTACACAGTCATAGAAACCTTATTATACTTAAAGTACATAGGTAGGTAAGGTACAAGACTGTTAGGTAGTAGGTGGTAGGTATAGGTACTTACCTACACCGCGTAGGTACCTAATACCTAACCACTTTGCATAAGGAGCCCTTAGACCTAGTCCTAACTAACCTTAAAATAATTAAGGTACCAATATAAGTAAGTACGTACCTGCCTAATAGAAAAAAATAACATTGGAGAATGTATGCAGAGTTATCGACCGCCATCTTAAAAATTATAATACAGTAGGTCGTAGGTACACCAACTTACATATTTAGCAGCCAAGATGTAGCCGTGTAGTTTCGGAGTAGGTAGATATGCAAAAAAGAAAGACTGACCCTCTGTGTTATTTTTTTGTCGTCACTTTCTTCTGTTTAGCAAGGTTTAGGTAAGGGTTTATGTAAGAAATAATTTGAATTTATTGCGTCATTTGGTTTGCCAATAGCATGTCGCAATTCCAATCAAAGCATGCGATTGGCTAACAACAGATAAAACCGTTCCGTTCTTCACTCAGTTCCTATGTGAAACTCTTGTGGTTGGACTTTCAAGATAGCCAAAATATTATTTAACCAGAGTTATTTATTTATAATGACAAAAATTAATCAACATAATCCTTTCAACGTGTAATGAAAAGTTTTTGCTACAAGTCAAGAGCACATTGATCCCGCCCGCCTCGCGATTTCATTCATTCATTCATTCGTCGAGCATAAGATAGAGCGAGTAGCGAGCGAGCATATGAAATGAAAGAAAGAAGTTTTCTTCAGTTTACGATTGCAACCGCTATGGGAGGTCGTTTTCGTTAATATTATTAATTTTCTAAATTCAATAAATTCTAGATCTTGTTGTAAAAACATAATCTTTACAATGAAACACAAAGTTTATCAGTAAACGAGGCTCAACAGTGCTTTCTGCCTGACCGGCCCTAACCAATTAGCTTTCTTTAGAATAAGCCAAATAGGAAAATAAAATAAATTTCTTTTTGTTTTTATTCTCGCCTGAAGAGAAAAAAAAAACATCTACAATGGAGGGTCGGCCAGATTCATCTGAAAAAAGTACTACGAAGGAGGCTGAGAGCTGCCAAAAGGAAGCCTTCTGGGTTTTCGGCTACGGATCTCTTTGCTGGAATCCTGGATTTGAATACACACAATCTGTTTGTGGATTTGTGAAAGGATTCTCCAGAAGGTTCTGGCAAGGGAACACCACTCATCGCGGGACTGACTCCAAGGTAAGCCTAAATAAATAAATCTTGACCTTATTATTACATATCCTACCTACACCAATGTTAGAAAAACACGTGTTATAAAGCGACATCAAGATTCTTATTCTGCAATTGTTTTATTTAAAATGCCGATAGAATACCAATGCTCGATACCTTCAATAACATTAGAAAGTGACTGGGGTCAATTAGAAAAGTTTACTACCATAAAAAAACAAATTACTTACCATTTTTCTAGATGGTACCTACCTACTGTTCTTTATTTATCAATCTGGCAGGCCTTTGATTGACAGAAATTCATCTACTTGGTAACATAAATAAAAATTTTGTGATTCAGTTAATCTGATTAACTGAAAACAAATTAATAAAAAAATTATAAGCTGATGCAATGTTTTACCTTTCTTTCTCAGTTTCACGAGTTCTTTGACCAATTGTTTATTGTTCATTCTAATGTTCTGGTGAATTACCTAGTTTAAGTACCTACTTTATGCTTGATTAAGTACCTTTGTGAGAGAAAATAAACATTGTTATTATTGTTATTATTTAACAATGAAATAATAAAGGTTTTGTCCCAAATAACCTAACCTATTTAGTGCTAACAAATAGATATTTAAAAATTTATAATAAAAACCTCTCTGGCACACCGGGCGAAGGCCTGGCTGCGATGCAGGAGGTTGCAGGTTCGATTCCCGCCTTGGGACAAATGTTTGTACGATTTGCAAATAATTGTTACAGATGTTCTGGGTGTTTTCAATGTATAAAGAAAAGTATCTATGTAATGTATTGTAAAAAGTGGAAACTGATCCATTAGTGCATCTGCAAAGTGGATCAGAGTGGAACAGGGTGTATTATGTATATCAGTCATCTAGTACTAACACAAGCTCTCTTAGCTTGAGATGATGCTTTGTGAATTGTCACACAGCATCATCTAGCCCCATCCAGCATCATCCAGCATTTTTTTATAACTATCTTTTATTATTTAGCCTGATAACCTAGATAGGTAGGTACCAAGTGTTTGCTTCTTACATCTTTAAGTAGACACTTGAATATTTACCATCAAGAAAGACACAGAAAAGCCACATTAAGATAAAACTGTTGTTGTAGGTAAGTCAATAAAAATTGTATCTTTGAAAATATTATGATTGACCTCTTTGCTCCGACTTATATTATTATTTTCATAAAGTTATGTCAACACTCACTATATAATCTAATGTTAAGTATTTTAAACAGAACAACAAAAAACGAAAGTCCTTCTTTATTAGCACAAATACTGCTGAACATGCCGCCCTGAAATATGGGTGATTTTGCCATAATCACTAGGCTTGCCAGGCGGAGGTATTAATCCCACTAATATTATAAAGGCGGAAATTTGTGCCGTTGTGAAGATGTTTGGCCAAAGACAACGCCAAACTTATGAATGGATCTGGCTGAAATTTTGCACACATAAAGATCTAGAGCTGGAATAACATATAGGTTACTTTTTATACCCAAAAATGTGTGTGAAGCTGCTGGCACAAACTAACTATTTTTTTTTTATTGAATATGTACAAAGAAATGAAAATGTCTTCTCTTTCTGCTAGTAGGTACTTAGTGTGATTGCACCTTTGATCCTAAATAATATACCAAAGCGATTATCATAATATTAAAAAAAAAACAAATTTATCGGATTTTTTTCATTAAAAAAAAACGTGATTTATATCAACCCTGATATTAATACACAGAAGAAAGCTGCTGCCCTACCTATTAATATTTTGCAAATCCCTGCCTTGTTCTTATTTTTGATCTGCTTATTAAAATACAATTTAAAAGCCATCAAACCATTAACATTGACCTTAAGCCTTAAACAAACTGACACACTGACTCGGATTCTTGTTTGTTTGGCTTTCGTTCAAGGTAAGTGCAGTTTTGTTGTTAATATCCATTCTTATTTGCTGGCCCATCTTTCTTAAGGCCCTGATGCATTCACTGCCCTGCGTCAGCGATTGGACCTGCAAGGGCTCTGCGCATCTCTTCTGTACAAGGTCCTGGGGCCGAGTTTCACTAAATTAATCACTTCACCATAACAATAGTATCATCTCAAAATTACACATTTTGGCATTTTACCTTAGATGAAAGAAACTACAGATGGAGGGACGCGTGTCAAAAGTGTCATTAGAGAAGGGATTGGTTCGCAGAATTTGGCTCCTGCAGTCCACCACGTGTCATGGGCACTCGATGTTTTAAAATTATTAAATCATTCACTGTCCCGCCTTAGTGGGGTGACTGCTGCTTTACGATATCCTGAAATTTACTATGTCATGGGCACTCAATGTATTAATTGATGACGTGACGATGTTGCCTTCATGACACTCTAGCCAGACCCGTCTTTTGTCTTGTATCTACTGATTTTCCGACTTTGGAAAGCTACATATTAAATCTGTTTACAAGATTATTAAGAGATTAGTAACCTTCGATCACGCAGAACTTAACATGAGATACTAACGTCACAGACGTGGGTACATCGCGAAATGGAAAATAATCTTGTGTGCTAATTACGTTGTTTATGTTCCTAAAGTACACGGCAGAGTTATTATTTAGAGGCCCGCTTTTTGACAGACTTTTATGAACAATGTCTTGAATTTCTTAGGCTTAAGTTAAGACTACTTATTCTGCTTAAAACGCGAACTTAAAACGCGATCACGATTGACCTTAAGCCGGGTTTCCACCGCGAAAGGGTAATGAACGGGAAATGAGAGATGTTTGAGCGGAGTGCATTTTAAAGCTTTCTGCTCGCTCAGTCCTCGCCGTTCGACTATTTGTTAGTGGAAATACAAGTATGCAGTTTACGCTTGCGAGTTAAACGGAGTCCTGAATAGGTCCGCTTTGCTCGTGGTGGAAACCCGGCTGTAAACTAGTAAATCATAAATACGTCTAGTAAATTGGAGCCGAAATCCTGATACTGATGCTGATTATAGATAAATATCACTGAGCTACTCCAATTTATTTAGTACTAGTTTCTGCCCGCGGCATCGCACACGTTTTCAAGTAGCCTATGTTAGCTCCCGGGATACCGTCTACCTCCCTGCCAAATTTCATTAAGATCCGTTCAGCCGTTTAGGCGTAAAAAGGTAACAGACAGACAGAGTTACTTTCAAATTTATTAATAGTATGGATTTATTATTATTTACATAGGTAACAAGTGTTCAAATGAAGGGCCGATCTCATTTACCGCTGTTTGATGAACCAGACTAATGTAGGGGATTTTGCAAAGATCATGTAGCCTACGGATACTGAATGGGTCGAACTGGAATGGAAAAAATAAAGGGAATCTTATTCGGAAAAGTATGCAGTTATATATAGGATAATGTGACTCTGATTGTTTATGTACCAATTCTATTTTATTTTTTGTATTTAAGGTATGGACTTTGTCTGAAATAAAAATTAATTATTGTTATATCCTGACATACCTAAGCATTTTCGCTTTGGGGCAAACTACCCTACACATCGGCCTTCTCTTTTGGCATAGCTGTAGTTCTAAAGATGCAAACATACCAATATTATTGTGGCGTAGTCATCGGTGTAAAAATATGATACTAATTTTGTTTTATTTTATTTTCAGCCCGGACGAGTAGCGACGCTAATAGAAGACAAGGAAGTGAGTATTTTCAGCTATTTCAAATCTCTACCAACACTCAAATATATCGAGCTTTAGCTAACAGATTTTGAACTAATTTCAAAATGCCGTTCTGTAGAAAGGTGGTAAATATTTACAGAGGCCCTACTCTGATAACGAAAATGGGACTTTCTGATTCGTTTTCGTACAAAACTTCCGCGCGGGTACTGACCGGGGTGTTTACAGGGCTTTAAGTACCATTCGCAGCGAGCATGATACATTACGCCGTATGCGTAAAATCCGTCTCGTTGCTCGTTTCGAGCGTTCGAGCTTCTTTTTCTGTACTGACTGCACGAACGCTCGCTGTGTAACATGGTACCGTTAGATTGATAGGTATTGCTTATTGTCCATTAGGTACATGTTTTCTAATTAATAGTGTCATTAGAATTAATTCCGTTTACCGCGACTTTCTCTTGTATCACTAACATACGTTTTGCACGCAGATAACATTTTCACGAAAACAAATCCGAAATTCTTTTATTTTCCTATTTGCAAGGGGTTATCGTACATGTTGTGAACTAAGAACTATAGGTTGGTAAACAGTTCTGTAACCTTTCTCCCTATCTCAAAAGTTTTATCGGACGTTCCTCTGGTGTTTGTTTAAAAAATGCCGAGCAAATACATGTATTTTTAGGTGGGTATAAGTACCCACCTTGCACACAATTGACTAGCTTTTTTTTAACTGAATCCAATTGGCTTTTGTATCACTATAACTGTGATCACCCCTTGAAGCTCCGGCGTTCATAGTTCGCCACTATCCGTGCAGCTGCTAGGAACTGTAGGAGTTTTACATGCACCTGGTAACATTAGCATATTAGCACTCAAGGATATGTCTGATTGAATGTATTTTCTGAGATAGTCCAATACCTACATAGTTTTACATTCTAATACTACTTTTGTACTTTTAACAATACAAAAGTATTTTTTATTCATTCATTGTGGCATGTTGACGAATTAGATCGCGAGAAGTGGAAGGAGAAAAGAGAGGCCTTTGCACAGTGGGACAGTAACGGCTAAAAATAAAATAAAATTTGCGAAACCTATTACCAAAATAGTAGTCTTGTGTTCTTTGTTCATATGTGTATGTCATTGTAAATAAGCAAATCGCAACGCAATTTTCATTTCCAACATTTTATTTATAAATAATATTTATAAATATATTAACTAATTTATCGTTTAACTAAAAATTACTAGAATCATCCATTGTTAGCAAATTTAAGTGAAATCACGTTGCTAATATCACAGCTAATATTAATTGTAAACATGATAACCTTTGATTATTTGTCTGCACGATGCTACATTTTATGTTATCGCTTCTATACACTGTTGTTACGGGGATGTCTAGATAAGTCATCATAATCATCAAAATCCTTGAGTTCTACCTATAGTGGTTCCACGATTCTACACTTATTTTGCGTGAATACACCGCTTTTTGTCAGATTTACGGAGTCAAACTAGAAAACTTGATAAAAGCATAGGTAATATAAAAGATATATTATAGTAAGTAGTCTAGTCTAGAAATAAATTGCACATCCCACTTAATATGTAGACTTAAGTGGTTTGTCCTGTAAAGTTGTTTGAATAAATAAATCTATAAATCTATAATTATCTTCGACTAAATGATTTCGGGTCTCTTCAAGACAAGAGCGAGTCTTCTAGCTAGACCTTCGTGATACCGTCAGCCGCATTGTCACATCAAGTGAAATTGTGGTCAAACGAAGGTCTATTAACTGTATTTTTTTTCTAAAGTATAGTTTATTCTTTACAAATACATGCAAACATAATATAATAATCACATTAACTTAAAATCATTCTTATATTACTAGTGAGTAAAGTATATACTGTGTTTGGCAGACCCTGTGCCATATGGTAACTGGGGTTAGGTGGAACCAAGTGCAGCTTGGTGGCTTTTGTAAACCCGTATAGCGGCTTGGCAATTTTTTTTAAATTTTTGGTTATTTTTTGATTATTTTCCGAAATTTTAACTATTTAGTACTGTAACTTTTTTGTACGCAAGAACATGGCTTATATATCTTTTTATAACAACTGGAGACTATAAAGAATAGTGTCTATTGTTTATAATGTTTTTACTTCTAAAGAATAATGGCTTGTGTCATGTGAATTTACGTTTACCTAGGTTGTACTCTTTTTTTTCCCCTGCGTAGGTCGGCACATTATTATCCTTAAGTAGGTACATAAATATTTTATCGATAAATAAGTTGCATGCATGCCCATTGAACATGATCTTTATTTACCTACGCAGTTTAATTGAAATAATAATGTCTTTTTCCATCTGATATAAATCCATCATCAATGTAGGCTACATTACTCCACTGGACAATAGCATCCGTGCCGTAATGAACGCCATAACGCCCGGTCTCCATTCGAGCAAAATAAAATATTTCTTAGAAATATCACAAAAAAAATTACAATAAGGAGCTTAGCATTGGAGGTATGCCCGCCCAGCCCTATGCCCAGCTGTGGACTGGTAAAAGCAGTCGATGTGATGTGAATGTCTTTGCACCAAGTTAAGCACTTATGTTTTTGGACATCTCCAAGGCTCAAAACCATGTTTTTCAACCCGGGCATTCTGGTCAAAAGTAAAGAGAACACCTCTATTCAACTATTCATATTTATTTGTTGTCGCAACTACAATAAGTACTATTTTATTTGCTCGGTTGACTTCTAATTCTCATCTGTCAAGAACTATTAGGAAAATCCAATTTATTTTATCAAATCAATGAGCAATCCAGTTCTAATGACGCAAGCCGTTGAAATTGCGGTTGGCTTTGTTTAATTAATGTCTATTAGTAAAATTTTGGTCAATTGGCAATATCGACATGGTCTATTTCCTGCAACCTTCGGATAATTTCAAATTACGTTTGCTGGCTTGTATTTTCATATTTTGTGTCGTTTATGATTGACGTACATAATTATCATAACATTTATTGTAATGATAATAATAACAAGACTATTTTCATAATATTCTACTACTGCGACTTTGCCTGTGTCAAAACTAGTTCTAGATAATTTGCTTGCACGTGGAGGAAATACTTCGTAATAATTATTATACCGTTGTTTATTTACCAAAAAGATCTTTCTTTACCCAAGATAAGCGCGATTACACATAACCGCAATCACACTATAACTAAGGCTACAATACAACACCATACCTAAGGTGAGGTGACTTGACCTGACCTACGAAAATATAAGTATAATAATTTGATTGTTACGAAAAACCTAAAAACCGCCATCGAATCCCTTCGAATACGATCGAAATTTACCCTGTTTTTTAAATTTTGCGGGACAAATACTAATCTCACTGGAATAAAATTTATGAGACCACCCAATCGATCGATCCCAATCGATTACTACACAATAGCGAAGAATTTTCAAAATATAACGGTGACGGTGAAATAGGAGAACATACATAAAAAAAATATTACATGTAGTTGAACAAAGATCCTTCTCCTTTTTACAATTCGGTTAAAAACTTAGTAAAAAAATGAAACAATGATGTTAGGGCTGGATGATATGGCTTTCAAATATACATTATATTATTTATTTATTGGTAAGAATAAGAACGCATATTGACGGAGGACGGACCGCGGGCCTTGGGTATGCCATTCATGTATTAGAAGGTGTGTGAGTGAAAGTTGGCTGTATACTCCTATTTTTATATCTTCTAACACATTCGTTAAATTCACTATTTTTATCTATACGTTCTTACTTTGTTATTGAACGCGTTTATTAGAATTATGTATTTAGTTAATCTGTGTCTGTTATGTTTCGAACACGTCTTAGCGTCACTATTTGTGTACTATTTTTTAACGGTGGAAACACTTATTGGTTTGTGTATTAATTTTAAATAACTGTTTGTTTCTCTAATAAATAAAAATAAATAAAATAAATATCTAGAACAATGTATTAATGAGGTTACAAAAACAACATGTCTGTTATTTTTATTCAACAAAGGTGCATAGAGTAGAGACATTTTATAAGTATATTCATCGTTTCAGGAAATCAACAGAATCCCCTTTTGCTATAATAGGTACGTTCTCGAACTCTTAGTATGTTATTCTGTGTTCTAGCATGCTTTGTCTTCCCAATCTTCTTTAGATCCATCGCATCGTTTATTGTCGTAGTTGGCAACTTTCTTTTTTATGCTCCCTTAAATCAATTCAGATATCTGCCGGCATTATTTGCTAATTCACATTCCAGAATTATTTATTTTAAATCGTCAACTTTTATCCGTTCCTATGTGCAGTGCTAGGTCTGATCAATGCATCATATTTTCAAAGTCTTTGATTTTATTCCAACTCATTTCACCAACATCCTTCCACGTGGATAATATTATTTATATCTGCGCATATTCTCTTCCTACCAAGGTCTTTTATTTTCAATTTACGTAGAATAGGTCACAAAGCTCTTCAAGTCCCATGTGATTTAATATCTGCGCAATATTGTATGATATATATCGACACGTGTTAACTTGCACACGTGTTTCACTTACTCGGAACTAATGGCAGTATTATTTGTAAACAAAACCTAATTCGATTGTGGTTGTGTTTTGTTTTTGAGTTTCTTTGCCAATGCATCATCAAATCGGAGTTGAATATTTAGTGCTGAGATTTTTGTATTCGGTGCCGAAAGTGAAGTGAGTGAACTATTTTGGGATCAAGTAGAAGCAGTAGTAGGTAGTACTTGATCCCAAAATAACTCGAGGGTACAAAGTTTATTCGTGATTCATGTCGAAAGAAAGGAAATTCCATTTTGTTTGCACTTATAGCGACTGCTAAGAACTAGATATTTGAATTGTTACTGAAATCGATTGGTCCACCACAGCACAAGTCAGTCCGTGAGGTGTGATAGAAGAACAGTGCTCCTGGAGTGAGATGACCAGGCATTCAAAAAATTCGCTACCCTATTCCTATAGTTATAGTTCATTGTTAGATACAATATCAGCATATCCCGCTAATAAGACTACATTTTAATAAATGTGGTCTTATTAGCGGGATATGCTGTCCCAGTAATCTGGGACCCAGATCAAAATCACCAGATCAAGTCTGAAGTACTCCTACATCCGCCAATTCACAAATTGGCATTGACCATTGTGATGTGATGCCCAAGATTTTTCATTCGTGTGAATTAAATGTCTTGCACCGCAATGATGTAAACCAAATATTGTTATTACTATACATTAAATTAATTTTAGTAACTATAACACTTCATTGCACGTTATATTTTACTCTCAAAGTTGTGAAATAATGACTATTGATTTTATGAGATTTTCATAATTATTTCACAGTTTCTCTTACAAAATTTTCATCAGATTGATTTCCATCATCACTTCACGAACGCACGGTTCTTTTCGGGTTAGGGTTTTTAGATTTTTGTACCATAAACTTGTTTGTAGATAGAAGTGTGCGGGTACGTTGTTTGCCGTTGGTTAGGTAATTCACTACGTCACGTGCTCGTGAACTTGTCTGCTGTGCTGACGCTACTTTTGGCTCGTGATGCACTTTGCAATAATTATAGTCACGTTTGACTTGTGATTTATTTACCTACTTGGAATGCTTTGGAACCCCCTTTTTGACATTGCCACTTAACTTACTCAATGGTTTTTTATGTTGAATGTTACTCGTTACAATAAAATAAGTCAACATCTTAATTATTTTATACACATAATAAGGAATTACTATATTATAGTAATTCCTTATTGATTTTGTTGAGGTATACCTACCTAATACTTTGAATAAGAAATTACTTTCAAGTAACAAAACAATTAAGATGTTGACTTATTGTAACGAGTAACAGTCAACATAAATACCTTCTTAAATAAATTCAAAGATATATTTCTTTGTCATTGTCGCGGTCAAAACTGCGCAGTATTTTCACCGAAACAATCGAATACTAACTAAGCACTCTGTCCACTAATGTATTCTACTCAATTTACATACTTATTGCATTAATTGACACTTCACGGCCCTAATCTGCTAATGTTTCCATTTAAAACTGACAACGTTCTCGTGGCAAGTAAATGTTTGTTAAATCGCATCAATAATTTGCTATCTATAATCATGTAGGTACAACACTGATAAATGTCTGGGGCGGCTTAGACAGGTTATCGGTATCTATTATCGTAGACGAAATAATAAGAACTTTATCAATTTATGCTATTATTGACTATCAATGCATGTTTTCATTTTGATTCTTATACAATCTTTCCCGTTTCATCAGCTTTCTTATTTGTCTCCAAAGGCATTGACTCTAATATTTTGTTTCATTCTACTCTACCTCTTTGTTATCCTCAATCTGTTCTCCCTATACGCGATGGTGTCGTGTCTTTGTCCAACGTCAACATGCATCAACAGCAACATCACTGTCATTAATTATAAATTTAAGCGGGTTAACTACAAACCTAGTTTGTGTTGGAAGAACACCAACCATTCGTCCCTTAACATGAAAGTTTTTATAGTTAAATGACTCACATTGGCTCATATATTAGGTCCTTACATATGAAATTGGCGTTTTGTATGGGAGGAACAAAAAGTCGAATATTTTTTAATATAATATATTTAATTAATCAAAGTATGAACCATTATTTTCTATGCACTTTTGCCATCTTATAGGTAGTTCATTGATCCCTTTACTGAAAAAACCAGTCGGACGGGAATCAATAAAATTTGAAGGCGATTTGGACTGCCCCATCGGAGTTGAATTTTTTCCCTTGCAAGAAGTTATCCAAATTTCGAAAAAAATGGTAATCTGTTGGAGCAAGGTCCGGGGAGTACGGAGGATGTCTTAGACTTTCCAATTGAAGCTCTTCTAATTTAGTAGCCGTCTGTTGCGCAGTGTGTGGTCTAGCGTTGTCGTGAAGCAGCAGTGGCGTGGAGCGATTGACCAGCCTAGGTTGTTTAGCCGCTAGCTTTTCCATCATGGTTTGCAATTGCTGACAATAGACATCAGCCGTAATAGTCTGGCCAGATTTGAGAAAACTGTAATGAACAATACCGGCACTAGTCCACCAAACGCTTACAAGTAACTTTTTTGGGGTTAATTTTCGCTTGGGGCAGGATTTGGCTGGCTGGCCAGGATCCAACCATTGCGCTGAGCGCTTCCGATTATCGTAAAGAACCCATTTTTCATCACAGGTAATGATTCGGTTTAAAATACCTTCATTATTGTGCCGGTTTAGTAATGTAACGCAGCAGTCGACGCGCGTTTGCCGGTTTGCTTCAGTCAATTCGTGAGGTACCCACCTTTCAAGCTTTTTAATCTTCCCAATTTGCTTCAAGTGAATTAAAACAGTTTTATCACTAACATCGCAGCCTGCAGCTAACTCGGACGTGGTTTGCGATGGATCCGCTTCCACAATAGCCTTCAACTCTTCATTATCAACTTGAGTCTCAGGCCGTCCACGGGGCTTGTTCTGCAGGTCAAAATTTCCAGAACGAAAACGTTGGAACCAAAAACGAACTGTGTTTTCTTTTGCAACACGACCGCCATACACATCATTCACCCTTCGAGTTGTTTCCGCAGCACTAGTGCCACGGCGGAACTCGTACTCGTAAATAATGCGATATTTTAAGTTTTCCATTTTGTAAAATGAGTGACGCAAACAGAAAAAAACAGAAGAAAAAAAACAAATGAATGACGATCATCGAAGCACAAATACATGAGTCTATAGCTGTACAAATTTGAATTTGGAATTCCTTACCAAAGAGGAGAAATTTGTGATTAAAGTGGCCAGTACGAAAAACGCCAATTTCATATGTAAGGACCTAATATTTCTTGGTTTAACGTTGGTTTTTTTCCAACACAAACAAGGTGTGTAGTTATCCCGCTCATATTCACAATGAATATCTTTCTTTTTTCTTTCACACAATCGACGCTTACCGCCGTATTCAAGAACAGTACTATGAGGTCTCACAGTGCTCACGAACGCATAGGGTCGGTAAATTGATAACTTTTGTATGGGAACACTGTCAAAAATCTGTACCTACTTGGTTTGCTACCTTACATAAGTATTGTTCTTAAATACGGGTCTTAGTTTCCCTCGGCCTCACCACCGGACGATTACACAAAATATGACCTCAATCATCACGTGACGTGACTCTGTCTCAACCTGTTGCCTGCAACTTTCACACTTTTTTCAAATGTTTGATGAATGACCAATTGACTACAGAGAGTCATCATATGAGTAGACAGACATGGTACATTTCCGGTTAGGTTATGCTTTGATAAATATACAAACAGCAGCCATTGTCTCTAAATAGATGACCTATGAACCTAATATGCAATGAGATAAACCTATAACAATAGCGTATGAACTACGAGAAAATTATACAGAGTGTTACAAACGAACGTTACCTGGAGGGCAGCTACCCGAAATATTCAAAATAGCAAATTTTACTGAAAGGAAACATTCCATTATTTTTTTATATGAGTAAAACTACATTTATAGAATATTGAAAAACTACCGCCTTATCCGGTAATCGAACGCATTCAATCTTAAAAAATATAATTTTTATATCACCGATCGGTAGAGGTAGAGAATCAAATCTGTCAAATAAACATTGCATATCTCTTGTTCTTTTACGTGTAGGTATTCTAACATTATTGCTTTGAAATTTCAATGTTACATGGTATAGACTGTATTATAGACGAGTTTATGGTTAATTTTGCTTCGAGGGATAACAATGTCCTCACTTTGTCATTCAAAACAACTACACACCAGTCAATTCATCCTTTCCCTCCCTGACCGTAAAAACCCTGTACGAACTCATCCGATGCTATCGTATTTTTATTTGTAGGTCACGCTCACGGCCTCAAAGCCGGGTTAGGTACCGAATAAATGGAACTTGCATATCCACAATACTCTGCATATCTTAGACCTTCAGGTTCATCTGGTAGGCATCCGTAAAATTTTGGCACCTTCATTTCCTCGCAAGAAGTCTAACGTAGAAATATGGATGGATGTTTTTTCTAGAGATTAGCCGCATTCTACTCTACCTAAAAAAATCCATCAAAGGACTCAACAAGTTCTCAAAAAAACAAACAAAATACAAAAGTTTTATGCATCCATCTAGTTTAGCAAAACTAATCATGGTTTTAACACACGGAACTTACAAAAATACGATAGCCTAGTTTCACAAACGTATGCTTCATTATCTGCGTTCCACTTCCTAATTTTTGAGTTTACGAGTGAATTTGAACTGACTTTGGATTTATTTTGAATCTGCACTTTCTTTGTTTCGGGCACAGCACACTTGGCATAAATAATTAATAGTTTTATCATTTTAGCATAATATTATTCTATTCACAAAATTTTATACAACCGATGCTATATCTGCATCGTACCTCTTATTTCATTTGCGTCGATGTGTAAGTCTAGAAAGATTTAAAAAGTTTAATTCTAGTAAATCTAGTACTAAATATATATAAACTTAGCTATATAAATATTATTAACAATATTAATATAATTTTCGTTGAGTACTTAATCACATGCTTATCATAAACATGTTCTGTATTTACTCACAAAACACCTACAATTTTGAACATAATATGGCGTATTTGTAAAGCCACATGTTACGATGCTATTTCCGATCGGCCCTGACCTATTTTGAGGCCGGATTAAAAAAGGATTAGTAAAGTACTTAATTGTTTTCTTATTTTTTTATTTAACCAAACATTATTTAAATTTTACACGCTCTGTGGTGCAAGCTTTAAATGTACACTTTTATGTCTGGACAGTACCTCAACTTTTTACGCCTAACAAAACATAAATAACCAGGTATTGGTGTCGATTCTGTTGTTTTAGAATTAGCTAAAGTTAGGAATGTCAAATAGACGAAGGCTATTCTTTGTTTCAAAAATTAGACTGGCTGTTTTAAAATTACGATGACAGATCTAAAACAACTCAACTTAGTTATAATAGCTATAACCCTGTTCTTTGCATTACATTCTAGCTATGATTAGAAACGTCTACCTTATTTTAGGAGGCATTTAATTTGGTCGTGATTAAAATTTATAGGCAGAATGCTGGATAAAAACATAAGGGTACATAAAAGTTGTACACACCTGTTTGATACTAGGACTGACTGACCGACCGACCGACCGACCGTCCGACTGATTGAGAATTCCTTTATAACGGAATCTTGGAGTTATAGTCATAAAATTCCTAATAACTTTATTTTAACGTATACTTTGTAGGGCTCAGTAACCGAAGGGTGAAAACGGACCCTATTACTAAGCCTCCGCTGTCTGTCCGTCTGTCCGTCCGTCCGTCCGTCCGTCCGTCCGTCACAGGGCTCTATCTTATGAACCGTAAGAGGTAGACAGTTGAAATTGTCAGAGAATGTGTATTTCTCTTGCCGCTAGAACAACAAGTAATAAAAAACAATAAATACCAAAATTATAGGTGGCATACAAAAAACGAGGATTTTTTTGCCTTTTTTGTTCTAAATTTGTCAAGGCTGTATCTCTTGAACTACAATAGGTAGACACATAAACCTTATAAAAATAAATAACACTTCAACTGTAATAACAACAAATACTAAAAATAAAATAAAGTTGAAAATTTAAAGGGGTCTCCGGACAAGTTAAAACTGGATGTTCTTTGAAAAAGTTTCCTCATTTTTACGGTACGGAATCCTTCATGTGCGAGTCGACTCACACTTGGCGGTATTTTTATTTTGTTTCAATAGATCCTATTTCAGTTAATTATACTATTTATCTCGTTGCTGTAATGATTACTTTCTTATTTCACTTGTATTATTGTTCCCTGAATAGAGTTTTATTTTCGCTATTATTTTTTATTATCAGTGAAATATCTTAATTGGCTTTATATAATGTTAAACAATTCGACTACATATGTTATCTGTTAGTTTTCCGTGAAAAACAAAATTATACAGCGTGAAATTGATTTCGATGGCATCCTTCTAAACCGATACACCACTAATGACACCTAACGCATTGGGGCTACTAATACGCAAATAAAAAATATCATTTAGAAGGATGCACTCGAATTAAAATTCACCCTGTTTAAGTACCCGCTGCTTGAAAAGGTATTTAATATTTTATAATCGTCAATTGTGGGCAATACTATTTTTGGTTTGTAAGTACAATACAATTAAAATCTTGTTTGCATAAATATAACTTTGATTTGTAAGTGTCAAATTCGAGTATGTATTATTTTTATCTGGTGGCAAACGCATAACATAGTTTTGCGTTTAGGTAATATTATTTGTAAATTAAACTTAAATTAGTGGTAATTGTAACTAACACCATACAAAATAAATAACTGAGTTTAAATATATTTTTTTGAAATGAACTGCATAACTTTTGAAATAAAATTCTAACCTATATTTGTTTTTTGACAACCGCCCTTATAGGTTAACGTTTCCAACGTTTACGTTCGTTTCGAATTTCCATGTACAATTTTGAACTAGTCTGACAAACAACTAAATCGAGGTCGTTATCAATAGCCTTGAAAAGTCAAACAAAATCAGCAATAGGTATCATGATGATATTTGCGCTATTGCTAACCATATGTATTCTTAACACGCCGATATGCCAACATTATGGTAGTCTCAAGGTCAAACCAAATAAACAGGCGGTTATAACGAATTCAAATGTTATAATAAAAACATCTTATAATTTATTTTTTTTACCTGAAACATACTTAACATACTACAAGTAGTAACCGACATGTGTGCAACCGTACTGATACTTTTGGTCCGCACATTTGTTCTCTACACTAGGAAATGGCCTCCCTAAAATATTTCCATCTTCATCATTCCCAGAAATTTCTTAAAAATACATTGAGCTATGATTTCGTGGTCGACCCTACCTCAATTAGCATTGATAACTTAATCTAAATCATTCCAGATTTGTATAAGTTTTTTATATAACTTTATTTCCCTGATGTATTTAAAAAAGCTCTTGTTTATCCTATTTTTAAAGCAAGTGACAAGAAGTATATTAACGTCCTATCTCTGTCTTAACGGTTTTGTCGAAAGTATTTGAGAAAGTAATTAATAAAAGACTTGTACAATTTTTGAGCACAAATAACTAGCTAAGCAACAATACGGTTTAGACGAGGTAGATCGACAGAGGACGCAGTTATTGATCTTACAACTATGATTGCTCAAAATTTTGATACAAAATTGAAAACCGTGGGAATCTTTCTTGACCTGTCAAAATCACCGTTTCTATTCCAAAACTACTAGATAAACTCTTACCCATTGGGGTCAGGGGTGGTGTCAATTACCTCTTCAAGAGCTATCTTACAAATCGTCGCCAAATAGTAATCAATAACAATGTTTACAGCGAGGAAAAGGAGATTCATTTTGGCCCAGGGAAGTGTGCTTGGACCAACACTATACTTCGTCTATATAAACGATTTAGTTAATCTGCCTGTGCCATTTTGCAGTATTTTCACATATGCTAATGATACAGCCCTTCTTGTAAGTGGACGAGACTGGTCAGAAGCTCTAATCTGCTGCTAAAACAGCTCTAAGACTGGTTCTAACCTGGCTCTCCCAAAACCATTTTGCAGTATTTTCACATATGCTGATGATACAGCTCTTCTTGTTAGTGGACGAGACTGGTCAGAAGCTCAATCTGCAGCTAAAACAGCTCTAAGACTGGTTCTAACCTGGCTCTCCCATAATCTTTTAACCCTAAACTTCTCAAAAACTAAATATGTATATCACTTTTTCTATTTTTACCCCCTCGTTTTCCCTAAGTGCGCACACTTGTGATTCCCCAGGTTACTGCCGATGTCCCAAGCTAGAGCGAGCTCCTTGTGTAAAATATCTCGGGGTCTGGTTGGACAACACCATGTCTTGGAAACGTCATGTTGAAAGCACTGTCTCAAGAGTGAGAAAAATAATGTTCATTTGTAAAAACTTAAGAGATAATGCTGACCAACCTTTCATGAAAACGGCATACTTTGCCGTGGCTCAAGCGGTTCTCTCGAATAGTATCTCTGCATGGGGCGGATCCATCAAGACCCTCGTGCTCAGAGTTGAGAGAGCACAAAGAGCGGTCCTTAAAGTCATGACTTTTCCAAGAGGCTTTTGGATAAGTCATGACTTTAAGGACCGCTCTTTCAGAGAGGCAAGAATCCAAGAGACTTTTCCACCTCAAGTCTATATTTAATCAGCAAAGTACTCTCCGTTCAAAAACTATTTATACTTTCCACTATCTTGCGCAAGCACTCCCAAACTATATTTGACCCCTACCTGACAACAGTGAAAGACGATCTGACATTGTCTGCAACACTGTGTCATACAAAACTGCAGTGGCAGGTCATCATTATCACTACTAAGTAGTCGTTTATACAATAAAATACATCTAAAACTCACAATTTTTAAATGTAAATGTATCTGTACTGATTGGCTTTTACCAACCTCTTACGAGGGTACTGAAGAAATTTTAAAGCATCAAACATGACTTCGTGAAATCCTACGTTCCCTCTCACACACACGTACAGTAGTATCTCCTGTTGTCTGGACTCTTATGAGACCGGTGTCCTCAGGAGCCACACACACACACGTACAGCGGTAACTCCTGTTGCCCTGAGTCTTATAAGTCCGGTGTCCTCAGGAGCACCACAATCTCACATACCTACACACTCTCTATCACACACACACCTCATACATACACACACCACTCACACACGTTACCTTGTTATGTATAAACTAGATTAGTTAATTTATGTCTTAAAATGGAACATAATTATTTTGCTAGCGGAGGAGGGCGCTGACTTTGCTACACAGTTTTTAACTTTTGCAGTAGTCAGCCCACAATTGTACATTTGATACATTTAGTTCTGTTCTTAATAATGATTTTAGTATTTATTTTTATTCCTGTGATACCCAAATAAAGTAAAGTAGGTATGATTTTTAAAGTCTTTGTTTTCGTTGAAACAGTTTTATGTTGTTCAATCTGTGTCTAATGGTGAATGACCTGCACGTATTTACTCGGCCGTTCATGCAACTGTTTGCAATTCGAGCAGTGTTGACAAATGTAATTCAATAGCAATTTACAAAAAAAACATGGTTATCGATGGCTACTACTACTGATGTAGCCAAATATTTGAAAAACACATGAAGAAACTTCATAATCATGACACGCTTATTATTCAAGTATTTTATAATTAAATAAAATAAATAATGCTGGACAATCCACACAGCATCATCTAGCCCCAAAGTAAGCAGAGCTTGTTTTATGGGTACTAGATGCCTAATAAACTTAATACAATACATAACATAGATAGATATTTTTTATATAGAAAATACCCAGAACACTTGGAACACATATTTGCAGATCGTACAAACATTTGTCCCAAGGCGGGAATCGAACCCGCAACCTTCTGCGTCACAGGCGGACCTTCGCCCGCCACGCCACATCGGTCGTCATCACACGACCGATGTGGGAATTAACTGTTACTAGGCTGTTGCTATCTATCAAAACAAATGTTAACCTTCGCAACCTTCTTTTCTTTACTAATATACATAATATTAAGAGGTAACGTTTGTAAGTTTGTTTGTAATGGGTAATTACCACAGCTACTTACCCGATTCTGAAAATTATTTGACTGTCCTATGGCCACTAGTTTCATTAGGTAAATTCACTTACCTCGGGCAGATTCTTCAGTTAGGTAAAAACAATTCCGAGGAGGCCAAGAGGGTTCAGCTAGGCTGGGCAGCGATTGGTAAACATCGTCGAGTCTTCTCGTCATCCATACCGCAATGCTTGAAAACGAAAGTTTTTAACCCGTTCCTACCCGTTACCTACGGAGCTGAGACGTGGACACTCACGGTAGGGCTGGTCCACCAGTTCAAAGTCGCTCAGCGAGCTATGGAAAGAGCTAAGCTCGTGGTTTCTCTGAAGCATAGGATTCGTAACGAATACATCCGACTGAGAACCAAAGTTATCGACATAGCTCAGAGAATAGCAAGCTGAAGTGGCAGTGGGCCGGCCATATCTCGCGAAGAACCCACAACCGCTGCACGCTGGCGTAAATGTGTTCTCGAGTGGAGACAGCGACTCGGCAAACGTAGTGTAGGACGCCCTCCGGCGAGGTAGGATGACGATCTGCGAAAGACAGATGCTGGATGGATACGACAAGCTAAAGACTGGGCGCTCATTAGCGGAGGCCTATGTCCAGCAGTGGACCAAGATAGGTTGATGATGATGACCACTAGTCAAATAATTCAACAATTTCCGGGACTGCTACGTTTAAACTAATTGTAACGTAACGTAGAGATACTAATCTCTATTAATCCTATAGGTATTCGATCCTATCCGTCTCGAGATAATATTCAATTGAAATAGTTCTTGTGATAATAGTCATGTGAAATCGATTGTCTTTGTCGTATCACACTTTCCCTTCGATACAATCTCACTGTCTGATAATGTCATAAAACTCTTGAAGATGTCTAAGCATAAATTTATCTATTTTCTTGTATACACCAACAAAAACATAAACGGTTAAACAAATATATGCAGCATTCATCTTCTCAATATTTCTTTTTCTGTTTTCTACACGTCATCTCTTTTGTTTTATCTCGTATTTATGTATTTTAATCATAACTTATGTATATGTGTCTAGTAGATAACACGGTTTTTGTTTATAAAAATACGTCTCAAAATGTTGATTGTATAAACCAGTCACTCATGTTGTCAGAGGGGTGTGGGGCATCAATAGCTACCTACTACATAGTCTAAACAACACAATGAATCAGCATCCATACAATTTCAGTATTATTTATGAAAAACACTGCCTGTTTCAACCACTCATGACCATTCCTATTCATTCATCAAGTACTTATGTTGATAAAAGGAATTATTTAGCACATTGAAAATTACAACAACGGAATACAACAATTACAACTAGTATTTAAGTTATATCTCCTTAAAAATCTAAGCCGTCACCAGAAGGCAGAGTGCCCAGAATGCTGGCAGCATTGCCACGTTGAATGGCAATGCTATTTCGTTAACCGAAATAGTACTCGTGTTAATATTTATATTTCTTTGTTTCAGGGTATAACCTGGGGGAAAGCATTTCTGATCTCAGCTGACAACAATGCAGCGCTTCCCTACCTCACCACTCGAGAATGTCAGCTCGGAGGCTACAGAACCTACTCTGTGAACTTCCACACTCGGCCAATCTTCCAGGAAGGTACAGAAAGCACAGACCTCCCTTCTACTAGCCTTACATGCCTCGTATCAACCAGTGCGCCTATACCCGATGACAACAAAGACGCACTGCTATACATAGCTATTCCTGAAAACAGGCACTGGTTAGGCGCAGCGCCGTTACCAGATATTGCGAAACAAATCCTCGAATGCAAAGGATCATCTGGCTCTAATGCCGAATACCTTCTCAGACTAGCAGATTTCATGAGAGAGGAGATACCAGAGGCTTTGGATGATCATCTTTTCTCCTTAGAAAGGTTAGTGAGAAAATTCGCAGCTGATATGAAGGTTTGCCTCAATAGTTTAATGAAGGCCGAGGAGAAGGAAGCTAAAGCTGTGGTGCCAAGCTACGCTTTCGCATCGCGTATACCGGAAAAGAAATTGCGCTGTGTCAATATGTGATTTAGTTACCGTTTTGTGACGTTAAATGGAATAAACGTAAGAGTCGATGATGGATTTTGTCTTCTTGAAAAAGGCCAAATCAGAAAGGATTTACATGAGGTTGTTAATGGCAAAGCTGGCTTTTTCCTCGACAACGCAGTTCATTGATTTGCTGAAAGAATTGAAGAAAAATAGATTATTCACGTAAATTAATTTAGCTGTAGGTTTTTGACGATTTTATAAGCCGTTGTCAGTTTTGTGAAGGCATTTATTTAGCTTGATAACAATCCCTTTATCCAGTGGAATATTTAGGTAGCTAGACAATGTGAATTGCTTGAATATAGAAACACTTTGTATAATTATTAACTTGTATTGCTTGATAAAAAAAAAACTTCTTGAACAGGTGCTCTTATAATCAAACAATTGCCAAACATTTTGATTGTAACGTGACATTTACGAAATGTGATACAGTTTTTATGTAGACAGTTTCATTTGGCGATAAACTTCTAGAATAATGACAATTTTGTATAATGTTGATAACTTTTTATTAGAATTAAGACTACAGTACACTTATCGACGTAAACTTGATTGTAATAGATTAAAATATGTCAATAAGTGAGGCTATGACGATTAAATTTGGCGTCACATACAGTTGTCAGCACAGTTACTGACAATGATCCAAATCTCTTGTGCACAAGTCAATTTAAGTGAAACAATCGTGCCGTGCTATAAATCAGAATATTAAACTTTAGACAATTTTATTAAAAGGCAGCCAAATAGTCATCAGTTATTCTAGTAATGTAGCTCCTAAACCAAATAATAAAATAAATTACGAAGTATTATTTGAATCTTGCTATAGATATAAGAATTTGTGATCAAATAAGATTAAGTTTCATAAACAAACAAATATAACTGGATTAATTTTTATATTAAGATTTTTTGATTCTTATGACAAGATTTTTTAATTTATATTTATTTTATATAACAGACTATATTGACAAATTAATAATATTACATGAATTGTATGAATTGAAATGTAATATAATGATAGCTAAGATTATGAAATTAATGCTTATTGTAATTTTTATATGAGATTTGTACCTAATTAAGGCCAAGCCATAATATAAAATGACGAAATAAAGATCAAAATAAAATAAAATAGAGTTTTAATTGATAATATCCACTCACGATACATTTTAATTCAGTATTGACCAGAGTATAATAAAACTGAAATGATAATAAGCTACAAATACTTTTGGGTACCAACACAGAATAACTTTGTGGTAAATAATACCTCGCATGGCTCAGTCGATCAATAATAAAAAAAAAACAATAGGTACAGTTATGATATTTTTTATTTTTGACACAATTACGCAAAGACCAGCAAATATACAAACAATAAACACCGAACAATCTACACAATAAAATTTTATCTAGATACAATTCTGCCAGGTTTTTATATCCTGAAATAACTTTCTAATGTTTATACTTGTGTTTTAAATCTGACAAAACATTCTTGTTAATTTAATTGTGTTTTTATCTAATTTAATTGTGTATTTACCTTTCGAAAAAAAATTAGCACTATCAATAAACCACTTAGGTACCTATTTAACTATTGCCTAATGTAGCTCGCATTTTATTTACAATTTAATCTCGATATGATTGCAATTCAGAAATCCTAAATATAGTAATATAACGACACTTGTTTAAAATTATTAAACGTATTTTATTAAAAAAAAATACTAAGAGCTAGTTAAGTACAAATCTTTTGGTGGTAAAATGCACTTTCTGAAATAGAAAATAAAATTCAATGTGATATACTAAATGCTAATTTTTTTTATGCTCAATACTTAAAATAGTAAAAACAATAATTTATAGAATCTAAAGTCATGGATAACACATCTCTTAGGTTTAATTTTTAATACAAAAAGACAAAATAATACTTTTATAATACACATAATAACCTTTGGTACTAAATTACTTATTTACATTTCCTAATACTTATTCATTTGGTTTATTTACATAAAATAGTATTATGCATGTATATTAATTATATCTACCTACCTAGTTCATTACTAAAGTCATATAAAACTTAAGGCACTCCTTAACATAACTTAAGGGATATATCTCTCCATTTGAAAGTACAAAATACTTCTAAATTTTTAGTACATTTGATTTACTAGTTTCCAAAGCCTATGGAGTCAAGGGATATCAGAAACAGATGGATCCAATGTAGCCGCTCCTCGAATGCTTTGTCCTTCCTCAAGCCATCTAAATTATTTATTTTTTTCGAAGTTACTATAATGCTGTTGGCCGCAGATGGCCATGACAGCGTTACCGGACTTTTGGCGGGCGCAGAGGGCGCCTCGCTGGCAAAGTTATGTTGGGGAAACACGCACAAGGGCCACCACTAAGATGCGAACCTCGGCTTGAGCTGTTGCCAGATGCTATAAGAGGGAGTGGAGGTTTCGCCAGGGTGCACGAATGCACCTATGGGCGGAAGCGGGGAATTATTCGACCCCGCATCCAGCTGGTCGGGTGATTAGTTTGCGGAAGCGAATCGGGACTTGTTTCCGTCACCTCCGGGTTAGCGGTGGTGATTAGGTCAACTGGGTCACCGAGAACGTATTTCTGTCTACGGAGGAGAGAACTCGTGGGAGTATCGTCTATGGGATAATCGGGTATTGTCGAGATCAAGGAATTGTAATGATCTAAGGCCGTTTCATAATGACGCTGGAAAGCAGTCTTTATGAAGTGGGCTACGGACTCGAGATTAAGATCTCGATGGAGATCTTTGTTGCGCATGTACCACAGACAGCCCGTAACTTTGCGCAGGAGAATCTATTTTGGACAACCTGGAGGAGGCGGAGGTTGACTGAGTGGACAAATACTACAGAGGAGTATGTTATGACTGGGCATAAAGCCATCTAAACACCAAAGCCCCGATGAATTTATCGCAAAACAAGACCGGTTGGCGGCCAAACCCACCGAAGCCGCCGAGCTGGGACGGCTTTGTTTTCTAGTGGTAACCTTTTACATGAAAATGTCAAAAGCATTAATGTTTTTCAAAACTTAGGTTTCATTAACTTCGCGACCAGAACATCTTTTACCTTCAATGTTCCCGACATTTCAGCAGGTTTAAACGCTGCAATTGTCATGTCATGACTGGAGTATTAAAGTTACCATTTTTTACATTAAAACTTTAATTCTTATTTACTTATAAAAGGAAATTCACTATCACTCTCGTCTCCCGACCCATCGTAACTTGAAGGGGGTGTGTCTAACTGGGGTAGCCCTAGGTCCAAGTATTCCTGGTTTGCGGTAACCGTGAGGATCTTATCCAGATCCTCGACTAGTTCTGTGAAGGATGGCCGGTCGCCTGGTGAGAAGGACCAGCATTCTCGCATCAGCATGTATCTGGGGAGAGTATAAAATGTTAGAACATTGATTAAACAAACCAAGTGAGATTGTGGTTTGAGAAGTTCTAGGTTCTAGGAGCGAGATGTTTACTATTCTAAGGACGCTGGATGACGTCCAGACGTCCTTAAGCTCTGCGCTCATTATTACAACACCACTCAGCACAAAAACGTGCTTTCAAATATTGGCTTAAACTCGTTAACTGATGCAATTTACAGTGTCAAAATGGCTTCCCTCTAGCGTCCGCGAGCTGTCTCTGTCATGTGATGCCATCAATATATAATGTATCTAAATCTTACGAGTAAAAGTCCATATTTAAATGCACATTTTTGTGCTTTGCTGCAGCGGTTTTCAGGTTTGCGACAAGTTTTACACTTGTAAACATCTCGCTCCCAATTTAAATCTCACCAAATGCTTAAAAGTTATGGCCATTTGAACGAAATTTACCTATTTAGTTTAATGTCGCCCAAATATGCACCAAATCGTAGGAAGTAAGTATAAAATGCAGTAGGTACCTACTCAGGTAAAAATATAGTTTAAATTGATTGTAATTTAAGAGTAACTGGAAAAATTATTTCAGGATGCTTTGGTAATATGATGGTCGATCACTATAACAATAATTTTAGCATTATTTTCTATCGAGAAAAAATAACATGGCCTGGTGTTCTAGACCCTATGCAAGTAGCCAGTCGATCCTGGCCAAAGATGATAAGAAAAAGCACTTCGTTCACAATCTTACATTTCGAGACTGCAGCAAGGAGGTTTCTCCATGCGATGCCCAGCGCTGAGGTGCTGGTACATGTACTGTCCAGGAACGGTGGGGTACGGCGTGCCGCCGAGCGTCATTATCTCCCATAGAAGCACGCCGAACGACCAACTGGAATGAGAGGTTAAGAGGTAAGTCACATCGTAAAGTATTGTATTAAACAATAATGTTGTGGTATTAGAGCTTGAAGCACATCCAAGGGATTGGCTGATACGAATAGGTGTGCGATGCCTTAAGAAATTCCAATTCCTTCGCGCTTCCTTCTTCCATGTTGTGCTCCGAACATAGATATAAATTACGGATGCAACGATACCGATGCCGATAATCGTAAACCGCAGGTTATCGTTATTTATGACGATAATCGGTATCGTAAAAAATATTACGATTCATAACGATTCTTGAAACTTTGGTTTGATGTTATATTTTGCGTGAAAAGGAATGCAAGACAGTGAGAATAATGGGAACTCGCTATGGTGATATAGATCATTTGCTGTTGAACATGTAAATGAGAGATTGCATCAAGAAATAGAGTTGGATGCCTCTACTACATCATGCACAAATCAAATTCAAATAAATACTAGAACCTACTTTAAAAAAAAGTAGAATGTTTGTCAACAAATAATATCAGACGAAGAGTTTGAAGAACCTCTATCAATCTTTTTAACAAGTGAGTTTTTTTTATGTGTTTAGAATTTCAGATACTACCTAATAAATACCTATACCTAATAAATAAGTAAAATCGGTACATAGAAAATAGATTTTTTAAACTGCAATGCATCAAGCTGAGATGAAGATGACTAATACTTATTACTTAGTTTAGTTAACAAAATATTGTTATCCACAGTTGTTTTAATCCAGATGGATATAAGAAACAGACAGAAACCAGAAAAAAAAATTATGTTTTTTTATTAACAATTTACCAGAAATTAATTATTAATATGACATTTAGTTAGATGGTAAATTTTCATTTTATTTTAAACTCTCACTTTACCAAATTGTACCTATTGTTTGTAATTTATTTGTAAGACTTTCGTAAGTGCAATGTAATGTGCCTATGAGAAATAAATGAATGAGACTGAAACTGTCTTGTTTTATTAAATGTAAAATAAATGAATCGTAATGCATTCGTAATCGTAATCGCTATTACGATGCATTCGTCATTCGTATCGGTATCGTAATAGAAATATCGTTGCATCCCTAATATAAATATAAAATGGAGATGAGGTACTAGTCTCTCGAGGGCTCAAATTAGGTGCAATTAGGTCCACCCAACTTAGTCATAGTCGGACCGGCGGCGTTCGTGTTACGCGTGTTTGCTACTTTAGTGTGATTTATACTTAGACTGAATGAAAGCCCTGCTGAAGTTTTGTAGCTCTAAGACCTAAGTCATGAAGTATAGACTCAAAGTCTACTTACACATCAGTCTGCGTCGTGAACACCTTATGGTACAGACTCTCTGGCGCCATCCACCGCACTGGCAACCGTCCTTCAGTCTTCTTCCTGTAGTAGTCGTTGCTATGCACGTCCTTGGCTAAACCGAAGTCTGCTATCTTCAGAACACAGTCGTCTGAGACTAGCACGTTACGGGCTGCTAAGTCTCGGTGGATACACTGTAAATATTAATAGAATAGTTGATAAATAAATATTATAAAAAATAAATAAATAATGCTGGACAATCAACACAGCATCATCTAGCCCCAAGCTAAACAGAGCTTGTGTTATGGGTACTAGATGACTGATATACTTAATACAATAGATAACATATATTGATATTTTTATTATACATAGAAAGTACCCAGAACAAATATTTGCAGATTGTACAAACATTCGTCCCAAGGCGGGAATCGAACCCGCAACCTCCTGCGTTGCAGGCGGACCTTCGCCCATCGCGCCACATCGGCCGTACAGTGATAGAATGTGTTTTGTTAGATCCGTCAAGTGCGAGTGTAGCTCGCACTTGACGGATCCAGGGTTCGAACGTTTGTCAATATTTACAAATATGTACTTAGAGACTTCGCTATTTAATGAATAGGTACCTACCAACATTTCAGATGAATCGCTCTAAAAACTTCGGAGATTAGGGAGTAATGGTAAATTTATCGACTTGTTTCAAAATATTTCAAAAAGTATAAAATCTACAGAAATTTCAAAAACTGTATTGAGATGTACAAACCGATACTTTTCATTTGACACCCCACTCGGTGAGGTAGCTCCCCTTTTTGAAAATGATTACCCCGCTTTTTAAAAATTTTTCAAAAAGTGATTGACTTACTTCTCTATATTTTTCCTGTAATACATATAGATCCATATCTACAAACACTACATACATTTCACATAGATCTCTCTGCAACCTCCGGAGATAAGGAATGGTCAATTTTTCAACTTTTTTCAGAATATTTCAAAAAGTACCTATGAAACCTACAAAAATTTCAAAAACTATTTTGAAATTTACAAACTTTTACCTATCATTTGATACCCCACTTGACCTTGTAGGTCACATGTACAATTTCGACATCACAATTTGTAAAAAGTTTTATTTTTTTTTTAATCTTTACAGGCGCACGAAACACACGAAATGTATTATTATTTTAAATTTAAAGTTTATAGGTGCGGTAGTTGCTGTGATATTAAAGAGGGGGAAAAGGACAAACAGAGCGAGCCCATAAAGGATTCGAAACCGATCTCGTAATTGTATCCGTCACTAGTTTTAAAGCATGAATACACTTGAGAGCAATAAAATCGCACATCCGCACATTTTTACTTAAAAGTTCAATTTTTTTTTTATTTGGAGCTTACAGCAAATTAAAATCAAATTAAATTAAAGTGCATAATCTAGGCATTCGCAGAACTGATAAAGGGTTGACATTTACCTTTAAAAACAACTCATTAGCAACAAAACAATAGACCCCCTTATGTCGCTCGATCCAGGTAAGGCCGGCGGCGGGATTTATCGCAGGTATAAAAGAGTGCATATTGAGGGAATGGTCATCATTTGCATACCAACGTACAGTGTGAAAGGTTCTCTATTGATATTGGCTTCAAACGGAACACGAAAATGGATACTACACCAGAAGTAGCCGCTCAAGTGGTTGCCCTTGTTGAATCGGGGCTTAAGCAAAGTCAAGTGGCTCGACAATTGAGTTTGAGCCGATTTACCGTTCGGCGTGTATACCAGAGGTATCAAGAGACTGGTGGCTACCAACGGCGACAAGGATCGGGCCGTCCCCGTGCTACAACAGAGCGTGATAACCGCTTTCTTATAACGACATCTTTAAGAAATCGTCGTTTGAACGCAGTTCAACTGGGCCAACGACTTCAAGAAGTTCGTGAAGTAGAAGTTAGCCGGTGGACAGTCAGAAGACGATTGAGAGAAGGTGGCCTGACTGCACACAGGCCAGCAAACGGGCCGAAATTGACCCCAGCCCACCGAGAAGCCCGCCTTCAGTTCGCTCGAGACCATTTGAATTGGACCGAAGAGCAGTGGAGTGCAGTCCTGTTCTCTGATGAGTGCAGGATGTGCTTGCATGGCAACGACGGACGGGGGAAGGTGTATAGAAGATCGGGAGAACGATTTGCCCAATGCTGCATAACAGAACGTGTCGCCTATGGCGGTGGATCAATCATGTTTTGGGGAGGCATGTCTATGGAAGCAAAAACCGAGCTTGCCTTCATCACCGGACCGAATACTGGTCGCCAATCAAGAGGATTGACTTCCATACGATACATTGAGGAAGTACTCGAGAGCCACGTCGTACCTTTTGCTGGGTTTATCGGCGAAAACTTTCTGTTTATGCAAGATAATGCAAGACCGCATACTGCTGGCATAGTGATCGAGTACCTTCAAGAGGTGGATGTGACCGTTATGGAGTGGCCAGCTCGTAGCCTAGACCTCAATCCCATCGAACATCTATGGGACGAGCTGAAAAGAAGAGTTCGAGGCCGAGATGCTCCTCCATCGACTCTACAGGAGCTGCAACAGGCGATCGCAGAGGAATGGGAGGCTATTCCTCAAGACTTTATCAAAAGTCTAGTAACATCAATGAAAACACGGATGGAGTCAGTGATTCAGGCTAGGGGAGGGAACACTCGGTATTAATAACAAACTTTAAATTAATTTTATCTTTTAATTTCATAACTTTGACACCAATACTTGAATAAAGAATTTTTTACTAAACATGCATTTTTGTTATTGATCCACAAAAGCATTTTTATGTAATGATTGAAAGACAAATCAGATACCACTGGATAGGTATTAAAATAGACTATGAATCTGCATTACAGAAACATAATATTTTTTGTTTTTTTTTTAGTTATGTCAAAAAATCATGAATGTGCGATTTTTTTGCTCTCAAGTGTATATTGTTACTGTTAAGATAAATTAGGAGGGTGATTCTGACTAGTCAGTCTCTTGGTAAGTCTCTTGAGACATTTGTGGTCTTGATTTTAATAAGTGTGATAAGATAGTTTTCAACAACGTAAGTTTAAAACCTAGTAAAATCAGTCGCATATCATATAAACTGCAATGTGAAGAAAAAAACACACCAGATAGGACCCCAACTATCTATGAGAATAGTCCTTGTTGTATTAATTCCGCTGTTCTAGAGAGGCACGACGAGACAACAATAACATACCTCTTAGATCACGAGAGTTGAAAACCGAAGGGTGAAAACGGAACCTTATTACTAAGCCTCTGCTGTCTGTCCGTCCGTCCGTGCATCCGTCACAGAGCTCTATCTTATAAACCGTAAGAGGTAGACAGTTGTAATTTTAAGAAAATGTGTATTTAATTTCTCTTGCCGCTATACTAGCAAATAAAATAAAATAAATATCCAAATTAAAAAGGGCTTCCATACAAAAAAGTGATTTTTTTGGCTATTTTTGCTTTTCGTTTGTCAGGGCTGTATCTCGTACCAAAATAGGTAGACACATTAAACTTTCTTTAAATAAGTAGGTAACACTTTAACTAACAATAATAACAACAAATATTAAAAATATAATAAAGTTGAAAATTTAAATGGTGCGATTCGACTCGCACTTGGCAGTGTATCTTATTTCAAGTTTGATTCGTAAATTTTACATAGGTACCGATGCACGCTAGAAAATTTGAATTCAACCTTTGGATTGGAAACTTACCCGTCTAGAAGCTAAATACTCCATGCCCCTCGCTACTTGGTACGAGAAGGACACGAGGTCCTTTTGTGTCAACGTCTTTTTATCCTTCAGGTCTTCATTTGGTGATTCATATCTGAAATGAGAAAAAATTTTATAGCAAATCTTTCACGTTTTATGTAGTTAAAACAACAGTTACTCTTTAGGTATGTCGGTTTACTATTTAAGTGTATTTTTTTAAAGCTGGCGTGATGCTTTTTGTTTTTTCATAGTTATCCACGCTGACGTCACAAATCCAGGCTTCCAGCTCCAGTATGCAAAACACAAAAGAGGACCGCGCCAGCTTTTAAAAATTTACTCCTTATTCGGCTAAATGACTGATGTGATGGGATATTATTGGCCCTTGGCAGAGAGAAAGATATAAAATGCTATATAATGTAAGAAAGGATATAATATGCTACTTTTAACTACGAAAAACTCGAGTGAAGCCGCGGGCAGAAGCTAGTTGAGTCTGTCTATCTAGACGACCAATGTGGCGCGGTGGGCGAAGGTCCGCCTGCGAGGCGGGGGGTTGCGGGTTCGATTTCCGCCTTTGGACAAATGTTTGTCGATCTGGAAATATTTGTTTCTGGGTATTTTCTATGTATAATAAAAAAAACTATATACGTAATGTATTAAGTATATCAGTCATCTAGTCAATTTTATTTTATTTAGATCTATGTCCATAACACCAGCTCAGCTTAGCTTGGGGCTAAATGATGCTGTGTGGATTGTCCAGCATTATTATTTATTTATATGAATTTATTAATTATGTATTACCTGTTCCCTGGTCGATGGTTTCTTAAGAACTCTCTCAGGTTACCATTAGGAGCGTACTCCACGATCACGTAGAGCGGCCCGTCCTGCGTACAGCATCCGAGAAGGTTGATGATGTTCACGTGAGAGCCTATCATCTTCATCATCTCCATCTCCGAGACTAGAGCCATCATCTCTGCGTCTGTGTGCCCCTCTGGAAATAAAAAAATGTATAAGCCAAACTAAAGCAAGGTGCAAGACAATAAAGTATTTTAGTTACTACATGTAAGATGACAGCAAGTGGACAACACTGAAAATTTTCTTTAACTACACCTGCTCGGAAAGTGACGTAGATATTCCTTATCCAAACTTGAGCTAGAAAGTACGTCATTGCAGGCGTACTAGAGTGCGGGACGAAAAACTATGGAATTTCATTACTCACGCGTTTGCCGGGAGAGAATAATGTATGGAAATTCATTACAAATGTCTTATTTTTTTTAATTTTCTGAAATTTCACCCATTAGCTATGGTTATCTATCTATATATATAAAAGAAAGTCGTGTTAGTTACACTATTTATAACTCAAGAACGGCTGAACGGATCTCGGTGAAATTTGGCAGCGAGGTAGATGGTATCCCGGGGCAGGACATAGGCTACCTTTTATTCCGGAAAAAAGCATGCGAAGCCGCGGGCTGCTGCTAGTTTATAATATAGGTTAAACTACAAAAAGTTATTACTCCGAGTCCCATAATAGCCGAGCCATAATATGGCGGACTCGGAGTAAAAACGTTTTGTATATTGGCCTCTTCCGTTCTTACAAGCTTATGAAGATTTCAACTTATTTTTCTGATAAATGTTTTATTTTCCTCGTAGGTGTAGGTCGTGTTTTTTAAGGCCCTCGGCTGTATCTCGCGGGCCTCAAATGACATCTCGATAGAAATCAGTGACTTTTCACCTCGGTGCACAATGTACTATTATGAACATGTCATTTAGATTCCATCGATGATGATGGAATGTCATCGAGTTGTATAAATTCACTCATGATATTTTCATTAGAGATATCTATAAATAATCATAGACTAGATACGCACTATGCAAAACTGGTGAGAATACCTTCGCTTGGCTGATAAAAGTTAATTCCCTTGTGAGAATTTCAAGCATATATTTAAGTAAAAATGGGGAAATTCAGTACTCGAAAGTGGAAGGCTCAAATTAGGTCCACCCACCTCAGTCATAGTCGGATATGACATCTCATTAACTGGCATTTCTTATGCTAAATCCCTCATAACTACAACATATCAACACTGTAGGCGATCGAATGAAACCACGCTTGATTATCAACGACAGATGAAGTTGGAATGTAGGCAGAGAGTGTGTTTCGAATACTATATATTAAAATTAGCTACGGAGCTACGTCGAGTGGGCAGGCGTTCGCGACATCTCGCAAAGTTACTACTTACTACCTACATGTCTGTAAGAAATATAATTTCTTTCACAGTTCTGCGTCCTAAGGGTGGACGCAGAACTGTCAATGAAATTATACGCATTTTCATCTTATTTATTTAAAACTAGCTGCTGCCTGCGGCTTCGCACGCTCTTTTCCGTGATAGAAAGTATGTCCGTCCCCGGGATACCATCTATCCTCATGCCAAATTTCATTAAGATCCGTTCAGCCGTTTAGGCATGAAAAGGTAACAGACAGATAGACATACTTGCAGATAGACAGATGCCGTTACTATAGTTACTAAAACACGTATAATATGCAAGCAGTAAATAATTCGGGTCCTAAACATAGATCTAAGTAAAGTCTGTAGTATGTAGTGTATGGTACGTTCTCCCAGCGCTGTAAGTACTTACACAACACAGGCAAATAACTGTTCAACGTGTCTCATCTACAACACATAAGACTGTTGCACCTCCACTGTGGACACTTTCAAGTAGGTTGATTTGATTGCCACTAGTAGATTATTTGTACCAAAATTCAAAATCTGTCTTACCTTTTAACATCTTAACAGCTACCACACTCTGCATCCCTGGCTTCAGTATCCCAACACACTCCGCCTTCACGACCTTCCCGAACTCCCCTTCTCCCAGCACCTTGCCCAGACATAGCGACTCCCTCGGCACTTCCCAGTCTATGTCCATGGGGAGTTCATATTCGGACATCATCATAGAGTCTGATGTGTTGCTGTTCGCTTGTACTTGAGAGAGCTTTTGTTTCTCGATTTTGACTACTGGCATCAGCTGGAAAGAAACGGCTGAGTTAATTTGATGAGAAACATTAGGTGCTTATCTTTGGACATAGTGGCGTATTTGTCTGTGGCTTTTTAAACACATCAAGCAGCAGTAACTAGCCTATGAAAAATACAAAATAGGCCGTTCTACCTGACGCTAGTATGTAGTTAAAGATATGCTTGAGATCGAACGGGGCATCCACGCCGAAGTTGCTGGTGGCACAGCGATAAGAAAATACAGACACTGTTCTGACTCCGACCCTAAGATAATTGCACTATCCATCGATAATGATTGCTATAAAATATTTTGTAGGAGTTTTAACCATTCAGTTTTGCTTAACATCCGGAAGATTCAGCGTTAGATGGAGTTACGGGTTTAACTAGCTAGGTGTTTCTTAATCTAAGTAAGATCTTCGCTTACCAATCCATCACCAGTCGTAGCCGGAGACCCGTTACTTGTAGGCTTCTCCACCACCACCTTCTTAGTCCAGTGCGTAACGATCACCGCACGCGCCGTCTCTATAGCCAACTGCTTCTTGATTTTCTCTCGCTTTAACTTCTTGAAGATCATGACGACGATGATGGCTGCTACGAAGAACATGGCTCCAAGGACGGCGGTTAGGATGTTTATGAAGAGGGTGTGGTTGCCATGATCGAGGGCTTCTGTTACCGGGAATGCTAGAAAGAGATTAGAATTGCATTATGAACAACACAAAATTTATAGGTACACCCGTACCTATCGATAATAAGAAAATAAGAAAAGATCATCATGATCGAATAGCTGGGCCCAATAATTTACATAATTGAAACTCGAAGTCACTGTCCCGTAAAACCTTATCAACAGCCAGTAAAGTAAACACATAGGCAAAAACAAGTCAAATTTCAATGCAACGTTCCCTAAGATTTCTCGTGGATAGATTCTAGTTAGACCGTATCAATGATTTATACAAGTCCCAGCAATTAATAAACTATTCCTATTGCGTGTGGGTTAATCTACCCTAGCGTACAAAGATAGGACCAATTAGCCCTGTAGGGAATGTTAGGACGTATTACTAGCCTTGCGTGTTGCTTGACTAGCAGCAGTCGTGGGTGTCACTATTGTATATTTTAAAGGAGCTCGTTATTCAATGCTGCTTATCTGCAGTTCTTCTGTAGACAGTAAAAGAATTTGCAACGCTATGATAGCAATGTATTACTTAGTTTGGGTTAACGATAGATTTGCTTTAACCGACGACTTGATTTTAGTTTACGTATGCATGAAAAATCTGCCAAGCCCGGCAGATTTTTTAAGAAGATACCCTTGACGATGCAAAGGCATCTTTTTTCCTATGTCATCTTAGTAGTTATTATATTACTGACAATATTTAGCAAAGGTACCTACTTACACAGATAGTGAGAGAGACAGAGAGAGTTTCTTAAACTTCTTAAACCTAGAAAGTTCATGAGATTTGGAAGAGGACCTGCAACTAACATGCAAACGAAAATCTAACTTTCTTAAGGTATTGGTTCTTATGAGTAAGGGCCCGGGCTTGTGTTATTTATAAGGTACTGGATAACTAATATGCGAATAGTCGATGCTTAAATATATTTTCTAATTATACTTACATTCTAAAACAGTAAGATATCCCTTAGCAGTGGTGTTGCCCAGGGTATTGAGCGCTACACAAACGTACCACCCCTCATCTTCCTTCGTTACGTTGAAGATCGTCAGCTGTTCTTGCTTGTCGCTCGCGTTTTCACTCTATAAAACATAGAGATTCAAATATCTGGATGATTGGTTCTCGTTGAGATCATGCAACGAACTGGTTTGTCTCGTAACGAATGCAAAACATCGTTACATAATCATAAAAAAAGTAAATCAAAGCGTCGCATTTTAAAACGTAGTAAAGACTAAAGACAAAACACATATAAAACAAATCACGACATGATCTGTCGAGGCATACATTTATGTCAAACTTCATATCATAATATTAGGTGCATGATCCTCTGTAATACACATTTAGCTTTCACATCACGTACTCAAAATACTTAATGAGATAAAGCAACTAATAATGATAGTAAAATAAAAAGGTAGGTATTTCGGTCTCATATCAAATTAAACCTAGGTTTATGGAAATCTAGGATAACGAAGGTAGTTTTTAAAGTCTGGCTTAAACCTGGCTGAAAAATCAATCAACAAGTCCATGCAACAAAACAAAGCCATGCAACAAAACAAAAGCCAAACAACTAACAAGCACACAAATCACACGTTAGTGACAATCCCTCACCGACACAATCTTGTTATTATCGAAGTAGACGACAGACTCTTTGCTGCCGTCGCCGGCGTAATTGTAGACTAACTCATCCTGGGTGAAATACATCCAGTAGACAACGATATGCATGTCCGAGAGGAACTCGCAGGAAAACTCAGCTGTTTCTCCGATCAGCTTAGTTTGGTTCACAGCGCCTTGCGTTAGCACTGGCTTGGCGTATAGGCGTTCTAAAGGACGAAAATAATTTTAAGCACATATAAAACGCAGCGTAGTACATATGAATAAATGTTAAAATACACATAAACTGCAAGTCACCTGTAATGTTACGCTTTAAACTATGTAATATGTTAGCTAGGATGTCAGTTTACAATATTTACCATCACCAAAGCCTAGACCACCTAATGTATATTTAATAGTATAGAAGAGAAAATAAACTTTGACAAGAAGAAGAGAACCCCAAAACAAAGAAAATAATTTAGATACCGAACGTAAAAGATTCGCGCCATTATTCTACATTTCCTACACCGTGCAGGGCTCTATTCTTGGTACCTTGCAAAACCACGAGACTGATATACATACATATTTACATAAGTATCGTACTAATCACCGACAAAAACTAACAGAAAATTTAATTTACGTAGCTTTGCATCGAACGTAACACTTTAAAAATAATTCTCTGTTTACGTCTGGCTCCATGCCTTGAGTTCAAGTTTGTTTATTCCTACATCAATATCTATTCATTTGAATGAATTTCTAGATAGTAAAATTCTCTCAGATGTCTAAAGATCACACAAAGAATCTTTATAGCTCAATTTTTTCATCATTTATGACAATGAAACTACAAAGAGATTTCAGAAAGAAAGTTATTATGAATTCAAAGATCTGAAACGTTTTGTTGTTTTGCAAGATATTTTAGTCGATAAGAGACAAGATTATGAACCTTGTTATGACCCTCACCCAATGAACCTTCACCGTAATAACATAATTAAAGACCTCTATCGTATATCCGACAGGAATCGGCATATCGCTCGGACCGACTTCGG
The DNA here is from genome assembly GCA_963662085.1 of Eupithecia inturbata. Classification (NCBI taxonomy): domain Eukaryota; kingdom Metazoa; phylum Arthropoda; class Insecta; order Lepidoptera; family Geometridae; genus Eupithecia; species Eupithecia inturbata. The sequence continues at coordinate 10,169,729 of OY759196.1, forward strand.
CGTCTTTCAGGGAAACGTTCGTGGGCCTTATCCAGTAGAGGTAAGGTTCAAGGTCGGATACCGGAGGGCATGACAGAGTTACTGTGTCGTTCACTAGCACAGTGATGTTTCCGGGGTATCCTTCTTTTATGTAGGGCTTCGACGGATAGCGTTCTAGGAACAACACGCATTGGTTACAATGATGTTGCTATTATAACGTAGAGATTATTAGTTGATCATCTAAACTAAATGATATCCCTGATTCTTCCCAAAGCTTCCTTGTGTCCAAGAGACAAGTGTGATCCCAATTAAAAAACACACACTCTTTAGCATATAAGAAGTTTTGCGCACATTGTAATCCATTGGCTATGAATCTTTGAATCAATTGTTGTTTTGCAGTCTATGGACATAATGTTGATTTTAATAATAAGCAGACATTAATACAACGTCGCTACCTTAAAAACTTCATACGGCTTAAAAACTTCATACTTACTGCTGTAAAACTACATAACTACTAGTTTATTAAATTGTAAAATCAGAAATCTCTCAAACCAGTTTTTTTAAGTAACGTCACTTTCCAACGTAGTGAGTATGTATAAGATAGGACCAAAAGGCCCTGCCTTTAGCATAATTATTGCATGCAGAGGTGAATTATATTCTTACCTTGCACAAGTAGAGTAACTGTATGCTCGATACACCCCAGCTCATTGCAGACCTTGCAAGTATAGTCCCCATTGTCAGTCTTTGTCAGCTCATCCAGAGCCATGGACCACTTGCCATAAGAAGGCTGGAAGTAGCTTCTCATGATAGGCGTGCTTTTATTTTTGGACCATGTTATATTCGGTGTTGGGTTCCCTGCAAATGTTTATGGCGTCGTAAAACTTATTTTTGTTGCGTGACCATAAGAAGGTACGAGTTTGTTTTAAAATTCTTTATGATGGTGTTTTGGTGTGAGTTTTTGTGTACTTGTTAGTCATATAAACTTAAACAATAATTGTTTTGACTTATAACAATTATTGTTTAGGTTTAATTTTCATTGTGATATTGTTCTTTTTAATGTGTGAAAAATAATAAGTTTTTTTCTATCATTCTTACATGAGGGTGAAAATGTAAGAAATTATTCTGGATTAATAACAGAAGTAGTCTGAAAAATAACAAATTGTAAAATAACCTACCTTCAGCAGCACATTTAAGCCTGATAGAGCTTCCAGCAGGCTTCATATCCATTTTGAACATTTTATTAGGATGTTTGAACTTAGGAGCAAACTTAGTCTTCGTATTATCCACATGTCCATAGTTCGGATGGTCTCTTTCACTCTTATCATCAAGGTCTTCTTCTTTGTCGTCGTATTCTTTTACTTTTACGTTCTTTGGGAACAGTTTTGCTGTTTCATTCCTTTCAATAGTATTATTTTCGAGTAGAGTTATCGCTGCTTGGTGCTGGGCGAGAATTTCTGGTAGCGGTCTGTCGATGTCTATGTCTGCTTGGTAGCCTGTTAAAACGGAACATTTAGCATTATTGGCTAAACGTAAATAGTCAATCATTTATAACATTATGTAATGTGGTTACAATTGTATGTACTATCAATTTAACATCAAACAATTCTTCGGCAATTTTATTGATAACAATTTCGCATATGTTTTGTCCAAATGATTCTTATTTTGCAAAAATATTTTTATTTTAGGATGCAAGTGATTTCTTTTAATGCTTTCTCAACAGGAAGTACAACTAAAATTTAAGTGTATGTACCATAAGCAACGACATCATCGAAAACACGGCTTAAATCGACTTTATATCGCAGCACGCATTAAACCCTGTGGAATCTGGACTCGGTTTGTTTACACGTGTGGATATTGGAGGAACAGTAAGACGTTAATAAAATATTGTATGAAAATAGCCACATTCATCGGTCAGGTTGTAAACTGCGTCGTTTTGAATCTTGATGTGTACACTGTTGGTGCGTAGAGTAGTAGCTAGGATATATTAAAAATCTACGGCTGTTCCTGATCTATATTGATGTATTTCTGATTGACAATCGGTTACTTTTGACACGTAAATCTGAATCTTTAAATAAGTTTTATTTGGATCCCTATAACATCCTACGTCCCACTAATCTTTTCTGACATAGTAGTAGTTTGTACTTTCTTTTAATTTTTCCTCTACATTCTGATTTTCATTTCATAGACACAATTTGTTAATTTTCCCTTTAAAACTCAAGTCTGCTATACCTGTTGTATCCTGATCCTGAATCTCCTTGTGTTTGATGGTGATGCTCATTTCCCTCCCTCGCTCCTCTTCGTTCTGGCAAGAGTAGACGCCGGCATCTTTTGGACGGAACCCCTTTATCCGCAACCTGGAATATTTATCATCTTTTTTAACTTTTGTAGCATATGTGTATTTACATAGGTGTTATTATTTACCCTTGCTGAGACATACTATTAGCCTAACATTTTGAGTGTATTGTTTAGCGGTTTTTGATTCTGATTTTGTTGACTTCATGAACCAATTAATATTCTGAATCAATAATCAAGTACTGTATTCTCAAATTCCCTAAGGTTTTATGTGACTTAGTTCGTCAGGGATTGAATTATCTGACCAGATATACAATACAAAGCTATTCAGAAACTATGCTAAGCTATTTAGAATAGCTACAAAAAAAATATTATAATAGTGAGCTCTAAGATATATCTTAGAGCTCACTTTGGAATATTTATTGCATAAATCAAAGCATAATATCGTCCAACACGATAGTTTAATACCAATACATTATTCCATGCATTGGAATGGCCACAAGTCAAACAACGTTATTAATAATAACGCCAGTTACGCTTCAAAATTGTTGTTTTTATTTTTATAAATAGGTTTTCAAAAAATCAAAATGTGTTGAAGTACCTACATATAATTTAATATTTTTATTATTGTTTATTTACCTATTTATTTCGATATATTTTTAGCTTTTTACCAAATCTCTGACCTACACAGACAGCATCATCAACTGGTTACCCTTTAGCAGTAGAAGTGTAAACGTCAAAGAGGTTACCAAATGATGAATCTATGGGGTGATCGATGCATGGCATCATCATGTTTTAAACCCCTCCACTTCCATGTTAGTCCTGATTTAATGTGGTTTAATAATAAGCCACAGGGTGTTATGAGTTATCGTACTATCCCACATCCCAATATAGAGCAACGTAAATATTGAATAGGCATGTCTTGAGGTTGTTATATCTCTATTTCTGTAGTTCGTGGTACCTACCCTTTATTGTTGTTACATTATTGAATGTACATTTATTTGCATGATTAATACATTCTGTGGGTTGGCAAAGGATAAGTTCAGGTTGGTTCGTGACTATTATTTTGAACCATATCCTCGATTTTAAAGAATGAGTCTGTCGCAATATTTTGGACTTTGCGACATTGTCTTGTCCGGTTAGTCGATCTTGGGACTAACCCCTGTCATTGCATCGGCCATTCGTTTTAACACTCCATCGATCTGCAGTCCATCTTTAAAGCAGATCACCGATGGAGACTGGATAGTTGGCATCAGACCAGCCGCAGTCTGTCATTGTACCTACTTATGTATGCCTCAATCAACAATACTTACTACTCTCTGTGCTACAGACGCCATACGCCATCCGTTTTGACACCCTATCACATTATAATGCGTACTACCTGGATTTACAATACTAACCACTGCCTCTGCAAAGCAATCTGATTCGACATCCCGTCGATCTGCAGTCCATCTTTGAAGCATATCACCGAGGGAGACAGACTCCTTGGCAGCAAACCAGATCATTCTCTCATTGTACCTACCTACTTATGCCTCAATCAACAATACTGTCTTGGCTACGCCATCCGTTTTGACACCCCACCGATTCTCTTATTGTATTTACGAGTATTATCTGGATCCACAATACTGACCACTGCCTCTGCAACGCCATCCGTTTTGACACCCCGTCGATCTGCAGTCCATCTTTAAACCATATCACCGACGGAGACTGACTCCTCGGCATTAGACCGCAGACCAGCCTCAATCTCTCATTGGATGATGCTTCTATGACAGTGTATGTGTCGTCTGTAACAAATAAGGGATGTGTTAGTTTGTTCAACTTTGGGCATTTGTTTGATGACTAACGTGTTTTATGGAGGGTAGCGCACAATGGCTCTAAAGTTCTAGATTTTACACATTTCAATGTGAGGAGTAGTATTCTCTTTGTCTTATCTACATTTGAATATCTTTGCGGTAGTAGGAAGTTACCTAACTGATATGAATAAATCTGGCTTAATGCATTTACTGCCAAGATTCAGCGATGCGAGCGGAGGGGCGCGTCATTGTGCAAGGAGTTACATGTCCGTGTGCGTCGGTGGCAGTCAAAGTGTTAAGACATTTTATGTGATGATAATGACAATAAATGAAAAAATATGCTGGATATTTTATACAGCATCAATGAACGCAGAGCGTCTGGACCTATTAGGTGACTTTATATTAGAGACCAGAGCCTAAAAAGAAAAAGATTCTTATGTTTTACCAATAGAGCGAAGTGTAACTAAATAACATATTTCGAAAGAAAACAATAAAATAAATGCTTTCTGCATAAGCCTGCACCTACTAGGTAATTTAACTAGCTTCCTTTCCAACTTAACACTTAAATGGAAAGTTTATACGAACTTCTTCGAAAAAACAGAGAATCCTTGTTGTAAGGATCCATAAAACAATCAGAACAGAATACCCATACATCTCATACAAACACATACATCTCGTACATGTTCTCAGCTCATAAACATTATACTGAGTGCAGCGAGTGAATACGAATTGGATGCACTTAGTTTTTAGAGGCATATTTTTTACAAATTGTTTATTGTGTGGATTGTTTATGGGGAATTATGATTATGGGTGGGTAAAATTTATATAAAAACGTGAGCTGAAGTAAGAATATTTTTTTAATAAGGATCAAGGCCTTTGCCCTGCTGTGGGACAACGGTGGTTGAATTATAATGGTCCGTCCACATGTTGACCGAGTAAGTGCAAACGTTCGTTGTGTTGTGTGGCAGATTTGTCAGCATTACGAGCCTAATCTCGCCATGACTCGGTCAAAATGTGGACGGACAATAGATTATGCATAAAATGGTTTATAAGCATTCAACTGACAACTCAAGCGAAGTTTTATTTGAACTCAATACTGATCATATTCTGTCTTAGAAGTTTATGACACTCCGACACAGACACTGGCAGAGTCGTAGCGAAAAGCAAGCAAGCTGTTGTTTTTAATGTGTGTACGTAGGTACCTATGATTTCTATATTCAATTCAATTCATTTATTTCAGACAACAAAATTTTTTAATAATACAAAATAAATTAAGGAGTCCATATTTGGGTTGAAACATAAAATAAAATAAACTAATATAAACTAATAATAAAAACAATCAAAAATAATCAAAAATAGCTACTGAAACACTGGTCAAGAGAGTATAATATACGCGCTTGTCCAGTGTTCCATAAAGAGACAGTCGGTATCCAGTCTATAGTATCCAGTATATATATTGATAATACTCACCCCGTTATTATTTTTTCGCTTAACATCCCATTATTATCACGATCCTCTGATGCAGACATTAAACATCTTGAAATATTCAAATAACAACAACAACACTGACTTTTTCATACCTATTTATTTTCGTCAGCAAAAGTTATGGCGAAACGCCCCTCGTAGCTAAATAAGTAACCATTGCAAACTCATTAAAATCACGTTTCATCCGAAAATAGGCATTCGCAGGACACCTGAATAACATAAATCTTGGTAGTAATAAGCGAGGCCCCGACTCTGGATTTTCCAGCTAGAACTGTGTTGATTTTTTTGCCATCGATGTGCAAATGGGTAGGTACCAACATTATGTAACTCAAGTCTAGACTCACACATTAATTCTAGACTTAGAGTGGTGTTCTTCTAAAAGATAATCTGAAGACTTATTTTAACTGGGTTTTAAGAAGTGTAAGGATGTAGTAGGTACCTTAGATTGCAAACATAATGATCTAGTCAACATTTACCAACATGTACTGCACCATAGCTTTATGATTGGTTCTTTTCTATGTGAAATCTACACCTCAGATATCTTACATTACTCTACACACATAAACAAAGGACAAAAACTCATAAGTTATTTGTAAATTTAAGTCACGGCCCTTACTAACATTGTGTCCAAAATTATTACACGCATAATAAAATAATTATGCACTCAAAACCAAACTGAACAAAATTACCGTATTGTTCTTTTACGGACACACACAGGACAATGTTACAATGCCTGCTGAGATTTGTAGCCTGTAAATTATGGGTTTTTTAGTGATGAACTTAGTCGATCGTTATCGATATCGACAGAGTTGCTTTCAAACGGTCGATATTTTATTAGTCGATTTATGCACGTCTTACAACCAGTCAAAGGTTTATAGAATTCAGTTTCATTCATTTATTTCTTACGGACACAATACATTGCACTTAATAATAAATTGAGTTATTCTAGAGCTTTAGCGTGCACCATTATAGCGGTAGAGTTATAGTGTACCTAGATCTAATTGTACTGTACAAAGGTCTGATGGTAAGAACGATAAGAACGTCCTCAGGAAAACGCTATTGACATCGATAACTTTTAACTATCGATGACCTTTCGACCGGCCGGGTCGTAAGCTTGATTTTATCCCTAGTAATAAATTTTACACCAAATGCTTATAAATAAATAAATAATGCTGGACAATTCACACAGCATCATCTAGCCCCAAGCTAAGCAGAGCTTGTGTTATGGGTACCATGAATGACTGATATACTTAATACATTACATAGATAGATATTTTTATTATACATAGAAAATACCCAAAACACCCGGAACAAATATTTGCAGATTGTACAAACATTTGTCCTAAGGCGGGAATCGAACCCGCAACCTCCCGCGTCGCAGGCGGACCATAATTGCCCACCGCGCCACATCGGTCGTCCCATGAACCTATTAGTGTGGTTAGTTGCTGCGAATTACAAAAGCAAGCTCCCTGATTGAACTTTGAAAATAGCACTTCCATTATCCTGCATGAAATTGAACACAGCAGAATATATAGCCAAAGTGTGATTGAACAATAACAATTTGATATGGCTTTCAAAATATCAATCGCACTTAAGTAAAACCTAATTAAACATAGGTAGACAGAACGTGCCTTTATCGGAGTAAGTTTATATTTGTAATTAAGTTAACTTAAAGTTGCATCTGAATCCTGTATAAAATTGAGAGTGAGTTTATTTTTGATAACTTTGAATTCTGCTAGTCACATTTTTATCGATACCTTTCATATCGATTGTCTTTGTCGCCCACCACTATTGTTTTTGCAAACAGCTTAAAATGTGAATTTGGGTTGCATGTGCCGAGCAGATGCAGAAAGGTCCAAAAATAAAAAAATGTCCCCAAGTCACAATCACCAGTGCTGTAAAAACAATGCTTGCGAAAGTTCATGAGAAAATTTAAATCTAGGACGCATAGGTAACTGAGGTTTTAGGCCCGTACTCGCTATGAAAGCTTGCTCAGTCAATGATGCTTGAGTTACGAGTACGTTTATTCCATAGAAAAGTATTACTTAAGCGTAGATCGATGAATAAGTAAGCTTTCATACTACGGCCCATAGATTCACCGAAAAAATATTTGTTGTTTTGCACTTGATATCCGCTTGATTGATTGACCGGCCTATGGGGCCAGTGTACAAAATTAATTATGTTTATTTGTACGGTGCAGCGCAACCGTGCATTTAGGTATAAGCTAGCTAATTATTGTCAAATCATCGATATTATTAAGGTCAATTGTTACACGCGCCTTCCACTTACTTTATTGCATCAGTTCACGTTTTCACCCCATCATGGTAGGCGCGTGCTCAAATATCAATCAATTTATAATATCAATATAAGAGTTTTTATCATATACTCTTCTTATCATTTCTATCATATAAAGGTGTCCCGTACATCTTTTTGGTCCTTCGAGCCGGATCTATTTTTCATGTAGACCTAGGTTTGTCCGAGTTTTCTTTAGTATGAGAAAATAATCAGCAAGAACCTGCTGCTCGCTCTGCAGCTCTGCTGCTGTCGCTTAAATTTTTAATAAATCTAATTTTTTATACTTTAGACCACCTGGGAGGATTAGAAACGTCCATTGTCTCAGTAATGCCTCCCATTTCGGCTTCGAAGTGCGATCGACTTATTGTTCAGAAGATTATGGCCCTCTTTAGGTTTATGAAAGGTACAGTAAGTACTTATTATTGCAGGGATTAAATACATATAATCATTGCTTTTTTAAAAAGTAGGTGAATAGCAGAATACTTACTTCTGGCTGCGGGGAATAGAGGAGAAGGGCGTAAGAAATCTGCATAGAATGACAAAAGCGCATAATAAGTACTTCTCTGAAACTGATCCATTTGCTACTTCACCTGCTTTGTATAAGAAAGCCATCAACCTCATCTTGTCGTCCGATTTTATTTTTGAATAATAAACTATTCATATTAAAACATATAAAAAATGTAACTGTCAAAAAAAATAAAGTGTCATGTTAGTTTATCTTTAATATAACACAAATCTTGATTACCTATGTACTAAATAGTTTTTTATATGAATACCTAGGTACTATAAGTCCACTAACACCACCCCTTTCTATTGTAGTAACTTGTGGATAACGGGGCTGGTCACACTTTTAGAATTAAGTTTATTTAAGATTTCCTTTAATATTTAAGTGTTACTGTTAATTATCTCTAAGATATAAAAAAAAAAACGAACTACTTAAAGTGGTACCTAGAAGAAAAATATTTTTTGAGTAAAGAAAACAATTTTACCGTAGCGAAGATTCAATCTGACTAAAAAGCGTCCGAATGTAACCAAAAACGCGAATTCCGCTCCATTTAAAACAACTAAAAGTCTATTCAGATCAGCTTCTGTATTTAGCTTTCAAAGTTTGTTTGAAAGAAGCCGCAAAGAAAGCAATGATTTCGACTTCCCTTTGTTATTCGGCTACTGATGAAAATTTACTAGCAAACAGATATTTGAACTTTGATTTGAGTTTATTATCGACTAGTTTCATAGACTTCAATTGATTCATTGATTTATGTTGACGATCGTTTGAATTTGACCTGTCTTTCGATTTTGCTTAGGCTCGCTAGGCTTAGTATCAAAGATGATACTTATTTAACTTGTAAGTTACCCACTAACTTACAAATGGTTCCTAAATTGAATTATTTTGGGGCATCATAAAGAACGTTGTCTGCTTATGATCCGTTCTGGCTAAATTTTACTACATTTATTGTTTTCTTACCTTAAGTAATTACCTACCCACGTGTAAACGTTATAAGCCGATACATATTTTCAGTTCCAATATAATATCTAAGTTTCATAAAGTATCATAATATGTGCTTGCCTTTTGGGTAATTTTAGTTACTTTATTGCTTTTTGACATGGTGGTCAAGGACAAAGACAATCGTAGATTTATTTTCAGCATGGTTTCTTGTACTTTTCAGACTGTTTTCAGCTATGAGATACGCATGCAAGTCTTATCTCCACATGACATGAGTAGGCACACGAGTTTTTGATTGTTTGGCAAATTTCCAAAAACGTGAGGCACTTTTGAGAAACGCGTCTAGTCTGGCAATCTCTGGTAAAACAAAATGAAGCGTTTTCCATGAACGCTTATCAAAATTCAAATTCAGAACAAGCAGACGCACAGCGCAATACCATCCCTACTTGATGGAGATACCGTCCACTGGCACTAAGCGGGTTGCGTCCACCATCATCATTCGTACCTCTGGGGTTTGGAACACGCCTCTGCTGCTGTTTTCCCAGCCCATTACAACCTTGGTCTCTTCAAGGCAAGAGTGAATAGGTATCTTCTGAACATAAATTCGTGATAGGTCGTCGGCCATGTCCTCATTTTTCATCACGTGAGATTACAGTAGAACAAAGGTCTATCGACAAAAAAAATTGGTTTATGACGATTCTCGAACCTACACCTGCCTATAGCAGACGATGATGTTAAGTATTTTTTTTGTAAAACTACCTTCTGCCTGCGGCTTCGTACGCGTTATTTTTGGGGTTAAAATAAGCCTCGACGTTATTTCAGGTGTAGAACTACATCTATGCTTAATCAACCCGATCCGTTCTATTTTTTCTGTAAGCATGGAGATTAAAGAGGACCACAACTTAAGCAATTGTTGTGATGTGTTGATATTCCTAATCACTTTTTAAATCAAAAAGTGACAAAGATTTAAAAGAAATAAGTAATTTATTCTGGTATATACTATGTAGATGGTACGAAAAAAACTACCAATTTTCCCTCAATCAATATACCTAACTCAAGACACAGGACACAAAAGTCATAAAAGCTGAAATCGACAGACTTCCGCGACGCATTGAGAGGCAGGACGGGGATATTAGTCATGTAGCCACAAATCATAATAAAATTAAATTATGCATTTTGTAAGCGAATTTTTGAGGATTGATTTATTTTTGTGAACGCTCTGAGAGGTGATGTCACTGATTGGCGTAATATATTGTGTAGGTCGATTTGAGTGCACTTAAGAACTCGAAGACAGAATAATTTTACCGGAAGAAAATGGAATGGAATGGCATTAAAAGGACTTAGCACATACCTTCAGCACCGCTACCGCACGGCACAACAATAAGCATTAAAATATGGACTTAAACTCGTAATCTTCAGATACATTTTACAGTGACACTCACCGCAAGCTTCAAGCCTTGAAGCAAGACGGCCTACGAGCTGTTTGTTTTCTGACGCCGCCGTCAATAAAAAATATACTACGTCAATAAAAAAAATATTACGAGTTAAAGCCCATATTTGAATGCACATTTCTGTGCTGTGCGGCAGTGAATAGAATAGAATAGAATAGAAGACATTTATTTATAACAACAACAATATGAACAGTTAAAAAGACAATACACACTTATAGGATAGGTACATATATAAAGTTGTTATAAAAAGGTCCTAACTCAGCATAATGCTGGCTAAGCTCCCGTAGGAAGCCTAGCCAGCGCTGATCTTGCGTTAGAACCCAGTGGTGCAGTCCAGATCTGCGACAACCCTTAACCCCACTACTTCCTTTTAGAAATCTAAGCGGTTTTTGTATGAAAGCTTTCAAAAGCCAAGTTTTTTCAGTTTATGAAGTTCCTTGATACTGCGAAAATAATATACCACATACCTTTTAGCTAACTCCTAATACATCTTCCAACAACTGATTAGGTATACCTCCGGCACTAGGCTCATAATAATAGAATCTTATTGAACTGTTACAAAAATAGCCGACAAAAAACTTCACGTGCAGTTTTTTTGACGGCTATTTTTGTAACAGTTCAATAAGTTTCTATTATGCAACGAAGCGTCAAGTATCAATGACGTAGAACGATACCGAATACCGTCAAATACCATAAAACTGTTTTACAGCTGTCAAATTAACGGTCACTCAATTTTGAGTTTTACAGCTTGTTGATAAAGTCCACCGTTTACGGTTTGTTTTGAGAAGATCAAGTGACAGACGTCATTTGCATTTGACGTTTGGAAATAGCGCAGTTTCCTGTGAGTGTGATTTTCTGGTATGGTAATTGGAGGGTAAATGGTATTGATTTGAGGAATCAAATAATGTAGGAAACGCATGAGTATTTTGAGATAGTGCTTAATACAGATTTGGAATTGGATTGTGCAAATTAATTCAAAGACTAAGTTTTTTGTGTTGTATTTATATTTTTCAAAAATTATTAAAATTAAGTAGGTACTTACTCACCAACTGCTTTTTAATAATACTAATAATAATTGGATTTATAAATAAATCTTCGACATACATTCAAGTAGTATCCTAGAATAGGGCAATACGTACACTAACTAAGGGATAGTAAGTGTACCTATTGCCCTAAAAACATCAAAGAAAAATTCAAAAGCTATACGATATTAACAAAAGACGCGAGCGAGAGATGAAAAGAAAAACTTTATTTTTAATCCTGACCGAGTAGCAAAGAAATATTAAAAAGACAACCGGCACATCCGCTTCCGCTTCGAATTTCGAATGTCTATGCTTTTCCCAATTAAAGATGGCGGAAGGCGGAAGCGTTAACTACTAATTGAAACGGGTAGTTTCATCCGGCAAATGACAGTCGCGAAATTTGGAATTCGAATGCTTCGGTGGAGTCTGTCGACAGGTAATCGGAAATGTTGGATGGGGAATTAGTTTTGGTATTTATATAATCTTAGGCTGCTACACAGCAGTCAATTTTACAGTTACAGTATACGTTTTGTTCGGCGATAGCGGATGTAGTTGTATGAGCGAGTTCACACACACAACAGTATTAAAATACTGATCCGTTTTATCGTATCGAAGCTGCGCAACTTCGGGTGCGGCACGGTCACGTCCAGTAGCGACGGATCCGTTAAAACGATCCTGTAAATACAGACTTTCTGTGTGAACGAACACTTACCCTAGTATTTTGTATCAAGGTAGCAAAAATAAGCAGACAGAGCCAGGACATCAGGATATGCTAGAGTTCAGTGTGTGTAGTGGTGTAAAATTAAGTTCCACAAGAGAGGTTCGGTATGGTTTGAAATGTTCACTAATATAATGTGGAACCAACGATCCTAGTTTTATTGAGACAGATCTAGTATATTTTCGTCTTTTGAGAGTAAATCTTAAAGATATTGGATGGTCTCACAGTTTGTTTTGTTATTTAATAAACTTGCGTTATGGTCATGATGTGATAACTTTTTATACTTACACCAAAATTTCCAGACCTTTTTACACGCAGTTTATAAATTCCTGGAAGGCAATTCTCGCCAATATATCACTCGATAAATATCAAAAAACTGTCTAATTTGACAGATCTTTCATATAAAAACAGTCATATTTGACAGTAGTATATTTATCGAGTGATATATTGACGAGAATTGGCTTCCTGAATATCTGTTTACATTTCCGCAAATAAAGTTGATCTGACCCAAAAAATCTAAAAAAAGAAAGAAAATACTTTTCGACAAAATTTTCACCGTCAATAAACAAGTTTACAGATAGAGCACATAACACCGGCAGACTGCGCGGGAGTTGATCTAACGCGACATGCCAATTACTGGCTAACACGAGTTTGTTTACGACGACGGTAGAAATAATTTTATCAAGGAACATATCAGGAGGATTTGGAGGTCAAGAATGGAGATTTCCTATTGACAGCAAACAAAGGTTACGTATCACGTAACGTACGTTAGTGGGTGCAATAAATTTTAATAATACCTTTTTTATAAAATGTTTCTAGCCTTTAAGTAAACGTTTTTTTGTATAACATGAAATGCATGAATCCAGACTGGAAATTTTTGCAAATATTATGCAGAAATTTGTGTGACAGAGGTTTTGAAGCTGCCACAAGAATAACATGTGCACACAAATAGCACAGAAGCTAGTTGTTAAAAATATCATGAATGCTAGTAGGAAATGGTATAATTTTTTAAATATTCGTGAAAATAAATGTAGACTGTTCCACAAAATCAATTTCTCACAAATCAAACTAATTGAACAGAAAGAGGCACGCGCAGCCTATAAATAAAACAAAATGGCCGACGACCCTTCGTTCGCTTTGACAAAAAAAATTTGAAAGAAACACAAAAAATACATGAGTATTAGCAGAAATGTGCCTCATTATGGTTTGCAGAGATAATTAGAAACTTATATAAGAAGAAAACCAAAAATTCGTACAACAATTTAAGAAACGTGGTTTAAAATTGGTAAGAAAAGAAAAAGTCAACAGAAATAAAAATCTACTGATTCTAAATACTAACTGTTTTTAGAATACATAGATAATAAAAAGTGTACATAAGAGGGAGTGGTATTTTTGAACTTTTTAAATTTTATTTTCGTAGCGAAAATTATTTTGTTCTTGACTGCCAAAGGATCGTTCATGTACTTATTCTACCCATTGTCTGTTTTCAAGTTTCTAAGTACATCGATTGTCTTCCTTCTGCTTTAACATATTCAGCCCTGAATCCCTATATATTGTTAACGAAATAGCTTCGGAAACCGTCCCAATATTAGCCCATTAAGATTTGTGACGTCCGCATAGGAAGTAGACGTGACTAATGTCTTCCCATGACTTTGTTTGGATTGCTCGCCGTTGACAGCTAAATTAGGAAGCTGGTAGAGTCAATTTTGTTACATTGGGGAATCGGATACGTTCGTAGGAGGATCCAGAAAGAGTTAAAACTATGAATCTTTTTTTAAAAGTATTGTTATGATCATCATACTAATAAACACTTCTTCATCTGAGACGATTGAGAAAAATTAAAAATCTAATCTCACATGAAGATTGCTGAGCTTGTGATAATAATTCTTTATTACATAGCCTTATAAAACATTCGGTAATTAATCCTATATTTTGTATAGTATCCTATAATTATAGTATTTGTTTGACAAGTAAAAAAAGAACTAAGATACGGATCAAAGATCGAGGACCGTGAAGGAACCGACTCAGTTTCTACTCGTTAATAGAATCTCCACACCATTATTAATGTTTACCTTTCTACCGTTTACTATCTCAGTTGTAAATTTCTGCAAAAAGCCAGGTTTTGGTTTATCATCAATACTGTTTACAAATTTCACTATAATAAATACCGTTGTTTACAATTTGCTGGTCTGCTTCATTTTAGGTCTCACTAACTAACGCGTAGGTAACTTGTAGGTCACAAATATGTTTATAGTTTGTATGAAAAGTGAGATTTACAGACTATTCACGGAATTGAACATAGGAGAGAAGTTTTCTACATGGTTTTTTAAAATCACCTACCGTAATTTGTTTCCATAGTAAGTATATTTGGACGAAAAGGTTGTGAATGGCACGTAAAGTTGAATAACTTTGTCAAAAGAATTACTACAAATTCGAGTTTGTTTGATATTTGTTTGTATGCTTTTTGTTGTCCCATGTTTTGGTTGAGGCTTTTCCAGTCCTACTCGACATCAAATGTTGTTTTGAATAGATACCTCTGACGTTTTTTTTGTCAGCCTTGAAGTACATTTTTTCAATTATAACGATGATATTTTAAGCTCCATTGTTTAATACAGTTTATCCCACTACCTTAACAGTTTGTTTGACGCACCCTACTGCGCACGCTTCTCACTAGCGATGACTGACCAACAACATGTTTATTAATTCAAAATCAGCACGTCCATTCATTTCGCAACATTCAACTATACACCTTTGAATCAGAGTTCAAAATTAGAAAGCATCGATGTACAGTTGCATTGTTTGTTTGGCAGCCGCTGCTTTAGTATGTTTTTGGAACCGGGGCGGTAAAATTAGCGTTAAATAAGAAAGGGTATAATGAACAATTTGATGTTGCTCTAATTTTTCATTATCGAACAATAATGAAAAATTAGCAACAATAGACAAAGATCTTACAGTTTTCTTGAAAAGTCCTCATTGATACCTATGGGTTCTTATTATTTACCGGTCTATGGTGTTCTAAACACTCAACTCTTACATCAGTATTTTTACGTACCTACCGACCACCATGATTAATATTTTGTGTAACATCTATTCAGCTGCTTCCTTGATTATTATCTCCACATCCAAATACGTCTACGATACGAGGACGTCAGTATAATCCTAAGTACCACATGCACATGCCACCATATACGTAACAATTGTGTAACTGTAACCGTGAACAATAAATAAATCATTAAGTACATAGTTTGAATGCGTTTCACAACACATGTGCAATTTGACGGCATCCATGTTGTATTTGAGGTGATCATAGATCTGCTTCAATCTAAAACCCTTTAGCTACGATTTAATTTAGGTAGGTAGCAATAACTATTATGTAGGTACTTATATGATAGAGTCGGCCATTATAAATTTACTACCATAAAATACTACCTAAGCGCTTATTTGCAGATAAACTTCGGTCGTCGACTAAGTCTAAGTAAATTTAAAGATACCAAAAACAAACTGTCTTAAAAAAAATTTTAATCTCAGACCGAAGCACAAATAGGTAACGCAGAGAAGACTTTACAGGACGTTGAGTAGAAGATACATTCCTATCGTATTCGCCTCAAGCGGTAGGTATAAGTTCTGAACCAAAGACATCAAAAGATACGTCTAGTGGCAGACCAACATCGACCGGAACGCCATTATCACCGAAAAGATTGCCAGATCCATGTAAGGCAACACGTGGTAAGTGCGAAGCCGCGATACATTAAATGCAAAGATTAGGTATTTCCGTTTGTACTCCCGCGCATCTGGGATGATGTCTATGACTCATTAGAATACTTGAGATAAGTAGACACTTCCAGTTCGATATAGGGAAGAATGCCGTCTAGATCCGGTAATAGGTACCGTAATCATGACTTTGCGCCAAAAAGTTTTGTGATTTTGGTTTTGCGCTATAAAATGTGTAATAATTATATTTTATGCACATGATATGGAATAAAAAAATTTAATTTAATGTTTAAAATGGTATATTATTTAGTTAGACCATAAAACACAATAATTAGACAATTTTTTTTTGCAATATACCATATCCATAGCTTTATGCGCCATAGGTTTTGCGCATAAAACTATGGCGCAAATACTACATATTTTAAGTTTATACACTATATTTCGCCACAGAAAATGCTCCCTAGTTTTCTTTTGAGACATGTTTCCAGATTTTACACCTGCGAGACTATCACTTGTTGTTCTTTAGTGTTGTTTAAAAACCTTAAAACACCCAGTTTTCATGTTTGTTTACTAAAAATATATGAAAATAGGTGAATAAAACATGAATTAGGTGACTTTGTGCCCGGCGCAAAGATACACCATTTTTAAAAATTTTCTGACTTGACTCAGAAAAAACAAATTGCAGCAGATAGTTGCTCTGAAATACTTTCAGAATTACCAAGAAACATATCAAAAAATTTATACACTAAAGCTTAGCAATGTAGAACCGGTGGTTATGCAGAAATAAATTAATTTTTCCGGCCTTCTTTTTTTTTGCGCATTCACTATGCTGCTCATTTCATAGAAAGAAACACCAATGGCGACCTGATATTTTTATTTAAAAGTGTTTCAACATTTTTTATTACGTCCGGATATCAACCATTCCACTAAAGCAACAAGTTTATTTTTTATGACCAAATGATAATTTCGCGCAAAGATATCCTGGCAGGCGCATAGTACCCAGTTTACGATACTAGTTATTTACAAGAGAATAAAAATATCTTAAGATTTTTCACTTTATGAACGACAGGAAGAAATATGAGATCCAAAACTACATCCTGAACGACACCTCTTATTAATATCCCAACCTTTGGGAAAAAGCTTGACTAAGCTATAACATAAACACATAAATTCCCAAATGACAAAACGTTTGCATAATAAAACGTATGCAAAAACAATGAACTTCAACAATGAATTATTACAATGACATCAACAGACTCTAAAGCTTTTTAAAGATCCATAAAACTGCACCATGAATATTAAAACTCTTGTACATTAACCGTTGGAAAAGCATTATTATTCCTTTGCGATTAAATGTGAAAAACACTTTGTCTCTATAGTGACATCTTCACTTAGAATCAGCATCACTATAAGTGAATCACTTGACCTTGTTTGAGACAGACGCCAGCGAGACGAGAGTCCAGACGTAGAACAACAAAAAGTTAGTTACTCACACTTCAACTGTAAGGACGTCGACATAATTTTGAAACTAGTCATTGCGGATGGTTTTGTCTGTAATTTGGGTGACCCTAATAGCGTTGACTAGACAGTGTTACGATTTCGTGTGCTCTTTATTACTGCAGGCGCTGATTTTACTGGTTTAGTGCTTAATTACAGTCATGGATTATTTTGTACAACATGATACATGTAATAAGAATGAATAAATATTCATTGAAATACCCTATAAAAATTCAAACAAGTAGGTATGTTTTAGGATGATCCCACATACAAACATACTACCGATTTAAAAACACTTACATCCAGTGTTTCAAAGAGCCTACTCTTTGAAACACTGGATGTAAGTGTTTTTTTTTTTGTATTAACATAGCTACCGTTGGTCAAGTTAAGTAGGCAAACATCGCAAGATCTCTGTGTTTAAGTGCATAGTAAACATCATTATAAAATCGTTACGGCGCAGTGTCACCTTCCACAATAAGGTTAAAGTCTATAAATTACTATTATTAGTTGTAATTGAATATCAGTTAAGAAATATGATGCGTATTTTTCATGCCGTTGGAGAAAGCTGTAATTTTGAAGAAATTGCTTTTCGGTCAAGAGGTCTTACCGTTAAAGATGCTTCTTTTAAAAGGATGACGATTGACGATGATTAATTGACGTGGGCAAACCCAAGCTTAGTTTTCTAATATATATTTTAGTAAAGTAAGAAGAATTGGCGGCTAGAAAAAATCTTTCAAAACAATGCCAATTATTTTAAAAATAGCTTCGTCTGGTCTATGTTGCGGTTTCGGATTTCTTAGCAAAACCAAATCATAATCATTAGGTAGGAAATCAAATCTTAATTTAACCACAAAAAGTACCATTCAATTGAGTTCAATGCAGACGGACAAAAAGTCCAGACGATAAAAAACTAAGCTTGCATTACTTTGCATTTTTTTATACGGACAAAGCAATAACCGTAAAATACCTATGCGTGAAAATCTCAGTCAAATCCAGGAATCCTATTTATACTCAATGTTTGTAAATGCATCTAAGGTTTCGAAAAATTAAGTCACCAGCATGCAAATACAATTATTAAAAAAAAAATTACAAGATACCAAGAGTAAATTCGGGCCATTGAGGTACCAACAACCTACCAAGCTTTTCCTTTTCCTTAGTTTTCGAGTTTTTTGAGGTAAAAAATCCAGAAAAATATTTTTGTATCAACCTAAATCTGTTTAATCTATCTAATCTACAAATACGGTAAAACGTAAAACCAAGGCTTAGTATGAGAATGATAATAAAAATTATATTTTTATTATTATTAAGTTATATTAGGTGTATGTACATTGTTCATTATTCGAGACCGCCTTTTAAGTATAAGAATTGTATTAGGAGGTAACGCTCTTCCTTATCAAGTTATCATTATATTATGAGTTCAAATAAGTTATTACAAAAACCTTTCACAAAAATCTTCTTAATAGAAATATGAATAACAATTTTTACGATAATCTATTTAAATAAAGATGGTATATTTTATGAGAATATGCCGATAGGTGCCTCCAATTATTGCAGCGATATTGCAGTGTCTCTTTTTGTGACATGCAATTTAACCTATTTGGAACTTCCATGTCATGCCTTGCAAAATCAGTGAATTTGAAAATCCATCATAAAGTTTCTATTGTGCAATTATAAAGTTCTGATGCCCATTCGTATAATCATAATAATGATTGACGTGGGAAGTTGAATGTTAAAGTGCGATGTGAAACACCGGTTCGTTTTGGCACAACCTTTAAATTATTTTCGTTGATGATTGATGTATGGTGGCTTTCATTTCCTGAGCTTTAAATATTTACAATCTTCTTCTATATTATTTTACATTACATGTATTTTGTACGGAAATCTTACCTTTACAACAGTAGGTATTTATTGAATCACCAACGAATATATACTAACTTTTTATGATGTAGATTCTTTTCTATTTGCATCTTTATGGACCTTTTTCTTTTACGGTTTAAAATACAGGGTATTATATTCGTCACTTCAGTTTTACATCCAAAAACAACATTTCAACATTGACAAATGCTTGTACTTAACATGCAAAATTATGACAAACTTCTGTATGACCGTCTAAAAATATGTCCTCTTTACTTGCAATAATTTCACTTGTAAATTTGTAAGAGTCATGCGCGTACGCAGCTATTCCCAGCAACCCTGCTTCAGTATTGGAAGGTTCAAGGTTGAACGATTCGTACAAACATTTACTGTAAGTAACCTCGATTGCTGGAATGCCACGAATAGAGGTGGATAGGAGAACGATGGAGTTAATGGATTAATGTTTTCGGAGGTGAGAATTTTGGGAAAACTTAAAGACATTGTAAGTCTGAGGAAATTAATAAGATTTTGAATAGTGTGTGTGGACGTATGTAAGCGAATTAAATGCGAACTTTATTTCTGTTGGAATGTAAAGAATTCGTCAAACTACGATAGTTTTTATAGTCAACTATGCTGTTAATGCAAGACTGTGGAAACACACAGACTGCAATTATAAATAAACATAATGTCTAGGAAGGTTCCTAGACATATAAAGACAGTTAGAAATGAACACAAAAGCTTTCGCTTTTCTTGAATTCTAAAATGTTATGGACCAAGATTTCTTATGGCTACATCTAATAAGCATAGCAAACAGTCTCGCTTCGCTATACTTTTCGAGGAATTCTGTGGAGCTTGCAACAAAGTAAAACAGAAGCTTCTATTTACATTGTAAAGCGAAACGAAGACTGGCATAGGTAGGGTTTGTTTGGAATCAAAACAACGGTTGTATTTCCTTCAAACTTGAAAGCGAATTAGGTAAATATTTTGATGTTTATTGTAGGTAAAGGACATAGATTACAATAACAAATTAAAACAATTACAAGTAGTATATACACTTAATATCTATTTCTTAAAAATCTAAGCCTTCACCAGAAGGCAGAGTGCCCAGAATGCTGGCAGCATTGCCACGTTGAATGGCAATGCTAATTCGTTGATCGAAATAGAAGCCAGCATTCCGATCACCTGTCGACTCTACAAGAAGTTTAGGTAAATGTATGGTTTTAAATAACTCATCTGTAGACAATCATTTCTTTCAATACCGATCAATTGTGTAGGAAGTAGGTTAGGTTAGTCTTATAAGGTTTTAAGAATTGGTACTACTACGTCTATACTCAAGCCAAACTAGATGTACAATGTTTGTAAACAAACTGCCCATACTTAACCTAAAATGTACTCTTTTGCCGCTTCTTTTTATACGCAATTTACAATTACATTTAATCTGCAACTCGACGCCCAGCAAGTGAGTTTTATATATGTGTATCGTGGTTTGTTTACAAACATTGAACATAGAGTTTGTTACAAAGCTGACATCATAATCTCTAGACACAGACATTACTAAAGTACCTTCTAAAAACAAAAATAAACATAGACCTAAAATATTTTAACTACTTTAATTGATAGGGACTTTTTGACACAGATTTGAACCCACACAAAAAACCTATACATACTGATGACACTGATCCAAAGGCTACATGAAAAAACTACAGAAACGACGGTTAGACGAGGTCAGGATCGTTATGGCGCTAGTTTTTATGCAACTTGACACCATAACTTTTTAGAATAAATAAACAAGGCAAAAAACTGCGCCAATAAATCTGCAGCTAGGATGAAGGACAGGGAAACTGTGGAGATGTCCGTCGTGGGTTTATCTTGTATTTTATTTTATTTGTGAAGGAATATGCAAACCAAAAATGCAATAATGCAACCCAGAATTCATAAGGGTTTTGTTTAAAAATATAGTTCCGCTAAGACGTGAATAGCTTTAAAGAAAATGTAAATATAGCGTTAAATTTATTGAAAACGAAGCAAATACTAGTAACATGAAAATTGATGAGTAACCGGAAATCAGACGCGAGCGAATCGCCAACGCAAATGAATGTATCTATCCAGGACCTCATTGGCACTGTCTAGCATAACAAATCAACTTCATAAATTAAACATTACTTTCTCCACGCCACTGCATCGCAGTTCCACGCATATGGTCGTGAGAAAACTCCTGATAAACAAACGTAGGCTACATCTTTGAGATGCCGCAGAAAAAACGACAAGCTAGAAGCAAAGTAAGGTAAGGATTACTCGAGGGAATTAAAAAAAGGAACCGCCAGATTTGCATTGAACAAATGTAATGAATGAATTCAACTTTTGTAAAGATTGGAAAGGAATATCATTTGCAATCTCATGACATTGTATCAGCTCTATAAAACAATGAATCAGAATAACAAATTATAAGTAGACAGGTACGTACTAGATTCATAACAATCTGATCTGTTATTCTATAGTGCCCTTATAGGTCATCATAATACACTGACACAAAGAATCACAACTGACTTAATTAACAATTAGTCACTACACAATAATTGGGACCAAGTTCACAAACATGGAATCAAAATAAGAATCAAAACCAGTTAATAAATCCAGACAGATGCGTCTCAATCAAAAACGAAGACAAATTTGATATATACCCTTACTATAGCGAACGTATAACTTATATCCTTTCTTATATTTCAGCAAAAGGAAGATACTTCGACATCTGTGCACCTGAACTGAAATACACTGAGATATGGACGAATATTATTCCTAGAATAGCATCAGACTGTAAAATGAACATGGTGTCTACATGTGCATTCAAAACCTTGCCAAGGCAACTTTACGAGCCACTAAAACCCATGATGCAAATACAATTTCAACTCTAACCAATGCACTTAAGGATGATGAAGGTGAGGATATTGAAGATCTGAAAGCAGATTTCGAGATGAATTGGTAAGCTAACAATTTGTCATATTCCTTGGTCAATGCTGACAAGTCGTCGTGCTTTGCTAATGCTCATTTCGGGAGGTTGATGGTAGCTCTTTAGTGGAAAAAGTATTTTGAACCCCCTGGGCTTCTTTGATGTTTAATTCTGGTTTATTTCTTGTACATTTTAGACTTTACGATGAATTGCAGATTCCAATTATTTTTTGAAAACCTACTTAAATATTTATTTATTTGTTTTAGAGGATCTTTCACCACAAAAATTACTAAGCATTTAAATTATATGCACGAAAGATTTTTTTAGTCAGTATAATAAAACAAGATGACTAGGTATATTTCTGTAATTATAGATTATTTTTATACGATTTACCTTAATATGTCAAAAATATCTTATGATTGACTGCTTAGTGCAGCAGTAAAGGGCAAGACAAGCAAAATTAAGAGTGCAAACAAATGTCAATCGACTTCCGATTGAGATGTGTTTGCAAATTAAAATTTAAAATAACAAATAGCCCTACAAATTCCAAAACCTTAAACAAATTCTATTAAAAATTTCCTTACGTTATTCCATAAACAGAAGCAAAGTATGTACGTGCGTAGTTCCATTCCATCTCATTGACTAACACAACATAGATGTTAATGATGCTGTTTCCTTCGTTATTGCAAATATAGACGAAAGCTCAATGAACTGAAGCTAAGCCTATTCACAGATTAAATGATAGGGCATAAACATACATTTCACTTTTATTTATAAATTTCCATTATGCAATAAAGGTGAGACAGCCATCGAATCTAAGAAAATCGATTTATATATTTTGCTATTAGAAATCACTGTGAGTAATTCCGGGACAGTTATGGGTGAGATAAATAAACACCTGCTTGATGCATAATATGCATTAATGCAAGACTTGCATTTTTGACATTTTTATTCATCTATTTTTGTTTTATTTGTTTTTATTTTAGAGAGGTTTTCAGCGCTATAGTACATATTAGAGATGAGTAAAGATAACATGTGGTTATTAATAAGTTCCCACTTAAAGAAAAAAGAATACAATTGCAAGAAACACAAATAACAATAACAAGCTAATATTCGCATTTACCTTAAATAATTACAATATAAATAACTTCGCTTATTTTTTATTATGAGTACACATATATGTACTGTATATATTCACAAAATGTTTATCCAATTAATATTTATCAAATGAAAACGTATTAAGCTTGGTTTTTAAACTAGGGATACACCTATTAAGATGTCAAGGTCAAGTTCAGTGTTCAAAAGGTTAAATTTCACATCGTAAATACATATCTTTATATAATAATTATATTACGCACACATCACACAGGTCAGGGGGGTTCAGTTCTCACATTAGTGAGACCTGAATTCACAATCATACAATTGATTTCATATTAAAATATAGTATCAGATAGTTGTAGATATAGTGACAGAAAACTACACTGTAAATGTAAACTAATCGTAGACGCACAAATATTTACCGAGGGCAGCTGCGCGTACGCAAGTCGCGCGTGCTGTAAATTTATCAATGACAGTCTATGCTGAAAGAGAACTGGATAAGACGCGGTTGAATTTTATGACAGGTTTAGATGATTTTGTGTAACAGGTGGCCGTATTTAAGTAGTGCGTTCCACACAGACTTTCTGTCTGCAGAAAATAGAAAGCCGTATGAAAATATTTAAAAGATCAGCTGAAAAAGTACAAAATTTAATTTATGTAGAAAGATAATGTTCGAGATTACACACAGGTGACTTCACATGTACGTACTACTACAGAGTAAGGTATTTAGTATTTATATATTTTAGGTATTTATGTAATAAAATAGGTATTTTATTACATAAATACCTTACTCAGTAGAAGTAAAACAAGTATTTGTATTTAAGTATTTATACAAAAACATGTAGCTCTATTTTTGCAGGATATTTTATCTCATGTAAAATAATCCTTATAAATTAGCCTACTCATTTTCAAACAATTACCTAAAGATTATCTCGAGGTTTAAAACCATTCTAAAAGAAGCCAGTGATGTCGCTAAGTTTATTTCAGTGTGTACAGAACGGTCAGTTTTGCACAGAAATAGAAAAGTGTCATAGATCAGCCACGTCAGGAGTAAGAGATTTATTCGATCTCTAAGTATAGACTCACCAACTGTGCGTGCTAATGAAAATTCGAAATCATACGGCGACGAAATAAAATAAGACATACGCAAGCGTTTTGAGATATTCAATTAAACTGAAACAAATGACAGACGAAAAAAATTAACTATGTAAACGACTGGCGATGTGAATGAAAATTACGCTGAACAAAAGATCACATTACTTATAGACATTGATGGTACTGAAAAAAAACCGTCCTAGGTACACTTCTTATTAAAAATTGTAGAGAATTTTCATTTATTAAACTAACACAAATAACAAAAAAGTGCCTTGCGATGTAAATGTTCACACAACTGGAATTCTTATGAATTCAGAATGCAAGTTCTCATAATTATTTATGTACACGTTTATGAGCTATTGACAGCAGAAAATTGAAATTAGCAGCTGCGTATGAAATATTTGCGACCTTTTAAGCTCTTTGCAAAAACCTATTTTTCATTGCAAGGTGCAATAACAATTTGCAGTTAATGGTCAATTTCTTTGGTCAGTGCTAAGTAATGCTTCTTTGAAAGTAGATGTACCTATTGTTTTTATATGCTTCTCACTAGCTATTGAATTATATCTTCAACGAATGAATAGGATTATTATAAATGTAAAGCCACAATTTATCCTCAATTCAAGGAGAAAATACCCGTTATTTATGGGGTAACGCGGCATTAACATTTTACTTGTGAAATGTGACAGATTCTCTTAAGAGGTGGTCGAGGGTTCTCTCATTTGGCGTGCAAATATATTATGTCGGATTATTCTGAGATTGCGCGAGTCTCGGTAAGTAATGGTGAATATACACGTGTAAAACAAGGAAGAGTTGGCACATGGCCCATTAGATTGTAAAAAGATTAAGGATCAGGTGAATGAATTAGCGGAAACAGGTATATGTGTCGCCTACGTTTATTCTATAGTTTCCTATGATGTGTTATTTGTAAGCAATATTCAACTATCAATTGAAGTTTAGCAAGAAGTCAATGATAATATCGATTTTATTAAATAAGTTGTATTAAAAAGCTATTAAATAAACGATACGTACAAATAACATTCAGTTTGAATGCTGCATGTGTCAAAGTCACCTGCAGAATATCAAACACTAGCATCAGTCCGCGGTTTCGCACTCGGTTTTTAAGTAGCCTATGTCCAATCCCAGGAATTGTTTACCTCCCTACCAAATTTAATTAACATCAGTTCAGCCGTTTCTGCGTGAAAAGGTAATATACAGACAGAGTTACTTTCGGTTTCATAATATTAGTATGGATAAAGGGGTAAACGTCGAAAATAGCGGATAATAGTGAACTGGGTTTAAATTCACGTCAGTTCTAAAAGACACCGGAATGTTCCCGAGATGCAGTTTATTTTCTTTCCGCTGTAAACATTTTATTGTAGTGCTTATGGAAAACTATTTATTTACATGAAAGCTATAAAAATTTTACGACATTTTAAGCATCATCGCCACTTTCGGGTAACATTTCGTGACTAATAAAGATTTGCTTGTTGAAGACTTTTGAGCTTATCAGGTATAAATCAAAAGTCTCTACATTCGTACTAATATACAAAAACAACTATAAATAAATTATTTCTTTTTCTCTCACAAAGGTTAATGCGATGTACAAAGGTTGATTATTAACTAAGAATAGCACACCTAACATTTTTATCATAGGAAATCTTTTTAAGATTTTCTTCACTTACAAAACACTCTTTGGTGGTTTCTTCCCTCGGCTTCCCATGCAACTTTTTGGGATAAATAGTATCCAATTTTCTTCTCCGGGATATTATTGTCGTGAAAAGGAGATACATAATCCCTAAAGTTAAACAAAAATAGAGACAGAATTACATTCGAATTCGTAATATTAGTATGTATTTCTCGTTTGCCATCATTCCGCCCAAAACTAAAACTAAAATTGCATTATTTATGTGGGTTTCCCATCACTATTATGATATTGTTCGGTAAAATTTTCTGATAATAATTCTTTCTGTCCTTCTTTCGTAGATGTTTTATGCACATGTTGAAGCTAAAATTTTCGGTAGGTTCGGCACTACCGTTCTCGAATTTTTAGAATTCTTTGCCATCTCCTCTATTCTAAATACCTTTCATTCGTTGATTTTATTATACTTTATTCTTATTACCCCTATTTCTTGGAAGTCATTAAATGCGGTAGGTGGATTGGGTGCTACTAACAATTTGACATTATTTTTATGTGTCTGTTTATTGACAAAAACAAGTAGCTTTATCGCTTTTTCATTAAGCTGCGGAGTGATTTTCGGAAATGGGATTTAAACAAGTTAATGAATGTCTACTGTTCGGATTTTCCACTTCATTTAATAAAACTGATACTTACCAAGATAATTTTAGCCAACAAGCTCGTTATTTTATTATAATTACGGCAGAATTAATTTTAGAAGGAATACCGTCATAATTATGCATAATGATGATTTATTGGCGATAAGGATTCGCTATTGGTTTATAAATTAATCAATATTGATGAAATTATGCCACAATGATGAATATAGATTCATATTCATTAATAATAAATTACTAACCTAATTCAAGTTCAGACCTAACGTCACGAAAGCTTTCTTTATTGCTAACTAGCTGCAACCCGCGGCTTCGCACGCTTTTTTCAGAAATAAAAGGTAGCCTATGTTATGTTATGTATTGTGTTTATGCCCTAGGATACCATTTACCTCGCTGCCAAATTTCACCGAGATCTGTTCAGCCGTTCTTGAGTTATAAATAGTGTAACTAACACGACTTTCTTTTATATATATAAAATGAATAGAAAATAAAATCATAATGAATTCGTCAAACTATCGTAGAGGTAGTTTATGTATTTAAGCGGGTTAACTGCGAAACAAGTTACTTTATTCTTGACGATACTTGAAGCAAAAGATATTTTCCTTGAAATGTATTCATGTACCGAACTTAAAACTCAAACAATAAATTATGTAAACATTAAACGCACTTTTCTTGGATATTAAAACAGCATTAGATGCATACAAACACGATTTCATGACCGCCAAGGTTGCTGGTTGTCACGAACAAAGTAATAAAAGTGTATAAAGCACATAGAGCATGATATAAAAAGAGTCCATAGTTGTTTGAACGCAGTAATGTTTATGAACTTACACTAATAACACGAACTATTACTTGGTTTTCTTCGATCAATAAAATCAACATGATGCCTACTTTTTATCCATAAAACACTCGTGCGAAGCCGCGGTAGCTAGTAATTTTCATACAGAAAAAAATATATCCTACCTACCGAATTTCTTAAAATTATATTAAAATATAAATAATACATTGTATTTTTTTTTAAGTTTTACATCATAATAGTATATAGTGACAACGCCCCAAAAACTTATTTTCCTTCGTCTATAAAGGCACTCACTTTGATGTCAAGGTTTTGCGTAATGACATGACAATAAATAGATAAATATAGTCGCACAGCTTTATCTGTTGTAATAACAATCATACAAATGTGGTCTATTTCAGTATTGTGCGACAAGTTCGTATGAGCTTAACGTGAACAACCTGGCTTCATAGGTAGTTAGTTGGCTCCCACGTAAGATAGGACCTCCTATCTTTTGTTATTAATGTCCCAGATAATTATTATTATAGAAAAAATGTTTAAAACGTTATTTTCATAAACTTAATTGAATCTAGGGGGACGATGTATGGAGGCGGCTAAGGGCCGCTATTCGTGGCGTCGTCATTTGGGGAGGGTCTATGTTCAGCAGTGGACGTACAGGTACGGACTGATGATGGTGATGAATTTAATCTCTAAAACAATGAAATAAACTTCATCAAACTAAGACCAAAAAGTAGCACGCATTTAATATCTTTATTATCTTTTTTTTTCTTTTTCTTTTTTTATATCTTTTCTTTCTTTCTTATTTTCTTTTTTTTTTATTTGTAATGAGTAAACCAACTGTATGTGTGTGTTTTATGTGCGTAAATAAAGGATTTACTTACTTTTACTTTTTTCCTCACACGTGATATTCAGAATATTGTTTAAATCAATGTCAATCAAGTGTATGCACTGGTTAACATGGCACTTTATGATAGACGTTGCACAGTGTGCAGGGACTATGCCATTTAATTTCAAACTAAAAACGCCAAAATTTAAGTAAGGTCGAACTATATTTTGAAAACGCCTTGTTATTCGAAATTGCAACATAATCTCAAAGTCGTATAGAGTTATTCTCGTGGAAATAAAATCTAAAGTTAATAATCTGTGGCTAAAGGCACCGACACATCCTGCGCGTGCGACCACTTGGTATGCAGGGAGCTATGGATCGTAATCTTACGTGGGATTTTTTAACTGAATTGTGTAGGTATTGGTAAATGTATCGAAGGAACATGCTAGGTAAGGGCCGTTTAGAACTCTCGTATTTCAATGCAAGAGTATATTCTTTAACTATTTGGAAGGACTTTGGAGAGAAATATAACAACTCCCCCAAACATCAGCATAGGTTGACAGGGCGAGGCACCTACGCTGATGAGGGACTAATTATTTTCCCAAAATATAAAAATGATGAATACACCAGCTTACGCTGGTGGGTATCTGGCACAGCGCATCAACATTGCCATACAGCGGGGCAATGCAGCCAGCGTCTAGGGGACGCTTCCGACTGGTATTGATATGGATCAGTTGAGTTACCTTTAGATTGTTTGCAACAGTCTGCAGTTAGTTTAATTGTTTCAATTGTAAATACTAGTTCTAATTTGTTTTTATAAATTTCAATCAAATAGATTTTAATTTTCTTTGTTAATAAAGGCCATTGTACTTACACCGTTATTTCATTAACTAATAGTTATTTTTCTGAAAAAATAATTGAATTAAAGTTACTCATTTTGAGAACAGTTAAAATTATTTATATTCATAAAGTAATATAAGTATTTTTTTTTTAATATTGTTTTTGCAAATTAAAATAAAAAATATTATTATTTGATTGTAATTTTCTGTGCCAATAAAGTACTTTTTTGCATAATTATATTAAATCTGAAGAACGACCAAATGTTTGAATACGCTGGTGGTTTGTAATATTCCCTCAAAAGTTTCTAAGCTCTGAGTTATGGTTATAGGAATCTTATCAAATTGCGTTTATCAAAATAACTGACCACTTTATCATGCAGGCAAACACATATCTATAGAAATATAAATCTTCTAATCGAATACCTTTGAGATTGTGTTGGTTTAGGATTCAGACAAGATACGCGGAGTTCGGAGAAAGGAATTTTGTATTTACTATTTCTTATTTGTATTTTTTTATAAATCACGGATAAATTTCAGTCCGTATCAGACAAACATAATATTAACAGGAATTATCGTAAAATATAAAATTAATTCACTATTATTTTTAGCGGACAATTTCCCAAGAAGCAGAGCAAAACTTGTTAAACATTTAGCTACCAACTTTATAGGATTGTCGACTTACGATTATAATGTTACTAACATATAGACAGCATAATCCACGTCTAGCCTATAATTTAGCATAACTAAATAGGTGATTGAATAAGTGGAAATGTACCAAGTGATTATGCGAAGAAATTGTAGCGACTAGAATAGAATAGAATATTTTTATTTATTTATAATAAGTATACATATTTTTGCTGATATTGCACCATTAAACCAGCGTTGGTTTGTATTGGTGCTCACACTCGTTTTGTACTTATATTTATATATAACATTGCGTTTGGATAGAAAAGATAATTACAAACAGAGTAAAACTTCACTGGAAAACTTCTTGCAAACAGGTAGGTAGGTATGTATATAATTTTAAGGCAGCTCATACTTTCTTACCAGAATCAACGCGCATGTATATTATATATTTATATAAATATACATAATATATATAATATAAGTTAGGTAGGTATATACGGCATATTATAGGTACATAGATATAATTGTTGCTAGTTGTACAGTAAGTGGCACAAATAGTTTTTAACACTTTTGAGTAAACCGAATCCAAAAGAGAAAAATCTTCTAAAACTAATAATTATTAAAAATGAAGACATAAACCCTGCCGGTAAATCAAATTACCCCGAAATAAACAATTACTGTCAGAAGCAACAATTTAACGCAACAATTAAATAAATCCATCACATCCCTTCAAAATTAACGAAATTAACATCCCCTTATCAAATTAATGTACCAGGACCACAAACGCACCGAGGATATTGAATTTAATCATTCATAACAACCAATCTAGAATGGTCTCTCTTTTATTTTCTCTATACTCAACTCAACATAACTACTACAGTACCATGACCCGTCAATTTTATATTGATGACAGATTCCAAAAGAACTTCCCTTGAAAATTCGTCTTTATTGTCTCTAGCTTTACGATTGTTGTTGTTTCCAATAGATGCTACAGTCATGTCACCATCGAATATGTGAGGAGACATTACAGCAGGAGCAAATGAAGAGTTCACAATTGGCTGGTCATTAAAATGATGGCATCCGGTGCGTCTAATGAGCACCAAATGAGCGGGTTGGGACAATCGATTTGTCTCCGTGAAGTTGTTTTATTCACCGGTGTGATTTTCATTGTAGGAAAATGTGATTTCGTTTGTCGGTTCGTTAAAATATAACGATGTCATTTCATATGCTTTTCCTGTCGTTATTGGGTCGGCCTATAAATTATTATCAAATGTATCACTTTAATTCACCTATTCTATATGTTCCTTCTTAAAGCAATTGTCTAATCAATGAAAGTTATTGTGATATCAACAATCCGCCTAACATTTTCTACCTTTTAACATGTCATGTATCAGAAAAAGAAGAGCATTTTTTTTAGGAGGCAATGCGATCGATGTTTTTGGTTAAAGTCACAATTGCATTGCACTGACTATTCTTACGCGTAACAATTTACAAAGTTTTACCTTATCTACTAATTTATATTCTATATTCATTATCCATATTCAGTGGTGCCCGAGCTTTATATGGCCTATGACCATCCGAGTACCAACAAGTAGCTGCTTCGACTGTTAATTGCCATTGCATGCGACCTGCTAACGGATGCCACTCTGGGTGGTCCAATAAAAATACTAAATACAAGGCTGTAAGTTCTACAAGTTTGACATAAACTACATGTTTTGAATATAGATGATGATTTCCGGTTGAGATTGCCAAAAATACAATAGAGCTTCGTTTTTGGTGTCTAAAAGTTTAGCTATGTCAAATTTTACAGCTAGCAACACCGAAATAACTAGCCAATGATGTGTGGAATTGCCATATTTAAATGTAAAAACATCAAATCATCAGTATGCCATATTAAACAATCTTTAGATAATTTACTGGTGGTGAAACAGGTACCGACTTAAATCAATACTTTTATGTAAATGTTAGATACCTTATTAATGGTCCAAACACGTAAAATTTTCGTAGCCACGAATTACAATTAAACTGGATTTGGCTGAGTACAAATGTTTAAAATACAAATCCTTTTAGAATAGATTGAAATTCAACGGATATGAGTTAGGCCTATTATCCTGAGTATAGATTTCATAAATTTGAAATTAAAATTGAGCAGCTATTTTCTTACATAATGTTTTATTACAAATCTGGAAGTAAGTACCTATCCTTTAGTTATACCCTAAAGAGATAATTGAAATAAAAGTATCAAGCAGGCTTTCTTGAAAAAAAAATTTAGTGAAGGAAAGCGGAAGCAAATACTAATTCTACAGCACGACATTTTGATACACGTAAGTAGGATCTAACTACTGATTGTATATTATAAAAAAACTCACCCAACACAATGTCTCTGGCTGAAACGACGCATGCCGTTGCCAACAGAGTGACAGTGACAGCTATCGGCATTTCGCGCCAAAATGAAATGGCGGCGAGGCTCATTTTCCCCGGGAATCTCAACTCTTACTCGGATCCATTAGTATCTGGAACAATGAAGCAATGCAAAGTTAATTTCGTTTCTTTTTACGTTCTTGTAACAAATTTTTATTGTTTTGTAACTGGCAACTTTGAATGTGGCAACTGATTTGACAAAAGAGTTTCCAAGTTGTATTTATTTTTATTTCAGAATAGATGTTTGCGATGGATGGATGTATTCTACCTACACTACTATTCGTTAAAATTCCGATCAGCTTGATAAGTAAATTGAAATTTCTGACATGTCCAAGAGACTGTAAGATCTAAACTAATTAAGCACTTTGAGTTTGAAACAAAATTTTCAAAATAATACTCTCATAGTCAGTATCATTGGATCGACTGATTTAGTGATTTTGTCACATCAAAAAGCTGACCTACACATCTTCAAGGTTTGTGCCATTGACTTGTTCAAAGTTGCCAGTATTTTTTTAACGTCAATTAGAATTACATCAGTTCGGGTAAATGAAAGTGACTCAACGTCGATTTAACGAGAAGAAATGCATTTTACCTACAAGACGTGTCGTGTGATTTTAAAAATAATTTCACTTGCATCGGTCGTTGGCTCGGATAAAATTAAACATTAAACTGTATGTTAATGTATAAAATAAGCAGGTTTTGATTCACTGTTCTGTTCAGGATCAAGAAAGTTTGTATTCCTGTACCGTTGCCAGTTACTTTCGCATTAACAAATGGTGTTAGTTTTTGTATGTAAATAAGTTATGCAATGCTGTACAATAAGGTGTTTTAATAAAAAACACCCCATTTAGGAATCATCCATTACCCCATTTAGGGTTCTGTGGCAAGGAAGGTTCGACATGGCATCGACTTTCTAAAGTGGCATTTTAGTCTACTCTATTTGCAAACTTTTATAGAGAGTCCTCCTCATTGTACAATTCTTTGAAATAGGTAAGCATAGAATCGAAGGGTCTTTTCGACCCTTTTTTTTTGTTGGATAGAGCGAAGAGTAAAGAAAATACCAGATAACTTTTTTAATTGTTGAAGTGCTGACGTATACACGTACCTATAGGAAGATTTTTATTCCCAATTAGCTACCCCCATTAATAATAGGTATTATTAGCTCCCATAAGTTATTTTCGATACACCACCACATAAACAGTTATTTTTTTATGGCGCATCATAAAACTAAATAGCAGAGTTTCATATAAAAGGGCTTAGCTAGATTTTTTTTCAAGTTAAGATCTGTTTTATGTTACTTTTTCATTGGATAGTATAACACGTGCCTTCGTAGATCATGTGAGAGGGTTACCACATTTAAAAATGGATACAACAATTAGGGTTAGATTACTTTTTTATCGGGCCTTGTTTTAAAATAGATCTGTCAACAATGTGTTCGGGTTAAATTATTTATTGTCGTGGCGAAGGGTGTGACGATATCTCAGTTCGTTTATAATTATTGTTATTGTTGAAGAAACTAAGAAATATATCACCTAATATATTTTTATATGTGGCAACTCAGTTTTTTACATGTCATCCAACCTTGATACGAACTTTTTGAATGACGTGAAATCGCTTTTGGAGAAATCTTTTCAAATCATTGTTATTGATTATGAATGATTAACAACAAATACCGTAGGTTTTAAACAAATAATTCCATAACACAACTCCGACACCAGATGTCTTGGTTTTTACGTAAATATTCGTAAACAAGGGCTTTTATGGATCTTACAGGATGATTCAAAATAGAGCTTAGAAAATAGTCAATAGACGACGCTTACTGGCGTATCTATTATCTACCTACCAATAGGCGCAATAGCATAAGAAAATTGACCGTCAGCCAGATAAAAACACTCATGAAATTGTGAACTAAAAAAGCTTTTTAGGTAAATTCGAAGAGGATCAAAAACGTGAGCCCTGAAGTACCTAGGCTGTCCAATAAAGAGTGGTGTATTGTATTGTGTACGTATGTATTTCTAATAATTAAAAAAAAAGTTTGTTCGCGAGGGCTTGCAAGAATTTCTTGAATGAAAGCTAATTTTAACAAATCGATTGCCAGGAAATAATCAAAGTCACAACACTATAGCGCCAGTGAAATAAACAGATTTGATTACGGACCATTCACTGGAAACGTACGTACAATAACGGAGAAAACTTTACTCAAAGAATAAGTAAGAACTCGACAAATGGTCGCGGGCCGTCATCCATCACAAATACACACATCAGTAGATACGACTAGCACAGGATCGTGACAAACTTTGGGAGTCCTATTCCCAGCAGTGGGTAAATCCGGCTGCGGATGATGATGAGTGAGAGTGAGTGATCGAACACCATGGTGTCAGAGCAGATTCACAGGACCATCATGTTTTAGTTGCACCTCGCTGTCTCTTTTCCGCTTTGGTGTTGAACTGTGTAGGTATAGTAACTGCAATCAATTAGAAGCACTTGTGTTCACAACTGTATATTTTGGCGTGAACAGTCACACAAATGGTTTGTTTACATTGGACCACATTAGCCGCAACAATAAACAATTGGCAAACCGCAAACCAGAGACAAGCTTGCGGTTATTTTCATGTTAATGGGTTTCGAATTGACTGATTGTTCTGCTATTGGAATGTGAGTTATTTCTGTAGTTAATATGTAATCTATGAACAAGTGGAATAGTTTTAATAAAATATCTGGTGTAAACTTTTAATCTTTTATGTCTTATGCTATGTGATTCAGGATCATCGGTATAACTGTTATTTCATAGGTTATCCTTTGTTTTAGACGATATATACTTTATTAAGCGTAGTGATAATGACATCAAATTAATAATATATCGGAAACAAGGGTAGCTTGATAAGATCAAAAATTAATTGCCTACCACTGTGTTTAATATTACTAATTGCCCAATAAATAACATCCCCTCAAAATTATCCAAAATAAATATATCAAAAATTACTGACAATATACAAAACAAGCATACTTAGAATTCTGGAGCATCATCTGAAAAAACTAATTGAATATTATGGACAGAACAAATATTAGGCTACAATATTCTGGTTACATAAATACCTAACTGTAAACACTAGCTAGATCTATCCCTATTATTCATTCAAACACTAAACAAAACGTCTAATTCTATCCAAGTAGCACAGGCAGTCGTCATAATCTAAAATCACAGGCACATTTCGCGTCCACGTTCGTTTTAAAACATCCTGTGCAAGGAAGCGGCGCGCGCACGTGCCGGTAAACTTCCTGCGCGTGCGCAGGTCGAGGGAAGAAAACGGTTAGCATTTGAAATTCATTATGAACTAGTCGTAGCTAAAGAATAGACTCAGCAGAATTTGTTCAAGAATAACTCAAAATCCGACCGATAACATCAAATTCCTTCATATTTGTAATGTAGAGCTAGCTCTACATTTTCATTTATTTTAGGACGTAACATTTTATAAGAAGTAAGTAGTTAATTGTAACGGGTCTAACGGGTCTACTCGGGACTACACCAATGATTCTTGGTTTCTTGGCACTTTAATTCCATCGGAATTCTGTTAATAACTTTGGAATTCAAAAGAATTCTGTAGGGTTGACGCGATGTTGTTTAATTAAAGTTTTTGGAGAAATTCACTTCAAGTATTATTTCGATATATGTACATACTACACTAATATTACTAGTGAATAAAAAAATTAAGTGAAGAGAACAAAACCAATAACACTTTATTTCTATTTGATAATAATTTATAGTTTGAAATTTGACATGTCTGAGTACTTATTTTGTAAACCTACAGAAATAAAGTTATTGACTTCTAACTTCTACAAAAACGAAAATAATTCTGTCTGTGTATCTGTTACTTTTTGAAGCCTTAACGGCTAAAAGGATCTTAATGAAATTAGGAAAGGAAGTAGACGGTATCCCGGGGACAGACATATGCATACTTTTTTTCCCGGTAAAATGAGTACAAAGCCGCGGGCACAAGCTAGTTACGCATAAATGTGACTACCGTTCCCTACTGTTTTTTTCAGGTCATTTTTTTGTTACTTTTTTCACTAGTTAGATATACCTACTATATATGTACATATATCGATGATTGTCTCCCTATCTTCGTAGAATAACCCACCTAGCTAGAGCCATTGGCCCTATAGTACCCTACATAAATAAACTGACTCCCATAAGCTAATGAAACGGAACAAGGGTGCCTTACCTGGTTAATGCGGGCTAAAAATAGAGCGTCCCTTTACCCAATCGACCAGATGGTAGAGTAAGTAAAGCTGTGGGCTCAAGTATTCCTTTTCCATTATAAGGCTATAGGTAACTCATACCACATGAGTAGACGAGAAAGCTCAGGGCATTCAAGGGGGCCTACTCGTAAACGAAAATCGAAGTTTCTATTTCGGTTTTAAGCAAAACCAACTTATAATAATAATCATTTATTTCAGGCATTACAAGACAAGTACAAACAAAGTAACTTAAATGATAAATACCATAGAGACTAGCATACATAATTATAAAAAATTAAAAACAAATCGTGTCATCGAAATATAACACATCGTACAATGCCCCATTATGTAGAGCGTGTCGTCTTTATAACGAATTGGCTTCCAAAGACGCTGACATGGACATTTTCGATTCCAATATTTATAAATTTAAGCAATGCGTAATCAGGTTGCTATATGGTGTTCAACAACAATGTTAAATAATGTTTATCTTATTTGTTTCGTTAATATTTGTTTTTTTCAAGTAATTTGTCTTATTTTTTCTTAGTTACTAATTTAATTTTAAATAATGTACTGTAAAAATCTCGAGTTTTTTTGGTAATTTTTATATTTTACTTTGCAACATTTTTTCATCACTTCTTATGTTTGCATATTTGGGTAAAATCTAGTTCGTAACTACATTGTACCTACTGTATTTTTATAATGATTTTACTCTGTTTTGTGAACTAATAAATAAATAAATAAATACATCGACCCAGTGGAAGCCAGATTTTCCTGAACACGACACCATTCGGCCAAAATCCGCTATCCATGAATGTTGAGAGATGATCCGTCGGCACTCTCACCATAAATGAAGCAAAGTTCACATTACGGCGTGACTCCAACTTCTCCAACTTCAACTTATGTCGTCACTTGCAGAAATTAAAGAATTATTATTATTATTATTATAAAGATAGCGTTTGCACGAAACTTTGACTTTCGATTTCCGAGTAGGTCCCCAGAGTTCCAGCGGTAAATTGCGCGAGTTTCGGTATCGCGTAGGTAGGTCTGAATCGGTCTTAACTCCATTATTTTGTTATTTCAATGTTACAACATAGTTGTGCATTGTGCGAAAACGGTAACGTAGAGAAATAATTCGCTGATGTCACAGTGTTATTTGTTTGGGTGTCGTCTACCGATTTAATAAATGTCAATGGTGTCCTCTTTTAAAATCAATATTGATGTTCCACAAAGATAGATAGAAAGATATATAGATAGAATACACTTTATTGCACACTTAAATCAAATATGAACTTAACACAAAATGTTTAACCAAAAATTCTGATCAGATTTAAAAAGAAGAAAGCAAGAAAATAAATTAATGTTTTAGATTTCAGCCATTTAAGCGAGAGAACATCTCTATTTTGAGATTTACAAAATTTTATTTTGTACTCAAGGACAAACCATAAACCAATTACCAAAATAAAAAAACTTAAGTATTCCATCACTAGTTGGCAGTGCACCTAGAATGCTGGCTACGTTGCCACGTTGTACAGCAATGCTTACAATTCGTTGAGCCAGCATTCCGTTCTAAGACACACTCAAGAGTTTTTTATCTCCATAAGTACAAGTAATTGTAGGTCGGTAGGTGTACTTACAACTTCTACTTTAAACTCTTACCAAACCCTTCCACTTAGCTTTAAATAGAAAAATGCCAGGCGTCGTTAAAAGGTACTCAGTATTTGTACTGTTAGGATAGGGTATGGTCCTGGTGACCAGCATCATACCTCAGGCTGGTAGAAATATTGCTGGATATTTGCGACAGTATTATCATCATCATCAGAATATACTAGTCCACTGCTAACATAGGCCTCCTCTAATGTGCGCCATAGCGCCCTGTCTTCAGCCGCATCCAGCATCTGCCTGCAGTCTTTAGCAGGTCGTCATCCCACCAACAGCATCATCAGCCTCAAATTGAAAAGGGAATTTGGAAAAACGGTACCAGCGAAAAATTTTAATTATCGTCAAATTAACCAAGATCTCTATTGACACTCTTCATAGTTTTGCTTAGTCTCGTTGGACCACGTCTTCAACCACGTCTTCGTGTCTCGTTCTATGTGTCGAATTATAATGGTTTATGTGTACCATACCCCTTGTTTGGTACATATAAACCATTATAATTCGACCATTTTATATCTAGTTACATTATTATTTATATTTCTATTTTAAACTACTAAGTTAAGTTTACTGGATGTTTTTTTGTGCCTATGTTATTCATAACATCTTTATTGACATAGAAAATTACAACTCAAAAATAAAAACAAATTAGAACTAGTATTTACAATTGAAACAATTAAGCTAACTGTAGACTGTTGCAAACAATCTACAGGTAGCTCAACTGATCCATGTATGTGATGTATTATATGTATTACATACCTCAGTAGCTTCATTGTAATACCTACCGCAAACACATAACATTTGCTTACGCATCAGTTACTCACCCCGCAATAATTTTTCTTTTTGTTGCATAAGGACTTCTATCGTTGCATTTTTTTATTTTCAAATATCCAGTGTTGCCACCTTGTCTCCTTTTTATTTTCATACCTACATTGTGTCTTGTTTGCTTTGGATCTGAGATCGTGTCTGTCACTTACTCTACGGTTCTGACTGAACACCAGCGCTCTTTCACAAATTACCCTAGGTTTTTGTGTTAGTTAGAGCAACAAGCTGAGTCAGGACTTGTTGGACCTGCGCACGCGCTCGTCTGCTTGCTGAGTGGACTACTTAGTACCAACCTAATGTTTGTATTACTGTACGAGGTACTTAGTTCAACAGTGTTTTTGTTTGTCTGGTTGCTATCTAGTACTAAGTAGTCTTTTATTTATTTTATTTCTGTACAGGAGTTTGTTTGTGTGTAGGGTGTAATAAATAATTTTCTTTCTTTCTTTCTTTCAACAACACCAACAGCCAATACTAGTCCACTGCTGGACTTAGGCACCCTCTAACAAACGCCTTAATGGCTCTTAGTATGGGGTAGTGTCAATTATGATAATCCCTACTCTGTGCATGTGGGTTAGGTATGTCTTCAAACGTCAAAAATAAAGGTTTGTATAAACACCTATCCCGCGGCGGGAATCGAATCCGCAACCTCAAGCGGGCCTTCTCCTATCTCATCAAAGATTAACAATATTTTTACTAGCAATTCATACAAAAACAAAACATGCTGTAAAATGAAAGATAGTACAGAAAAAAACTACTTATTGCATTGAGTCACAAAACAGTCTCTGTCTCAGCATGAGTTGGATAGAAATGGAGAGAGAATAATAATTCTCCAACAAACGAATATTATCAAAGCTCTATGAATCTGCCAGTACATAAGAGAAGGAAATAACGAGTGTTCTGTGCTTGCGCACAAACTTTTGCACAATAATGTGTCCTGCGCAAACGGCTACTATTAGTCTCCGTTAAGACGGGCCACCGTGTGGTCGAAATTCGGCTAAGAGGACATCATTTATCTATCATCGCACCAATACCAAGTCCCAAAATAACTTACCTGGTAGCGGTACGCCCTTATTTCAATCAGCAGTATCATAAGTCCAGATTTCGCAACGCCCATCGATGGATAGAAGCCAGCATCGCTTGTTTATGTTGGATGGTTCACGAACTTTGGTGGATATTGGTTTTACTTGCCGTGAGTCATGATTTTACTGGTAAGGTAGGTACTCTATGTTTAACCGACTTCGAAAAACAGAGGAGGTTCTGTGTTCGGCTATAATGTATGTTGTTTTTTTATGTATGTATGAAAACAATTATAAAAAATATTCTTTAGGGATTATTATTTGTCTCGCAAAAGTTAAAAACAGTGTGAAATTAAGGAATTCGAAGTCAGTTTTTAGTTTTTTCAATACAATTAAATTATGTATACAACTATGGTACCCCAAATACGATAGGTTTACATAAAATTAAAAAAAAATAATACAAGACGGAATAGAGTAGGTCTCTAATTTATTTTTTGCTCTCCTCTGCCCGCGGCTTCGCACTCATTTTAACAGGATAAAAAGTAGCCTGATCTAAAAGTATGCCACTGCAATCGTGTTGTCTTCTGCCAAACTTCACAAACTTTTGCCTTTATGGTATGTGTTTTTTTTAATTTTTCGCCAACGGATTTTAAACCGATACCTAATTCTTTATTTTTTCACGTAATTCCAAAACATAATTTATACACATAATGGCATTTTACAGAATAAATCCTACCTAAAAGATATCGTAATTTCCCATAACGCAACAAAATCCAGAATAACAAAAGAAATTCTCCACGCCCTCATACAATTTACCCCAAAAACCCCGCAGTTATTCAAAAACGCCATAAAAACACAAAAGAACTAAATGCCCTATTCAATATGCCGTAAGTCAACTTCCGCATGAAACTGTGATTAAAGTATCGAATTTAACCTTCGAATAAAGTATTCGATAGAAGGCCAGTCTCCCCTATGTTACAGAATAAAATATTGTTACTCATAACAGTTACGGAGTCCAGCTGAAAAAAAAATGAGAGCCCATCATAGAATGAGTGATACACTCACAGTGCACTGGGTCCATAGTCTTTCTGGTTTTCTAGACCGACAGTTCTTTTTTTAAATTGTACAGAAGTGATTTTTGCTTTTATATTATGGTTTCTTATCCGTTGAATGATTTTGAAAAGTTCTCAAAAAGTCTTTACTCTTCCAGCTCTACCTTACTCTTCGAACACCCAAGGAGGTTCCGATAGGTTTACTAATTAATTTTGTAGTACTAAGTCATTTACAACGGGATATTTACCATGATTTGAGTTTCGAGCTTTCCAATATTTCGACACACTTTCATTCGCGGAATAACTGAAGGCACTGCGAGTGAGTTTTTATTGGCAGAGTAAGGTAGATCGGTTCTACCTTCATTTTTTGTCTTTGGCTACGAAAGTTACCCCTAGTGTCTAACCATGATGGATTTATAGATTTAATTTTGTAGTAACCTACATATGGAAGTTATAAAATATAAACAGATAGATTAGAGTATTTTGATGGGTACCCCATGCCATCCATGCCTAGCAAACTGTAGGTACCTTAGAAGTATCAATCCGATGAAATCTAGAGTTATCCTACTAGATTTACTGTGGCCCCGAGCTCAATGGCTAGCATTCCCCTATCCAAAGATTGAGTTTATTGTAACTATGTAGCAATTTGTAAATCATCGATAAGGAGACTGAGATTTACTAGGGATGGGACGATGTTGAATGTTATCGATATTTTTTCCCTCCCACACATCACTGATTCTAAGCAGGAGAGCGCAAATATATATCGATATGAGATAAAGTAACGAACTTAGCAATGCCATAGTTACCATAGTTTTTTTCATAAGATAGAATTACCTAATAGCTTTAATGCCGGTATATTTGCCCTTTGGCCAGGTGGATAGACGACCAGGAGGTCATCTTTAGGAAAAGACTGCAGGCAGATGTTGGATGCGGCTAGCTGGAGACAGGCGCCATGGCGCTCATTAGGAGAACCAGCTGTGGAGTAGACTAGTCAGCCTATCCTTAAAATGTAGGCTAATGACGATGATGAATGCACTTATGAAAACGTATAATACAAAGTAAATGCAAAAATTACATAATAAAACATATTTGCAACGCTCATTGCGTTGCCTTATCGATAAAATGACAAAGAAACATCGCACATCCCTAAGGAGTGCGCCCGCGCAGAAAATCGTTATTCAATTGAGCACGCGGAGTCAGCTACCCAATCTCAGACGTGTATTGAATTGCGCAAGCGTCCAGACTGAAACCTCGTGGTTTTGGGCTGGTTCGACGTACTTTATAGGTACCTATTGTGAATATTGAGTTGT
Source organism: Eupithecia inturbata (assembly GCA_963662085.1). Lineage (NCBI taxonomy): Eukaryota > Metazoa > Arthropoda > Insecta > Lepidoptera > Geometridae > Eupithecia > Eupithecia inturbata. The sequence continues at coordinate 10,212,303 of OY759196.1, forward strand.
AGAGGTCATAAAAATGTGCTTTTTTTGATCAATGAGACGTGGCGACTGTAAAGCAACGCGCCGGAGTGTTGAGAGGCCATCCACTTGGTGGACCGACGCCAACGTAACGGTCGCAGGTAGTCGATTGATGCAGACGACTCATGAACGCTATTTGTTGCGTCGTATGGGGAGGCCTATGTTCTGCAGTGCACGTGTGTGGGATTTGATGACGAAAAAGATAAAAAATAAAAAGGAGTCAACTGTCCTATTTTTTTCTTTAATGCCCTCCTATTTTCTTTAGAAGTCTACTTCTTCATTTGAGTCAACTATAATTTAAATTTATTTTATTTATAATTCTTTTTTTAATGTAATCCGTGATTGATACACACATTCGTTTTTATGAGCTCATTTTGAACTTTTGCTGTTATAATTTATTACTAATAAAAATATAATTATTACCTACAGTGACAATAATTACAATATTTATTGCGATTATAGCACAAGATGAATTAAATTATAATTTCGCACTTATTGTATATTTATTGGCAATAAATATGCCTATAATTATTGCAGCAATGGATAAGTTGGACTCAAATACTTGTCTGTTTAATTCGCAATCTGACTGTTGGTTATTTATTCTATGGCCTGCTGAAGTTTTCACAGCGCACAATAATTTATCGATGCTATTTCTGTCTTAGTGCTTCTTGCTATTTGAACGACAAGATATATTTTGTTTTAATTTAGTTTGCTACCTACTACTGCTATTTTCAACTTATTTGCTATTTGTGGTTTTGAATCAGGTTAGGTTAGGATAGGATATCAGGATAGGTTTTGGGTATAAGATTTTTATTTTGATATACCTACTCGTAACAGAGCTTCTTTAGTTAATGGGTATTTCGTCACTGAGGTCTTTCCTTCAGTCTTGTTTAAACTACAAAAAAAAAATTATTTCACCTAAATAATTAGGTACATACTCTTTTAAAGTTGACGTACCACATCAGCACTTATTATGTATCGACAAATTGGCCAAACTTCGACATTTGTTAAACATTTCATCAACACTGCCCATCACTATTTTTCAACACTTCTGGAATATATCTATTTTAAAAAATAGGTCGTGTTTATTTCATACCTGTTCTGAACAGGGTTATTGGAAAAGTCCTAGATTTATAGGAAATATTTACATTTATTTTATTTAGGTCGGTAACTTGAATAAATGAAACTTTGTTATCTATGAAGAAAGAGAAAGAAAATATTTTATTTGTAACTCAAATAAAGAAAAAGAAATTTGATTAAAAACTAAAATAAAATACAATACTAGTTTTTGCATTGAGTCACAAAGCGGTCTATGGTGGTTAAATAATTAATTATTACTATAATTAAAGTATATAACAAATACCTAACACATGCCTATCTACGCATACATAGAATATCTAATAAACTAAACTATTCGGTGGTTAATATTATATTAATAAATGATTACTATAATCTCCTTTTGTTTTTACAAAAGTTGAACTTATGTTTAAATCTTCACATGAACTGAATATCTGTCTTAAAACGAAACTCAGAATAATATCGGAATTCAGAATTCATTTACTTTATTTATTTAGACTTACAAATAAACACTTGACAAGACAAGTCAAAATGTAAACTATCTACGTAGGTAAGTGGTAAAGTAAGTAAATAGGACCCTAGAATACAGACACATTCCACATTACCTCTGTCACGACACAAATCTCAATAAAGTAATAGCAGAGATTCTTCGCCTACATTAGTCTGGTGCTCTGATGTCATACATAATGTCTCTTTATGCTTTTCGTCACTGCCAAGGTGCCTTTGGCCAATGTGCATTTAATATTAATCACATAAAGACTCTTTATTGTTTAGCTGTCAATGTTGGCATGTGTACTTTATGTGCGTACATAGCTGTAGGTATCTCGGTGGACATTTTGAATTTAATAGGTACGAACAAATTGAAACATGCATTTATGAAAACTTCGAAGTGATTTTTGCTTTGGTAAGTTAGTTAAATTTTCATAATAAATGCCAAAAATAACTTCTGCCCTTTTAAGATTAAAATAAGAGTTTTACAAACGAGTTTTTTTTTCACTAGCCAGATTCGCCCCACTGCTGGGCAAAAGCCTACCCCAAGCCTTGCCACTCGATACTTTCACGTGCAATCCTCGCCTCTGAAAAAGACGTTATTTCTAGTGTTTGTTATTTTTCTTAAATTCAATCTACTATTGTTTGCTCTAACTTCTTCTAATAGAAAACATTCTAATTAAGAAAACTCAATATCTATCTAAAAACGTAGGTAAGTAGATACTTTCAAAAAAATATAGACATAACTTCAGAAATACGACGCCACATTAGGACTATTAAAACGATTGCGTCCGCATAAAAAGTCATTCCCTGACCAAAAATAAACATCAGAGGAATAGTCAAATGGAGCCCGACAATTTTAGATGATACATAGTTTGTATCGGAGTGTAAAAACACTGAAAAAAAAACAAATTTTAGAACCCGGGTTTCATAAAAAAAATATCTTTTGCTTCTCTGTCGCAGAAAATCGACTTAAAAACTGCAATGATTACAAAATATAAATCTGTTGGGGTTGAGCATAACCAAATGATAATTATATTATAATTAGGTAATCTATGAACTTAGAAAATTAAATAAACGAACTTTTAGAGAGACACCCTGTATAACCTTTCAATCGCCACATCACAGGAAAAGGACAGCCACACTGTGTAACCGCATACGTTGTGTAACGTTAATGTACGGACATAAAACGTAGAGGAACGTAGACGTATTTCCTTCCAAGTCTTCTACTCGGAAAGCCGGAACTTTTTTCTAACTTTTGAGAAGAATTTACAACAGATATTTATCGTCTTCTTATCTTCAATTTCACTTGTTTCGTTGCTCTCAAGCCGGGTGCAGACCGCTGCCAGTGTTACGGGCATAATGTAAAATTCGCAGCGAGCATGAAATGTCAAAAATCCGTCTCGTCACTCATTGCGCGAGCGCCTTCTTTCCCTGTACTGAGTGCACGAACGCTCGCTGTGGAACACGTTACATTACAAGCAACCAAACAACATACACGTCACGTTTACACTTTAGACACGTCCAGTAACGACTTAGGTTTAGGAGCAAGTATAGTCTAAACAACTGCTAGAATCATTGAATTAGGTATATTTGTCCGTCATTGTAGCCTAGACGCGCTGGCTGGTGCGACACTTGTTTAGTGCTTCGATATGTGTATTATACTCACAAGAACGACATCAAAAAAAGAAATAACCCTCATAAGACGAAGGGCACTAAATTATTTCCGACGAAATAATTTTGCCACACTAAAATAGGTCTATTTTGGTGTGGCAAACAATACTTTTTATGATCTATAACCGCCAAATCGTTCAAACTAAGCTAAGATTTCGTTATTTACAGCAAGTTAAGTACTTAACTAACTACAATCCAGCACAATGCTTCATTGTTAAATCTTTCTTCTCCGCGACCCATTTCCAATGTCTGGAGAATATAAAAGTTATGAAGTATCGGGGCTGAAAGGAAATCCGTATTTTGAAGTGTTTCAGTGAATTTTGGGATGTTTGCTGCAACATCCGTTTGTGGCAGAAGTGTATTGACTTCTGCACGCGGCTTAGTTCCTGGTAAATAAATGTTTGTATATAATATGTATGTATATTAGTACTTATTTATTTGTTGTGTCTTCTGCCCGCGTCGTCATACGCCTTTTTCTATGGTCAGCTTAATGTAAGTAAGCTATTCTATGTAGGTACTTCTGGAACAAGATCTTAAGTTTGAGTGCGATTCGCTCAAAGTACCCAGGAAAAACATTTTAACATCAACTTTGGATCAACGAATGTGACTTCTTTACACCAAGAACAAATATAACGGATTGGATTGAATTTTACATAATAAAATCTACTTTTTCTAACACCTCAGAAATTTTAGTGCCGACCTAGAATTGCCTTAGACCTAGAAAAGCGTATGGAGATAAAAAGGTATGTATCTAACTAATTCGAAGAATAGATACGTAATGCGTTAGCCAAACAAACAGACCAGACCGACTCTTCATCATTTCCAACGGAAAGTAAGAGGAACTTGTGTCCACGCAATTTATTTTAAAAACATTCGCCTTGAGCGATACATATCAATTCCAACACAAATAACAAATCGCCCATTCGACACGACGCCCGCACGGGAATACTTTACGGGCTTTGACATATTTTTCATTAAAAAAGTTTCCAAGAAACAAGCGGCGTATTCTAGACGCGTCGCGCAGAGACATCGTGCGGTCGGAATGACAATTCTGCTAAGATACCATCTGCTTGAGACAATAGATGGCGTTGTTCACACCAGCTGCTAATCATACTGTGGAATGACAATTGACACCTGATTTTGTTGAGGGTGTCATTGTAACTGTGTGTAAATTGACTATGACTGAAGACAATATAAACTAAACAAGGTTTGGTATCATTCATCAATCCGTCATCTAGCTTAGGTATGTACCTACAGATCTTCGTGGGTGTTGGTTAAGACCTAGACACCTTTTAGAAAGTTTCCTTTCCAGGATAGAAAGTTTGTTGTTACCTACCAAAATGCAACGATTTGTTTCTGCTTCAGCCTAAATATTTATTTTTGTTACCACGGATCATAATAGAAACAAATGATAAAACTTATAAAATGTACTTACACCCCGAATACTCAAATGCAACTCAGATTTGCGACGCAGGAGGTTGGGGGTTCGATTCCGGCCTTGGGACAAATGTTTGTACGATCTGCAAATATTTGTTCCGGGTGTTCTATTTATTTTCTATCTATAATAAAAAAAATATTTATCTATGTAATGTATTGTATTATACATATGTATATCAGTCATCTAGTACCCATAACACAAGCTCTGCTTAGCTTGGGGCTAGATGATGCTGAGTGGATTATCCAGTATTATTTATTATTATTTATTTATTATTTAAGGACGTCTATAAAAAAGTGTCAAATTCTCAACTGATTTTCATTGAAACCTGTTAAAAATCGAGACTTGAGTCGTTAAATTTGAGTTGCGTTTGAGTATTCGGGGGAGACACATGATTTAAACCGGACTAAGGGACCTATCAGACAGAGAGCGGTCACGCGGTCAAGCGTTTTGCGTTGGTTGACATAACTTAAACTTAACTCGCAGTTTGAACACTTGACCGCGTGACCGCCTTGTGACCGCTCTCTATCTGATAGGTCCCTTAGACAACACTGTAAAAAAACATTGTTATACTTAAGTGTCATTAAATAATCACTGACCCAATTCCCCAAAGTGAAACAATACTATATCAATCGACACCCTGAATTCAAATGTGTGTCCTAATTCCGGACGGCGAACTGTCAATTCTGACAAGATCATTAGCATTTTGTTGTTGAATTCCATAATGGTGTCGTGACAGGATCGTTTCGACTCTACAGAATAATGATTTGAAATCCATAGGTAACGGTGTGTTACAAGAATCATGATGTCTATCGTAAATACACAATAAGTATGTTTAGTTGCGCAGTGTGTGGTCTAGCGTTGTCGTGAAGCAGCAGTGGCGTGGAGCGATTGACCAGCCTAGGTTGTTTAGCCGCTAGCTTTTCCATCATGGTTTGCAATTGCTGACAATAGACATCAGCCGTAATAGTCTGGCCAGATTTGAGAAAACTGTAATGAACAATACCGGCACTAGTCCACCAAACGCTTACAAGTAACTTTTTTGGGGTTAATTTTCGCTTGGGGCAGGATTTGGCTGGCTGGCCAGGATCCAACCATTGCGCTGAGCGCTTCCGATTATCGTAAAGAACCCATTTTTCATCACAGGTAATGATTCGGTTTAAAATACCTTCATTATTGTGCCGGTTTAGTAATGTAACGCAGCTGTCGACGCGCGTTTGCCGGTTTGCTTCAGTCAATTCGTGAGGTACCCACCTTTCAAGCTTTTTAATCTTCCCAATTTGCTTCAAGTGAATTAAAACAGTTTTATCACTAACATCGCAGCCTGCAGCTAACTCGGACGTGGTTTGCGATGGATCCGCTTCCACAATAGCCTTCAACTCTTCATTATCAACTTGAGTCTCAGGCCGTCCACGGGGCTTGTTCTGCAGGTCAAAATTTCCAGAACGAAAACGTTGGAACCAAAAACGAACTGTGTTTTCTTTTGCAACACGACCGCCATACACATCATTCACCCTTCGAGTTGTTTCCGCAGCACTAGTGCCACGGCGGAACTCGTACTCGTAAATAATGCGATATTTTAAGTTTTCCATTTTGTAAAATGAGTGACGCAAACAGAAAAAAACAGAAGAAAAAAAACAAATGAATGACGATCATCGAAGCACAAATACATGAGTCTGTAGCTGTACAAATTTGAATTTGGAATTCCTTACCAAAGAGGAGAAATTTGTGATTAAAGTGGCCAGTACGAAAAACGCCAATTTCATATGTAAGGACCTAATATAAGCCTATCTATTGAAAAATATTTTACAGGTTACTGATAATCTGAGATCGAATAACTAGAATTAACATTTTCAAGTTTAACTTAGAAGTATCCGTAACCTGTAAAATAGTCGTAGCTATCAGGTAATAAAAGTTCAGCAAAATAACTAATAAATAAATTGAATTTATTTAAGTTTGTTTTAACAAAGTAGAAGTTATTATTACCTGTCTTATGTTATGTGATACATTGAAACTAACACAGATTTGGTAGTAGGTACTTATTTTTCAACATAAAAACGGTTTTTTAAAACAATCACAGTAAAATAAAAGTGACACAAAGTAAATAAAGTAGTTAATATCGTCATGGAGTAACTACATATTATAACTACAAAAGATGGACACTATGCCAGTTAAATTTATAGGTAAGCTTGAAAACTTTATTTATCTTGTTTTAAGAATCATAATATTAAACAACTATATTATAATATTATAACTGCGAAAGTTCGTGTGAATGTTTGTTACCACGAATCTCGCTAACTCCTAAACCTATTTAGATGAAATTTTGGTACATTAATAGCTTATGTTCTAGAATAACACATAGGCTAATCTAATTTTAAAAAATAACGTTAATTAAGGTTAAAAAGGGTGGTAAAGTTTTATGCATGTTATTATTCCTTGGTTCGATTCACTCATAACTCGGTATAAATAAACTATAAAGTAAATAATGATACACATATTTTTTTTTACAAAATTACCTCTAGTATTCTAGAGGGTGTGCAATCAATTTCCACGCAGATGAAACCGCGGGTCGCAGCTAGTTGATAATAAAGAATCCCACATTATCTGCACTAAAGGCCAAGCTTTGATTATGCATTCACCAGAGACGCATCTATGAGGACTATGTAGATAGACTCAAAAGGAATTCTTCTTGACGTAGGTAATATTGGACCGTGCCAAGATAAATAGCTCAAGGCTTAATGCATTCATACATTAAATACGATTAACAAGAGCAACAAAGCTGGACTGGGTTTTCAGGGATATCGTGATTACGATCAATAAATAAATAACATTTGATATTGCATACTTAACTAAAAAGTAGGCGATAAAAATCAATTTGGATTTTTTATTTGACCTTAATGTACCTTTATAGGTATAATAATAAAATCCAATGAAGTTTTACAGTTAATTATTAAACGTTCCGTTGAAATCTGTAAAACATCTTCGCTTCCGCTTCTTACAGAAAATACACCAAGATCTTTATGAATTCTACACCCGCTGTTTTCTTAGATGGCTTAAGATCTAGACAAATCCAATAAATTTTAAACAACAATTAACTAGCTACACATATAAAAATTTACGGTAATGTATGTACGCCATGCAGTGGTATGTGGTTCCTAGTTGGTACGCAATTAATATTTTTAGCACGTACAATGTAAGTACGGTATCGACACCTGCTTTTGTACTTGAGATGCCTATAACACTATCAACTTTAGCAGAACTAAAGTTTACCATTATCATGATCGTTGGTGTATTTTCATCTACGTGAGATTATTTAAATAGCATCAGTTAAGTTGGTCAAGTTCTTTATAAAGGTTCCTTAACTGCTTCTAAAATAGATGGGCTTCTTAATTCTGTATCATACATCAGTTCAGTTTCAGTTTAACGAATTTATTTACTCAAAAGAACAATGTTCACTACATACATAAACAAATAAACCGCCAAGTGCGAGTTGACTCGCACACGAAGTATTCCGTACCGTAAAAATAAGGCAACTTTTTCGAAGAACATCAAATTTTCACTTGTTCGGAGACCCCTTTAAGTTTTCAACTTTATTTTATTTTAAGTATTTGTTATTATTTAAGTTAAAATGTTACTTAATTATAGAAAGTTTAGTGTGTCTACCTATTGTAGTTCAAGAGATACAGCCTTGACAAATTAAGAGCAAAAATAGCCAAAAATTAGGTTTGTTGTATGGGAGCCCCCTTTAATTTTGATATTTATTTTATTTTTATTATTTGTTGTTATAGTGGCAAGAGAAATACACATTATCTGAAAAATTTTAACTGTTTACCACTTACATTTCATGAAATTTAGCCACGTGACAGACGGACGGACGGACAGCGGAGGCTTAGCAATAGGATTCCGTTTTGACCCTTCGGGTACGGAACCCTAAAAAGCAAGCAGAAAACTGAAAAAACTTTTCGACAAAAGCGAGCAACTAAATAGTAAAGCATAAAAAATGAAAATAAAATTATATTAGAAATCGGAATTCAATAACTTTTATTAAACAAGCTTCTACAATAGTCAAATTTGAAACTAAATTACTATTAAATTATTATCAAACATGAAATAAAGTGGTATTTAATTTTCATCACTTAAATTTTTGTCCACCAGCGGAAGAAGTGAAAACTTACACTTTAATGTAGGTATTTTGATAATGTAAAATAAACACTTATTTGTAGAAGAAGTGAAACTACTAAAGACTGATTCAACGGTAACAAACTAACAGAATGAAATATGACTAACAATAACTGTTCTTGTTACAAAGGTCATAAGGATAAAGATTATTGTGATTCCTCTACTTATAGGCCACGGGATTGGATTGGGGGAGCCAAGACACTACAGACAACTGTGTCTTATTACTTAGAAAGGAATGGAGCCTCTAGTATGCGATACAAATTGTAGTTACTAGCCCATCCCAACACCCAGACGCACACTAAACAAATAAGATAAGTCTCTCTTTGATTTCTTCCTGATCTGAGTGTTATCTTTGTGCAATAATTACCACCTATGTAGTTTCTCAAATTGTCCAACATTCTTTTATTGATTTATTGATAGGTGAAGGTGACTTAGCAAAACCATAGATAGCACATTTAACATCAACTTAACCTCAATAAATCCAAGTTAACGGTTTCAAATTCAAATGAATAAGTATCAATAAAATATGTCCATCAATCAGCTTAACACAAGGGGTCATTAGTATTCATAATAAAACATGTCAGTATTCCATAGTTAGCCATTTTCTAGATAAATATACGCCATGTTCACGACTATAAAAACGTGAGACGGAAAGCAATTTGAATGCATTAGCTTTCGCTGGAATCTGGCAATGTTTGTTGGACGTGAGATTTTGTTATATAAATAATAATTTTTAAATTGGTGCCTGGTAAAATATTTATAGTGATCATAATAACAATTGGTCTTACTTCCATAATACCCCCAAACTTATTGTTCCAAAATATATACACAAAAAGTGCGTTTTCAGTAATAACGGGAACGATTTATTTATAGTTTTCAATAGAACTAGGTATTTATTTATCCAGAGCGCACTTGCGAAAACATATTCCTAGTGATACCTTTCGAAAATTCAGTAAACACTCCCTTTCAAATAATCATTTCTAACAGAAAAAAGAAATTTGCTGCCTCAGGAATTTTATTCTTAAAGAGGCTACTAATCTAGATGCAATATCTAAAATAAAATTTTCAAGTCAACGCGTATTCTTCTCTACAGATTCCTGTGTCCCATCCGCGTCCCAATAAGGAGGTAGTGCATCAATTGTAAAGATACCAATATAGCGATCCCATTGTACGAGCTCTACCTAACTGGAGCCAGACGCACTTGTCACTAAGTGCAGACCAGACTGACGCCCAGGAACCAGCAAGCTATCTTCTAAAGAGAAATTATAGACTCCAATTTAGTATGTTAAACTTAAGTTTACTAAAGTTTTTTTTAGACTTTAAAATTTATATATGGCTCTCAGCTAAAAAAATCTGAATTGTAAGCGAATAGGTTTACTTTGAAATTGATCGAACATTGTAGACGAAATCAGCTTGAACCTGTTTTTATATAAATATTTTTTTATTTAAAGGTTGATTTGGACATGTATGTTCAAAAATCCTGTTAGACCTCTTAAATATAAAATCCTTGAACATACATGTTCAAAAAATACACACACAACATAACAACAAAACAAACTTCCTCTCTCTCTCTCTTTTCTTTTCTAATGATGACCCCCGCCCGCCGCTTGAGATACGATTGAATGTGTATGAATGGACCAACCAGTATAGTTGCAATACCTTATCAATTTTAATTGGGAGAGATGTGTAAATATGTACATAAAACCAATAGAGTGATACAGGACATGCTTAGACCTCCTAACCTGCCAATGGTGACATGCCTGACATTTGACACCACGCTGGGGGTTCTATCACAACACACTACAAACTCTACATTACACCTTCCTTGGTTGTATTGTTTTGATTACACTTTCAACGAAGCAATGATTTTCATTGATCGTTTTCAAATCTCGGATTTGTTTTTAGTGGTTTTGGAATGTATTTCCTAAATACACAGTATTATTAGCTTTTTCATCGCCTTCTCCACTTAACCCAATTTCATTGATCATAAACATTTCAATAAAAGCAGCTAAGTGCGTGTTGGATCAAGCAGAGTGACGAGTTCCCTAGTGGATATCCGCAAATTTGTCAAATCTTCTAAATTTACAATTTTACTTTTTACAACTTGGCTTTTCGCAGATCTTTATAAAATGTGTCTCGCAATTTTAACACGCGTCATTTTTCTTTGGCTATCCGTCTCTGCATTTATTACTGTGTCAAGTGCATTAGAATACGGATACTACGAAATGATAGCTATGGTTCTACGTTTGCCATTTACCTACGGAATCCTAAAGCTAGGTAACTCTCAAACTCAAGTCATTGACTTCCTCCGGACCGGAAGTTTAGATAATTCAACTACCACTACGAATATAGATGATTGACTGCAATCCACCATCTCGCTTCCTCCTTCCTGGAAAACTGTACGAGAGAGAAAGACGGAATGTATCGAAATACTCCTCACGTTCAAGGAAGTGGACATGATTTCTGATGCCCAAGAAATATTAATAGTGTGTGCATTGAATGAAAATTGTGTATATGTAAATATATAAAGATGGTGAGATAATAGTAGCAGTTTATTTTTAGACAGTTTCTTATTGACTTGCAAAGGAGCTTAGTGAGTTGTAAAATTCGTAAATATGTCTTTGCAAGTTCTTTATAACGACGATCTTTATGCTTATAAAACTTACAAGTTATATTTTTAAATACAAAACGTGTGACATTTAAACCTGCTAGATACATATATTTGTATATTTGATATAAAGTTTTATATAATACATACACTTTATAATTTTCAATACAGTTTTGTGACATTTTAACTTGATAAACTTATTTAGATTTCTAACAAAATAATAGGTATCTGTTAGGTATACTTATTCATAAATTTTCCTAAAGAACTGTTATCCTAATAAGTAGTGTAATATATGTTTTATCTAGCAAGCGTGAACATTATTTCTTTTGATTCCCTGGGTCCCCACGGACCCAGGGAATCAAAAGAAATAATCTTAAACCCGGAGAGCCTCGGTACCCCACGGTACCGAGGCTGTTCGGGTTTTCAAAAAGTTCTGAGCGTCTGGTCGACGCGACGCGTGACCCGAGAGCTGGCGGATATCTGGCGCAGCGCATCAGCATTGCCATACAGCGGGGCAATGCAGCCAGCATCTTGGGTACGCTTCCGACTGGTATTGATATGGATCAGTTGAGCTACCTGTAGATTGTTTGCAACAGTCTGCAGTTAGCTTAATTGTTTCTATTTTAAGTACTAATTCTAATTTGTTTTTATTTTTGAATTGTAATTTTCTTTGTCAATAAAGATTTAAATTTATTTTAATTAAGCTTGTAAATATTTACAATTTCAATATAACATTTAATATTTCTACGCCGCGCCCAGGGCCCAGACACTTTATTTGACACGATGGCAAAGATCAATGCTATACTTGCGTTTTTTTTTTCCATTATGAGGCCGCAACATCCTCGCATTTCTATAAATATCTTGTACCATTATTACCGATTTACTATAGACGCAAAAAAAAAAACGTAGCTTCTACTTAGCAGAAAGTCGCGAATTTATTGACACACGCTTTTTAAAGCTCCAGCTTTATAAAGCGTGTGTCTATAAATTCGAATTTATATCCACTTTACTTACCTTCTGCAATGTTGGCTATAAATATTTTTTTAAAAACGTCGGGCCTAACTTGTGTAACTTTAGAATTAGGTAATTATATCATGAGATTTGAAATTGACACAAAAATTTTAATTGAAAGGAATTCTGTAATAAACATCCTTAAATCATCAATAAGTATCTTTTTTCTATTGACTTTTTTAAGTTATTTAATACAAACTAGCTTCGGCCCGCGTCTTGGCGCGCTTTTCAAGTAGCCTATGTCCGTCCCCAGGATACAGTTACCTGGCTGCCAAATTCCATTAAAATCCGTTTAGCCGTTTAGGCGTGACAACGTAACAGAATTACTTTCGCTTTTCTAATATTAGTATGGATATTTGTTGGTTGCGTTTCGACACGAGACGCGAATAAAAATAACGCATCATTTTATTTTAAACCCGCACGACTCCAATCACGAAAAATTAAACGTCTAGTCTAGTAATCTCTACCGAAAGAGACAATTGTCATAAGCTGTCGACAGGCCTAATTGAAATTTATTGCATCTCATCTACTACGGAACGTAATCGTTGCTAACACCAAGCAATAATAACTCCTAACTCTGTTACATAAAGTTGTATTTTCGTTGGTGGATTTTGATTTACGTTCCGTTCCATGGTAGCATCTTTATTTATTGTGGTCGGGCAATCGAAGATAATGCCTGCATTCGTGATTTGAGACAATCACAGGGCTTATTTTATTGGATCAAGTCGGCTTTAGATGGATTAAATGGATCAAATTGAACATACGCTGCGAAGTAAATAAATGGTTGTACATTCTTGTGTCCCCACTTGCAGAAATTACGGGGTTTCCTTTTTGAATTAGGAACGTGTGTTTGCGCCTTTTTGCGCTTTTTTTGTTTTTTTGTATTCGGCCAGTAAATCAAATCAAGATACAAAAGAATATCAGATTATCTAGAGGATAAAAAAGCTTGGGACGGGATTTGCTCCAACTCGAAAAATAACAACTAACTACAAGGCTCTTCAAGGGTTTTTTCGCCGCTTCTTTACTTTAGTCTACATACCGAAGCGACTGAAATCAAAAATATCACTTTATTTCCGTGTCAGTGTTTAATTATTAAGAATTTGACCTTTACTAAGTGTACATTTAATGTACTTATGGAAATAAAGAGTTTTTGACTTTGACTTTCAAAACGACCCTATTTTGCCTAATCATTTTATTCATGTATTATCCCTACCACCCCGACAATACTTAAAACATTCAATGACCCGTTTCTAATCTAAAGTTATAACTTTGAAAAGCAGTTAATGCAAAAAGCTATAAAATAATCATTCTTACATTATTTCTAGGCTTTCCCAGCATCGGTAATAGCGTATTAAAAATCATTACAAGTTTATGTAAAGGAGGCATTAATATGTGTATTTCTAGCTTTATCCGTGTTATTTACTCTGGCAGAATGCAAAGTATTTTAGTGCGATAGCTAACTAACGAGCTAAGTTATTACGAAGGTATAACAATGTCTAAAAACTTAGGTAATACTTAACTTATTTATAAATGTAGTTTAACACAGATATGTAGATACACTTCGTCAGTTATATCAAATCCTATTTCAGTGCAGGGATATGGAGGCAGGAAACCTTGTACTTTATATTACTACCCTTTTTGTATTACTTAGGTACCTCCATGTTATATTGTTATTGTTTTTCGTTTGTTTATTTTTTACTTGTTTTTGTACCAATTACGGAGGCCACAGTCGACGGTTTTAAAAAAACCAAAAACTTTTGAACTATTTATTAACTTTAAACTTTTACAAAGCTCGTAAAGTAAAATTATTCTAAGTTAAAACTAATGAAGCTACGCTCGGTCGATGCAAGTACCTAGCGTGGAATGACGTGACCGCGGTCGCGGCAGGGCACGCTGAGGGAAAGACGTCATCGCTGAGTCGGCAGAGTATGTACTGCCCGAATGACAATTATACTGCCCGAACCACAAGTACTGCAGTCCACGGCTGCAGATTAGGTGCATAGTTTCTATGTAACACCTCCATCCTCAGAGCAGCAACTATTTGAGAACATTGAGCGAAAATGTTGCTGGAGTAGTCTCCCGGGGTGTAGATCTGTCTGGAACGGCGTATGTGTGCTCTGGAGTATGTCCTTTCTCGTTTGATGGATCCTCGATCGTTAGCTTGGAACGTTTTCTATGACGTCGTACTATAATGATAATAACAAGTACAGCTGCACCGAATAGAGTAATGTAGAGTGGTAAAGTCGTATGATAAAATGTACCGTCTATTGGTTTTAAATCTAATGGGCGCTGTAGTAGAATCTTGTCTTCTAAGTGGTGAAGTCCATTGAGATTGGTTGTAGTCAATTTGAGATGAGGGACGCTGTAGTTTTCTTCGATGGTGAGGTTTCTTGGGATTTCTGTTATCTTCAGCGGCTGTCCCTTTATTTGGTCGTTGGTGTTAATGATGAAAAACTCGTTAGTGTGAAGAGAACATTTTTGTGGGATAGTGGCGATAACTTCCGCATAGAGTTATGAATTCTTGACGTCCGCATTGTAGTCTCGTTCTAGTTGGTCTAGGAAAGATAAGGGTGTAGTGTCGGTCGTCTAACTGCTCCATGGCTTCCTTCGTGAGAGTTATTCTAGTTGGCTGGCATGACGTGTCCAGGGATTGATGAATGATGAGATTCTGGATACAATCAGTTTGTTCCCGGGGCTGGTGGTTGATGCTTTCTTCGCAGAGGCGGTGTCGATTAAACTTCGGGCATTCAGCCTCCATGTACATGAAAGCTTTCCCATCGGTTGCCAGGAAAGGATATGAAGGAATAATGGTTTGGTTAAGTTTGTTCGGGACAATGGATAGTTTGTAAAAATCGAAGCTACTAGGAGAAACTATTGGGAATTTAAATATGATTACTAGTCTTTTCCCTACAAAATAAGAGCCTGGTTTTATGATCGTATAATATTCACGCAGGTCATCGTCGAGTACCTCATCTTTACTATAGATAGTCTTAAGCTTATTTACCATACTTTCTAAGTTATCTATTCCTAACATACTATGATGTGTGCTCGATGCACGTACAAAAGCTAACATATTTTCTATCCTATTTAGTTCTAAAGATAAATCATCCGTGTTTTCACTGATGATGGCTAAAAGCTGCGCAAACTTTGCGTACTTTGAGAGACTGGTCTCAGCATAAGCATTACTATCTAAAATTAACCCTAATGTCGTATTTATCTTCTCCTGATTTTCTGCAATACTCGCAATTATCTGTGTGCATTGGGTCATCCAGTCTTTGTTAAGGCTAATATGGTCATTGAACTCAGATAACATCTTATGTTCATTACTTTCTAGTATCTTAATAGCATTATCATAACGCGCCGCATCTGAATGATCCAAGTTACCAGTAACGCTTTTAATTAAAGATCCTAGACCATCAATTAGACCTCTTTTGAAGCGATTAGGCTCTAAGCCTTTCAGCTGGAAATTTACTTTATCAAGTTTCTTAGAGAGATGATCAAGCTGTATATCGTAAAGATCTAAAGTATTATTTTCCAATTTAGTCTTGAAATAGGTAATCTGGTCGCGAATAGAGTCGATCTGATGTTCTAAGTCCGTTAATTCTAAATACTGTAGGAAAGAATGGTAGTGGGTGATAAGTTTGGCTTGACCAAGTTTAAAGGGAAGAAGTCCTGGTCCATCGTCAAGGCTCTCAAGTCTTATCTCCAGTGCCACCGTCAGATGTAGTATCAGTAATAGTCGAATCCTGTAACAATTTGGACTGCTTAGGTACTCGCTTTATACGATTCTTGGCTACGGGTCCCTTCTTTTTAGATGTATATATATGGATTGGGAGGTCGGCTAAAACTTTATCTTGAGTGAACCGTGGTGCTAGCTTTTGCCTTGCAGCAAAAGGGTTTTTGACAAATACCTGCTGGCCTGGTTCATATCGTACTTCAGGTTCTCGATTTTTATTCCTATTAGTCATCAGAGTCGTGCGGTCAGCAGTAGTAATCTGGTTGATTGCCTCATAAACCGTCTTCATTTGATCTCGATGTGTCAGGATATACTGTTGCATAAGGTGTTCTGTCAAGTCAATGTCAAGAGGGTCCCTAGGGTCAAAATGTCCTCTTATTATGTCATGGGGTCTACATTTGGTAAAGCTATGAATCGAACTGTTATAGCCTAATATTGCGTAAGGCATTTGGTTAACGATTGGTTCATTTTTATTCTTAACCTTAAGGATTCTCAAATGCTCTAGCAGTGTCGAATGGAAACGCTCTACGATCCCGTTATCATTCGGCGAGTTAGGTAAAGTCCTATGATGATTTACCTTATGTAGTCTTGTAAACTCAGTAAACAGTTGGTTGGTGAATTCTGTCCCATTGTCTGTCACTAAGGTCAAAGGAAGTCCGTGATGTGTACAGAAAGTTAATAGTCCTTGTATGATACTAACTGCTGTACCATCTCTCAAGTGGTAAGCCTGACCATACTTAGAGAAAGAATCTACGAAGGTCAAGTACTTTTCTGTCTGTGCTGTAAAAAGGTCCATATGCACTATCTCGAATGGTTTCGAAGCTGGGGGTACAATATTAAATTGTGGCCTAATAGGGTTCCTATCGTATTTACTTTGACCACAAACTGTACATTCATTTATATACTTAGTTATCTCGTCCTTCATCTTCGGCCAGTAATATCGGCGAGACAAAGCTAAGTAACATTCATTAATGCCTCTATGGTTTGTCTTTCCATCGTGATAATGCTTTATTATTTCCTGCTGTTTTAAATACTCCTTTACGTCTTCTAGTTCAGTTTTTGCTAAAACTAGTTTCATAGAAGAGCTTTTAAAGTGCTTTTGTATGATTGGGATGATAGCATACATGCCTAGTGGGGGAGTAATCTTTAAAGCGGTCTTAATCTTGGGATTCACATACTCTTTGATGGCGTTAACTACATCTTCCTCAAGGGTGGATTGTGAGACTTGTATAAAGGTACGAGTATGTGTGTCAAAAGGTTTCGTCGCTGTAGTACGTCGTTTTATGTCACCTACGATTGTGAAGTAGATTTGCCTTTGGAATTTATTAACTGGATCGTCTGTTATTGGTACTTCGAGTATGGGGTCTTCAGCAGAAGTATGTGCTGTGGCAGTATCAGAGTTTGAACGCTGAGATTGAGAATGATGGGCAACTAATGAATCTATTTCTGACATGAAAGATTCCAGCTCTTCATTATTGATCTCTACTCGGGATAAAGCATCTGCATTAGTATTTTTCTTTCCCGGTTTATGTTTGACATTAAAATCGTACTCGCTTAGTTTTAGCTTCCATCGTGTAATCTTAGAGTTAGGTTCTTTCATGTTCATAGCCCACTGTAAAGGCTTATGATCACTCATAACCGTGAATTTACGCCCAAATAAGTATGGCCGGAAGTACTTAGTAGCCCATACTATGGCTAAAAGCTCCTTCTCGATGGTTGAATAGTTAAGCTCGTTATCGTTCAAAGTCCTAGACGCGTAACAAATAGGTTTGTCTGAACCGACAGATCCTTGAGAAAGTATGGCTCCTAGTGCCACATTTGAAGCGTCAGTTGTTAAAATAAAGTCCTTGGTAAAGTCAGGGTATTGTAGTATCGGGTCATTAGTTAGTAGTCGCTTACATGTCTCAAAGCAGTCTATGTAGTTAGCGTCAAGAGTGATCTTATTCACTTTCTTAAGGCATCTAGTCATAGGTTTGGTGATACGGGCAAAGTCAGGGATGAACTTCCTGTAGTACCCTAAAAGTCCTAAGAATTGCTTAATTTCCTTGCTAGTTTTGGGCAAAGGATATTTCTGAATGGCAACGATTTTGTCTGGGTTAGGCTTTATACCGTCTCTACCTATGATATGGCCAAGGTAAGCTGTCTCTAACTGTAAAAATTCCGATTTATCCATTTGGATCTTAAAGTTGGACTCTCGTAACCTAGTGAAGACTTTCTCTAGGTTTATCATATGTTCTTGCAAGGATGTACTAAAGACGATTATATCGTCGAGATAGACAAGGCAGATCTCGTTTTGCAGTCCTCTGAGGACATTATCCATTACTCTCTGAAAGGTGGATGGCGAGTTTTTTAAACCCATTGGCATTCTCATAAATTCAAAATGGCCGTGTTCGACGTTGAAAGCTGTCTTCTCAATGTCATTAGGGTTCATCTCAACCTGATAGAACCCAGAGGCAAGATCTAATGTGGTAAAATATTGACATCTACCTAATTTGTCTAAAACGTCCGAGATGTTAGGTATGGGATATTTATCATCGATGGTCTTTTCGTTTAGTTTGCGGAAATCTACTACTAATCTCCACTTCTGCTTACCAGAAGCGTCGGCTTTCTTTGGAACTACCCAGATAGGTGAGCTCCAGGCTGAGTCAGATGGTCGGATAATCCCTTGATCTAGCATCTTGGTAATCTGGTTTCTAACCTCCTCGCGATGTACATAGGGGTACCTATAGCTCTTAGTAAAAACCGGTAATTCGTCTGTCGTCCTAATACTGTGCTTGATTTTGTTAGTGAAAGTCAGTGCCTCTCCTTCTATATAGAATACGTCAGCAAATCGTCCGCACAGGGTCT
The DNA here is from genome assembly GCA_963662085.1 of Eupithecia inturbata. Classification (NCBI taxonomy): domain Eukaryota; kingdom Metazoa; phylum Arthropoda; class Insecta; order Lepidoptera; family Geometridae; genus Eupithecia; species Eupithecia inturbata. Next base: position 10,231,374 of record OY759196.1, read on the forward strand.
CTAAATTAGCTCGCTCCTCGACGTTTAAATGTTTAGTCCTTAGGTTCTGTAAAACCTTTTTTACTCGAGTGGGGTCCTGTTCGATTTCGGTTTGCTCTATATTATAGACATCTACCTGGGTTGTCGTGTCCTTAAACGAAATAACTATATCGTTGTTAGTCATGTTCTCTACTTCAACTATTCCAGTCTTGTCAGTCACGGTAGTGATACACTCGTGTATAAGACAGTTACACATTAATTGCTCAGTCACAAATATGTCACCGTCAGGATGTTCGATCGGGATGTTAACCAGTCTGGATGAGTTGGCAGGAATCGTTTCCTCACGATTTGTTCTCCTACACTGATAACGAGACAGTGGTATTCTAGCTAACTCAGTTACCAGTACATTGTTCTTCAGATCTATCTTACAGTTCTCCAATAGATCTAGCCCTATCAATCCATCAAAGTAGTTATGAAACTTGTAGATGAAAAGCTTTATATTGGATTGATCGCTAAATTCTGCAAAATGGGGTATAGTGATCGAATAGTCATGGGTGCTAGTCACGCGTGAATTTGTGACTTCGAAAGGATCAAAATCCTTTGGCACATGTGAAAAGAAATTACATGTTGCTTCAGGACTAATGAATGATTGATTGGCCCCGGTGTCAATCAGCAACTTAAGAGGAGGGTTCGATGTTTGAATAAACCGTAACTCCTTTTTTGACTGTAAATTTAATTCTATTTTAGTTCTCTGTTGGAACGACCCGAAGGAAAATCCTGATCCTTCTGTTCGAAAGGCAATTGCGCGGGCTCAATAGCTATTGAGTTCGATGGTACATTGTCAGTGGTCTGAGGGTCGTCCTGTTCGTTACAGTAATATTCCGGAACGCTCTGGTAGCCGTAGAAGTTACCATAGTCAGTCTCTGGATAGTCACTGTCAGGGTAGTAGTACTCGGGGTAGTAATAGTCAGAGTAGTCACCTACCTCATTATAGTTCATTTCCTTAGACTTAAAGTAATTAGTCGGGGGAGGATTGCCAAATTTACGCCAATCATGTCCCTGGATAGTAGGGGGAAGAGTTTTCGTCACAAAATGACTCACACCGCTCATAGGCTTCGATCCTTGATTTTGAGGGGTTGCGTTCCTAGGGGGAAACCTAAATCCGCTATTCTGAGCGCTATAGTTTGGAGGGGGTGCTCGGAACATCTGCTGCGTACGCGAGGGCTGTAATGGCATGCGCTGTGGGGGATGGAACTGAAAAGCTGGACGCCAATGCTGCGGTTGCGGCTGCGGGTGCATCTGCGGTTGCGGTTGCATGGGCATAGGCCTTTGGACACCAAAATTAAATCCCTTCGGTACACTGAAATTATTAGGTGCTAGGTACGGTACCTTAGATGATGTCTGCGTCGCTGGATTCCGGCTAGGTTCGTTCCTATGCTGTAAGTACATCACATTCAATTCCTCCTGTACAAATTCCAAAGCCTTTTCGATAGTAGGGGGCCTCATACACCGTATACGGGCCCCTAGAGGTTCTTTCAAACCTCGTACGTAAGACTGCATAGTAAGTTTACGGTACAAATCACGTTTCGCCTCCACGGTGGTAGGCACAATCTCATGCAGTGTCACATACGTCATTATCGTACTAAAAAGGGTCTGGCATTTGTCGTAAAATTCCTGTGGAGAGTCATTTCCCTGCGTTAATAAGGACAGGTCATTGTAAAGGGCGCTTTCGTCTCTCTGATCCGCAAAATTATTAATGAGTGCATTCCTAATCCCTAACCAATTATCGGGAATGCCATTGGCATTGATGGTCCGGGATGCTGGGCCTGTTATTTTATTAAGGATGCCGTTAATAAGGCATAAATTCGATAGCTCGTGCCCTGGATCAGTGCAGATAAATTGAGTCACTAATTGGTCGCATATTCTTATAAATCTGGTAAGGATGTTCGGGTTCCCGTCGAATTCCGGGACCATGCGAAGTGCCTTATAGATATTATCTGTTTCGTAAGCCATTTCGTTCGTTTCGTTAACTACTATACTATCGTTACTTTCTAGCAAATTATCACTATTATCTAAATTTCTTAAATTATCAATCTCGCTTTCCCTACGGCTCTGCCTTGAGGAGGCCGATTCCTCCTCTATTTTTCTGGGGTGGAAAATGGTGGGAAAGGAGGCAACACTTTAAAGAAAGTTTCAAAGTACTCACATTTGGTCTCTTCTTACACTGATTGTCAAGTGCGCCGTCGTCCGTGTGCCCGTAGATTCAAGATACGCCGATGAAGACTTAAAAGCTCAAACAGGGGTCTGTTCGTCTGGAACCGATTTTGGGAATTTCCTGGACGAATACGCACTGCTTCGACGTATCCTACCGCCTGCGCCAATTACGGAGGCCACAGTCGACGGTTTTAAAAAAACCAAAAACTTTTGAACTATTTATTAACTTTAAACTTTTACAAAGCTCGTAAAGTAAAATTATTCTAAGTTAAAACTAATGAAGCTACGCTCGGTCGATGCAAGTACCTAGCGTGGAATGACGTGACCGCGGTCGCGGCAGGGCACGCTGAGGGAAAGACGTCATCGCTGAGTCGGCAGAGTATGTACTGCCCGAATGACAATTATACTGCCCGAACCACAAGTACTGCAGTCCACGGCTGCAGATTAGGTGCATAGTTTCTATGTAACATACCTGTGTCCAAATAAATGATTTTTCTATTCTATTCTATGCCGAGCAATGACATTAGACATTAGACAAAATGTATTTATTAAAAGTCTGATAGTCGCGTACAGTTTACTTCAAAATGCTTACTATCTACTTAGGTTAAAACTATTTAAAACTTATATAGGTACAATTTTTGATACATTATCATGTAAATAGAAGCTAGGGTAGGTATCATTGGACAGGTCTACATGTTGGAATTCAAGCAGAAATGTATAGATACAATACTTGTCCTAAATCTAAAATGCCATTAAAAAGACCAACTAATGACATAATTGTAAGTTAATGTCTCATTTGCTGTGCGGTCGTGTTTCCCACATTGCCGTGACTTGTGGCTTTCTAATAGTACCATTTGGGAAGCACTTGAAACATCGAAATGTTTTAGGAATGTACTTCGGTACACTATTGTTTTTAATGGGACGAAATGAAATTATCGTCGAAATTATTGTGGACAATTTTCATCTTTTTGTCGTCATCTACAATCTGACGTAAATTTTAAAATATATAAATCTTACGTATATAGGTCCTGATGCAAATGGCATTAATAACATAGAGAGGCCTATGGCCAATTGCCCAGCAGTGGCCTATGGCTTATAAGGCGCTGTAAATGTTTTTATGTTGTATTGTTTCTAGGTTGTTAAACTCAAATGTACTGTTTGCTATTATTATTTAACAAAGAACTTTTATTAATCAAATTAAATTATGCCCAGCAGTGGGTTGACAAATGCTGGTGATGATGACGTTTTATTTTTAATGCTACCAACGTGAGTTCTGCAATGAACAATAAAAATACATACTACATACAAACAAATTAGAACTAGTATTTACAATTGAAACAATTAAGCTAACTGCAGACTGTTGCAAACAATCTACAGGTAGCTCAATTGATCCATATCAATACCAGTCGGAAGCGTCCCCAAGACGCATTGCTATATACAGTAAATGATTTTAAAAATACAGATAGGTACCTAGAACTGATATATAATGTCTAATAGCGATGAAACTAGCATCCTGAGTATTTAGGTACCTAGACATTAAGTATTGGTAATTTTAATTGTGTTAATTTGATTATATATACCTAACTATTTAATTTTTAAATGTAATTGTATAAGGATTATGTGTCTGAAATAAAAGATTAATATTATACAATTAATTTATATATATGTATATATAAATGCTCGATTTAAAATACATTTTTTACGATAGAAAATTATATATTATAAAACTATTCTACAGTAAAAAATATAACAGAACGGCGAATCACGGCCGCGAAGCTAGCCTCAAGTGTGAACAGGGCTTATTATTAATAACGTCAGGTATATATATGACTAGCTGCATCCCGCTGCTTCGCACGCTTTTTTCCGGAATAAAAGGTAGCCTATGTCCGGCCCCGGGATACCATCTATCTCGCTGCTAATTTTGACCGAGATCCGTTCAGCCGTTCTTGAGTGATAAATAGTGTAACTAACACGACTTTCTTTTTCTATGTATAATTAAAAATATCTATCTATGTGATGTATTGTATTAAGTAAATCAGTTATCTAGTACCACTATTATTATTAAAACATGCTTGTTGAGGTCGTCTCTAGCCTAAACGAACGCTAAAGTCAAATTGAAACAAATGAATTCTGTCGATTTGACCGACATGGCGCTTACAAGTATTCGCACAGAAAAAAATAATAAATTTTCACCGCACTTTGGACGTCCGACAGAATTACCTAGTTTATATATATATGTAGATAGATATGTTGTTTTGCTAAAAGAGAAGTCCTATTATTTTCTGAAGATAATGACGATAATGAAGAGACTGAAAAATTTTGATTTATATTTTAGAACTGTCAATCACAGAGACTAAATCATATCCTTTGCTACTAATATTAAAAAGGCGAAAGTTTGTGTAGTTGTAATAATGTTTGCCCTTTTTTTTTTTTTTTTTTTTTTTCTCGGCCGAGGAAATTCGTTTACGAATAAACTGGTCTGGGGGGGACCAGAATTATGTGGGACTCGACGTCCTGATAAGGACGTAATATAATACCCACTAAAACCTCTCCGGTGACCCTTCTCTCGCCATTTTCGCCGAACCACGGGAACATATAAACCTACCGCGGCCCGACTGGCGTCCCCTCTTCCTCCCATACATAGCCGGCGAGCCCACCATCCACACACTCGCCGACCCCATTCATCCGTCACGTTTCCTCCCCCCGATTGGGGCACAGACAGGACATACACAGTTGAAGCCGCGAATGTCGAACTCTGTGCCCAGATGGGCATTTCTGCCCCATACTACCAGGTATGGGTCTCGCATACACACGCACAAATACTCCCACTCTCACTCAAACTTGTCTAACATACGGTTCTCATTTATTCAATAATGTTTGCCCTACGACAACGCCAAACCTACTGAACAGATCGAGCTGAAATTTTGCACACATAAAGATCTGGACCTGGAATAACATATAGACTACTTTATATTCCAAAAAAAACGCATGCGAAGCCGCGGGCTGAAGCTGGCCTAGAAATAAAACTAATAAAGTGTCAATGCTAGCTCTTTCCAAAGTAAAGTCTGCGTCCACGGCTATTATCTATCCAATAGGTCATTACAAGACAGGCGTCATACCCGATATCCGGTAGTCCATCATTGCTTCCTTGTCCACACGATGTGCGAATGATAATGTACAAGACAAGAGAACTATTGAATTCTGCCCGTGGCTTCGCACGTGTTTACTGGGATAAAAGGTAGACCGAAATACCATATATTTCTATGACGAATTTCCTTAAGATCCGTTCAACTGTTTTGGCGTGGAAGCGTAACATACAGACAAACATTACTTTCGAATTTATAATATTACTTAGTATGGCTAATAAACTTTGTAGGTATGGAGAAGTAAGATCCTAAAATAAAGTACCTAAAATAAATATCCTTACTTTAATATTATAAATTAAAACAGAGTTACTTTAGAGTAACTCTGTCTGTCTTTGTGTCTGTCTGTCTGTTACCTTTTCACGCCTAAACGGCTGAACGGATCTCAGTGAAATAAGCCAGGGAGGTAGATGGTATCCCGGGGACGGACATAGGCTACTTTTTATCCCGGAAAAAAGCGTGCGAATATTTTGGCCCCTAGGCGGGAATGGAACCTGCAAACTCCTGCGTCGCAGGCGGACCTCGCGCGCTGCGCCGCAGAATATTGTGACTACTGAAAACCATTTTCCGATTTACGGATCCATTTGCGAAATGTTCAAATTCTTTTTGGAGTCACTCTTACCGTTGCCCAAACGTGGTACAGTTTCAAAATTAAATATGTTTATGACGAGTAAGAAAAACACAAAAAATGTTTCATCGGCAACTATTCATCGATGTAACGTTACTTCGAATCCTGGATTCTTCGGTGTTTCATTATAACGTAACGTTATTAGTACAATGTAACGTTACTTCGAAAAGTCAGACAAACTCCACGTTATTGTTGAAGACATATGATACAGACGTTCGAATCTATTATTGGGTCACTGACATGGTCCTTTAACAATAATAAGGAACACGACGATTTTCTACGGCGTCAGCGTATTACGTCTTCAAATGACCATAGACCTCAAGCTGCAAGCGCGCGGCAACCAAGCGTACGCGGTTCGCCACCTTAAGTAAAAACGTCGGCGCGAGCGCCAGCGCTTGAGGGGATAGAAAGAAAGAAAATAAATTTATTTGGAACACGACGATTTTCTACGGCGTCAGCGTATTACGTCTTCAAATGACCATAGACCTCAAGCTGCAAGCGCGCGGCAACCAAGCGTACGCGGTTCGCCACCTTAAGTAAAAACGTCGGCGCGAGCGCCAGCGCTTGAGGGGATAGAAAGAAAGAAAATAAATTTATTTGGGGCCTTAATACATAACACGACACATTACAGTCACAAGCAACACATAAGATTATATATTTAAACAAGATCCGTCAAGTGCGAGTGTGACTGCCGAGGGTTTCGGACGGTTGTCAAGTAGGTACCTATACCAATAGTAGGTACTATGGGTACTAGTTAGAGACTTTGCTGAATTGATGAATACCAAAAAATTCAAGGTCTTTCAGATATTGTATCGGTTTGCAAACTTCGGAGTATACAGGGTAATATAATAATAAAATCTTCGACTTTTTTCAAAATAATTCAAAAAGTATTAAACCTACAGGAGTTTCAAAACCTGTTTTGAAATGTTCAAACCGATACCTTTCATTTGATACCCCGGTGAGGTAGCCCCCCTTTTGAAAATTGTTCCCCCCTTTTTGACCATTTTTCAAATCATGTTATACGTACTGACTTTTCAATATTTTTACATCTACAAACGCTTCATACATTTTAGATGGATCGCTCTGCAAACTTCGGAGATAGGGAGGGGGGAATGGGTAATTTTTTGATATTTTTCGAAATATTTCAAAAAGTAAGAAATCTTTCATTTGACCATTATAGGTTTCTTTAAAATTTTATTTTAATTTCTCTTTTTTTTCTTTTATTTTGTACTGGCGCACGAAATATAATTATCATTTAAAATTTCACGTTATTTGCTGCTGTAGTTACAGAGATATTAAAGACCGGAAAAAAGGACAGAAAAAGCGATCTTCAAAACCCTAAAACAAAAAATAAAACAGATACAATTAAGCAAAGTGTTAGGTACTTAAGGCTGGTGTATGGCCTAACGACCTTAAGAACACACAATAATTATCTGTAGCCGTATATATAATTATTTTTTATTTGTGAATTTTTCAATTTGTGTATATTACTTTTTTGGATATTTCTTCTAAACGCTGTTGATTTTGAGTATTATTCTTTCACTCAAACATTTGTCAAAGTATTTTACACAAATTGAACATATCACGAATAAAAATAGGCTACAGATAATTATTGTGTGTTCTCACGGCCGTTGGGCCCATATACGATGATCAAATTAAACCCATATACGATGATTATTATGCAACTAGCGTTCTATTCTACTGTTTGTACTAAAATTATTTATTCTCTACCGAACATGCCATAGAGTCATTCATTATAAACCAAAGTTTTTTTTTTATAAGCGATTTTCGGGTCTTTTGTTAGTTTTGTTAAGTTTTCTAATGATCAAATTAAAGTTAGTCACTTCCTTGACAGTCAAAGGAAGTGTATCTCAAAATAGAATAAAGGTTAGTAGAAAATAATTTAAACTTTATTAACTACCTACTAAGGAAATATCGGTCAAATTACAATAATAGGTAAAATAATTTGGATCCTTCATTATGTATAGATAGGTATGACGAGTTTCAAATTAATGGGATTGTTTTAAAAAAACTAAATATGATAATTGTTTTAAAATTCCTTATTTACACTGGTTTAAAGGTTTGCGGGACAAATTACTAATTCCTCGGGAATAAAAATATATTATGAGACCATCTGTGGATTATTTTCTATACAATAACGAAAGAATTTTCAATATCGATCCATAATTGACAGAGAAATCGACGAACATAAAAAAAAACATAAGTACAGCAGAACATAGAACCTCTTCTTTTTTTAATGTCAGCTAACAAGAGAAATTGTTGTGTAGTAGGTAGGTACCACCATTGAACAGAGTTCAATTCAGTAAGTATTTAATTTTATTGCAAGCGCCAACAAACATTATTTTAGTCGAGTACAGAAGGGCGACGGAATCGGGACACTGGCCGCATAGAATCGTACAGTTCGAAAATAGAACAGTGACAATGAAAAAGAGAAGTAAATCTAAGTATTCAAAATTGGAATTCTATCTTCGTGACGCGTTGCTAAGCAATAAAGATTGAATTTAATCTAACTAGCTGAATGGCAAAATGTAAAAGTAGCAAATTGCAATTATTCCCGTTCTTCAGTTTTTATTAGACTCTCTCTCTCTATAGATTAAAAAAAACAGTTATCTACATAGATCTATGTAAAATCTGTAGATATGGTAAGTTCTCCCAGTGCTTACTCAAAAGCTGGCCTGTGTTACACACACACACGTAAACACTCGCTCACAGTTACATTTCCAATCTTGTGCAATAATTATAATGAACAAACACTAGGGCATTGCTGTACTCTTTAACGACCGATGTGGACGACCGATGTGGCGCGGCGGGCGAAGGTCCGCCTGCGACGCAGAAGGTTGCGGGTTCGATTCCCGCCTTGGGACAAATGTTTGTACGATCTGCAAATATTTGTTCCGGGTGTTCTGGGTATTTTCTATGTATAATAAAAAATATCTATCTATGTATGTATTGTATTAAGTTTATCAGTCATCTAGTACCCATAACACAAGCTCTGCTTATTTTGGGGCTAGATGATGCTGTGTGGATTGTCCAGCATTATTTATTTATTATTATTTATTTATTTAAGCCAACAAATCACATTAAATTACGTCGTAGAAAGCACGGGCAACACGAACCCCAGTCCGACTATGACTGCGGTGGACCTAATTGCACTTAATTTAAGCCTTCCACTTTCGAGAAGCTAGTACCTCATCTCCCCTTCTTCACTTAGATCGATGGTTATCTAGATTCCCTAACATTACAACAAATGACTAGCAAAATTTTATGATTTACGTAAGTGCTCTGCTTCAAATTTACTAAACACCACTAATGGGGGCTATCCTTAGAACCAACTCTAAACACCAAACTATTCAGCTGAATGTTTCCTATTGTGGTTTATAGTTTCGAGGAAGCTTTCATTGCTAGTTTGGCCCTGGCCGTGAATAAATATTTTGAAACTCGTTATTGTTCTTCATTCATTTTGCAATTAGTTGGGCTATGAAACTAAAAAAGCTTACTAAAATTAACCAAGCTGAACTTGATATTCTTTCTTTAAGATACCTAGGTACTATTCGAGAATAGCTTGTCATACTTATTTATATGTATGCAAAAGAATGTCATACTTATCTACTTATATATTGACGACCGAGGTGGCGCGGTGGGCAAAGGTCCGCCTGCGACGCAGAAGGTTGCGGGTTCGATTCCCGCCTTGGGACAAATGTTTGTACGATCTGAAAATATTTGTTCCGTGTGTTCTGGGTACTTTCTATATATAATAAAAAATATCTATCTATGTTATTGTATTGTATTATGTAGGTATATCAGTCATCTAGCACCCATAACACAAGCTCTGCTTACTTTGGGGCTAGATGGTGCTGAGTGGATTGTCCAGCATTATTTATTATTTATTTATTTAAATATACTATTAGCTATGTCTACAGTTTTGCAAAACACAATTTACTGCCAATATATAATTTTCATCCACTTTTACGCAGCACATTCAATGAAACGGTTATGATTTATTTCCCAGAAATAACCACGTTCACAAAGATAGCTACCATTACGGCAATGCCGGTTTGGCAAGGATTGTAATGTAAACTTTCCTTGAAAATGTAATTCTGTTCTATTAGCAGATGCTTGTTATACCGAATAATAAGATGCTCTTGAAAATATTGAAAACGATTTAGTTATTTTTATTATAACATTGCTTTGCAAGAAAATCATTAAAATGTGGTGTGGTCTACGTTATTATCAACAGGGGAAACTAAAAAGTAGACATGTTGATCTAAAAACAATGATCAAAAGAATTAGAACGCTAATTGTTAAGAAGTCGATAAACCTCATTCGATTTCCATGGATTTCGCAAAACCATGTCATTAATAAGAGTATTTACCGTTTGTTGTAAAAAGATTACGAATTGACAGCATTTTGAACAATTTCGTGTTTTTATTTAATTCTGTTAACATAAATTGAGTTTGACGACACAACACTGGTTGGAAGCCCAGTCCATCTTTTTCATAATAAGAGTATTTTTAGACCTAAACCTAAAACACAGCAGGTATTTTAATCAACCTTGCCAACGTGGTTTCAAAACACTTATTAAAGTCAACGAACTTATAATTACGATATCTAAACAAATGTGCGTAACGCGTAACGTCGATCTGTCACCACCAAACGGTCACCAGCTCATAAATCAGCACTGGCTCAGTGCGAATTTATTTTGACGTACTTACTAGTATAATCTGTGTTTTGACCTAAATATATAAAAAAAAAATTTAATATCTTTATTGACAAAGAAAATTACAATTCAATAATAAAAACAAATTAGAAGTAGTATTTACAATTGCAACAATTAAGCTAACTGCAGACTGTTGCAAACAATCTACAGTAAATAATAAATAAAAATAATTAGTTTTTTAAAATAATTTAAAATTTGCCTTGTCTTTTTGTTTCTTTGTTAAGCGTTACAATTTTTTTTTTTTACTTTTGTGGGTGATACAACTACTTACTTAAATAAGTATATTATTATACAGGTCAGGTAAGTATACCTAACAAATCTTATCCTAGCTTCTATAGCTTAAAATTTTAAATAATAATTATATAAATAATAATATTATATATATAATAATTACGTCTCACTTCTCACTTTTGTTGTCCGTGACAAAAAAGTAACCATTTCCATCAAAATCTCGCTTGATTTTATCAAAAGCCTTGCTCCTGTTGACAGAACTGATCTGTTCTAGTAATGATAGAAAGATGGCTCTATCTTAGAGACATCTTGCTTGTATTTCGCAGTAGAAACGGCGGCGTAGGGATTGTTTTTTGCCACGCACGGAACCACGTGCTCGGCACACGGAGGATTCTTACCGGAAAGGACAGGGCTGGTTGGGGATGATGGGGTCGCTATTGTGTTAAAAGTTTTGTTAGGTAGGTGAAATATATTAGAGAATATAAAATAAATTGAAATAATAAGTGACAAAGAGGTCTAATAGGAAGTAAGTAACTTATTAATTTTCTTCGCAATGAATTTCAAGCTCAAATGTTTTACTAACGACATTTTGTATTTAAACTTACTCATGTGTCTTTTGTAAGCTTTACTTATGTTTATTTTTATGCAAGAAGATAATGACAGTTACTTAAGTAATAAGTAATGGGATGGGATTCTAAATTCAAAATTCAAAGTTTATAGTTGACCTAACCGTCTCTACTGCACCTATTGTTCCGGCAGCAACAAAAACACATTGTTTTGCACGTGTTACGCGTTACGGCTGCCTGAATAGACGCGGGTTCGAGTCCAAGCAGTGCTAAATACGACCAAATCATCTTCGGACACTCAAACTGTCCTATTGTTACTGATGATGATGTCCTTTATTTCAGTACATAGGTACTATTTTATTGTCTGTGGTTTAAGGTAAGTCTGTATGATAAGACGCCATAGTTGTTGCTCTCTGAGTGCAACATGATTCAAAACCTTGTCACCTTAGTAGGTTCGCTATGCAAGACTCGCTCCTTTTGAGAGAGCTCCTTGACGACCTATGTGGCGCAGTGGTAGATCGGCTGAAACGTAGGAAGTGGCGGTTTGGATTTCAGCCGCGGTTTAAATATTGTTTGTACATACGATCTGCAGAGTTTGATGTAAAATTTCGGGTGTACCTAGGTTCTTTTGATTTCCAAAAATGTCTTACTCACTGGCAAAGCTAAAAAAACAAACAGCTCTGTGTAAAAAAACAGTATTTTTTAATGATAGTGATCTGGCCTAAAAAATCAGTATAAGTATTTAACACTAATAAGACTATCCTACTTTTAAAACGTCCAATGCGAGAATCCACGCTCTACAAATTCAAAGCCCGCCAATGCACCAACCATTATAGCAACATATCCTATCTCATCGCAATTTATCTGATTTTTTTCTACATTATCTAGCTAATTATTTTATTAATCTATTATGTTTTTTATGGGTTCCCGTTCCAAGTATTTAATATATAGTCTCATTATCTAATCATCAAAACAATAACAAGAAAAGTGACTCAGTTCGAAAATATAAAACTAATTACGTTTTCATATAAACTCAGCCGTTCTATATTTAATTACAACAAAATACTCACCGTTTTCCAAGAAAAACTGTTTATTCACTTTGTCCGGAAATAATTAAAAACACGTGAATAAGTTTTAGAAGACACAGAAAATCCACAAAATCACTAAACAGTAGTCCAGTTCGATAAAAATCCTTTTATGGTACACTCGAAACACGTCAGCACTGCCCGAGCTTCGCTTCACGACTGAAGGTATTAGCGGCGTGAGCTTTCAGCGGTGCGCTTGCGCCGGGAAACAGAGCCCCGCTACGTGCTGCTGTCTCTCTCTACCGCGCATAAAACTCAGCGTGTCACTCTCTCTTTCTAACGCGATGTCGCGTGGAAATTGAGGAAAACCGCGCGTAAACATAAACGGAGGTTACGTAACTCTAAAATATGATTTATTTAGCTCGTTGATTAATTATTTTTCTTGTTTTCGTTTTGTTGTTGTTAATTTTGGCGTCTGTTCAATGATGCGGCAGAGTTCGGCAGCTTTGATAGTGCTCTTTTGATGTTTTATACCACTTTATAAGTTAACTAGCTGAAACAAGCAGAAACCCGCGGGTATGCTTACTGTGTCTGAATGAAACGTAGCCCATGAATAATCAAGTTATTTTATAATCATTTTGAGAATCGGGTCAGTTCTGGACCCATTTATTGGTATTACAGTTTTTTTTTTTATATAAGTCAGTAAACAACGCTGAGCTGTGCGGTGCCGGCTTAGAATTTGCGCCACCCCAACTCTTCCAGCGGGTGTCGTAAGAGGCGACTAAGGGATGTCCACCGGGCAGCTGCACCCCCTGCAGTACAATTCCACCACCGAACTGCGATCCCCACCTCGCATGCCCAGCGTGGGTATTATAGGCATTACCCCCCATAAGATAAAAGCCAATAAGGCGTTTATCGTGCGGAGCCTTGCGTCCAGTGCACCAATATAGGCTGTTGAGGTGAGGAAACAACGCTGTGTCATTAGCTGTTTCATTTAGCAACGCTGTTTCATTTAGCCATTTAGCAACGCTGTACTAGTTATGAAATATTGCGAGTAAAGTTTAGATCTAAAAGATTGGTAAAATTAGTTTGGTAAAACCAAACTCTACCATTGTAAAATGCAATAGAAACAAAATTCTGATTTATCCGTAGATGTATTGTATCTAGATGGTCGATGTATGTAAAACGAATGGACCTTTGTTTTAGGATGACCGACGAATCTTCACACTGTCTGTCACACAGGTCTGAAGGTTTAGACAAAACAGTTGTAACAGGGAAATAAATATCCTAGAATAAATAATGCTGAAAAATACACTCAGCATCATTTAGCCCCAAGCTAAGCAGAGCTTGTGTTATGGGTAGTACCCATAACACGAGCTGATAACTGATATACTTAATACATTATACTACATAAATATATATTTTTCATTATACCGGGTGTCGCAAAAGTACCTAATGTGAATGTGAATGTGAATGTGAATGTGAATGTGAATGTGAATGTGCTTAATTTTTTGCAAACGGTGGCGTCAAATGTCACTATGCTTTGGCATCTATGTTCAAATCAAATCAAATCAAATTGTTTATTGGAACCATGTACATATTTAAAACAAAAAAAATGTAACGATACTGACGCTAAAAGTATAAAACTGTGTCGCGTTCAGTATCGCCCTCCTCTGGACCGAATCAAAAAGATAAAAATTTTAAACAAACAAAAAGAATTACGCCTACGTTAACCTTAATTAATATTATAATTTCAGGAATATATTTGAAATAAAAAAGCCGTGATCAAAAATACAGAACACTTACATGTAACAAGTGACTTATTTGCTAAAATAATCAAAACAAGTACCTACATACATAATTGAACATTATTAATCCTACTTACTAATTAAAAGGTTGTTGTTGATAGATAGAAAATTTGATGTCAACAAGCCATGGAGCAGTACACACTTGTGGAACCACTAATTTCTGTAGAGACCAATTTCCAGGCCGAGTGATTTCCTGTTATGGAGATTTGAACTGGCCGTCCAGATCACCAAATCTAATGGCCGCATAATTTTTCCTTTCGGGCTTTTTGAAATCTCGCGTTTACCACAACAAACCACGAACCTTGCAAGTCTTGAAAGCTAACATTGAAAAAGAAATCGCCAATTTGGAGCCAGATGACTTACGAGTATAAAGTTGCGGAATTTCAAATAGCCCCAAATATGGTTCTTCGGGTGTGTATCGCTCCATGACTTGTTAACAACTAATACTCTATCTGTCTACAAAATAGATGTCAAAGCACAGAGATATCTGACGCCATTTGCAATAAGAAAAGCACTTTAATACTATGACATTACTTTTGCACCACCCTGAACATAGAAAGCACTCAGAACACCCGGAACAAATATCTGAAGTTCGTACATATACTTCATCATCATCATCAACCTATCTTAGTCCACTGCTGGACATATAGCCTAACCCAATGAGCGCCATAGCGCCCTGTCTTCAGCTTGCCGCATGCAGCATCTGCCTGCAGTCTTTCGCAGATCGTCATCCCACCTGGCCGGAGGGCGTCCTACACTACGTTTGCCGAGTCGCGGTCTTCACTCGAGAACACTCATACCCCAGCGGTTGTCGGTTCTCCGCGAGATATGGTCAGCCACTTCAGCTTGCTAATTCTCTGAGCTATGTCGATAGCTTTGGTTCTCTGTCGTATGTATTCGTTACGAATCCTATCCTTCAGAGAAACTCTGAGCATAGCTCTTTCCATAGCTCGGTGAGCGACTTTGAACTGGCACATACACATGTGCCAGTTCAAACTCGCTGGTTTAACTTACCTTTGTTAAAAATAGTATCAAGCACATTATTTCAATGCGAGCATACCTTACTTTTATTATAATTTTTTATTGATAGTTTTCTATATGTTAGTGTGATTTTTGTTTGTATAGTCGTCGTGAGTAATTAGTCCGAAACGGCAACCAATGGCTCTGACGGAAGACCAGCGTTGGTTGCTAGCTTGTTGGTCAACCAACTCATGCCGCGACAGAGCCATTTTGTTACTGGACTACACATAAAATATATTATATTCTATTCGTCCCGTTTTCGTGCGTCGCAAGCGGTCCTTCGTCCGCTATGCCATAGATGTTGAGAATATAACCCTTAGCTTTGACCTGATTTATTAATAACGCGTTGAAGCATATGGGAGACCAATAACACGATATTAATAAAATAGTAAGTTGGAACAAGGAAGTTGGTTTCCTTTCGCTACATAGAAGATAATGTGTTCTAGGATTTGTCCGTCCGTCTGCAGTTCCGGTTTCCTTACTGGAGTTTAATTAGACATTAAAATAATGTATTTTGTGTAAAGTAGTTGTTTAGTGAAATATGGCTCTGTTATAATAATAATACAGGGTGCACCTATAACCTCCATTTAATGGCTATAAAAAATAAACACGCTGTGTGGATCAAAAACTGTATATTGTATTTTAAAATAGGTACACAAATTAGGTATAGTTTTATATTTTAAAGATAATATTATGGAAAGTTCGTACTTACATATAATATTATTTATGTTTATTTTTATATCTAAGCAACCTAAAAATCGGAAATAAGCAGAAAGTTTTCCTTTACCGCCCGAAAAGTGTTGTCTTGCATTTCATTTCATATATTTTTGGCATAGACAACGAAGGCGTATATTATTTATCCCAAAGATATTCTAAGCACTATGATTTATACTAAAATGACTCTGGTATTTTTAACTGACTTCGAAATAAGGAGGAGGTTCTGTGTTCGGCTGTATGTATGTTTTTAGGGTTTCGAACGGTCGGTTCGGTTTCGAAATCATTAGGTCTCGCTCTTCTTTTTCCCTCTTTCATATCTCAGCAACTACCGCAGCTGTTCACTAGACATTTAAATAATAATACATTTAGTGCGCCTGTACAGATTTATGGCATAAATATTAAAACAGAAAATAAAAAAATTCAGTACAAATTTTGTGATGTCAAAATTTTAAAAGAGACCTAATAAGTCAAGTGAGTTATCAAATGAAAGGTATCGGTTTGTACATCTCAAAACAGTGTTTGAAATTTTGTAGGTTTCACACTTATTGAAAAATTTTGAAAAAAGTCGAAAAATTTATCATTCATAGTGGGGGGCATTCCCTATCGCCAAAGTTTGCAGCGCGATCCATCGGAAATGTATGTAGCGTTTCTAGATATGGATCCATATTTTACAGCAATAATACAGAGAAGTCTGTAAGGGGAAAACTTTTGAAAAATGGTCAAAAAAGGGAGGAATAATTTTCAAAAGCACATATGTAATTATCGCGCGTTTCAAAATGCTGAGCTTAGAATAATTTGTTTTTTAACAAATTATCTGAATCGCTGGGGATAGCCGCCGTTTCAAGTTTCAGCCCCCCCTCAGGAAAATCATATATCCGACACGGCCATTTTGTCACTGTAAAATGTATCTAAAGTTAACATGTTTAAGCCCATATTCGAATGCACATTTTTGTGCTGTGTAGTAGCGGTATTGGATTAATGAGCGCAGAGCTTTATGATTCCAAAAAATATCTTAGATTCCTGCCAAGGAATTACTTAAAAATCGGAAGTCTAAAAATACCTTCGCCCATCCGCGATCCTAGATCGTCAATCAATCAGTGAATTGGTCGAGGGTGGCCAGTTGCCACAAATTAGTTGGTAATCCACAAGTATCCGTTTCCGGTACCGAAACGTGGTCTATGTGGGTGTGGTGTGTGTGTGCTTAGTGTTTGTTAGTGTGTGTGGCACGTGCCGAAATCTAATAAATAAGCTACGAGTACTTATTATTTAATTCTATTCCTTAGAGTTTTGGTTCGCTTTCCAAGCCAAGGGTCCAATCAAATCAAATATCTGGATAATTTCCGAATGCTTGCTTGTTTTAAGAATAAAATTTTAAAAGCCTTTTTGTTGTCTACATATGCTTGTAAGGTATCACACTAATATTATAAAATGCGAAAGTTTGTGTTGTGACATCTTCACTCCAATACCAATGGACGGATCAGACTGTAATTTTTCATAGTTTTTTGTAGAAATGGAATAAATGGTAGGTTTATTTTTATCCCGGACAAATACCTGCGTTAGGTACAGTACATAACTGTATGTAATTTTTTCAAATTTCCTTAAGTTTTTGACGGGTTCGCGGCGATAATGCCTAAAAGATCTGCGTCCCTGATGCGCCGGGTGCGCGACAGCTCCAACAGCTACACACAGCTCATTTCTGAGAGACAGGATACCGACTGTCTCTTTATGGAACTCTTGACCAGTGTTTTAGTAGCTATTTTTGATTATTTTTGATTGTTTTTATTATTAGTTTATTTTATTTTATGTTTCATCTTAAATATGGACTCCTTAATTTATTTTGTATTCTTAAAAAAATTTTGTTGTCCGAAATAAATGAATTGAATTGAATTGAAAACGCCCCCGTCTATATTGTTCTCATAAGTCTAGTCCATCCCAAGGTTGCCTGGAAGAGATCGCTCAAAGCGATAAGGCCCCTCTTTGTCTTCCGTGATTCTCAGCATTTTCTTCTGTATTGTGTTTTCTGTTTATGTTGTACAATAAAGAGTTATCTATCTATCTATCTTCTATCTGCGATGCCGCGGGCGGAAAATAGTTAAGTATAAAAAATGTGTTGAAATATTAGTTAGGCACGTATACGAATAAGATAATTTAGTTGTTCTCAAAGGGTCATTGTCTTGTATGCTTTTATCAACAATATTAAATTTAAATCCCAATTGATTGTAAATTTTTTTTTTGTTGACAAGGCCTCTTTACAGCCTATAATTTTGTTATATTATATAATTTACCTTTTATTAAAGCCTGTTTATTATGATTATGTATTGAAATTTGACTATTCCAGCTGTGTGTTCCTATGATACAAATAAACTGAAACTGAATTCCAGTTTCAATAAAACTAATTATTTAAGTTTGGTGGTTAACTAAAATCTGCCAGTGCTCTTATTGTTGTTGCTACTATGTTAGGCAGGTTACGTATTCTAAATTCATCTCTTCCTCGAGTCTAGTCTTAGAAATAGCTCTTGAATGCTCTAATTGCTTCATTCATTAGACTAATAGTGTACGAGATGACACTAGTTTTAGAAGGCCCTGGGGACATAAGATTTAAACCTGTCTAATTGATGAGCTATAATTACGAATAGATAGGTTACCTTTTATTTAGAATCAGACCTAAATTCATGTATCCTGTAGTTGTAAGTTTGGAACTTGGAAATCTAGCAAAAAGGACGTTGAAGGAAAAAACAGATAATATATTAATATTATTTTATATATTTGTTATATCTACTTCGATATATAACTTCTTTATATACATATATAACCTTCATCAAAGGGGTGTTAAAGAGAAGCACCTTTTAACCAACAGTATGAACATCATAGTAATTGATTTCGGGTAAATGAACACCAAATTAGGCCTCGTGGTAGATGGTAACGTCATGGAAAGCCAAGTTCTTGACGGCAGCGATCTGCCAGGGGTAGAGAGGGCGGTTTGTGGGGTAGCCAAAAGCCTTATCGGAGAGGTGACGAGCACCAGAGCCAAGGCCGAGAGAGGTGGCAGCGTCAAACCCGGTGCCGAAAGGAACCTTGAGGGTGTGGAAGTCCTGGATCCAGACGACCATTTGGAATTCCATACCGTTGACGGTACCTGAAGAGAAAATTAATTTGCATAACATTATGAAGTAAGAAAAGGTTTGATGGAACATTTAGTTTTAAAAGCAAATTAGGACTTACCTTTAGGCAACAGTAGGTTCTTGGGAAACTTGTCAATGAGCTGGGAGGATTCTGGCATCCACTTGCCGGTCTCAAGCTGGGAATACATCTCGTTAGCACTCATCCAGTCCTTGGTGACCCAGGAGTTAGAGCTCGAGTCGCGGACGATCACGTTCTCGCCAGATTTCACTGAAAATAAAGAAATAGGTTTAGGCTGAAAATTTCACACAACCTCTGTATAATTTTTATTTTTCGCAGTGTGAATCGAACTTTTTAACTTTGTGTTTCAGCACAGCCATTTTTTTTTCCATTCGAATGTTGGATCAACGTTGGTTTTTAACGATGGCGTTATTGAACGACTAGAACGTTTTTGAAAACAGGAGTCGCTTTATGGGCTTAGCTTTTTAAGTAATAGTTGAAGATAAATCTTTAGTTAATTACGTTTTTGGACAAACTCGTCGAACTGGAAGTAGTTCTCAGTGTTGTGGCGGATGCTGATGAGGTTTCCTTTGCTGTCTTTTTTGGGCGCGAGGAAGAACTTGATAAGCACGGTCTTAGCGGCTTCGCTTTTCACGTTTACCGTGATACTGAAGTCCTTGTGGTTCAAACGGGAGTACTCGGCGACTACTGAAGTGTCATCAACCATTGATTTACCTGAAATAAACAAACAATTTATGCAGTTCCTCTGTATTAGAGCAGCTGGATTCTAAGTTCAAGTATAAGTAAATAGAGTAGATAGCCTTGAAGTCTATAATCAAAGGAAAGTGGTTTGGAATTGACAAAAAATAACAGAGAAAACAAAACATACGTTCGTAACTGTTCATAGGCAGGCCATTGGTAAGATTGACGTAAGTGTTCTCCATGTAGGTGACAAGCTTGTTAGTTTCAATCTTCTCGATATTAACGCCGGGGGCGATCAGCTCTTCAGGAGTGTAGTACTTCATGATCATGTTCCAGTGGTGGACCAGGTTCAGGACGCGCTTCATCACGATGTAGTAGGCAGGATCGCGGAGGGCGGTCTGGTAGCTCTCGATAGCGGAAGGCGCAACGAGGGGAGCAAATCTGGTGATGCAGTCAATGTAAGTTTATTGTGAGATTTGTTGACGATGATAAAAGAATTAGGCAATTTAACTGGCATGATACTTAGAAGTAGTTTTCGTCGTAGTCTTGAAGTTTAAAAAATCATACGTTGTTATTTCTCATATCTGCTTTTACGTACAATTACTAGTCTAAACTCAATAAGAATTTGAACTAGGGATTTATTATAAAAATAAAGAACTTACCCATCAGCAAGTTCAGCAGACTCGTACACAGTGTTTCCGACGATGGAAGCGTACAGCCTGAGGAAGTCCTTGTAGAAGTAGCTGTTGGGAGAGTCAGCGTTGGCCTGGATGAGGAGACCGAGTACGTCAGCGGCTTCTTCGTTCCTCAGGCACTTTTGTTCACCAGAGGGCTAGGAGAAGGTAGATCTGTCAGTATTGGTAATTGAAGCTACAGGCAATCCATAATATTTTTTTTTAGATCTGATAGTAGAAAATTTTACTTACAGTGATATAGAATCCCTGTTCAATAGCCACCCAGATGCGGCGTTCGAATTCCTTGGCAGCTTCGAGCTTGTCGGCGAACTTGGCCTGGTCAAGACGGAAGTTATCGGGCCTGGATGGGACTGGCACTCCATTTATGTGGAGCAGGCCGGGCGCGTAACCCTCAGCGATTTCGGTAGATAGAGCAGGGATCTCTCCAAGGCCGTTCGACAGTCTCTCCATGTAGTAGCGGGCGACCAGTTGCTTCATGTTGAACCACCAAAGTTCTCCGCGCCTGTCCTTGTTGACTCCCTTGACGACACTGCTGCTCAACCAAGAAGGGTACATGATGTTGCTGTAGTAGTAGAACGCGTTAAGAGAGTGGTCGTTGTTGTAGTAGCTCATGTCGTTGTTCTTGTTGTTGATATAGTACCAAGAGTTGACGTCCTTGATCACGACATTGTTGTCCTTCATGTAGGTTGAGGGGTACTTGTCAACGAGTTTCTTTCCTTGAGCGTTGATCCTTTGTCCGGAGAGGATGACGTCGGCGTTGTTAAAGAAGTGGGGAAATACTTCGTAAACGGGAGGAATAGTGATTCCCTGGGTGTCGGGGCGGTAGAAGATGGCGGTGCTGAAAGCATTAACGAAAAGACCTTCGTTGATGATTTCCCTCAGGTAGACAGCGGTCTTGAAGAACGTGTCGTAAGTTTTGGCAGAGTAGAGGACGTTGAAAGCAGTGATAGTCTCGATGTTGTTGGTTGGTTCGTACACCGCGTACGGGACGTTGCGGCGCATGATCCATTTGTTTTTGATCATGGTGGCATATTGGGCAGCAGCCGTGACATTCTGAAATAAGAAACAATGACTTAGCCTTATGATATTTTTATATCAGCACAATTGAAAATCCTCTATTGACAGACAAATCAGTCTAGTCTCTCAGCGATGAAGTATAGGGCAGTTTTACATAAAATGAAGTTTTCTTACGCTGTATTGGTTTAAGTTCTTTTCAAGGCTCCATGTGGATGCAATGTTATGGTATTCCTTCATGTAGTGAATAGGCTCCTCAATGTGATGGAAGAGAAGCAGCAACTCCTTCTGGCGCTGTTGGAGGACTTTAAGGTCCACTGAAAAAAAAATCAATCAAGAAATGCATAGAAAATATGGATGGATTTTGTGAAAGATGACATGGGTATAAAAAATCTGAATGTAGAGATGACGACTGATAAAGGTGGTTGGATTATAGGTACAGAGAGGCTGTGCTGCCCACCAAGAGTGAGACCTATCCCACATTCACACTCACATATTCTCTTGCTCTTAGGCAGGATGAAGAAAGAAGGTAGCAGAACAAGACATGCTGTGGGGACCCCATTTAGCCTGGCATAGTAGAATTAATATGATGATGTAGAATTCAGTGGCCGAGTTAAACGAAGAAGCTAAAAGAATTGATAGACAAGGGATTGAGACTTGTAGTGCGAGTTAATTGTATTTGAAGATTAATTTATTATGAGCAAGAATATTGAATATAGGAATGTTTGAATATATTCAAAAGTTAAATGTTTTAAGAGTGTGTAAAGAGAAATGAGGTATTGATGAAAGGCATGATGAGGTATTATTACTCACCCTTGCCAACATAGTTGCTGGAGTCGGCTACGACGCTTGTTGCGCAAAGCGCTACTACACAGAAGACCCAAGCCACCATGATTGCTTCTGGCGTTCTCAGTCCACATCCCCAGTATTTATACTCAGTTGGTTATTCAGTTATCAATTGGTGGTTGGTTATCAGAACACTTGAAGCAACAAATATCTTTTTTGCCTCTACTTTTTCTTTAGGCTGATTATTTTAGGAGCAAAAAGCTAGAGATATTTCTTTTACTGATTGGCTCTAGGTTCAAACTTGGATATACGTCTCTATCACTTCGTTTTTTGTCAATTGATTGTGCTATCATCTTCCTCTTTTAGGGTATCGTACCCGAAGGGTGAAAACGGAACCTTATTACTAAGCCTCCGCTGTCCGTCCGTCCGTCCGTCTATCACGTGGTTATATCTAATGAACCGTAAGAGGTAAACAGTTGACATTTTCATGTGATGTGTATTTCTCTCGCCGCTATAACAACAAATATTATTATTTGTTGTTATAAATAAAATAAATATCAAAATTAAAGGGGGCTCCCTTACAACAAATCTGATTTTTTTGGCTATTTTTGCTCTTAATTTGTCAAGGCATCTCTTGAACTACAGGTAAACACATGACACTTTCTATAATTATGTAACACTTCAACTATAATAATGACAAATACTAAAAATAAAATAGAGTTGAAAATTTAAAGGGGTCTCCAAACAAGTGAATATTTGATGTTCTTTGAAAAAGTTACCTGATTTTTACAATACGGAACCCTTCGTGTGCGAGTCGACTCGCCCTTGGCGGTTTATTTTATTATACTTTTGAATTGCACAACAATTATTATTGGTTCATCTTTCATTAAAAACTTTATCTTATTTTTGCAAGTCTTCCAAAGCTATCTTGTTTTAGGTATTTTTTCCATAAAATTAAATATCTTTTACTAGTTCTAACTTGTTCTAACTTGTTTTTATACTTGATTGTAATTTTCTATGTTAAAAGGCCATTGCCGTAATATTTTTTAATTATTTTTTAAGTGAAATTATGTTAATACATAATTTAACGACAACACATTGGTTTTGCTGAAAAACCAAGCAAACAACATTTGTGAAATAATTTCCAATGTTTTAACATAGGAAAACGATTTTTTTATTCCTTATCGTGTTCTTTTACAACATTTTTCACGCACTCTTGCATTATTTATAATGTAAATAACGAAATTAAAAGTTCCATTTCTTTTTTTTTGCAAAAAAATTACGTTTTATTTTCTATTTGTTTTCTTTTACACGCACTCTTGCATTATAAATATTGACGAACTTCTAATTTCGTTATTACTAATACTAAATGTTTTTATTTCGTTAAATACAGTACATACATATCTTTACAATATTTTGAAACCTCTTTTTAAGTAAAGAATACTGGCGGCGAAGTGGTGTGGTGTAAGTTATAAACTCAAAGCGTTCAATAAAATAAAAAGTTAAAAAAACTATTTATAATATTCCTCCAACTGGTATTGATATCGGATCAGTTGAGCTACCTATAGATTGTTTGCAACAGTCTGCAGTTAGCTTAATTGTTTCAATTGTAAATACTAGTTCAAATTTGTTTTTATTATTGAATTGTAATTTTCTTTGTCAATAAAGTTCTATACTTTAGCTAATTTATGGATTGTTAGCTCACAATTCACAATGTTACAAGGTTTCATAAAAGATAAGAACAAAGAAAAAAATTAAATGATTTGTGAAAAGGCGTGTGTTCGTTACAATCTAAGTTTTGATAGGATATGTGAACATGCAAGATACGTTCCTAGTGGTTTATGTCTGCAAGAATAGCAGTCGGATTGCATCACGGAATTTTATAAAACTATAAACTAACTAGAACTACATTATAAAACTATTAAGGTTAACATTAAAGTCATTAATAACGGGATATTTTCTACGATTTATGTTATTTTGAGTTTTCAAATATTTCGGCACATTAGCATGCGCCATGATCGCAGAATACTGTCACTGCGAGTGAGTTTTTATGGGAGATAAGCCGATCTACCCTCATCTATTGTCTTTACGAAAATTACCACAACTACCAGTTTCAATATCGAACGGAACTCGATCACAACATTGAACGCGGCCCGGTTAGTGTTGGTGATACACGTCTTCGGTTTTTACACATTCTTATAATAGGGTTTCAGTACCAGGTTCCATATGTAATGGTTAATTTAGAAAAAAATAAAAAAAAATATTTATATATAAACCAATGGCACAATGACCTCTTGCACCATTCATGGTATGTAATGCCGCTCTGTTGAGATTACTTGTGGATTGTGTAACTCGATCCAGTAGTTTGAACCAGACTCGAAAAGATGCTACGCTATGGCACTTCTCAGTCGCCACGTTCACCGCTCCTTGACTCGGCAGGAAAAAAAGCCTACGAAGTTTCTCTAGTTCGAATGAGGAGGCCATGACGAATTGGATATAACACAACCACCACAATTCGAATCAACTGTGTGTTGATCTTGCGTAAATCTAGACTCTTTTCTCTCTCTGAGTCCTGGATTTTCGACAGAACTATTAGTAGGTAGGTAGGTAGGTATTATTAATTATAAGTTCAAGTCTTGGATTAAAATATACAACTATAAATATCTGTTCAAAACCACCACTGCAGTTTCTCATATCGGATCACGTTCTTTAAATTGATTTAGAGTTCGAGTAAGTAAGTATAGTTTTGGCATTCGCCCTTTTCTACAATATTCAAACTATATTATTTATTTTGTTTATTTATGGCTTTGGTAGTTCTCTATTCTTGAGAGTTCAGAATATATCCAGAACCATTGATAAAACTGCGTGGAACCCTAATATCTGCGTGGTTGGTGTCAGGTCAGGACCTAAGATAAGACGCACCAATCGCACATTTCGCGCGTCAAGGCCCTCGCCATTTTGTGTCTTTTTCATTTGGAATGCACATACTGCATTGTTATATCCAGTTCGAGTAGGCAGTTCTTTGTTTATTTTATTTTATTCTAATTAAAACAGGACAGCGTTATGAATTTCGTTTTCATTTATTTTATTTGTAACTCTTTTCAATAGGTACTTTATGCTTCTCTATTTTATTATAGCAGATTGCTGTATTGATAGACGACATTGAGTTAAGAGTTTTATTTTTTTAGCTATCACTATTCCCTCCTCTTTCACCTCTTCTTCACGCAGAAGCTGGATTCCTAAGGGAATCCAGCTTCTCTTCTTCGAGACTCTAACTAGGTCTCAGACTCAAGGCTAAGGTCTAGAGTCTGAGACCTAGTTAGAGTCTCGAGTTTTAGATTCAGAGACCCGAGACCTATGTATGTCCGCAGTAGTCCACTGCTGGGCATAGGTCTAGGGATAGAGATAAAGTACAGGTCAGGAAAGTACATTCTTAAGCTGGAGGTCATCAGACATCGTCAGACTATGATGCTGTTGTAATCAAGCGTAAGAGCATTACTTTTGGTTGTTGCGAAGAATTTTTCACCAATTTTTTTATCAAAAATTTTACTTATTTATTATGGTAGATAATTCAAAACAGGACGCGCCTGCCAGATTTTTACAGGCTTTTATCGTCCTATTGAAAACTGTTGGAAGAAGCTGGATGCGGCAAGCTGATGACTGGGCTGGAGGCCTATGTCCAGTTGTGGAGTATTAAGCCCATATTTTATTTTACCGCTTATAAATCTTTATCGTAATTATTGAAAACTGTGAAAATCCGCTCGCGCTCCCTTTTTAATTGACTTCAAAAAAAGGAGAAGCTTCATGTTCGGCTGTATGTGTACCATGTGTGTATGTATTTTATGTATGATCGTCCATTTCTTCGTCATTTATGGATCGATTTGGATGATTTTTTTGCAGTTGTATAGAAGATGATTTTGCAATGGTTTCTTAAAAATTTGATTCCCATGGGATTAGTATCTATCCCGCAAAACTTAAAAACAGTTTAATACTATGGGATTCGAAGTCTGTAAGTATTTACTTTTTTTTAAAACAATCAAATTATTATCACGTCTTGGGGACGCTTCCGACTGGTATTGATATAGATCAGTTGAGCTACCTGTAGATTGTTTGCAACAGTCTGCAGTTAGCTTAATTGTTTCAATTGTAAATACTAGTTCTAATTTGTTTTTATTATTGAATTGTAATTTTGTAATTTCTTTATCAATAAAGGCTTATAACATTAAAAATAAAAATCTAATTATTTGTTAATATTGAGATTCGAGAGTTCTAAATTTGTGTAGAATATAAGGTACCTGGCTAGGTAGGTAGAGAGTTTCATCATCGACTCACAGTTAATATTTTATGAGTGGGTAGTGTGCAGCAAGTGACATGACATGACTTACACAATACACGACTCTTCCGGTAAAATGTCAAAAAGAAAACAATAGGAAAGGTTGCCTACATTCATCGCCTACAATGATAATAAATTACAGACACCGTACTTGACCTTTAGCTCTGAAGAAATTTTTTGTCTGTTGGATAATTGTTATGTTTCAATTTCTAGTGATTCCTAGGAGGTTATATTGGTTCGATCGTAATATAGATATATATATATTACGATCGAAACAAAATAGCCTCCTGCCTACATAGTGTACATCTACTATAATATTATTATCTAACTATAAATTAATAAAGTTGTAGTTATTGTATGATATAAAAATAATATATCACGAATAAACGGATAAACGAATCTCAATTAAATTTGGCAGGGAGGTAGATGGTATCCGGTGACGGACAAAGGCTACTTTTTGTCCCGGAAAAGGGCGTGCGAAGCCGCGGGCAGCAGCTAGTAAAATATAAGTTTGGACTTTATCATGCGTCTTGAAACTCTACCTAACCTTAACCTAAACTACGTAATAAACCATTTTAAAACTTTGTTTAAATTAACCTATGTCTAGTCCCTGAATGTAAATATTTTAAATCCATCATGGTTATTAACACTAAAGTCATTTACATTCATCAGTCATTCAGTTGTTCCGTGATCATGGCGCATGATACTGTGCCGAAATATTGGAAAAATCAAAACTCAAATCATGTTAAATATCCCGTTGTAAATGTCCCAGAATGTAGTTTTGAATAAAATCTCGATGGACCGCGGACATTGTAGCGGTCGCAAGGAGACGTTGGAATATGGATGGACTCGGCTCAGGACTGCTAGGTGTAAATATAGGTGTAATATGCGTATGTGCGTATTTTTTGTAATTTATATTTTAGTATGTTATTATATATTTTTTGTAGTACCATATTAGATGCACACCATGTATTTCCGATCCTATCCCTACCAGGTTGTCTGCAAGAGATCGCTCTTGAGCGATAAGACCGCCAATTGTCACTTTATGTTATAACTGCGCCCCGCGGCTTCGCTCACGTGGAAATTGATTGCACACCGCCTAGGGGTAGTTTTGTAAAAATAAAAAATACGTGTATCGTTATTTACTTTATAGTTTATTACGAATCACAAACTTTAATAACCTTATTTACCCCATTTTCAGGAAAATTTTGAAAAATCCTGAAACATGTATTCAATAGTTTTGTATTCTTAGTATTCTTTGTAAGTTTCAAAGTAATTGAGCCACTGGTGGACACAACTCTTTGAGAGTTACAAAAACACAAAAAAAATGACAACCCCCCTTAGGGTGGAATTTCCTAAAATCCCTTATTAGCGGGAAATTGTGTAGTAACAGGTATTAACCTTAAAATTAAGTAACCTGCATTTCAAATTTCAGCTTTCTAGCTTAAGCGGTTTGGCCTGGGCGTTGTCCCCAGAATCGCTTATTCTTTTATATATTAAAAAGATATGATAACATTGTTTCATTTGTAATTTTTTTCTTAGTTATAAGTGTGCAATAAAAGTATTTTCTATCTATCTATGTGGTATCTCGTCGTTACCTGAGGCCTATGTCCAGTTGTGGACGTTTCTGGGCTAATTATGATGATGATGAATATACCTAGTCGATCTCTTCGTGTGACACTGATCTGAATAAAATAGATGAAGGGCCTCCTTTATTGAGGGCCACAATACGTTGGTCAATTGAATAACGATTGTACTAGCGTAGGGAGGGGTCCGAAATAGTGGTGTGGTGTAGATCATTGGTTGTGAATTTTATCGATATCGATAGAAATAAATAAATAATGCTGGACAATCCACACAGTATCATCTAGCCCCAAAGTAAGCAGAGCATGTGTTTTGGGTACTAGATAACTGATATGATTTTATATAACGTTGGAAGGAGTTGGCGAGGCCCGTTGTGTAGGACGCTACAAGCGTCGACACACTTGCGCCTTCCCATCTTCCGAGGACATCCGTGAGGGCTGGTGCGGCGGCAGATTTGGCCGAGGACCTCAAGAGACGCAAATATGCAGTCTGCAGTTAGCTTAATTGTTTCAATTGTAAACACTGGTTCTAATTTGTTTTTATTATTGAATTGTAATTTTCTTTGTCTATAAAGAATTTAATTATTATAACATTCAGCATAGTTTATTTTTTGTATTGAACGTAGAAAACACCCAGTACAAATAACTGCAGATCGTAGAAATATATGTCCCCAAGGCGATCGAACCCGCAACCTCCAGCGTCGCAGGCGGACCATGGCCCGCTGCGTTACAGGGATCTTCAACTTTGGAGATATCGCGGTGCCTCCAATTATTATTAGAAGCCCATTGGCTTAACCACGTTGGCTTCGAAACAGAAAACAATTCCTTAGAAAACGGAAAAAAATGTGCTGTGTCAGAATAATATTTATGAGTAAACAGATCTGAACTACTTTTTTTTTTAACGTATATTAACACGAAAAATGTGATGTGGACATGAATTATGTATGTTGGTACCTATGTTTCTTTTTACTAGTCGGAGTAGAGCATAGGTAGGTAAAAAGTAAAAGCGTACCTCATAATGATAATACTTATTGCTACATCTTATTGGTATTCAAATACCTAGATTAAAATACACAAGACCTTGGCCTGGATTAAGAGAAACAAATCATCGACAAAGCCACCCCTTCTCTAGATCTCAAGCACCAATCAGTTCAAGAGCTGGAGTAGATACGGGACCGCGTAATCAACATCTTGGACCAGTTGGGACAAAAATAATGTAGGTAATTGGAAGGCTTTCTGCATGGTTCCAGTACGCTTTTTGCCCGTGGTCCCATTGACTGGACTACCGAAAAACTTTTTTCGATAGTACAGTTGATTGTAACAAAAATCCTGCGGAACCAATAATGGTAAATTAAGACTACTTGCACGAGAAGTGTGTGGACTTACTTTTGGCTACTTTTCTGTTAGAAAGCTTAAAATGGGACGAATCTCCGCGTTCGGACTACTTTGGGCCGAAGTCAGTGGGACGAATCAGGAATAACTCGATTGAACCACAGAAGTTTGTTTTGTTCCGTGGTAAAGTGCATTGAAAGAAAGAAAGAAAAGAAAGAAAATCATTTTATCGGCTCACACATCAAAAAGGTACACAATAATATAAATAAAAAATAAAGCTATGTGAACCAAAACGGCCCTGCCGCAGCTTAATGTTGCTCAACAGAAAGTTGAGCAACGCTGGTTTTCTGGCAGGACCTTTGGTGCGTGCGTGTCTACACGGTTTTCAGACTTAACTTAGTACACAAAAAAAAAATTGGATCGCTGTACCGCCGTAAAAAAAAATATTTTGCTGTTACACTTGACTGGAACACTCATCTCGTGCATTTGTCAGAATATTTGTAAGACATTTAGCTGCACTGTATTTAAATGGTACCTGGCACTAGTGGCACTAAATTAGCTAATAGCTCTACCAAGGTAGAGCAAGTTTTCTGTGTATGTTTAACACACATAGCATAGCGATTAAATTTAGAATCCAAAATGTGTTTTCCCTAGTCTCGGCCAGAAAACCTAAAACCTAACGTACCTTATTGTTTTTATATGTTTATTTGCTTGTAATTTTTTTTTGTTTACTTGTTTATTTGTTGAAAAATCTGTTCTCCCCAATTCCCCTAAATTTTCTTCGTCGTGTCTTGATGCCAATAAGACAGGATCAAACTGAAAACCAGCATTGATCCGCACCCGTGCGGTTCAACACATACCTGAGTTTGACCTTTTTGGGCCCACGCGGAGGCAGCACGGATGTTCTTGCATAGGTAGATACGGTGTTGGTTTTGTACCCAAATTTAATGTTTAATCTTATTATATTTAGAACGATGTTTTGTGTTTGTTTATGTATAATGGATATAGATATAATAATGTAGGCACATATTCTTTCTGTAATACGCTTTAATTTATCAGTTATACAATACATTGCAATGAATACAAATAATTACCAATCTTAATGTCAATCTCGAGTCAGTACAATTATTAATGCTAAAATTTAAACTAATAATACTACATAAACGAAATACTAAAGAAATAAATAGTTTAAGATGCATATTGCATTTAAAAACATATAAGTCAGCCTATACAACACATTTATATTGTCAGCGAATATGTCGGCTTCGTTGTATTGGTGAAGGAAGTGGTTAAGTAGATCCTCATGTGTAACTATACCTTTCACCTATTCAATTACTTGTGCTTACCTATGTTTATCTGATTATACTTAAGTCTGAGCTGTTCCTGTGAAGCCAAATAAATGGATCTTTTATTTTTATCACCACAATGCTTGGCAGCTTGTTTGCTAGGGGAAACTTGTTCAGCAGTGGATGTAGGTATGGTAGAAGACCGATGTGGCGCGGCGGGCGAAGGTCCGCCTGCGACGCAGGAGGTTGCGCGTTCGATTCCCGCCTTGGGACAAATGTTTGTACGATCTACAAATATTTTTTCCGGGTGTTCTGTGTATTTTCTTTGTATATAATAAAAGATATCTATCTATGTAATGTATTGTATTATGTATATCAGTCATCTAGTACCCATAACACAAGCTCTGCTTAGCGTGGGGCTAGATGATGCTGTGTGGATTGTCCAGCGTTATTATTATTATTATATGTATGCTGATAAGGAGGAGGTAGAGCCAGAGAGTGTTGTTGATTTTGTTGTCCCGGACCCGAAGGGTAAAAACGGAACCCTATTACTAAGTCTCCGCTGTCTGTCCGTCCGTCTGTCATAGAGCTCTATCCCATGAACTGTAAGAGGTAGACAGTTGAAATTTTCAGAGAATGTGTATTTCTCTTGCCGCTATAACAGTAAATAATAAAAATAACTTCCATACAAAAGACGTGATATTTTTAACTATTTTATCTTTTCGTTTGTCAAGGCTGTATCACTTGAACCACAATAGATAGACACAGTTGAAACTTTCTATAAATAAGTAACACTCCAATTTTAATAACAAATACTACAAATATAATTAAGTTGAAAATTAAAGGGGTCTCCGAACAAGTGAAATTTGATGTTCTTTGAAAATGTTGCCCGGTACGAAACCCTTCGTGTGCGAATTCACTTGCACTTGACGGTTTATTTAATATTATAAAAAGTGAAAGTAATTCTGTCCGTTTGTTTATTACCGTTTCACGCCGAAACGACTGAACGGATCATAATAAAATTTGGCACGTAAGACGGTATCCCGGGGACGGACATATGCTACTATTTATCCCGGAAAAGCGCGTTCAAAGCTGCGGGCTGAAGCTAGTCTTAACTAAACTAATTTGACAGCACTAATATGTCACATTTCCGCCGAGTCCTTTACTGATTTTATTGATTCCGGTAACGCGCGAATATTATCGGTAATACGGTTTATCTCATTCGATCTTTATTTCCCGTCGGACATGTCTCGATGGAATATTAAAATCGATAACAATGGCAAATAATGTTTTTATTTGATACAGAGCATGGTATCGAAAAAACCGGCGGAAAGCAATGCTTTTGTGGAACGTTCGTATAATTTTCTGAATTTGCATCCTTCGGCAAGCACGAATTTCAACCGAAAAGTATTCAGAGAAATCAATATCTGCGCTTTTAAAAAACGGTCCAGTCTGCACACTGACCGCTATGTTTATGGATGGGCAAATATAAGCATAGTGATCTACCGATACATCTACGCATCAGAGGTAATAATTTCCTTCGACTCGATATTTATTTAGATGCACATTATTTTTGCTATCTACTATTTGTTGAGGATGGAACAGGGTACATAAAATATAAGTCGATAGAATGGGTCTCTTCTGTCGATAAGTTTATCTAGGTATTATATTGCACACGGCCAGGGGGCAAATTCTCGCCAATTTATCACTCGATAAATATCAAAAGAACTGTCAAATTTGACACATCTTTCATATAAAAACTGTCAAATTTGGCAGTTCTTTTGATAATTATCGAGTGATAAATTGGCAAGAATTGCCTTCCTGGTGGTATGACGATCTGCGAAAGTAAGCGAACTGGGGCCGAATCCTCTAAATTAATCGCTTTGCCTTATCAATGGTGTCGTCTCAGAATGACACATTTTGGCATTTTACCTTCGATGAAAGAAACAACAGATGGAGAGACGCGTGTCAAAACTTTTGACAAGCGCGAAACCATGCTTTCAATATCTCCGCAAATAACACCGCACGTACTATCTAGAGTTTCTTTAATCTATGGACGTTTATGTGACTATACCATTGTCATAGTAAAGCTATTGCTTAGCTGAATTCGGCTCCTGCTCGATGCGGCAATCTTAACACAGGGCGCTATAAGTATTTTTTTCTTTTTTAGATAATAGACCTTCGTTTGACCACAACCTCACCTGGTGGAAAGTGACTTTATGGCCAACGATGTGTCACGAAGGTCTAGAAAACACTTCTTAATTCACTCTTGTTTTAAAGACATCTATCTTAATTGGTCGAAAAAACTGCAGCAGACAGCTGCAGTTCCAAACCTTAGCGGTGCGAACGATGACGGTAGAGGAAAACTGCTTAGTGTGTAGAGAAAGTACCTATTTGGTGCTTTTTATGGGAGGCCTAAGTCCAACAGTGGACTTGCTAAGGCTGATGATGGTAATGATTGAACCTATAATGTTTGAGGCATCATTGAACTTTACCAATTGGTTTGTAATCATCTTAATGGATCCAATTAGAGCGACCTTGCTTCTCAGAACTGCAGTTTATGCAAGGATCTCATGAACCACAATAGACGCATGAAACTCTCTATAAATAAGTAACTCTTCAACTGTAATAACAACAAATACTAAAAATATAATAAAGTTCAAAATTTTAAGGGGCAAGTGAATATGTTATGTTCTTTGAAAAAGTTGCTTGATTTTTATACGGAACCCTTCGTGTGTGAGGCGACTCGCACTTGGCGGCTTATTTATACAAAATGTTTGCAAAAAATTTGAGATTATCTAGGTGGTCCTCGGTAATTACAAGGTAGGTACCTAACATACTCATAATCTTATCTAAATAGGTCATAGATATAAGTAAAATCTCTAGATATGGTACGTTCACCCAGCGCTTACTCAACAATTAGCAAATTACACGCAAACACTTTCTCACAGTTACATTTCCAATCTTGAGTACGTAACGCGTATTACGTACTTTAGTGTGATTTATTGAATGAAAGACTACATCAATGCCTTCGTGTATGTTCATTATAATTACATGAACGCTTCGGCTGCCGGGGCGCGGCGGCGACACGGCGCGCGCCGCCGCCGCCGCCCCGGTCCGACTATGATTGAGGTGGGTTGACCTAATTGCACCTAATTTCAGCCTTCCACTTTCGCGAGGCTAGTACCTCATCTCCCCTTTTTTACTTACATCAAAGAAAAAGTTAGTTACCTACTTTTAATAATGTTTGGTTGGACTAACGATGAGCACGACTACAAAAAACTGCAATAACCAAAACAAAAAAAAAACTTACTTGGCTATCACAGTCACACCGTTTCACAGTTCAACCAGGTCAAAACTGTAGTTTTTGCATTTTATGTAGGTAGAAGGTATAACTTAGATAAACACCACTTTTTTTCTTGATAAGAAGACGTTAATTTTTTTTAGTATATGAAAAAATTATCTGCAACTTTTTTAATCAATGCTCAGATAGTTCCAGAAACGTTTTGCCTAGCAATGCGATCCAGCGGGCTGATTTAGTTCTTTCGATAGCCTCATTCGACTCACTCCTGGGTAAAGGCCAGTTTAGATTTAAGTTAGATTTAAACTGTTTTAAGGACATAAGAGTGAATTTCTGAATCTAAGAACCGTAAATATGTTATTTTTTTTTGTATATATTTTTAAATGTTAATTTATTTCTTACACCTATTAGTTAAATTCTGCTCTGGCTTCGAAATGGGTTTTGTCCTACATTCGACTCTTTCCATAAATTTGGCGCCTTGCAGCGCCTCTACCGGATAGAGAGGAACAATTTTTCCTAGTTTGACAGGGATTTGAATAGTTTCATACGAACTCGATTTTAGTCTTGTCATATTCTTTTATGTAGGTACGTGTAAGCGAGATAAAAGCGAAGTCTCGAAACCTTTTTGGAATACAAAATGACGCCACTCGTGGTCCTGTTCTCTAGGCAGAACAGAATAG
Source organism: Eupithecia inturbata (assembly GCA_963662085.1). Taxonomy (NCBI): domain Eukaryota; kingdom Metazoa; phylum Arthropoda; class Insecta; order Lepidoptera; family Geometridae; genus Eupithecia; species Eupithecia inturbata. The sequence continues at coordinate 10,266,275 of OY759196.1, forward strand.
AATCGGCAGGTCTCGACAAGTGAAGCCACGGACAGAAGCAAGTTATTATTTATAATAATGAGGTCTTTCGCTGAAGTAGAAAGAGATGAACTAGCACTCACATTGAATCAGCTTGCACAATGCGCAATAAAACTAAGAGCTTTCTGCTCATTATGAAGTTTGTCAACACGTTAGTAGGGCTGGCAAGTACTTATCATTATAGAAAGGCTGAAAAGATAAAGATGAATAAAATCGATGTGCCTGTTTGTAATGTCCAAATAACAACTTTTCACTAAATGCAAGGTAAGAAAAGTAGGTATTAAAAATTAAAATCAAAATTAAAAAAAAAACACATTTGAAATATTGTTTGTTTTGGTTACCCGAAACGGCTGGACTGATTTTGACAGGACTTTCACTGACATTTATCTGCTTTTTATAGAAAGCTACTTTGGCTAACTACAACTTTTATTTTAGAAAAATAATTTGAGCTTCCGTGCAAAAAAAAATAAGAACTATAAAATTGTGAATTCTACGCAAGTGAAGCCGCTAGTAACAAATAAAATAGAAAATTGTTAAGTATTGCTGCGAAATAATAACCTTAAGTTCTTTTTTTTTAACTCTAAACATGAAAAACCTAATTTCACAAAATGATACCGATCTGCAAAAAAACTGGGCCATCTTAGCAATGCACATAGCAATGAGATCCAGCGGGCTGGTATAGATTTTTTTTTCGATAGCCTCGTTCGACCCACTTCTGGGTACAGGCCAGTTAGATTTAAAGTTTAGATTTAAGTTAGATTTTAACCGTGACATCTGTAAGGATACAAGAGGGAATTTCTGAAACTAAAATCCGTTGTTACTTAGGTACTCGTAGGTAAGATTTTCTCTATTGCTGTCTGTGAGTTCTGACAGTTCTTGCCAGCCCTAACCCTGTCTGTTTTAGCATGCTCGTCCCGTGACCTATTTGCCCCTTCCTCATGGACCACTGAAATAACCACCATGCCATCAGTTTACTCTGTTTACTTATTACCTCGTCTTTCCTGTGAAAACTGACTCAGCGCAGATGCTTTAGGTGCAGTCCAATATCTACCACACGGACAATATTTCACTCGTCCATGATCTTCCATAATTATCTATTTAGAAGCCTGTGAATGTCGTATGAGTCGTTGTCTCATGCCGCGACCTGCCAATTCTATTCTGTTCTACTTAAAGAACAGACCAGTACCCTTATGACGAGTGGCGTCATTTTGCATTCGAAGAAAGTTTTCAAGGCTTTTATCTCGCTTACACGTAGGGGAGATCAGGGATGAATGTAACATTTTAAAATTTTCTCGTAATATCTCACACACCTTTGTGAATATCAAAATTCTAATCAATACAAATGATAGACCAGTCTTTTGGCTATCTTTAGATATCACATTGAATGTAGTTGTTATTAGAGATTTGGAGAAAATCGTACAAATAAAAAATGAAAAATTATTGTAACAGTGTATGAGGATGGTTGTAACACTGTAAATAAACACAAAGGAACTTTCTTAATCAACATATTTATTAATTAATCAGCCTTTTAGGTCATGCAGTAATATAACCATTATCAAAATTAAATTTAGGTTGAAAGGAACCATAAAAAATCTGCTAAAATTATGAGGATACATACAAATCTACTAAAATAATCTACATTCTTTCAAAATGAGATCTCAATCAGATAAACAAGAGAGCGTCCTACACTACGTTTACCGAGTCGCGGTCTCCACTCGAGAACACGTTTACCCCAGCGGTTGTTGGTTCTTCGCGAGATATGGCCCGCCCACTGCCACTAGCTATGGAAAGAGCTATGCTCGGAGTTTCTCTGAAGGAAAGGATTCGTAACGAATACATCCGACAGAGAACCAAAGTTATCGACATAGCTCAGAGAATTAGTAAGCTGTACTAATTCTCAGTAAGCTGTACTAATTCTCTGTCAGAGAATTAGTAAGCTGTACTAATTCTCAGTAAGCTGTACTAATTCTCTGAGCTATGTCGATAACTTTGGTTCTCTGTCGGATGTATTCGTTACGAATCCTATCCTTCAGAGAAACTCCGAGCATAGCTCTTTCCATAGCTCGCTGAGCGACTTTGAACTGATGAACCAGCCCTACCGTGAGTGTCCACGTCTCAGCTCCGTAGGTCATAACGGGTAGAACGCACTGGTTAAAAACTTTCGTTTTCAAGCATTGCGGTATGGATGACGAAAAGACTCGACGTAGTTTCCCGAACGCTGCCCAGCCTCGCTGAATGTTCCTCTTGGCCTCCTTCTCGAAATATTTCTTACCTAACTGCAGAATCTGCCCGAGGTAAGTGTAATCGGAAATAATTTCGAGAAGGTGGCCATGTACGACGACTGGTCCTGGATCAATGTAGCAAGACCGATGCATCGCGAGGCTGAACCGGATGCTGGATCGCTAGGCCATCCAGCATCCGGTTCAGCTCCTCTAGCGACTCCGCCATTAAGACTATGTCATCAGCGAATCGTAGGTGCGAGATGTAATCGCCGTTTGTGTTATTTTCCTTCCTTTTCCTGTCCAGCGTCTTAAAAATACCTTAAAACGCGCTCGTGAACAGTTTCGGGATATGACGTCCCTCTGTCTCACTCCTCTGCGCAATTGGATGGGTTTAGACTGCTGGCCCTGTACTTGGACACTCATGGTGGCGGCCTCGTAGAGACCTCTCAGCACCTCGATACAAGGAACAAGTGTTAAACTAAAACTGTTTTGACTGAATAAAATTGACGATTTACTTTTTTTATATTTTTTTTTTTTAATTGACTATATGTTTCCCAACTTCCATATTTTGTTGAAATAAGTGGCAACTGAACAGCGACGTAGCGTTGCGACGTCACTCTCGGAGTGCCACACCTTGTTTTCTTGGACCATGTTACATAATATATATTGTCAAGCATTGTTGTCACAGATTAAATAGCCCTCATGTGACTTGATAATACCTCATGTGGCTTGCAGCAGTATTTTTGGTTTCTATTCTGTTTCTATACACGCTAACCTAAACAATCAAAGCGTTGCTTTTATGGTGCTTTTATGGCTAAATATGGGTGTAAAAATACCACTCATATTCTTTGGTTTTGACAACACCGCTATCGACGAGCGAACATTTTGTATTCTTTTAACGTGTCAGTAGTTAATCATTATCGTTCAAAGGCAGGGCCTTGGAGGGCCTTCCATTTCAATCAAGTTTTGTTATGACAATGATGTAGGTGCTTAAAACTGTTGTTAATTCCATCGTGATTTTTCTAATTGCCTATTTAATTGTACAATCAACAATCCTTACAAAATATCAATAACCATTATTATCAAGTTCTGAAAACTTTACACGACTCAACAGATCTATAAAAATGAAATCTCCGTTTCCTGCCACCATCTTGAATCTTATGTCACCCATCGGAAGAGGCATCGAGGAAACTATTAATTGTTAAAAAGCGTTGCTTTAAATGGGGTGGGCACGTCCGTTCTGTACAAATTTTTGAAAATGGAAATAGACGTGCCTTTTTTAGGCTAGGTGGCTAGCGATAGGTCGAAAGTTAACGATGTCCTTTTTTTGGTATAGTATGGAGTGGACTTTTTTGTAAATTTAGGGTGTTTTAGAAAATTACTGGAGATTCTAATTGTCTAAGAATTTTATAAGATTCTAATAGTGCCAAATAATGTTATGTATTGGAAACTTTGGTAAGGTTGATAGGTTACTTTTTTCTGCACATGACCAACCTACACCTTCATTATCATCATCAGCTTATGCAATTCTACAGCTATATACTTCTTGATAAGCGCCATATTGGATATTATCAAAAGGGGTTAATGCCATAGTTCCCTCACTGGGCAAGTGGATTAGTGACCGCTGCACACTGCGTTGAATAATACACAGAAGGAAGTTGCTGCCCGTCTTCTAATAGGGTCCCTTAGTCTACTTAGACATTTTCGGGCTGAGTTGGAGTGGTCGATTCTTACGCCAGACACTACAAGCCCACAACCTACAGATACGCTTCTTTTAAAAATTGCATCGCACACTTCCCAGTTATATGGTGATTCCTTCACGTTGCAGGCCACCAGACTCTGGAACGCCCTTCCTGTTTCTACCCGACAAGCTAAATCCCTTCCTATCTTCAAAAATATGGTTCATCTACACTATCTGTCCACTCTCGATAAGTCATCCTTATGTTTGTCTGTTAATTATTTCTGTTTTTGTGTCTTCTTCTTCTCTCTTGCTCTATTTTTGTATATTACAGTTGCTGTTTTTATAAGTAGTACTTTATGTAGTAAAAATATTTGTATATATTTATAATTCGTCATCAATTACGCCACCGTCGGTTTTAATACATACCAATCCTATCCATCCAAAGGTTGCCTGAAATAAATCGCTGTTAGCGATAAGGCCGCCGATTGTATAACACTAGATATAGTTAGTATTAAGTTCTTGTTTAATTTTTATGTATTGATGGTGCAATAAAGCAATAATCTATCTAATCGATCTATCTATCTACAATTCTGCAATCCAAGATCCACACCTAAGAGATTGTATCGTGTAAAGAAAGAAAGAAAGAAAATACATTTATTTGGACCCAATCATACATCACACGACATATAACAAGTCACATTACAGTAGTAAACAAGTACAAAAAAACACATATATATACCTAGACAAAAAAAAAACAAAACAGATTACGCAGTGTGTTATAAAAAGGGCCAAAAAGGCCCCTGTCTCAGTATTATGCCGTTACAAGCCGAAGCTAGTAGCGGCGCTGAATTTCAGACAGGTCCTGGCGTGGTGGGCTGCTTGATCTTAGATCCATACTAACCTACCCGTCAAAGCGCGCCGATTGTGACAGACAGTCGGTCGCGTGTCGAGTAGGAAGTCATTAGTTACGTCACAGATCATTTAGTAGTCAGTCGACTATTCCACTATTTATAATATTGATTTGGGGTAATAATAGAGATGGAGTCTTGAAATAAGGGTTGCGACTTCTAGGCATTTTGCCTTTTGTTTTTTTTTTCGTTCTTCTTTAGATAAGGTAACAGGCATGGGTATTTACTTTAAATAATGAGCGGAGCGAGCCGCGAAGAATTTGCTATGTTATGTTCCGAGCTATTGTTGATTAATTAGGTAGGTACAGTGATCTAGTGCTGAGTGGTGTCATAAAGTCATAATACAGAACTTCCTAAAAACTTGTAAATTTTCCAATATAATTAAAAGCAATAACTTTCCTATGAATCATGCCCACAGAAAACAGAAGATAATGCAGAGCCTTCATAACAATGCGACAATACTGTTGGTCACGTCGTAGATTTCCTATCAGACCCACGATAAGCCGTTATTCAGTACTGGGTTACCGGTATACGCTGACAGGGTCGGATCTAGGGCATTTAAAAAAAAAGGCCGCTGCCGCGCCACGCCGCTTGCCGCCGCCGCCGCCATGTGCAGTGCCAGAAATAAACGGTAATGTTTCGTCCAGCACGTAAAACTTTCGTGTGAAAACTGTCATTATAATGTATATTCGCTTTCAGCGAAAAGCGCTGTAAGTTTTAGATTTGTTTATGCGGCACATAAATGGTTCGTGACAATGACATAATAAAAGAAAACGCTTAGCACTGAGTAGTGGGTAAATCTGGTAGATATTTTTAAACTTACGCGATTAGTACTTAGTAATATAACTATTGACTACTAACTATAGACGACCGATGTGACGCGGTGGGCGAAGATCCGCCTACGACGCAGAAGGTTGCGGGTTCGATTCCCGCCTTGGGACATATTTTGTACGATCTGTAAATATTTGTTACGAATGTTGTGGGTATTTTCTATATATAATAAAAAATACCTATCTATGTAATGTATTGTATTAAGTATTAAGTATATCAGTCATCTAGTACCCATAACAAAAACTCTGCTTAGCTTGGGGCTAGATTATGTTGTGTGGATTGTCCAGCATTATTTGTATTTATTTATTTAACGGGTATCGGTCATCCCGTGACCACGACAGTGTCTAAACCACAGAAATCTAAATAATAAGGCACTATTTAGATTTTTGAGGTGGAAACCTATCGAAACGTCTGGAAAAAAGATAAATAAACGCGATAAATACCTGTTAAATAACTATAATCATGGATCTGGTGAGCTGAGACCGAGATAGTGGGCTAAAAAATCGTTGTTACGGGACAACGGACGTAGGGAAATGTAGGGAAATCAAAACAAGGTTGGTAATTACGCGATAAATAGGTATCTATCCGATTACTATCATAATTATCAATACCCATACTAGGCCTATTGTGATCGCTACTTACTGTGTTGTGTTAACCCTTGAAGCTACAGCGTTCTTAAGCTTAAGCCCTGTAATAAAGGGTGAAACGTATTTGCCTCTAGGGTGTTAAAATATTGGCTCCAAGCAGCAACCCTTACTCCATCCCTGAGCCTGGCAGGCAAGCCTATATTTTATGCAAATGCAACAGATACGTCGCCATTATATCGCGATAGTTTAGTTTCCACTGACAATTTCGGTTTATCAAACCATTCATCAAATTTCTGTTGTTTGTTATGAAAAGCGCCAAGGTAGTCAACGACTAAAATCAATGAAGAGAAAATTGTATCACCCGGAAGCCTATTTTATTTGCGTATTTTTATTTTAACATTTCCTCCCTTTGGGGTCGAGACCCTAGGTCCGTGGGGCTCTCCAGGTTTTTAAAAAGTCATCTGAGCGTCTGGTCGACTTGACGCGTGACCCGAGCTGGTGGGTATTTGGCGCAGCGGATCATCATTGCCATACAGCGGGGCAATGCAGCCAGCGTCATGGGTACGCTTCCGACTGGTATTGATAGATCAGTTGAGCTAACTGTAGATTATTTGCAACAGTTCTATCTAAACAGAAGGCTGAGTTTGCACTTCTACTTTTTTACATAGGTACAAGTTTAGTGCTTTAGATACCTACCTACCTCTATACTCTACATTCTATTCCAGACAATTAGGTAGGTCTATAGGTAGGAAACTAATTGCTGCACACCGGCTTCGCACACGCTTTATAAGTAGCCTAACCGCCGTATTCAAGAACAATACTATGAAGTCTCACCGTGCTCACGAACGCATATATATGGTCAGTAAATTGACAACTTTTGTACAGAAAAACTGTCAAAAATCTGTACTTGGTTTGCTACCGTACATAAGTATTGTTCTTGAATACGGTTGTTAATGTCCGTCCACGGAATACCGTTAAGGTACCTCCCTACCAAATTTCATTGAGATCGACTACCGTTTGTTCAGCCGTTTAGGCGTGAAAAGGTAACAGACAAACAGACAGACAATTACTTTCGTATTTATAATATTAGTATGTATTTAACTTTAGTACCCTGGTGTGTAGAAAAAAATGTAGGTAGGTAAGAAGTTATTTTCTAGCTAAGTAGGTATCTATTTGAATTTAAACATCTCGGGTCTTTATCCATGGGAAAGTAATAGACCTAAATAAACAATGCCCAGGCAACCGGACAGGAGTATGATTTTTAGGGTTCAGTTAATCTTCTTATTTGAGCAAAACCATCAATGCAAATAACTCTCCTGTCTGACATAAGTGTTTTAAGTGATGTGACTTGTTGTTGTTGACTTGTTGCTCACTTTAAAGTGAGATCCATAAACTCGGTGAGCGGCATTACCCCTGCTTCCCTTACATATATTTTAAGGCAGGGATTAAGTCGGCACATTCAGATTTAAAAGCTGATTTGGTAGAGCTACGGAACCCAGTCCACATGTTTGAATCGCGCTTAACCGATTAAAACTTATTAGTATTGATTAGTTAAACAACCCCATGGCTGCAATGATGGCAATTGTGCAGCATCCGGTACTAATCAACTAATAAGGGACTCACGACTTTACCTACCAGAAGCATACCTAAATAGGTGAGCGTTATGATGATAAACACAAACATAGACATAGATCTAAGTAAAATTCGGTAAATATGGTATGTTCTCACGGTGCTAGCTCAATAAATGGCCTGTGTTGTGTTACAACTAAACGCAAATGCTCGTTATTTCCAATCCTTTGCAATATACCTACCTACATAATGAACAACAAAGATGGAAAGACGTATCTAGATCGAAATGCGACCGAGACAACAATACGCACACGAAACACGAACGGCGCGGCGCGGCGCCGCCGCCGCCGCCGCACCGAGATTACTGAGGTGGGTGAACCTAATTGCACCTAATTTGAGCCTTCCACTTTCGAGTAGCTAGTACCTACTTACCCAATCTTCCGAATTTTACTTAGACCAATGAACATAGACACATCTCTGTACAATGTGAATTGTTTTCGAACGTTTTTCGGTTACATTATCATCAGCCTATGCTATGCTAGTCCACAGGTGGACATAGGTAGACCTCTTCTAATGTGCGCCGCGCCACCACAGAGCTCTGACTTCAGCTTCAAGCTTGTCGCATCCAGCATCTGGCGTCCAAGGAAGACCAGCGCTATGGCAGGATACAACCTGCCTCATCTGCTGAGTTTTGGCCATTTTTGTTACCTTTATCATCACGTCCTTTATCTTGTGTATGTGAAATGTATGTATGGCATAGACAAACCATCGATCTAAGTAAAAACCAAACAGTTTCATATATCGTTCATTTATCGGTAATGTATTGGTCAACAAAATAAACGCTTCTAAGGGTTTCGAAGATCGGAGATCGGTTTCGAAACCCCTATGGTCTCGCTTTTTCTGTTCTTTTTAGGGTTACGGAATCCTATTACTGAGCCCCCGCTGTCCGTCCGGCCGTCTGTCCGTCTGTCACAGGGCTCTATCTCATGAACCGTAAGAGGCAGACAGTTGAAATTTTCAGAGAATATGTCTTGCCGCTAGAACAACAATTAATAAAAATAAAATTAATATCAAAATTAAAGACCCCCCCCCCATACAAAAAACGTGCTTTTTTAGCCTGTTTGCTTTTTTTGCTCTTAATTTGTCAAGACTGTATCTCTTGAACTACATAGATATACGAGTAAGATTTCAGATCTCCGAAGTATCCATCTGAAAAGTATGTCGCATATGTAGATATGGACCTCACCGAGTGGGGTATCAAATTAAAGGTTTGTACATCTCAAAACAGTTTTTGAAACTTATGTAGGTTTCATACTTTTTCAAATATTTTGAAAAAACTCGGAAATTTACTATTACCCTCTATACTCCGAAGTTTGCAACAGATACACCTGAAATGCTTAATTTTTAGGTATTCATCAAATAGCAAAGTCTCTAACCGATACCTGTAGTACATGTTATTGGTATACTTGACAAACGTCACACTCGCACTTGACGGATCTTTTTTGCCAGCAGACTTTACAGATCGTCATTCTACACAAAACGTCCTACACTACAGAGTTAAACTAGGATTATAACAACTTGGCCGCAACGCAACCTGAAGTTGCGTCAGTGGCTGCGCAGTAAGTAGGTACCTACTCGTTTATAAGCGTTTACGTGACAAAATGGTAATGTCCATGTGAAAACTTTGCTTATAGCTAACTTAACTCCGGCCAAGTTGTTTTAATTTTTTCATAATTTTTTCATTATCATAATTATTGTACTCTATTAATTTTGTATTGTACGGGAGGGTAACCTCTACCAAGAAGAAAATCTAAGCGACTCGTTATTTTTTAAATCTCTTGGAAAGTATTTCTGTGGAATCTCATAATTGAAAGCAGAGTGAATGTGGGTAGGTACCTAATTAGAAGCTAAGTGCGTAGGTACTTTCTTAAATAATCTTTTATAATCAAGATTTACCTACTTACCTAGGTAGGTATAACTTAGAAGTGTAGGACAAGTAGGTACCTAAGTACCTAATTAATTAGGGACTAAATAGGTAATTAATTATAATACCTAGGTACTTTTATAGTAATTACTTAGTACCTATACTTACTTATGTAGGTGCCTTACAACTAAGTTAGGTCGGTAGGTAATGTATATGGTATGTTCGGGTATTGCCGGACGCCGATGAAGACCGTATGATCTTAATTTTAGCCAAATTATGCCATATTGTCTAATGCTGCCGACATTTTCTACGTAGGTATATGTTGGCAGCATTGGAACATAGTGGCTTAATTCAGCTAAAATTAATTGCATACGGTTTTCCCGCGTCCGATCATACCCCAACGCACTAAAGGTAGGTACGTAGGTACCTATATATTTATTTAATAAGAAAAACAGAAAAATCACATAACATCCATAATAACAAAATAAGCATAAAAGCAAGAACTATTTTGGTTTTGTTCTAGAAGTGCTTGGGGCTTCAAATTCGAACATTTTAAAGTAATACTTTTATGTATGGAGGGTGTCAGGAGAACACTCTGTGTGTGCAAAAGTCTCCATCAGAAGGTGTTAAATTAGGGTGTTGCTACAGTCACACGAGGGCTTAGAATTATGAAGGGTAATCCATCTACGCACGACGCGACGGTATATTTTAAAGAAAGCGCCAAAAATAGTAGAGAGAGAGAAGTAAACAAGGAAAGTAAAACATCCGCTTTGTCATTACAAAGCGGATGTTTTACTTTATTAATTTTTACTTTATTAACTTTATTATTTTTCAATCGTGCGCCATTGCGCACGATTGAAAAATAATACATAAAATTGTAAATCAATGATATCGTATCCAATTAATAATAACTTTATTTGTATAAAATGTGTAAATTAAGATAATTTAAACTTTCGCTATCTGTCAACATTTCAAGATTATTTATCGGGTACTTATCGCGTACCTTTTGTTTTATTTTCCCCCAATAAATAAGAATAAAAAGAATAAGAAAATCTTTATTTGTAGCTAACATAAAGTAACGTTAACTTTTATTAGTTAGGTATGCATTTAATTTGTTACATTAATAATTACTAACTAACACTATACCTACTACCAAAATAATATAAACGTAAATAGTTAATTTTAATTCTAATAATGTGATATATTTTTATGTTACAAGTGTGCTATTTTTGACAGTAAAAGTGCTAGTAAATGCTAGAATTATATCTAGTGATGTCATATTAGTAGTATTTTGTCAGCTGCAAGCAGCCACACCGGTAGGACAGCGATGACCGGTGTTCATTTTGTGTTTTTACATTGCAGATGATGACAATGAAAAGGTTTCCTTACTAATTAAAGAATCACTAGGTAGGTAGTTACATACAAAATTATAGATATTTAAAATCTGAGGCGTTTTATCGTGAAAAGGTACCTATTTTTTAACAAACGCATCATAGTTTCTTTTGAATTTAAAAGAAGTAGGTACAGATGTATGGATATCCTATTAGAAAGACATGCATTGCTATTTTGGGACCTCTCTCTCACTTGGCTCGTTTTTATGAAACACTGCACAGTCCAGGATAATTAAAAGTTCATGTTTCATACACTCTTGTTACTGTGACCAGTGACGCTCTAGTGCCACTCAACTGAACTGCTCACAGCTGGACACTTTTGCAACCGTAGAAGCAACTGTTCCCCCAAGAGTGTTCTCCTGAGGTTCTCCTTACCTCTTATTCTCTACCTCCATAGTTCTATGGCTTGGGGTGATTTTTTTCAAATAGTCAAATTTTTATTGCAAACATGTTGTACAAGGGATCTTATAAAATAACAAGAAGGTGGTTTCAAACATGCACCCTGCTAGGGCACGGCAATATTATGCTAGGTGGATAATAGAAAAAAATCTAGTCACTGATCGGTATTGACCTAAATATTTGCTTTTACCAATAAAATGTCTATTTGATCGACTTGACTTGACTTCTTTGTATTTGGCACTATCTGATTGAAGTTTTTTTCGTTCACGGTTTCTGACATTTGTTTGATGCAATAAAATGTCATTACGACATTTGACATTACTGACAGATGATCGGCCGTGGGCACCGTCTGACGTCAAGGACGTCATTCCATTGAATACCTACAATTTGCTTGCTGTATTTTTCCTTCACCAAAAAATTACTAAAAAGAAGAACTTGTAATTTGAAATCAATCTACATTCTAAGGTAATAAACCGGTTTTGTTTTATATCTAGCGTAACCTGCGTACGCTTCGTTGATTCGTTAGTTGTATTCTTCACAAATTCCAACAGGTAAGTGGTCTCCAACTATTATTTTGTAAGAATCATCATGTCTGCATCCTTTTTATAAAGTTAGTACGCAATGAATCATTGCGACCCCAAAAAGGTAAATCTTTGTATCATAACAAGCGATCTCCGTTGTAGATATCTTCCAATATAGGAAGCAACAATTTGAAAAACGTATTGTTGACTAATATTAACGTACTTAATGCGCTTATTTGATATTTTTCACCTCTCTATGAGCTTTACTTGAATATTCTTTCGTTGTAGATTTCGTCTTAATATTGTCTGGTAGATCTACAAACAACAGAAAAGGGGTAGGTTTAATTTTATACTCAAAACTCTTCATTTCCCTAAGATGCAAATATAAGTCCAATATTTTGAAACTAAATAATTTTAGGAACGCTCATGCACTAATGTTTAGAGTTATAAAAACAAACTTTCTTAGAAGAAAGGACGGCGTGCGGCGGTAGGGAAGAAGTACCTATCCAGGAATTTTGTTTTTATTATTACTCTAAACATTAGTGCATGAGCAATGGCCCTAGATATATAAAGAATGTGTAGGGCAGGAACTTCCTTTTTTGTATTTTTAACACCACTGCAATCACCAATCCTCCAGCCAAGTGTGGTGATTATGGCAATACCCCCCTTGTTTGGGGAAGCACATTCAGCAGTGGATGTATATGTGCTAATGATGAATATATGTACATACGTAGACGATTGGTGCACCTACAGTCTAATGTTATCATGACAGTTTGTCATGATAACATTAGACTTGCTGCGTGTAAAATTAACCGCTCATATATTTTTACCAAGCCTCTATTCCATGACTATGAAAATTCTATGAACTGGACACTGGCAGAACCTTGGCAAACCACACCAATAATAAAGAAGTTAAGTCAAGTATTTCATAGGAACATAACTAAATAGTATATTTTAGAACAGTACCTGTAAGGGCCCTATTACGAGCATGAGATAGGAGTGTGTTCTTTCAGATAGAAAAAAGTTGAATTTAGACTTCATTCAAATAATATGCCCAAGTAATTCAGAATTTTATCTGAGTCACCCTAACTAAAGCAACCTGTTAGTTAGGTATGTTGCAATGCAACAGATTAGTCATACTATGGTTGGTAACCATTGTATGACTAATCTAAATCATAAAAATTCAAATAATATTAGGTACCTGACCACTTTGTACCATATAGATAATCATACCACCTCAAAGGTTTTTATTTGAACATAAAAAAAACAAGCAATTTTCAGCTAACAGATATTCAACATTTCTGAGTCATCATTTTATTAGTTTTGCAGTGAAGGAGGTGAAAAACATCCATGTAATAACTACCTCAATTATAATATTCATGTAATGAGTAGGTATGTTTGTGTCCCATTGCAAGGCAAAGGAATCTTTCCCCTGCTGCCATTCCTCAGGTCCATTGCCTACAGTAACACTAGTTTCTGTCTGCGGCTTCACACAAATTGCTTCTATGGAAAAATTCAAAGCCTAGCTATCACATATTTTTTTTTTTTATTCCAGACCAACATCTATGTAATATTTCAGCCTGATCCATTCAGAAGTTTTAGTGTGAAGAAGTACATCTATCCATGCAAACTTTCACATTTTTATTAATATTGTGATTTTATTCCTATTATAAACAAAATAGTTAAACTAATTATTTATTTACGCACCAACCTCGGCACACTTGGATGATGAAATGGAGGATATGTATGAAGACATATCCAAAGCCTTACACAAGGCTCACTTTAACATTGTTATAGTGGACTTTAACGGCAAGGTAGGAATCCAAACGGGCAACAAATCCCGGTTAGGCCCGCATGGTTATGGAGCTAGGAATCACAGGTGGCATATGCTAGTCAAATTCCTTGAGAATAAAGGGCTGTTCTTAATGAACTCCTTCTATAAGAAGCTGCCCCAAAGGAAGTGGACATGGCAAAGCCCAGACACTGTGACAAAAAATGAGATCGACTTTATCATGACGGATAGCACGGATAGCGAGTACATATTCAGAGATGTTATTATTATTTATAGTGTAATAATAACATCTCTGAATATTTGTTGTCTTGGAACCCACTGATGACACTGACGAGACCCTACACAATCTGGTCGAAACGTTGAGGGACGAGGGCATTACGTTTTGCAAGGAGTCCAAATTGTCGGATGAGACTCATGGGCTGATGAACAAAGACGGGAAACCACCCAAGTGACTTCGTCAGAGAGGTCAGACCTGAACAAGCGAATTGCGAAGATGGTACGGCGCGACCTTCGGAGCTCCAATACACGCCCATTGAAGAGGCGATAGAGCGAAACCGAGGGTCCAAAGTATTCACTCAGCAGCTTGGCAGGAGCCACCTGACGAAACTTAAAACGCACGACGCGACGGGAGGACCGTATTGTCGAAGCCAGAGATATCCACCGAGATAGAAGATTTTTATACGCTGTACATGCCCCTCGTTCCCGACGAGACGACCACGATTCCAGAGGCACCACTATACCAACGAACTGCCAGATATCAGTGAAGACGAGATCGTGTTAGCTCTGAGGCAGCTTAAAAACGGAAAAGCCCCTGTGAGGATGGATTTACATCAGAGCTTCTGAAAGCCGAGGAGCCCCTGAACCCCATACAGGAGCTACAGAATCTCTTTAACACCGTCCTTCACAGTGGAAAAACTCCTAAGGCGTGGAGCGGGAGTTTGGTGGTACTCTTTTTTAAGAAGGGAGATAAAACCCTCCTTAAAAACTACAGACCCATCACACTCCTGAGCCACATCTATAAGCTATTCTCACGAGTGGTCGCGAATCGTCTCACCAGGAGACTTGACGAGTTCCAGCCACCGGAACAGGCCGGGTTCCGAGGAGGTTATGGCACCATAGACCACATTCACACAGTAAGGCAGGATTATACAGAAGTCCGAAGAGTATAACCAGGACTTGTGTCTTGCTTTTGTGGACTATGAAAAGGCCTTCGACTCCGTCGAAACCTGGGCTGTTCTGGAATCCTACAGCGTTGCCAAGTATCGTTATATCGAGGTGCTGTGATGTCTCTACGAGGCCGCCACCATGAGTGTTCAAGTACAGGGCTAGCAGTCTAAATCCATCCAATTGCGCAGAGGAGTGAGACAGAGGGACGTCGTTTCTTCGAAACTGCGTCCCTCTGTCTCAAAGATCAGTCTGTAAAGATATGTTTAAGACGCTGGACTGGAAAAGGAAGGGCATTAACATAAACGGCGATTACATCTCGCACCTGCGTTTCGCTGATGACATAAGCCTTAATGGTGGAGTCGCTATAGGAGCTGAACCGGATGCTGGATGGCCTAGCCACAGCCTCGCGATGCGTCGGTCATGGCATGAATTTGGATAAAACCAAAGTCACGATCAATGGCCACATTGATCTAGGACCGGTCGTCGTACATGGCCACCTTATCGAAATTGTTTCTGAGTACACTTACCTCGGGCAGATTCTGCAGCTAGGTCAAAACAATTTTGACAAGGAGGCCAAGAACAGGATTCAGCTAGGCAGGGCAGCGTTCGGGAAACTACGTCGAGTCTTCTCGTCATCCATACCGCAATGCTTGAAAACGAAAGTTATAACCAGTGCGTTTTACCCGTTATGACCTACGGAGCTGAGACGTGGACACTCACGGTAGGGCTGGTTCATCAGTTCAAAGTCGCTCAGCGAGCTATGGAAAGAGCTATGCTCGGAGTTTCTCTGAAGGATAGGATTCGTAACGAATACATACGACAGAGAACCAAAGCTCTCGACATAGCTCAGAGAATGAGCAAGCTGAAGTGGCAGTGGGCCGGCCATATCACGCGACGAACCGACAACCGCTGGGGTAAACGTGTTCTCGAGAGGAGACCGCGACTCGGCAAACGTAGTGTAGGATGCCCTCCAGCCAGGTGGGATTACGATCTGCGAAAGACTGCAGGCAGATGCTGGATTCGGCAAGCTGAAGGCAGGGAGCAGGCATTAGGGGAGGACTATGTCCTGCTGTGGACTAAGATAGGTTGATAATGGTGATAAAACTATTTATAGCTCCACAATGTCAGAACGGGACACCATCGGGACGGGCAGTTCAAGTCGTGACTACGGCTCCACAGCCAGCGTCCCAACCGTGGCTTTTGCAGACTTCAGTCCTACAGAACTGTATAACTTGAGCGAAGGTGTGGCGGATAATATCAACACTATCAACAGTGGATTGAAGGAGTTGGATAAGAAGATGAAGCAGATTGGAGGGCCTAATGATAGTGTGAAGTTGAGAGATAAAATGTAAGTTGTTTATTTATTTATTTTTGTTATTTACAAAATTTTGTATTTCCTCTAAATGTTTCCTTTAGATATTCAACAGCTGAATTAGATATGATTAACTTTGTATTGGGGAAGATTGTTATCAATATTATTCTGAATTTAGATTTTGTTTTTTTTTTATGGGTCATCTATCAATGTCATCATCAAGTCAAAGTCAAAAACTCTTTATTTCCATAAATACAATAAATGTATGTATGAAAAGATCAAATTCTTAATAATTAAACACTGACACGGAAATAAAGTGATATTTTTGTTTTCAGTTGCTTCGGTATGTAGACTAAAGTAAAGAAGCGACGAAGAAACCTTTAGCCTGTTAGTTAGTTGTTATTTTTCGAGTTGGAGCAAATTCCGTCCCACGCTTTTTTATCCTCTAGATAATCTGATATTTTATAGTAGGCCTTTTTAAACAGGAAGGTTTTGACAATTTGTTTGAATTTATTTACTGATAATTTTTGCAACTCACTAGGAGTTTTGTTGTAGAAGCGTATACATTGCCCTTTAAAAGATAAATTAATTTTGTGTAGTCTAGTTGTGGGCACAGCGAGTGTTTAAAATACGGACTAAGTTGACTGCAATAAAAAAAAACATTCATTCATATTGAAACAATCTCCAAGGAACTTTAGCTAGATGATTAATATAACAAAAGGCCAGCATTGTTTATTTATTGCATTTTATGTTATTCATTCATTTATCAGACAAGCAGCCAGCCTGTGTTTGATGTGTCTACCTATATCACACAGTGTTGAGTTACTTACTCTTCTGGTGTATTGATGTCATCTTATAAGCACTAGTTAATTTATTATCTTATTTACATAAGGAGGCATTTATCGCAAGGGTGATATTATGACAGGTGTCAATTTTTGTTTCAAACCTAATGGTTTGAAACAAAAATTAAGTATAAAAGCTTGTAATTTAATAATTACAAGCTTTTATACTTGCCCTATTCATTATGTACAAACAATGCATGTGCAAATCTTGTAACTGAATTTTGGTCCTCAACCGATTGAGTTGAAATTTGGCATACTTTTGTAAGTTCGGTGACAAAGCACGTTATGGTACCATCGAGCTGGTCTGATGATGGAGACAGAAGGTGGCCATAAGAACTAAACGAAACGACGTAACCTCGTCGTGTTTGGGTTCGTTGGATTGTTCTTCCGAAGCACTTTGGTCCTAGATGATATAAATGATAATTAAAAAAAAAGTTTTTTTAATATAAATTTTATTGCTTATTTGCTTGTAGAATCACGGGCCAATCTTAGGGTAGTACTAAATATACATTATTATCATTTCCAGTCACGACATGCAGCAGAAAGTGAACAGCTCTGTATCAGCTGTAGCCAGAGACATCAGCAGTCTTGGCGTAGTGGTGCGAAAGGGCGACAAACCACATAAGCTGCAGGTTGAGAGACTAACGCAGGCTTTCAAGGACGCCCTAGCATATTATGAAGCTACGCAGAGGGTATGTTATCATCATCATATCAGCCCACACATTTCCACTGTTGGACATAGATCTCCCCTATGTTTGCTATTAGCTGATTAACTATTAATAGTACTATCAGATAAATACCATTAGACACAAGTAGTAAGGATTATATGAGTCCATTACACATAGGAACCATTCCTTATAGGGAAGATACTTTTTCTTTTCTTCGCAATGAATTGACTGAGAAATTTAATATTTACTTTGCAATTACCCTGAGAGCGAGGGCTTATGCACTATAATACCAAAAATCTTAGAATTGATCGAAAGCGTTTTGGAAGAATAAATTAAGTATTCTATTAGATGTAAGATATTATTTCCATCTTAGTCAATTTATATTCGTGATGAACAAAGCGAATTTTTCTGGAACAGTTCCTACGTGAAATCACACCTCACTCCACCTCACCTCACGTCTCCTCACCTCACTTCTATTAATTTTGATTACGCCATCGTCAGCTTCAATACGTGCCGATCCTATCCATCCAAAGGTTGCCAGGAAGAGATCGCTGTTAGCTATAAGGCCGCCGATTGTGCCACATTAGATGTAATTAGTATTCAATTCTTGTTTTATAAATGTGTTGATGGTGCAATAAAGTTATATTCTATTCTATTCTCACAGTAATACTATAAATAAATAATTGTCTTTTGGCTTATAACATCCTTATTGGTAATTCTTGGTATTTGACGTTTCACGTTTGTGTAAGGGTAGTATTCTATTCCACACGTTATATATCTTTGTCCAAGATTCCTTTGTAAATGGTTAGTTGAGTTCAAATGAAATCACACCACACTAATATTATAAATGCTAGTTTCGATGGATAGATGTATGTTGGTTACGTCTTCACGCCAAAACTTCTCAACAGATTGGGCTGATATAATATTATAATATAATTATTGTATAGGTGTAGCACTTGACCTGGAATAAAACATAGGCTATTTTTTGTACTCATAAAATATCAATTTCTATGGCAAATAAATAATTGGACTAGTGGAATAGGTCCTTAGGTCGGTTATTTAAAAAAAAACGTTTAAATACTATTTATAAATTTGTTTTGAGGATTATTCTGGAATATAAAGTACCTAGGTTAAGAGTGCTATAAATCTACCCAAATTTAAGTAGACATAATATCAATAACAAGGCGTAAGTTCTTATAAGTGAATTTTTGTAATTCTTATGAGGATAAAGTTTCATAAATCATATCTACGTTTTATTCCAGAAAACGTGCGAAGCTTTGGGCACTCCATAAAACCTCACGAATTCATCACTTAAACTTTAACTTTAAATGTATTTACTATTTATACTTAATTGTAAATGTATATTCCAGCAAGTATCAGAAAAGATGGCGGCGCACATGCCTCGCGCCAAACGCCCACGCAACGACCCGCAGTCCCTCGAGCAACAAGCCATCGCAGATGATGAGGAGGCCACGCTATTGGCTAATCAACAGGCACAGGTCAGTTCTCATTGGTCAAGCTGTATCAAAGATGGCGGCGCATGTAGCCAGGAGGTATATTCTATTTCTCCAATACGCAACACCGTGTTACGTTTTTGGTAATCTATGTATCTGTTCTTTTTTAATAAAGCATTTAATGTCATTTCATTTCTACTAAGACACCGAATTAGAGTACCGATTTGCACAAAATAAAATGAAACAAATTTCGCAACTGCGTATTTTGGAGTATTAAAAAAGCCTCCTGTACATCGCAGCAAGTATGCAGGGCACATAACCTGAGTATTCTAGCAAAGTTTCCAAGTTGGCGGCGCATTACTTGTACATTTCGGGAAGTATCAAAGATGTTGGGCACAACGTGGAAAATTCATTGCGAGAAATTGCACTCATTTCGCGTATTAAATAATGTGGAAAAGTGCATGGAGTAGCAATTATGCTTTAGTCCAAAGCTAAAATTTAGCTCAATTAGCTGGGATCCGTCTAATAAAGTTCTTCCAACAAACTCTGCAAATCTTAAACCACCCAATGTTCTAATTCCAACTTATTTTTCAGACACGCCTGGTGGAATTCGAGACTTCAATGCTCTTAGACAAAGAAGCGTATATGAACAAGATTGAGGCTGATGTACTGGACGTCAGTCTCATCATCCAAGACTTGAATAGCATGGTGAATAAGCAAGCTGAGACTGTTGGTAAGCTAAATTTATAAAATAATAATAATGGTGTGATCCGAGACGTGCTCGCTGACTATATACGCCTCGTACATAAGCTCAAAATCGCTCATCGAGCTATTTTTTTTTTATATTTTAGGAACACTAACAGCTTATTTGTTTATTTTATATATTAAGACGCACAAAACATATTATAACCACAAAAAATAACAATGTTTCAATAATGTAGGTCTAAAACTAGATTGTAACACAACCTATGTGCATACTGGAATAATAATATTACAAGCAAAACATGTAGAGCAAAAAGGTAAATCGTAAAATGTTTAAAACAAAAGTATAGGAATAAAGTTATTGCGCTCACATTCGTGGTGATGTAGGTTGGTATACATAATTCCACATTAATGTAAGCACAGAATCAGGGACTTAATTATTATTATTATCTCTATTGACAAAGAAAATTACAATTCAAAAATATAAACAAATTAGAACTAGTATTTATAATTGAAACAATTAAGCTAACTGCAGACTGTTGCAAACAATCTACAGGTAGCTCAACTGATCCATATCAATACCAGTCGGAAGCGTCCCCAAGACGCTGGCTGCATTATCCCGCTGTATGGCAATGCTGATGCGCCAGATACCCGCCCGCTCTCGGGTCACGCGTCGCGTCGACCAGACGCTCAGATAACTTTTTGAAAACCCGGAGAGCCTCGGTACCCCACGGACCCAGGGTCTCGACCCCAAAGGGAGCAAATGTAGGCTCTGTCGAGACCCGCATATTTGCGTCTTTTGAGATCCTCGGCCAAATCTGCCGCCGTACCAGCCCTTACAGATGTCCTCGGAAGATGGGAAGGCGCAATGTGTCGACGCATGTAGCGTCCCACACAATGGGCCTCCCCAACTCCCATGGGACTAGTGTCATGCCGTCGGGCCTCTTACCATCGTCACGCAACAAATAATTAATTGAATTGATTTTAGAGTTCTGATAAATTGGCTCAAACTCTGAACAAAAATGTCTTGGTCAATATTGTCCTTAGCTAAATCATTGTATTGTCGGGCCATTCTAGTCAGGGGGTTGTAAAAAGAAATTATGTTTTTATAAGTTAATAAAACAAAAAGATTGCTTGTGTTGGACCTGCGCGCACTAAAACGTGTATTGAAAGATATCTCTGATAACAACATAGGGGAATCAATATATGAATGTATAATTTTATATAAATAGATAAGATCGAAATGAATACGTCGAGTTTCCAAGGATTGGTCATTAAATCTTCTATCTTATCTATATATATATAAGAAAGTCGTGTTAGTTACACTATTTATAACTCAAGAACGGCTGAACGGATCTCGGTGAAATTTGGCAGCGAGGTAGATGGTATCCCGGGGCCGGACATAGGCTACCTTTTATTCCGGAAAAAAGCGTGCGAAGCCGCGGGCTGCAGCTGGTTTAGATTAAACCTCAATAAGTATGTTAAACTTATTGGATAACTTAACCCTACAGTATCCACTTATGAGTAAATTATGTGTCCATTGGAAGTAACAACTGAATAAACATTTGAAGCAGTAGTAAATGAATAGCGTTGCGTCTAATTTGATAAGTGCTATTAATATGAATGCTTAACCATTTGGAGACTACAAAAACAGATAGATAGATAGATAATTCTTTATTCACAGGAACTTAATTAAAAAACAGTTTGGTACAGAATATAATAGAATTGGCGGCCTTATCGCTTAAAGCGATTTCTTCCAGGCAACCAAAGAGAAAATTCAAATGAAACACAAGTTACCTTACCCAAATACCATTTTAAGCCTAATGCCTATGTTATTTTTTTGTACGCGATAGAATCCGGAATACGAATTGGATCAGGGCCCGTACTCGTAAAAACGATATCGAAGTTTCGGATTCGTTTTCGTGCAAACGCTTATCTTATGCAGGCGACATAAGAGTTGTTTTGCAAAAGAAACTTCGATTTTCCATTCCCGAGTAGGCCCCCAGAACACATACGTCCACAGCTGAACGGGCCTTCTCCCACTCGGCTTTAACGATATCCACGGGCTGAGTTGGAGGAGTCGATTCTTATGCCTAGACCGCCACGGCCAGTCAGATGGGCACCTATTCTGCTAAACATGTTAAAAATGACGTCCTCCTCTCCATACATATTGTGTGCCCAGCAGGGTCTATAGTGATACTTAATTAGATATAAACACCTCTGTACTGTACACCTATAGAATTAAATAAATGATTGAGTATTGAGTAAACTAATTTGGTTTACTTATGTATAAAATACTAGCTGCTACCCGCGGCTTCACACGCTCTTTTCCGAGATAAAAAGTAGCATATGTCCGTCCCCGGGATACCATTTACCTCCCTGCCAAATTTCATTAAAACCCGTTCAGCAGTTTAGGCGTGATAAACATACAGACAGACAGAGTAACTTCGAATTTATAATATTGGTATGGATAACTGACTTTTATTAATCCGTCCACAGAGACAGTAGAAAGCCACATAGAAGCAGCCAGCGCGAACGTAGAAACTGGAGTGGACGAGTTAGCGAAAGCAGCAGAATACCAGCGTAGGTACCGACGAAAAATGTTCATACTAAGCATCATTGGCCTGATTCTGCTTACATTGTTCATAGTGTGGATTGTCAAGGCTTTCAAATAGGTTGTTGTTGGTTTTACTCACTACAAATGTGGGTACATCGCAAACTTAACTATACTCCAGCCAAGTTCAATGAGCAATTTTTGTAATCAAACCGCCCATACTTAACCTAAAAATCACTTACACAATAGACGTTGATTAAGCACAATCGGCACTGTTTGTAAATTTGAGATCTTTTCTTCACAAAATATTGCTAAAAATTTTATCTGAAACTTTACGCCAAGCATGTAAAATATAGTTTTTCTGTTGTGGTTTGTTTACAAACATGTCACATCGAATTTGACTGAAGTAGAGAATAACAAACCTTCACTGGTATGTGGACATAGTGATCGAAGGTTGTCCCACATGTTATCGATTCAGAAACTGATATGTGGTGTTGATAATGTTTCGGTGTTCATATTGTGTTCCTAAAATGAAATAATGAGCCGTTTTCCAAAAAAGGAATGTCTTATTTACCTTAGAACTCAATAGATGGCAGGGATCTTTAGGGGAAGAATAAAGTTGTGTTAGTGTCATGTCAATCTGTGTGGGTCGTTGCCATTTTAATTTCAAACTAAAAGCGCCATCTTTTCAGTCTGATCGAACTATTTTTTTACATTAAGAAAACGTTTCATTGTTTTCATTTTTATACGACGTATTAGTTGAATTTTAAAGAAAACAACCGAACTGAATGATTTGAATAAAATGTTACCTCTCTAAACAATGGTGTTATAACAGGAAACGTTAATGGGGACAACGGGAAGGAAATTGTATGGCTTCCCGTTGTCCCCAGAACGGGGACAGTGTCAATGGGGACAACGGGAACACATCTTAATCCAGATGTTGCTAAAACTAAACTAAACCTAAAGTGGGTGATAGACGTACGAACTTGAAGTACGCGGTCTTTTAGACCGCGAACTTACTCCGCTCGACGTCGCGACGTAGACCGACGCGTCGGTGACACACGTGAAGCTTACTCACTCTGTGTTGCGATGCCGTCGACAGAAGAAGCTTTGTGTTATGTTGAGGTGGGTTACGAGCAAAATTTCAAACTTGTCGGATCGCCAACGAACTTACTCGGCGGCTTTAAAGTACGCGTACTTAGGGTGACACAACAGCGAAAAAGGTCGTTAATCCACAAGTTCGCGAATTTACTCGCACGTCTATCACCCACTTAATTAACAGCACTAAAAATTCGTTATGATCTAACAACTTGGGAATATTGTAAAACGTATTTTTTCAGTTTTTACCCTATATCTATTGTGATATCTAAACTTTACTATGTCTGTTTACAACTTTATACTTTCTATAGTCTAAATTACCTCGTAAGAACTTACACAGTAGGTTAGTTCCACTTTGTTTTCTTGTAAAACTATGTTTAACAATATCCTATTTGTTTATAAACTGTGATTATTGATGGTTTTATGTTATTATATCATATATATTTATAATATAGATAAGCTTGTTAATATTAAAGATAAAACTGATTTTATTTACAAGTAATGGTAGGTTTTAATATTCTTATAAGATTTGATTTAATAATAGGAAAAACGTATAAAAATAAAAGATTATTTTTATTTTAAATATCTAGGTACTTTTTATACCTATAGCGAAATACCTACGCCTAATTATGGATTGTGAAATTAGTTTATAACTAGATGGCATTTATCAAAATAATATGGTTGATATTTGCTAAGTATTAATAATAATCATTGGTTTAATTAATTTCATTTTTTTTATAAAAAAAATGAAATTAATTACATTTATGAACTGACATTTATAAAGCTTTGTAGGCATTAGCCTGTTAAGTAACATAATCTGTGCTATGAGTATGAAATATCAATATATATATAAAGTATTGCCTTGACATAGAATATAAATAATTGTTTAATTCGTAGATAGGTAGATAGTCGTTATAAAATTATCTGATTGAAAATATCTACCAAAGTTCGTTTTATTTACCTTATTTTTGATTGTTTCTTTTAGTTATAAGTGTTATATATAACACTGTTACTACAATTCTCTGGTCTATACAATCGCACAGTATTTTTTTCTTATCTACGTAGGTAACATTATGGTTCGAAAAAAAGAAAAAATAATGTGAAAGTACCCTTTATTGCAATGAAAAATAAAACAAAATAATTATAAACTATTCCGCTTTCATCAAACGTAATTTATTATAAGTACCTACATATTTACAGACTTACAAAAGGTTTGGCTGATATTTGGCAAAATATCAAAGGTGCAAATCAAGATGTATTCTGCTCTTAAACGTTACACAATACAAAAACAACTAGTAATAAAACATGACTAATGATAAATAAAATAAATAAGTCTGAATAAATGACTTAAGTATTTATTTTAATTATAAGTTGAGATAAGGAACATTGAGTGCCAGCAACATTTAACTACAAAATGGTTATAGCTATGGTGTACTATACACAATACATTATTATATATATAATTATATACACATAAATTCATATTTAGTCTCATCGGTAGTAAATACAAAAGGAATAGGCCCCGACGCCGCTATTTTGTTTCTTTCGGGACGAATAGCTGGCGCATTTAGTCCGAATATTAATGAAGTCGCGTCATCAGAGCCATTATTAAAACAAATACATATAAAAATATTTGAAACAAGGATTTGTGTGAGATTTTATGTTCAGTCGCATTCAAGCTTTTTTTTTGCTAGACGTGTCCTACATGGTACAATCTAACACAGGCATTTAGACAAAAACAATATTGTAAGTGTTATGTAACAAGAATCTTAAAATAATTAATAGGTTAACCCCCATACAGGTACTCAAGGTTACTTAAACTTTTGCACTCGTGAAAGTGTTAACTAGGACCTAATTCTTACACATTATTTTTACCAGATTTATTAATTTATCTTCCAAGCTCAATATTAGGGCTCTTTCCATACAAAAGTAATAGACGTCCAGCGTTTCATTACAGAATTAATTTAAAATGAAAAGAGATTGAGCTCGGATAACATTTTCATGTCTATTATTAAGGATTTTAATAAGTCTGACGAATCAGCCAGATATTGACATGAAAAAAAAAATATTGCTTTATTTTACAAACTATAATACAACTTAATAAATCAAAAGATTTTGATGCCATTAATGGTAACGAGAAATTTTGACTTTCAGCTTACATACGAGTACTAAGCAAATTATTGTCGTTGCATTATGAACTTTAGCGTGGTGGTTTAAGAACATTTTTGAACATACTCGTTTTAGTGTCAATTCAGATGACTAAACTAATTTCACTGCACTATAAATGATGTCATCCTTTTTATTTCGATCGTTATGAAAGGGACGGCAACATTTTTAGAGCCTTCAAGTTAATTTAGTTTTGGCGACATTTGAATTATAACCGTACCATAAAAATATGGCATGATGGACAAATAGGGCATTTCTAAACAATGTATTCTGTCCTTATTCAAAGGATAAATTAATAACAGTGTCATTTGGTTTACAAAATGCATTATTTCGTTCTTAAATACTTTCTACTCTAAATGATATTCAATATTCACAGATTTACATAACATAACAATAATGACCACCTTATGCATTTTCTACCTAACATAATTCTTAAACGGTTCATTAATTTCACACTAGCTGGCCCGGCAAACTTCGTTCCGCTTTAGAATCAGATATTAAACATACGATAAAAATATGAGAAAATAAATTTGATTTGTATGTATAAGTACTTTTTTGTAAATTTTTATAGTATTTTTAATTAGTTGTTCTGCTATTCGGGGCGGAGACAAATCCAATCATATCATAAAAATCTGCAGTTGTTCTTGAGTTACCAATACCAACACGACTATGTTTTATATATACAGATAATTCTTGTTTTTTTACAGAATGGACCATAATGTCTGAGTTCGATTTTAATGTTTATTTTTCTACTTTGGAAAAGCTAAGGCACGTTTTGCTTAATTTTGCAATACAGGCAGTGTTCTGAATCAACTAGTTCTTTAACAATTTGAAAACGAATAGTAGATCTATCATTTTACAATTTAGTTTATATTTCGGGCGATAGGTGGCCTTAGCACTTCTAATTTGACAATGTTTATAAGGATAAATATTCTCTAGGGTAGAATAGACAAAACTGAAGTCGCGTCGTCATACACTTCGAACATGAAGTTGAAGGAATTAATTTCAAATAATTTACGCATTCGATGACAAAGTGACTCCTTACTGACACTGGCAGAGTCGTAGCGAAAAGCAAGCGGCGCCAATAATAAAGAAGTTGAAGTTGATGACAAAATGACGTAACTCTTTTATAATCTACCCTAGACAATCATCCCATGGACTACTGCATTTAAAACAGCCATGAATATAAAATTGTCAAGATTTGTTTTGACTGATGGTCAATGGGAACAAGTCCTTTTCGAATAAACTGAAGTACTTAAAAGGCAAAACTATAAACTAGCCAAACTCGATGTAGAATGTTTTTTTAACAAACCACGACACAAATAACTAAAACTCACTTGCTTGGCGTCGAGTTTCAGATATAATTGTAAGCAATAGTTATTGAAGGAAGGATCTCGAACCCACAAGTAACGTAAATCCATACTACTATAATAAATTCGAAAGTAACTCTGTCTGTTACCTTTTCACGCCTGAACGGCTGAACGGATCTCAATGAAATTTGGCAGGGAGGTAAATGGTATCCCGGGGACGGATATATGCTACTTGAAAAGCACGTGCGAAGCCGCGGGCAGCAGGTAGTTGTATATAAAAAGACGCGGTAACAGAGTGAATTTTAGGTTAAGTATGGGCGGTTTGTATACAAATTTTTCCACATCAAATTTGGCTAGTGTTAGGAAAAAGTGATGTTTTCATCATGTATGTACTTATAAAATCTCATCTTTTATAATTTCATCATAGAAAGTGACTAAGGCCCGTATTATAAAACTATTCTCAGTCATCGATCTAAGCTTGAGTAACGCTTTTGACAAAGAAAATCGTTTAATCAAGCATAGATCGATGACTGAGCAAGCTTGCGTAATACGGGCCTTAAAGTACCATGACATTTTATAAGTGATAGATTTATTTAACATCGGCAAACACATTGTGACAATAATGCTTAGTATTGACGGCACTAAAGGTGCAAAACAATTGATTACTACTGCATTTAGCCTGCCGTTGGTTTCCGCAGAACTTAAAGTGGGAGCCTATCGAATACTACCTGTTCTGTGTGGTTGGTTGCCAAAGTGCGGATATGAACGGCATTAAAGGCGCGAGCGAGTTTAATACAACCGTTGCTGCAGTACTGACGTTGACAGCAGTAAAGGTGTTAACCAACAGAATACTAATGAAGAGAGACCGTGAAAACCAATTGAATACTATCACGCATCTTACGCTACTATTGCTGCAGTACTGATATTGACGGCACTAAAGGTCTAAACCGACTGAATATTGACGACACTAAAAGTGAGAACCGACTGAATACTACCGCATCTTAGCCTGCCGTTGCTGCCACATCGCGTATTTAGCGCACGCTGTGTCTATCATTTGATTGAGGTGCTTGGTTAGGGTTGTTGCTAGGGGGGTTAGGTCGCGGAGCATTTTTTCCTGAAACAAAACATTTTATTTAATAAAGAGGTCGTGATAAAACACGGTAACATTGATTTCCCTTTAAAATAATTTCAATATTTTCAAGCTACTATATTTACGAAACCTTTCATTTTAAGTCACTTAGTTAATAGAAAACAGATAACGCCTCATAAATTCTTGACCCGATAATATGTGTGTGTGTTAGAAAACAGATAACGCCTCATTCATCTAGTACCCATAACACAAGCTCTGCTTAGCTTGGGGCTAGAAGATGTTATGTGGATTGTCCTGGATTGCTTTATTTATTATTTATTTAATTTCTAATTTT
This sequence comes from Eupithecia inturbata, assembly GCA_963662085.1. NCBI lineage: Eukaryota > Metazoa > Arthropoda > Insecta > Lepidoptera > Geometridae > Eupithecia > Eupithecia inturbata. Next base: position 10,294,815 of record OY759196.1, read on the forward strand.
TCGCATAAATATTGGTATTTATACCTTAGGCAAACTCAATGTAGAATGTTTGTAAACAAACCGCCCATACTTAACCTAAAATTCACACTGTTGCCGCGTCTTTTTATACGCAAATTACATTACTTCTCGATTTGAGATCCTTCCTTCAATAAATATTGCTTACAATAATATCTGCAACTCGACCCCAAGCTAGTGAGTTTTAGATATTTGTGTCGTGGTTTGTTTACAAGCATTCTAAATCGACTTTGGCTAGTGTATAGATCGTTAATACTATGTCAAAGGACTAAAGACCGTATTCTCACCTCGAAAGGCCTCAACTTAGCGTTCCTGAACCGCAGAAGCGCTTCGTAGAAATAATGTAGTGCTGCTAATTCTTCATCTTGTCCCGCGGGCGTTGGTATTCGACGCCAAACTTCACGGACTAGTTCTCCGCAGGAAACGTAGAGACGGTGGAGCTCGGATTTTACGTCGGCTGGTATCAGTTCTGTGGAGAAAGAAAGGGTTTAGTAAGGGATGTTGTGTTATGTCTCGTCTCGTACGTGACGTCCGCAGCATGGTTCCGACGGAAAGTCAAAGTCAAAAACTCTTTATTTCCATAAATACAATAAATGTACACTTAGAAAAGGACAAATTCTTAATAATTAAACACTGACACGGAAATAAAGTGATATTTTTGATTTCAATCGCTCCGGTATGTAGACTAAATTAAAGAAGCGACGAAGAAACCTTTAGCCTGTTAGTTGTTATTTTTCGAGTTGGAGCAAATCCCGTCCCAAGCTTTTGGAAGGCGTTGTGGTAGCCTACGGCTATTACAACATACATATGCTGAGTCGGACGCCATTTTGTAGCTATAAGTTTCAGTAATGTACTAAGATGTACTGTGTAGTTGTTATAAGTTCGTTTTTTAAGTATCTGCATATCTTTTAAGATAATAGTGTTAGTGTAGTAGTAATTATAACTTTAACAAACTATGTAAATGCATTTTTTTTAACATCTTTTTTGACGAAGGAAATTACAATTCAATAATAAAAACAAATCAGAACTAGTATTTACAATTGAAACAATTAAGCTAACTGCAGACTGTTGCAAACAATCTACAGGTAGCTCAACTGATCCATATCAATACCAGTCGGAAGCGTAAATGCATATCTACTATAAGCTAACGTTACTGTAACTTCGCTACAAATAAAGACTTTCTTATTCTTATTCTTGGATATTTGTTTGCGGCCATTGGGGGTGGCAAAACGTGGCATCGAAGCTGATTAGGAAAAAAAATAATTAATGGCATTCCGATATAGGTCGCGGCGGTAGGCAGTTTACGTTAGTCGGGGAACCTTACCTGCCGCCGCGTCCTTTAGTCGGTTCTTTCAAATGCAAAAGCGTCCCCACGTTCCCACCACAAGCGGCAGAGGCGGAAACACCCTGAGGATTTTAATGGTAGTGGAATCCCACATAATCGCACTGTCTTCCCGTGGCAGTACGATATGCGTGCGCAATTCCCTCAGGGTAATAAAAAAAAAGTTCCCTTAGCTTCCTCTTACCAGCATCCACGGGCTGAGTTAGATAGATAGATAGAAAATACTTTTATTGTACTGTACACTTAAAACTAAGAAATAATTTACAGTATTCAAATATGTACTCGTTATCTTTGGATACATTTTATAGTGACAAAATGGCTTCCGGCAAGCTTCAAGCTTCCTGCCCAGGGTGGGCGGTGACTGCCTGCTCGTTATTAGGGCTAGTGCACTGTTGGTAGGTAGGCGCCTATTTAGGTATTGTAAATAATTTTGGTTGTTTTGCTTTTGCTTTCATGTAACATAATTATTTTTTATTACTCTGTTATTTATAATTGTGTACCTGCCTCCTTATGTAGACCTACCTAAATACTATTTTTGTTCATTAGTTATGTTTTCCTGTGCTGTTTGTGTGTGAACTAAATAAAATTCTTATCCACCTCTATCTTCAAACGAGTGGCCCGCGAGCTGGCTGTCATCTTATGCAGTCAATATTAAATGCATCTAAATTTTACGAGTTAAATTCCAAATTGAATGCACATTTTTGTGCTGTGCGGCGGCGGTACTTTCCAGGTGTACAACAAGCTTTACGTCGTAAGCATTGCTGTCCTACTGACCACGCTATGGGTACACTCGCGTGCATAGAGACAAGCTATGTGTATACTCACGTGCCATAGAGGCGGCGCGATGCGTGCGCATGAGAGCACCCCCGGGAGACAGCTCGCCGAGCGCCCCCACGGCGGCGCCGGCGCCCACGCGGACCGGCCGCGAGCATTGCTGTCCTACTGACCACGCCTGTCAAACAACACCACTATAACTACAGATTCCAGTAATAAATCACTAATATTATAAATTCGAAAGTAACTCTGTCTGTCCGAACGGATCTTAATGAAATTTGGCGGGCAGGTAAATGGTACCCCGGGGACGGACATAGATTACTTGAAAAGCGCGTGCGAAGCCGCGGGCAGCAGCTAGTAGTATTATAAATGCGAAAGTTTGGATGGATGAATGGATGTTGTTTATTCTTCACGCCATGCCACGACAATTCATTCAAATATTTGAGATAATGACTTGTGCAAAATTAAACCGCTGCACGTAAACCATTTTCTATTAGATTAACCATATTCTAATAGAATAAAAAAGTTTAAAAACGGCAAAAAAGTTTAACTCTCCTACGCAATGTAAATCGAACGCCCTTAAGTGACTTACTTGGCATATCGAAGCTAGCGCTGACAACGGCGGCGGATGATTCGTTTGTGTACTAGACTGGTGCAATTGTGACGACGACGGCCCTAATAGATATCGTTCTACCTGAAAATACAAGGAAAAAAAATAATATATAAATTAGTCAATAATTTTTATTAGTATGTAAGCAAAATTGGCACATCAATATTTTGGCCAAAGAATCAATTACAGCTGCTGCCCGCGGCTTCGCACGCTTTTTTCCGGCATAAACTGTAGCCAATGTCTGCAAAATATCACTGAGATCCGTTGAGCCATTTTGGCGTGAAAAGGTAACAGACAGACAGAGTTACACGAATTTATAATATTAGTATGGATATTTCTTTAGGCTTAGAAAATAAGCATAAAGACACGTACAATTTTAAATTAAACACAAATAGGAAAATAAAGTACTCTTCACATTAATTTTGTGTCCACTTGCGAAAGGCGTGAAAATTTGCTCTTTAGTAATCGGCTGCAAACTGGCAGTCATTATTCTTTAAGCCAGCACAGCAATACTGTTTGATAGAAATAGGAAATAGCATGGTTGAAAGCCAGAAAAAGATGGATGATGTGGTGCCCTTCAAGGAAAATTTTAAATATATAAAAAAAAGAGTTAGAAATTAATGGTTGTAAAGAGATGAAGTCAAGTTACAATTCGAATATGCATTTCGCCTGATTTCGCAATGTAAATATGTTTCGCCAGAATCAGAATTCATAAAACCGGTCAAGTGAGAGTCGGACGTGCACAAAGTGCACATAAAGGGTTCTGTGCCATCAAGATTTAACACTATGTAATGTAAGTTCTTAACAGAGATGGGTACGGTATACAATAACTAACTAACTAACTAAGCTAGCGTTAGCATTGTCCAAAAATAACTAGCGTTAGTATAATATCCGCGTACCGCTAGTGAATACCTGGCGAACTATCGTACATGCGGCCATCTAATCATTGCAAACTTCGCAAAGTCGGTGATGGTTGATGGTTATTTCTAACCAAACCGCACAAATTTCACTCCATCCATTGTAATGTCTAACCAAACGACACGAATGAACTTCACTCACTGCCCAATACCGTTGGTATCCCTGTCTAACACTAGAATTTTCACGCGAGTAAACGAGATAAGTTGGTTATTTCTAGCCAAACAAAACGAACGTACAGGTGGCGCGCATATACGAAACAGTGTTTGGTCTTATTTAGATCACGATAAGGTTTACTTTTGGTTAACATATCGCTTAATTTATGTAAACCTACCTCTATATTTAGATAAAATTAAATTTTTGCAATGTTTGAGTAGGTTTCTTAAGCTAGTGCAATGATTAGTGTTCATTGTAGTTTGACCCATATAGAAGAGTTTAAATTCGACCTTATTTCTGCTATCTAGAGGTAGATTAATTATACTTAATATTTGATATTAATTGACCAGCGCCAAGTCGGCGAGTATTTATTTGTGACTTGTTACGAACTAATTATTCATTGTTAATAAATTTTTGGTCACTTGTAAGGAGTTACTACTACGAGCAAGGAACATGTCGCGAGTGTGGAATAGTTTCACAAAAAATTACAGCTTTCATACAGTATGTAATTTTTGTAAAAAGATCCTTTCCTATAAATCTAGTACAGGAAACAGGACGTTCCATCTAAAGTCAAATCACGGATCTATTTACCTTACCCACCACCGCATCAGGTATCTACCAAAACTTAATTTTATTACCTATTTTGCCTGGCAATCATCTTATATCTATAATTTACTAAATAAACATTTAGGAATATACACTTTTTCAGTGCAAGAAATCTCTTACTGAATGGCCAATGACAGAAAACTATGATGAAATAGAGACCATTGTACAAAGGATGAGGCTATAATGCCTAAAAAACTCACAACACACGCAAATCAACTCAGGCTGGTGATATTGGAGAATGACAACCATACCGCAAACAAATAGTACACACTACCTCACACACTCTACACACAACGTTAGGTACGTTGACTGTCAAACATATCCTTTATAAAAAGGCTTACTACAAAATATCAGATTATCTATAGGATAAAAAAGCTTGGGACAAGTTTTGCTCGTACTCGAAAACTAACAACCTAATAAGGTAAAGGTTTCTTGTTCGCTTCTTTGCTTTACCTTAAAAATATTTAAGTGAGCAAAAACCAAAGTCATTACTTAATTTTCTAGTTTTACTTATGTAATTTGAATTTTGTGACGTCTCCAAGAGTCCTGTAAGGTCTAAAGGAATTAAAGCACTTTGAATTTTGTATTTTAAGCAAGCCTACCTACTTATGTAAGTACCTAAGTAGGTACTTACATAAGTAGGTAGGTAGGTACCTAAGTGATAAATAGGTACCTACGTATCACTAATAGGGCACCTATGTATATACCTACCTACTATCCATCTCTTGCGGCCGAAAAGATAACTTTTGTTTTGTTTGATATTGTGGTTTGTTTACAATAAAATATTGCATCTTGAATCTGAGCTTAGTCGTAGATAAGGTACCTGTCTAGGCACAAACCGTCGTCAGTCAAATTATAGGTTTAGTTTATGACCTGCAATATACCTAACCAACAATAACTGAACTGAAGACTGCAGGCAGATGCTGATGCGGCAAGCTGAAGACATGGCGCTAAGGCGCTCAGTGGACTAAGATAGGTCGATGATGATGATGATGAATAACTGAACTAGCCAACAACCGGCTACTCGAAAGCTTTGCGTTGCATACCCGTGCTAGCGTTAAAAACTAATGTCTATTAAGCTGAGGCATTGGGTAGGTGAGTATTTGCAATGGTATTGGGTACCTGTTGGTGCTAACGTTATTGAGTCAAAATACCCAACCAATAACCGTCGGTAAAAATACCCAATAACTCCCACCCTTTTCTTTACTTCTTTATGACGCCAGATCTCCCGACCTAGAACTTCTACTTGTTGTACTACTAAAGTAGTAACTTGATTTCAGTTATTTTATTTAGCCGTTCAAAAGCAAAATGTAAGCGTCAGCGTTATCACATCAATACAATACAATACAATATCTTTATTGACAACACCATGTTATACGTCAAGTAGGTACCAATGTAGGTACATATTTCTTAAATAACTATAATCTATATTATAATTATAATAAATTCAAAATAAAAACATATTAATTATTGATACACACTTATTGATTTAACTATAAGCATTACCATTACTAAAGAATTGGAAGTTCATAAAACTCTTTTACAGAGTAGAACGAATTTTAGTCAAACATCACAAATTGGGTTCGAAAAATCACTCTGAAGTGTAAACGATTCGATAGCGCCTTCTAATTTACATATCTAGTGGCGACATCTAGTTGTAATTTTGGTACTAAAAATGTTTGTGTTGTCTAAATAGAAAATTGTTGCATTTGTTTTGCAGAGTCGCGGTCTCCTTACAAGAACACGTTTACTTCAGCGGTTGTCAGTTCTTCGGAAGATATTAATAGAATATAATTATTATTTATTGCTTGCACTTATAACTGTAGATTACATAATACACCAAGACATAACTTATATCTATATATATAAAGGAACTTATCTATAGATATAGCGAGTCCACATCACAATAATATTATACACTAGTTTCTGCCGGTTGTTTCTATGGAAACGTTATACGATAAATCAGTTCCCATGGGAACTGAGATGACAGAAATAACCTTTAAACAACGCGTTCGAAACTAATATAGAATAAAATTGAAACTTTCTAACCTTAGATAACTTCAACTCCTGAGCATCAGTGCCATCATTCCCGCCCTCTAAATCCTCGTAGTGAATATTCTCCAATATTCGCCGTCTCTTCACCGGCGGTTCGCCTTCTACTTTCACTCCGTTCGTTGATGACGCCGGTTCCTTGTGTGTCATGCCATTTTCTAGGGGTTTTTTACTGGTCGGGTCTGTTGGGGTATTTGTTTTATGACTAGCTTTGAGCACCTGTAAAAGAAAAAAACTATTGTAATTAAATGGTGTTAAGAGAGAGCAATGCGCGCCATTTTGTGAAAAGGATAGGCATAGGATTTCCCGATCATAGGAGCGAGACAGAGCATACGTTTTTGGAAAGGCGTAAGCGCAAAAAATAAGGTTTTGCGTATTTACAAGAAAACTACAAAACTTATGAAGAAACTGGTTCAAGGAACCAAATAATTAGTAATAACCAACGAATCAAAACATAAGTCATTTCAATAGACCGCAGGGTTCCTGAGTTCTCGACCAAATTATGTGCAAAACAGTGCACTTTCATGAATTTATTATCGTTTTTTTTCTAATCTTGTTTTCACATTCAAGGAACAAAAGAAAAAAAATTGAATATTATGCAATTCGAATTTTATACCACGGGGATCTCGTGAATATTTTTTTTAATAGTCTTTATTGACAAAGAAAATTACAATTCAATAATAAAAACAAATTAACAAAGAAAATTACAATCAAATTAGAACTAGTATTTACAATTGAAACAATTAAGCTAACTGCAGACTGTTGCAAACAATCTACAGGTAGCTCAACTGATCCATATCAATACCAGTCCGAAGCGTCCCCAAGACGCTGGCTGTGAATACTGAGATCTAGGCCTAGTTTGACAACCAAACATTTTTTGTTTGTAGTCAGTTAAAACATTATGTTTGGCATAATGAGTTGTTATTATTATTATTTATTCTGTGTACTTTTGTTACCTCTCCTGCGATCACCAATCCGTCTGGCGTTGTGATTATGGCAAACCCCCCTTGTTTGGGGGGAGGCACGTTCAGCAGCTCACCAATCACTAATACGCCCAGTACATGTAATAGGTGAGCAAACACGCAAAACTCACCATTATAGAGTGTTGGTTGAACCGTTTTATCATATTCCTGTGTATAGATGTGCTGTCTCCTTTCACCTTGACCGGCGGCGCGTCATCGTCATTCGGTAATAGGGGTACTTGCTCGTTGAATTTGGGTAGGTCCACCTGTAAGGCATATTAGTTATGGGAGTTAGAGTGTATTTATTTATTCGATTTATTTATTATACGAAAACGCTGTTGTTTATCCAGTCAATGAGTGCTCAAAAGAGGTGAGTTGGGTGGTAAATAAAATAAATAATTAAATCATTTATTTCAGGCAACATTAGTCTAGTACAGGATGTAAAGTACTTAAAAACTACGGCCCATATAAAATAAAGCAAAGTGTAATGTCGAAAGCAGAAAGTTGGACTTCGGAACTTTGAGTGGACTAGTTAGGAGACAAACATACTAAAAGTCCCCACTCTTGTGAGGTGGGCACTAGGAAAGGGGGCTAAAAGAAGGTCCTGTTTTTAAGTTTATTGTTTAATCTCGTAAACGATGCGTCATAAGAAATTTTATTATACCAGTCATAAAAAAGCTGATAATATTTTTTGCAAAAAAAAAAACATTTTAACAATTAGCTTTCTAAGTAGCTAAATAGAGGTAACTACTACTACTACTACTAGTTACACTAGTAGTACTAGTTTACTAGTTAGTAGTTTAGTAGTTAGTACTAGTTTTGTTACTCATGAGCTCACATAAAGTAACAAAACTAGTTTTTCTTACTACCTACCTAAATTGTTCGGTGTATAATTTCACTAATAAATTATTTGTTGTGCGCGACTGTACCACAACGCAAAATATTTGTTCCTAGAACTTCACATCGACTTTTTATATTGTTTCACTACGAATTTGCATAAATTATGACTACTGGCAGAGGCAGTATTTCAGGCTCTAAATATACATGTATCATTTATAATCAGAAAAGCTCGTTTTCTATAAGATCTATTACGTTGTTCAATGGGTACTCTGGCAAACGCCAGCTCGCAATGTCATTCAGAAGTCTTGTTCAATATCTCCGTTCTTATAAGAGCAATCATTATGAAATGTTGCGTAGCTCAGGCATTATATAAGCTCTAAATTTCGTTGATATAGTATTGGGTCGTTACATATGAAATTGGCGTTTTGTATGAGAGGAACATAAAGTCGATTTTTTTTAAATATAAAATATTTAATTATTCAAAGTATGTACCATCGCTATCTATGCACTTTTTTTTCTAGACATTCCAATTGAAGCTCCTCTAATTTGGTAGCCGTCTGTTGCGCAGTGTGTGGTCTAGCGTTGTCCTGAAGCAGCAGTGGCCTAGAGCGATTGACCAGCCTCGGTTGTTTAGCAGCTAGCTTTTCCATCACGGTTTGCAGTGGCTGACAATAGGCATCTGCCGTAATCGTCTGGCCTGATTTAAGAAAGCTGTAGTGGACGACACCGGCACTGGTCCACCAAACGCTCACAAGTAACTTTTTTTGAGTAAATTTTCGCTTGGGGCATGATTTGGCTGGTTCGCCAGAGTTCAGCTAGTGCGATGAGCGCTTCCGATTATCGTAGAGGATCCACTTTTCATCACAGGTAATGATTCGATTTAAAATCCCTTCATTATTGTGCCGGTTGAGTAATGTAACGCAACAATCGACGCGCGTTTGTCGTGTTGCTACACTCAATTCGAGAGGTACCCACCTTTCAAGCGTTTTCACCTTCCCAATTTGCTTCAAGTGTTTTCTGCAGCTAACTCGGACGTGGTTTGCGATGGATCCGCTTCTACAATAGCCTTCAATTCATCATTACCAACTTTGTTCTCATGTAGTCCTGCAGAACAAGCCCCGTGCTTGTTCTGCAGGTCGAAATTTCCAGAACGAAAACGTTGGAACCAAAAACGCACTGTGTTTTCTTTGGCGACACCGCCGCCATACACATCATTAATCCTTCGAGCAAATCTGCAGCACTGGTGCCGCGGTGGAACTCGTGCTCGTAAATAGCGCGATATTTAAAGTTTTCCATTTCGTAAACTGAGTGACGCAAAGAAAAAATACAAAAGAGGAAAAAACAAATGAATTATGGTTTTCGAAACACAAATGCATGAGTTAATAGCTGTATAAATTTGAATTTGGAATTCCTAACCAAAGAGGAGTTATTTGAGATCAAAGTGGCCAATACGACAAAACGCCAATTTCATATGTCGACGTAGTATAAGCCGTTTTCCAGGAAGATTACGTGTACGCTAGCTTGATCGTTATGCTAGCGTACACACTATGAATGGACATTATTCCTTAAACCAAAGAGGCGCTATTTATTTTAAGATTGCTCTAATTATGCTCTAAATATTAGGCATTACAACAAACGTGAATTCGATTATGTGTACGCTACCGTCACGGACACCTCTTTCGCCATGCGCCTTACTCTATAACGTAACGGTAGTGTGTGATAGAGTGATTGTGTGAGTGTGCGATGTTTTGTAAAATAAACTCTATTGCAATGCATGTGCAATGTACATATATTTTTGAATTTTGTTTGGTTTCAGTATTATTTATTAGTCTCGTTTGAAATGCGCTTGGTGATTACTTTTCTAATTAGAGTTCAAGGTGATTACTTTTCTAATTAGAGTGATTAGGTAAATAAGTAACTGACAACTGATAATGCATACTGACATATATGTACATATATTGACTATAATATCCGAAACAGTTTATCTAGTCGTCGCTTACCAATTCAACGCTCGATCATGTCCTGACTCACCGGCATAAACTAGTCGAAAATTAATCTGTTATATAAACTAGTTTACCGTGGACGATAAACGGTCTCGTTTCGTTGACTGAAAAAAAGTCGACGACCCATTCCTAGTCCAAACAAAGTTCGAAAGTAAAAATTTCTCCATTCGACCATACCATCCACAATGTTTCGTTGACTGGACTATGTGTATTCTGTGTGTTTCTATGTATAATCAAAAATACCTATCTTTGTAGTATAATGTATTAAGTTTATCGGTTCTCATATCAAGTACCCAGAACACAAGCTCTGCTTACTTTGATAATAACGCTGTGTGAATTGTCCAGCATTATTTATTTATAATTATACCCTCGCGGGTTAAAAAATAAGTAATATAGATTACCGTTAGATCCAATGTAGTGTGTTTCATAGCATCAGCAATAGCTCTGTCGTCCAACTTTGCGCATTCTCCGAATAGGTCTTTACTTGACGACGAGGCTATGCGGTCCCTATAAGCAGATAAATATACATATGTAAAAAATAAAAAAACAATCATAAGCTACTAGAAATAGAGTTTAGTTTTGCCGAAAATTGCCGTCTACGGCAATCGAAGCCAGGGGCGTCCAAAGACAAGAAGACGACATAAGACTTACACTTGGGCCATATTGGACAAGAGTCGCAGAAGACAGACCTCAATGGAGGCAGTTGGAGGAGGCCTATGCTGAAAGGCACACCAAACTGAGAGACATTTTGTAGAAGCAACACAGAAATGGCAACATAAATTATTAAGCAGTATTTAAGTTACTATAAGAATCTTTGCAGAAAATGTTAAAGTTTTGGAAATAAAAGGCTATATTATTATTATTTGCCGAAGATTATGGAGCTATATACATACCAGCTGCCCGCGGCTTCACGCTCTTTTAAATATAGAGATAGAAAGGAGCCTATGTCCGTCCCTGGGATACCATCATCTCCATGCCAAATTTCATTAAGATCCGTTCTACCGTGAAAAGGTAACAGACAGACAGACAGACAGACAGAGTTACTTTCGAATTTATAATATTAGTATGGATAGAAATTGATACGAGACATGGAAAACTTCTAGAATATTAAAGACAAACACAACTCCAGACCTTCACCACTCTAGGGCAGGGTGGCACCAAAGCAAAGCAGCCAAATTGTGTAAAACGTCTGTTTTCACTGTAGAGTACAATCTCTGATTTTTCAAATTCAGAGTGAATTTGAATCCTCCTGGGAAAGCGTGCTCATTGTCGAAGTGTTTCTTTCTAACAGTACTTTTTAATATCGCGTCTATGATGTCCTAGGTAAGGTTGTATTTGAGCGAAGCTGCGGGTAGAAGCTTCAGCCATTTTCTGGTTACAATGATTGTAAACAAGCCACAGCAAAAAATCTCAAAATTATTTTTTGGCTTCGAGTTTGAGAAGTATTTTCAAAAAAGAAATGCAAATTCTGTCAAAACATTTGCGACAAGACAAAGTGCTTTTAGGTTACCTATTTGATGCTTGTTTACAAATATCGTATCATTGGGTTTGACTGAGTACATATGATGCATAATTTATACTTACCTATGAAAATAATGCGATTGAAAGAATTTGGTCCAGAACTCAGCTTCTGTCATCTTACTGGGCACATAGTCCACGTGTTTCTTTCTAACAGCGGGGTAAGTTTTGAATATCGCATCTATGATGTCTTGTGTGAGGTTATATTTGAGTCCGTTGCAGCCGTCTGTCTGCGGTTGGATGTCGGCTAGGAATGCTCCTGAGACACCTGGTGGTAGAAAATATAAAAATATATAAAATGTATTTGACATTCAAATAATACCCCAACAACGTAAAGGTTGTCGTATATCTGGACCGCAGCACTGCTGCACAGCACAGCACAAAAATGTGCAATCAAATATATTCATATTCATTTGGATACAATGACGGCATAAAATAGCAGGCGGCGCGTGGACAACTCGCTTGAAGGTTGCGGTAAGCAGTTACGTCACTGTAAAATGTAACATGACGTCAAACGAATGAATGAATGAATGAACACTTTATTGCACTTAAAAAATAACATAATAAAAACCAAAAAAACGATGATGAGTCTAAAGCCCAAATGCTTATTGTTGTGCCGTGCAGCATCGGTGCGGACGTATGTGTTAACTCCATCCCCCCACCCAACAACCCCAACAGCGTAAGTCGCCGCCGCCCCGTGGCCAACCGAGAAAGCAATGCTGTGACGAACAGAGCCCCCAAGTTTGGTTCCTCTATGCTATGGTATAGAGTCGTCTTTGAGACGTTGTATGGAATTCGCCTATGCACGCCACAGATGCTGTACCAAATCCCATATAAAAATGGGGGTTTAGCAATTATCACCACACCTGGCAAGCAAATTGGTGATCGCTGCGGAGGTGTCAAAAATACACTGCTGCTTCTTCTGGTATTCGACTCTTCCGACACCCACGGGCTGAGTTGGAGGGTCGATTCTCACGCCGCGACCGCCACATCTATTGCATTCTTTTTTTTTTTGGGTGTGTGTTGCCGGCTTAGAATTTGCACCACCCCAACTCTTCCCGCGGATGTCGTAAGATCTAACGGGGGCGGGCAGCAGCGTCCCATGTAGAACAATTCTACCACCGAACTGCGATCCCCAACCCGCATGCCCAGCGTGGGTATTATGGGCATTACCCCCCGTGAGATAAAAGCCAACAAGGTGCTTAGCAGACGGAGGCCTGGGTCCAGCAGTGGACCAAAATAGGCTGTGGAGGTGGAGATGGAGAACAGTGATTTCTTACCAGCCTCCTGTTTTATGCTATTAGATTCCGTATAATGTTTAAGCGTAGGTGTATTCCAGTATTCCTCAGCGTTTATAACTTTCGATATTACTAAGTCTTCGTAAAGATTCTTCAGTGTTGGATGTAGGGTTAATAACCTGCAGGAAATAATACAAAAATATAAGAAATCGGTATTTTTGTTAACCTTTTCAAATGGTATATACGGCCCTTTCACACGGCAAGATCCCGTTTGTTGCAGGTACGGTTTTTTGCAGGATCCCGTTTAGTAGTGTACGTGTTTCAATACTAGCAGTCACACGAGTATCCTGTTTACAGTATCCGAAAAGAAGATTAAAACCGATTCGTACGAATTTGACATTCAGTTTTGCCACTACAAACTGGATCCTGTTGTCCAGTAAAAAACCGGATCTAGTTTAATCACACGTACAGTGATCCTGCTTCCTGCTTACCGTTTTTTGCTGGGTGGGGAGAGGGGCTCCCCGCTGCTCGTGTTTTTTGCGGTAGAGCAACGAGTGATTATTCACTCGTTGCTCTACCGCAAAAAACAGGATGCAAACTACTAAAATCATTGGTGTGAACACACCAATGATTTTTGGGGGATCCAGTAAAATACCGTTCCCGCAGAACTGGACGGTCGTGAGAAAGGGCCGTTAGCTAGTCCAATTTTTAACTAAGTAGACTACTTTTATGAAAGTTAACATTTTTAGCCCTGTCATATGTTTAGTTTAGTTTTGGCACCACAAGCTACTAAATAATACATAATAAGTATTACAAAATTTATCAAAGCCGAAAGTTTGTACGCGAACTACGCCAAATCCACATCTACGCCAAAACTTAAACCCCGAATACTCAAACGCAACTTAGATTTTAGCACTCAAGTCTCAAGTCGCGGTTTTTGACATTTCGCAATGATAATCTATCAAAAAACGCGCCTTGAGACGTGCTTTTATCTGAGTTGCGTTTGAGTTTTCGCGGGTAAAAGACTTAGGATGTTGGTAAAAATATTAAATATTTGTGGACTCACTATAAAAAAATTACTAATTATTATTATTAATTAATTGCCCCAAGGCGGGAATCGAACCCGCAAGCTCCTGCGCCCGCCGCGCCACATCGGTCGTCTTGATTGAATGCGGTGTTGACAATTCGAAGCTTGACTCACACAGATTGACGTTGTGAAGATTTGTAATCGTTCAAAGGATAAATAAATAAATAATAAATAAACAAATAGTGCTGAACAATCCACACTGCAAAATGAAAAATAATACTCACTTAGATTTCATCTCTAACTCTCCATTTATTTGTGGCTTGAATTTTGGCAGCAGATTTTGCAGAAGCATCTTTACTTGATCTCTGTCTTTTGCCTAAAAACAAATAACAATATTATGTTATTCATTTTCCTCTTGGTTTAAGAAAATAAATAGAAATAATGGCAGCTGTGGACTGGTATCTAATATTCCAAAAATTAAGTCACATCATGTGATTTGAATTTTATTCCATTATTTCTATTTATTTTCTTTTTATTTCGTGACCACGACATTCAGTAAACCTGTTGAAACGTCCGGAAAAATAGGTAAATAAACGCGATAAACACCCGTTAAATAATACTAATAATAATGTAAATTTTATTTTGAGATTTAGTTTAATTTCTTTGAATTTACCTTGAGTGTAATTTAAGGGCTTACGCACTATAATCACAAAAACCTTAAACAATGTTTTACTTAATGTGGGCCGGATTTGTCATTGCGGTATCTTTGGGGAGATAGATAGATTATCACTTTATTGCACCTTCAAATCAAAAGGTATATCCAAAAGTAGACCTCTTTGGTCAGAGATAATGATGATGACGAGACCTCTATCATGTATATTAACAAATCGAGCATAATTTCTGGCAAATTCTATAGGTAAGGCGGGCGAAACACGTAGCAGTGTGTGGTTTCAGAGATGAGAATATTTATTTATTTGTAAGTAGAAAAGCAGCCTCAGAGCATTTCCCCTAATGATAAGAGCTATTAAGGCACCTCTTATCAAGAGAGGCATATATCCAGCATTGGACGAGCTAGGCTGTAGGTAAATGATGATGATAAAAAATAAATGAAATTTATTCAAAGAAACTCGTAAATATACATACATAAGTGCACTAAAAGACTAAATATATTGATGAAGCAGCCTGTGACTGAAGGGTAGGGTGTTCCATGTTTGTATGGAAAAAAAATAATTATTGCTTAAGCATTCGGCCACTCCCTTGTTTTGTAACACATATTACTGTGATCATCTACCTAGTGAAAATTTCAGCCCCTATGTTGATTAGAAGAGGGTCACCAACGACTGTGAAATATGGAAATTTTAGGAAAAAACTAAATTTAAGAATAAGTCAACATATTAAGTTTTTTCGAATTATATATAATTTATTTTATTCCAAAAATAGTAATTGAACAGATAAAACCACCTACTAAGCCACTTAGAAAAGTAATTATAAAATTTTCAGTCCCTTTTTAATCACTTATACCAGGCTTGGTAACAAGTACAGGTACCAGGTAAAGTTGAAAATGTTTTTCTGCTTTCTTTCATGACATATTGTGATTTTTGTGTACTCTTCATCCTCGTAGATGTATTTTTAAAATATTATAATGATTTAACACCTGTGTTAAATCATTATACTTTTAACTATGTAACTACACGTAAGTCACATAGGGAAGTTTCCCTTTAACATTTTCGTCACAAAATTTTAGGGGCCAGCTTCAAAAGCAGTCTTTGATGTCTAGAATAGAGTTTGCATTTTTATCTGCTAGACAATGTTTCTTTATGTTACGTCAATTGATAGTTTACCAAAGTTTCCCCTTTCATACGAGTATCAGCTACAACAACATTCTTTGGATAACAGCCATTTTCCCGTCACGAGCCATCTTCTCGTAACAAACCTACCACGCGTCTACGTTCTAAGATGCTTCTTGCTGCCTTACTTCATAAACGGGACCAATCATATGAATTTAAACTCTTCCATAACTGTTGCAATAACATGCCACTACTGTTATCAGAGGCGCTTCAATTATTCATGGATTTACTGTCTTGTTATAAACTGTATAGTTAGTTTATCTATAAAACAGTAATAAAATTACGTTTTCCAAAAAAAAATCACATAAAGGTACCTACCAAATTCACTTGTGCCAATCTACATTAATAATGAGGAGCAATACAGTTTAAAGCTTGTTTGGGTGATATGGGCAATCTCTGGAAATTGCCCATATCACCCAAATAGTCCAATAGTCCAATTCTAAAAATTACTTTGCTGGTAGTAACATTATTCTTGAGTGATAAATGCAATGTTTTATGTAAGTATCACATGAGCCTAGCCGCTGGGCTGAGCTAGAGTAAAAATAAAATAAAGGAGATTATTACAAGAATTTCAAAAACAACACTCATTTGAGCACCCTGTTATGCTAAACCTAGGCTTATGAAATTTCACTAAGTTAAATAAGTACTTATGTGTTATAAGTTAGGGTGGCCGAAAAGAAAAACAAAAAAACAAATTTTTGGACCACCCTACTGAAGGGTCTATATCACACCATGTTGATTATCTTTGAGTCACTTCTTTGTGGATGATGACAAAATAAAGAAAAATTTGATTTTCTTATAAAAAAAGAGTTGTATTTATTCCATTACCTGTGCTTCTGCCCCTGCTGGATTGACAAAATGAAATGTAGAACAATCCCCATTGTGTAGAACCACTTGTAGTTGGACCTTTGGCTTGCCTACTGGTGATATCTTTTGAGCTGAAACATGAATAATAATAAAATAAGTTGTCATATTTATTATAAATTTATTTGTAACTCTTTACTACTAATAATACTCATCAGTACACATACACATGCCCCTGAACATGCTTCCCCCAAACAAGGGGGGTGTTTATTTCCTTACATCTCAACAATGTGTGAAATGCTGTGTGGATTGTCCAGCATTATTATTATTAATGTTGCAGCCATTGTGGTCATGGGATGGATCAGTAGTGAAAAACAGAGTTTGTGTAGTAAGTTCTTAAGCATTGCACCAGGGACCAATGTACAACTTGGTGCAGAATGATGAAACTGATGAACTTGGTAGAAAATTACTGGAAAAACCTATCTTTGCAAATTGATTGATAGATTGCAATGATTCTTCTCCTATATATACACAATACAATCACATCAGTATTTATTAATTCTGAGGGACAGCGGTTGCTCAGCGACTGAAGTTTTGCACTGTTCCTTGCTACTGATGTTTGGTATTGCTGTGGATAATTGATAAATAACTACTTACTCTTGATTTCTGCGTACTTGTGAGTGATCCCAAACTTATCCCTGTGGTCCAGCATCCAACCCAATCTCTGTTCCATCATCAGCAATGTCCCATCGCCCTTTTTGAACCGCACATGGCTCACGCTTAGTAAAACGTCCTCTGAAGACGTAGTCATGTTTATATTTCAGTCTTTTTTCCAGCAGAGCGATAAATTGTTTAGCTATCGTAAAAAGTTGTTGAAAACAGTTTGAACTTGAGATTTCTACTTGCAGTTCAGGGTGTAAGTGTAGTTGCGAGCGGCCTCTGGCTAGTTTTAGTCTTCTGTTACGTTTGGATCAAAAACTTGCACATTATAAATCTAAGACAGTAGGAGTTGATCGAGAAAATAATTCAAAGAAAAGCATTTTGCAATCCGTCGACCATTAGCGGACTTGACCAACTGACTGACTGAGACTGATGTGATGACTGACAGCGACTGCTGACTGACTGACAGATTGATGCTGAAGAATCGAATTGATAGTTTGACAGTCTGATGTGGCTTGTTGTTTTATGTCCATACAAGCCTCCGTCTTACTTGCAATCGTGCCTGCACAAACTGGTTTTCGCAGGTAAGACGGAGCTTAAGGATGACAAGACAAGACGGTAGCTCGCGCAAGCTCGGAAGCGCGGCTTGTGTTATCGTTGACATGCCTGGTGGACTGCGCCATTATAGTTTGCACGTGTTTACTTGAGCATGTGGCCAGACTTTCAAGCCGCGCATCAGTCCGACAGAGTTTTTTCGACGACACATGTATTAAATCATAAATATGAGTGATTTGAAATGATATTTGAAGGAATTTTTAACTGAATTCATAGAATTGTACAAATCGTCGAGCTCCTAATAAAAGAAGCTCTTCTGTAGGCGGTATCGTGACGTGACGGACACGAATACACACAGATATAATATCAGATTATAACCAGACGTATGAAGCCACTAGTGGCATAAGGCCCCTGATGCCAAGCTGCAAAGGGTGTCATCTTGCGACTCATTGGGGTGACAACGACAACTTACACACATAGCCAGACCATAAAAAAAATTGCTTCGCTAGGCGTTGATTTCATAGTGTAAGGTCTGATATCCTCCTATTTTGTTTGTAATCGCCAAAAACCTTATAATCGTTATTTGTCTGTCTTAGCTTTCTTGTCTTGTTAAACATGCCTCACCAATTTCAGAATAGGCTGCGGCTTACTCCACTTGCCTGTACCTATTTATTTTGTATTAGTTTTTATTTAACCATTTTCTCAGCCACCGCGAACTCTTCAACATTATCAGGGCTCGCTCCACTCGCTGTTATATATTTTTTCATAACTAGTTTTTGACCACCCAAACCGTAACAAAAATTTCAGTCGGTATATTTTTTTTTTTCATTCGTAACTTTTTTATATATATACGAAAATATTCTCAAAAATGTGGTGGCTATCTCCGCTCGCTGTTATTTACATCCATAGCTTTTTATTTACCGAGCCTAGGCTTAAATTGTCGGGGCTCGCTTCGCTCGCTACCATTTCTTTTTTCATAGGTTCACACATCATAAAAATCACACAAAATTTCACTGCTGCTACCCTGTAGAAGTAAACAAAACTAACGATAACCATAGACAAAAAGTTAATTTATCATGAACGCATCGATAGGAAACCGCCATTTTATTTATTTTTACTGGTAACACTGGACATTGACAACCCAAAATGCAATCATGGCGCATGGAGTACTGTGTTTTTAGAATGCTGAGAAGTTTTTTACGTAAACACTTCGTTGTTTTGCATTGTAATCAATCCGAGTGTTTTTATAAATTATCCTTGACTATTTGAGTTTCTTTTAAAGCATACATGTGTGTACCAATTTTGAAAATTACACCAGATCGGAGTCACGTCTCTGTACTACAAGACACTTGCAGGTATAAAATCATGAGATCTGCTGTTTCAAGGCTCTCACGTCTTGTAATATGATTTTAACTCGTCGTAAGCACGGTGGACAGACTCAGGTGTACAGTACACATGAAATATATGCAGAATTATCGTAATAAATATGTTATATTCGTTCGTTCCAGATAACTTTGTTGGTGTCATAATGTCAGAGGCGTACGCCCGTGAGATACTGCGAAGGAATGTTGCGCAAATATGCCAAACAATAGGATGGAACGGCATAAACTCCATGCCGCTGGACATCCTGGTGCATGTGCTGGAGAAGTACATCAAGTCCCTCTCCACTCAAGCCAACCGATACGCCGAACAATTTAATAGAACTGAACCAAATTTACATGACCTAGCATTAGTATTCCGTGATCTTCATATCCAACTGCCTGAGTTGGATGACTATGTCCAAAGTGTACCACCCGTACCGGCACCTATCAGTGAAAAGTTCCCCAAAACTAAAGAATCGAACTTGAATTTCCTGAAACCTGGCAGCCATGAAGTGGTCACACGACCGATGTATGTCCATGAACACCTCCCTCCTATGTACCCTGAGAAAGAACGGGACACTCCTGCTGTTGCAGGCACTGTTGAAATCAGACAAAATGGACTTGATGACGGAGAAACTACAGCATCTTGTAACAGTCCAGAAATATCAGTCACCGATAGTCCAGAGAAACCTAAGGATATTTTCAAGAGACCTACAGACCCTATTTCTATACCAAACAATAAAAGACCAAGGCTACGCTTGGAGGAGGAGGAGAGGACGAGAGAAATCAGCAGTGTTATGATGACCATGTCAGGTTTCCTGTCCCCTGCAAGAGAGGGCAAGCTTCCAGAAGCCCGTCCACCTACCATGGTATCTGATAAACACTACGACAAACATAAAGTAAATTCACATCATTCAGGCATCATGAAACCACCAATATTAGATAAGGTTGATAAGAAATCTAAGAAGAATAAGTTATTAAATGGTAAAGTAATGAAGAGCAAGCGGAAAGATAAGAGTCATAAGGGTGAAAGTAGTAAATCTAAAGATAGTAGTAAATTGAATAAGTTTCCTCCTGGTAATCCAATAAAGAGCAAGGATGTGCATCCAATGCATCATAATCACGTGACGATGCCGGCGCCGCGACCGCTGCTGCCGCCGTCGCCGTCAGCGCGGCTACTGGTGGAGCCCCCTGCACCTGTGCCCATTCCTTTGCCTGTGTCCGTCCCGGAGCCCATCAGGCCGCTCATCAAACAGGAACCCATCGACTTCCCTCAACCGGTGCCCAAACCAACCATCTCAAGGGAGGATGCAATACCTGTTCCAAGAAAAATACCTATCTCTAAATCACCACTGGTAAACCCAGTGCCTATGCATAAACCCCCTTCTAACTCTTTCTATCCTGATGTTCCCATAAAAAAGGAAGTAGTGGAGGTAGAGGAAAAGTTGGCATCCCAACCTGACAGATCAAAGATTAATATATTTAAAAGGATATCGAACAAAAATAAAGAAGATAAATCCACTCCTGAGGTTGTGCCTGAAAAGCCACATTCTGACCTGATCTCTAGGTTACAAAACTCTTATGAACTAGAGAGGAATTATGATACTTTAAAAATTAAAAATGAGGACCCTGTTGTAAATAATAATGATAATAGTGCTGTAGATATGTCTAATGTAATTGATTTGCGAACTAATGAAGTGATTAGCGTTGATGATGATTCCTTGGATATGAGTCCCTTGCCGTCGAGGCTCCCGATAGAACCGCGTCCTAGTTTATCTATCAGACAGTCTCTGCAAGTGCCCTTCCCCAAAGATGTAGCTAGTGTCAGTTCAAAACCCAAGAAGGAGAAGAAACACAAAGATAAAAAGGAGAAATTGGCGAAGCACGAAGCAAAGCTGCTGAAAAAGCAGCAGCAGCAACTAGCCATGGAGATGGCGCATGCCGAGAGAGCAAGTATGCGAATGAATGCCGTAAAGCCACCTAAACCAAGCAGGCCAAAGAATGACAAAATGCTGCAGATGCCTCCAGGTTTCCCATTTTTCAACCCAATGTCTTCCGGGCGGGGTATGATGTCCGGGCCTGGCTTGATACCGAACCCGGGATTGATTCCCGGCGCCGAATTCCTCGCTGGATTAGCCAATAACCCTGCTCTGAGAGGCCTGCCATCCTCGAACCTATTGACAAACCCTTACGCCCTAGCCGCTGGAGGGCCAGGCTTAATACCATCTAATTTCCTACCTGGAGGCCTAAATCCTGGCATACGGAATCCTCTCATACCCATGGGTAACTTCCCAAATACATCGAATTCTATGAGTTCTAAGATACCCACGATGTTTCGACGTCCCAGCCTAGAGGTGATACCTGTAGAAAACGATGTTGACAGGGGCAGCAACAGGCCTTCGCCGCGCGAAAAAGATCGAAACGATAGGCATAAACCTCATAACATTCCAAATAAGAAGTCTCATAAAGATCACAAGGCGAACTTGTATAAAATGCCTCTTATACAGCCAGATATAACGATCGAACTGAACCCTCCAAAAGAGCCTCGGGCGGAGATTAGACGGGTCTCGCCAGCGCCCCCGCGCTTGCCCACGCCGCCGCCACCGGCCCCTCCAGCGCCGGAACCCAAGCCAGAGCCCGAACCTGCCCCAGTTAGGGCGCCAACTCCCGAAACAGAAAAAGAATCCGAAAACTCAGACAAAAAAAAGGACAAACACAAGAAAGATAAAAAGGACAAAGACGCAAAAGTTAAGAAAAAGAAGGAAAAGAAAGATAAAAACAAAGATAAGTCTGAGAAGGTTCGGGATAAGGAGGAGAGGAAAGAGCTTAAAGATATAGAAAAGAGAATTAAGAAGGAGAAAAAAGAAAAGAAAAAGGACAAATCCCTGGACGGTGTAGTTCCGAAGCTGACGCTTAAATTCAGCTCAAATTCCAACTCGAATTCGCCAATGCCGCCGAGCTCGCCCGACGTATTCAAACTAAATATAAAGCCGGTGATCAAGAAAGAGGACGAGGAGTCTCCTGTGAAAGAGGATCCTGTGTCGAGGGAATACAGTCGATCGCCGGAGCTGGCCCAAATATCCGCGCTGGTAACAAGGCCGCCGAAACAGAAGCATTCGAAGCACAACCACGTGTCAGAAGAGGCGAATTCCTCACCGCCGCCGCCGTCCGTTAGCTCTCCAACGCGGAAGAATCGACCGCCTTCCAGCCACTCGTCGAAGTATAAACGGCTGCTGATCAAGCCTATGTCCAAGAAGGGACAGAGCGACGATTTCGATGACGACGCTGAATCGGATGAGGCGGCTGCGGCGTCTGCGACAATGCCGACTTCAAAGCCTGGTCTGCCCACTGGGCCTTTGCCCACTCCGTTTTACGTGGATGATCAAGGGACACAGATCTGGGTTTGTCCGGCGTGCGGGCGGCCGGATAACGGCTCGCCGATGATTGGCTGCGACGGATGCGACGGTTGGTACCATTGGGTATGTGTTGGCATCACGGAGGAACCCGGCGCAACAGAGGATTGGTTCTGCAAGTCCTGCGTCGCAAAACGCGCGGCTATGGCGCTCGCCGGCGTCGCCACTGGCAAAAAGAGGGGAAGGAAACCGAAAGGGGAAAAAATCAGAGACTGTCATTGATGACTTTTCGTTGTTACTGAGATTAGTTTTAATTTTTTTTTCATTTTCATTTTGATTTGTGTGGCTGATTGTTATGGATTAATTGTTGAATGATATCATGAAAATTGTTTTCATCATTTATAATGTTATATCATAGGATTGAATTAAGTATAGATAATAATAAAATATTGACATAAAATGTTGAACATAAAGTATAGTGTAGTTACTTATAATAATTACCATAATTTTTAATTATTTTGTTACGATTTCTCTTATTTCTCGTTCGCTCTTTAGATCAAGATTTTAAACGCGATAGCAGGCGTGTTATACACATCTGGCGCGTATACATGTAGATTATAATATAAGATTCTTTTTATATTGTACAAAAACTGAATTTACTTAAGAAATGGGTGATGTATAAAGTAAATGTAGTGAATATTTAATAACAGAAGAAGGCTGGATGTTTTCAGTCGATATTTGAATATTTTCATATTATAATTTTAATATAACCCTGTTTTTTTGTTGATTATAATATTGTTCCTTCAACTTTTGTACAGGGCTGGCATTTTAACAGTAATGGATGTTTTCCCGTAAAACTGAAGTTGGCGCGTGAAAGTGCCATCCTATAAGCATTCAACTAATTTGGAGGGAGGCAAATGTAAATTTTTAATTTCAGCCAGTGGCCAATTAAATTTATTGGTACTTGAAAATGTCGTACGTTATTTTAGAACCACCTCTTTCTTGACTATGTTCTTAGAAGTACAAAGATAAGTAAAAGGCGTCGGTAGCTTATTCATTCGATATGGTAATAGATATCTAGTAGTTGAGTAGGCAAATTCTCTCCACCAGACCTGAGCTTACCCAACGGATTATGGATCGTAGAAAATGGATTGTCGGCAAACTATGACTTCCTAAAATTTTTGCCTTATTGCTAAGGTATTTTTTTTTTGGCGGTTTTATCTACAAAGAACTACTGACGGGGAAGTAGTTTGCGGACATTTCATTTTTAAATTTTTGCCTTAGTGCCCTAAGGCAATTTTTTTGGCGGTATTTTTTATACTGCCTTCTACAAAGAACTACTGATGGGGAAGTAGTTTGCCGACAATCCACGAACCCATGTTTTACAATAGTCGCATACACAATAGAAGATAGAAGGTACTTTTGGAGCATTTGGAAAATAAGTTGATGTTCGGTAAAAACCGCAAAAATATTTGAATTTCGCGCCAACTTATAGCGTAATCTACCGCCCTCTATGAATACCTCATATTGATACATTAGGTACCTTTATGTAGAAGGTTCTAAATTTTCGAAGCTACCCCTACCAACCAATCAATAAGCCCATATCCGATCCCAGTCTCGGCAAACGTAGTGTAGGACGACCTGTGACAGACTGCTCTTTCCGCATATAGCATCTGCCTGTGGCAGATGCGGCAAGCTGTAGACAGCGCGCTCATTATTAGGGGAGGCCTATGTGCAACTGTGGTCCAAGAGCTGATAGGTAATGAATGAATGATCCGATGTTCCGTGCAGCTAGATACATCTAAGACAGCTATTACATACACCACAGATTAGTTTAGTACCTAGATACAGAGCGACCACGGTCATATTGAAAAATAACGAAACCTACACCTCCATTCCATGTGTACTTAATAGGCAGTGGCCAATCTTATGGAAGCGCTTGAAAGTTTAACAGAGTACTTGAAACACCAACGGTTTAGGAACAAGTACGATTTTGGCACGTTTACCTTAAATATGATGAATAAATAAATAAATAAATTTGCAGATCGTACAAACATTTGTCCCAAGGGTACCAAGGCACTATGTTCCTTCCGAAGTAGGAGTGTTAGGTTCCTTGAATGTGAAAACAAAATTAAGAAAAAAAATTACGTTAAAAAAACATGAAAGTGCACAGTTTCGCACATAATTTAGTCGAGAACTCAGGAACCCTGCGGTCTAATGGAATTAATCATGTTTTGATTCGTAGGTTATTACTAATTTATTGGTTCCTTATACCAGTTTCTTTATTATTTGTATAGGTAGTTTTCTTGTAAACAAGCAAAAACTTGATTTTTGCGCTTACGCCGCCTTCCCAAAAACGTATGCTCTGTCCCGCTCCTATGTACGCGAAATCCTATGCCTATCCTTTTTACAAAATAGCGCGCATGCGCCCTCTTAAGACCACTTTGATATGTAGGTACTACATATTTCATCTAATGTGATTTTTCTGGTAAGTAGGTACTCTAAATAAATAAATATTCGCGAATGGAAATATTTGGTTACATCTCTAGTAGGTAGGTAACTCGTAACTTTAATCGCTCGCTACTTACGAATAGGAAGGTAGATTGCTTTCAGGAAAATTTAAATGGTCTGTTAACAACTTGACATAGACCTGTCCAAGTTTGCACGGCTCTACTAATACGTCAGTCATATGCACAGTCCACAGCTGAACCTATAGGCCTTTCCTCCTTAAATAAGCGCTCTGTCTTCAGCACCTACCTGCTTATTGTTATCACTAATCGTCATCCATCTTTACCTTCCCCAAAAGCTTGACGGTTCCTCAAGAAATATGGCTGGCCCACTGCCACTTAGGTCCTAATCATTCGAGCTATGGTCAGTAGATAACTTTGGTTGTCTACCAATGTTACGAATTTTATCGACTTCGAGCATACTAGCTCTCGCTGACCGATTTTGCACGTTACTTATTTCTCAGTAACATTATCGCTATCTAGTCAGTTCAGTTATCATCCATCACACAACCTATCGAGCAGCTGAATAAACCAGCTAGTGATACAATATAAACAACACACTAATGCTAGTTGTAATGTGTCGTTTTTGTATCTACAATGTGCTAAACAAATACATAAGTTTAAGACCACACACAACCTGCCAAGTTAAGGTTCCTATTGACAATAGGTAGGGGATAGAAAATCAATACATGACTGGAATTTGTTTATTTATAAAACAAAGCGATAACAAATCTATGTACTGATAGTATAATACAAAGTAAAGAAATGCAACAGTCATTCTAAAATCTCTGGTAATCTATATTCTGACTTATTTAAGAAGCACTCTAAAGCCATGTTCAAACTAAAAAACTTTACGGTAATACGGTACCCTTAAGAGAATTCAAATATTCACATTAAACATTTATACATCTTTTTTACTCTGACTTGCGCTGGTGACATTTGTCGCTGGCGGTATATCTTCAGCTGCAGGGTTGGCTTTCTGTTTCTCCTTATTCCAATCCTTCAAACCTTCGGGTAGTGTTGTGTTTTCTTCCAATGAGCCAGTTCCTTCAACGAATTCTTCGTAGGTACTCTTTTCGGGAAAAGGTCTCGGCCCTAGCAGTTCAATCATATCGTCTCTGCTTAGAATCTCCTGTTTTAGCAATCTCTCAGCTACTTTCTCTATATTTGCCTTGTGCGATGTCAACAACTGCGTTGTATGCTTGTGTGCACCGTCAATCAAACCCCGCACCTCTGTGTCGATAAGCTCAGCAGTTTTCTCCGAGTACGGTTTGTCGATTACCATTTCTCCAGGCTGCGGCATTTCAAAAGACACGTTTCCGACTTTATCGTTCATGCCGTAGTGAACGATTTGCGCGTAAGCACTCTGGGTGATTTTTTTCAAGTCGTCTTGGGCTCCCGTCGTGATTCTGTTGAAGAAGATTTCCTCGCTAACGCGTCCGCCTAGCGTCATACACATGCGGTCAAAAAGTTGTTCCTTGCTGTAGAGATATTGTTCTTTGGGTAGGTACTGGGCGTAGCCAAGACCTTTTCCTCGTGGGATGATGGAAACTTTGAGGAGTGGGTCGGCGTGTCTGAGGAACCAGCCGGCGACAGCGTGGCCGGCTTCGTGGTAAGCGACTATTTTGCGTTCCTCTGGTTGTAAGACGTTTGATTTCTTCTCCATGCCGGCGACGACTCTTTCAATGGCTTGCTCGAAGTTCTTCATGTTGATGTCTTGGGCTAACTCTCTGGCAGCTATGAGGGCGGCTTCGTTGCATACGTTTGCAATATCGGCTCCAGTGAACCCTGGAATCGGAAAATGCATATGAGAATACAATTACAATTTAACTTTTTGAGTGCCATGTTTTGTAGATACTTATTTTATGCTAGGTAACTACCAAAAAGTGGATACTTTTGCCACAAAAACGTCGCTGAACTTCCGTATGCAAGGCGGAAGTTATTTCGGTAACTTCAATCGAACTCACACTAAGTATGTAGCAATATTTTGTAAAAAAATAATACGCAAATACTGGTCACCATCAATCAGCTTTATCTAATCCGAGATAGGGTTTCTGCAAAGGTCGCCTTAGCGGCCTGTCATCAGTTTGCCGCATCCAGCAGACTTTCGCAGGTCGTCATCTCACTAATACGATCGAAATCAGGTACCGAGTCAAAGACTTTGAGTAATGACACCCATTCTCGCAAATTTTTTTTGGTGAGTAACCTTATTTTTTTCAGAGTTGTCTTCCTATATAATATTTTCTGTGCAGTGCGCAGCAAATAAACAACGTTCCGAGTCTTCGACTAGGATTTTAGAATAGCCCTGCTGATCACTGGTCGACCTTCACTATGATTACCGAGAAATATAATAAGGCACAGTTTTTGATTAAGACGCACGGCTGCGAAGTGGTGGCAAATGCAGGCTAATGCTAGTTTACCATAAATCAATGGAACGGTCATTGTATGTAATGTAATGATTACATACATTAAAATGGGAACTAACGAGAATTGTTGGCACGGAGTGTACGGGACGGAATTTTTCGACGAGGCAGTAAGAGGACTACAGGAAAATGGTCTTATCCATATTTTATTTGAGAAATTTTCATCCCCATCCCCAACACAAAAAAGTTACAATTAGCAAGAACATTGGCATTTTACACAAAAACATTTTTTGATGCCAATCAACCCTGTTTCTTGAACTGATCAAAAACTTCTATGGGACCAACTGAGATGGAGTACAAACAAGATCCGTCAAGTGCGAGTGTGACTCGCGCGCCGAAGGTTTCGAATGCTTGTCAAGTATACCAATTATGTACTACAGGTTAGAGACCTTGCTATTTATTGAATACCTAAAAATTGTAGGTAGTTACCTACATTTCATTTGCATCTTCGGAGTATAGAAACGGTAATAGTATTTCATTTGATACCCCACTTGTCATTGTTAGGTCTCTTTTAAAATTTTGGCATCACAATTTGTACTGATAATATTTTTTCCCATTTTTTTTTTTCTTTTAATCTGTACAGGCGCACGAAATGTATAATTATTTTAAATTTCAAGTTATTTACTGCTTTAGTTGCTGAGATATTAAAGATGGAAAAAAGGACAGAAAAGCGAGACTAATTATAAGGCTTTCCAAACCGATCTCAGATCTTCGAAACCCTAAAAATGACAGAAATCGCAAGTCTTTTCCCATACATTTTGTAGGAAATCATCGCAGCTTCGAAAACTTTCTGAAGCTATAATACTGAAAACACAAAAATATTCAAAAGACAAACTGATTACGTAGCACTAGCGGCGTAAGTTGGGGGGCGGGCGGTCCGCCCCGAGTACCAAGCTCCGAAGGGTGCCATCTTGGCACCCTTGGGGTGACAATGACAACTTAAACGCACAGCCAGATCATAAAAAAAAATCATTTGATACCCCACTTGGTGAGGTAGGCCCCCTGTTAGCGACGCCGACTTTATGCGGATTAGATAAGACTTAAATTATGCAGGATATAACTACAGAATAGATGTGTTTATACGCCATGGATTATGCAATAGTTGTAGCGACCGACTCCCTCAAAATAATGTTCCAACTGCCGACAACCCTAGCATGTACCTACCTACTTATGTACCTATAGATTAATTTCTCGAACGAATCAGAATTTTCTAGTAAGTTTTGAAGGTTGGTCCTTAGGTATAATAATATAAATAAATAATAAATAATGCTGGACTATCCACGCAGCATCATCTAGCCCCAAAGTAAGCAGAGCTTGTGTTATGTGTACTAGATGACTGATAAACTTAATACAATACATAACATAGATAGATATTTTTTATTATATACATATATAAAATACCCAGAACACCCGGAACAAATATTTGCAGATCGTACAAACATTTGCCCCAAGGCGGGAATCGAACCCGCAACCTTCTGCGTCGCAGGCGGACCTTCGCCCGCCGCGCCACATCGGTCGTCAAGCTGAGCTTGTTGGCCCTACACTCCTCTTTTGAAAACGATTCCCCCCCGTTTTGACAATTTTTCAAAAAGTGCTCTACTTACAGACTTCTCTATGTTTTTCCTGTAAAATATAGATCCATATCTACAAAGGCTACATACATTTCAGATGGATCGCTCTGCAAACATCGGAGATAGGGGGGAATGATACAATTGAAACAATTGAGCTAACTGCAGACTGTTGCAAACAATGTACAGGTAGCTCAACTGATCCATATCAATACCAGCCGGAAGCAAATTCCTTTGTAAATATTAGGTATGCAATATTTATATTTTTTGACACTGAGGAAGAAGATTCAAAATTAAAACAAAAATAGTGGTGGATTAGGTGGAAGACGAACTAACATTTACGAGCTTGATTCCTATTGGTGAAATGGCAAGGTTAATTTTTATGGCAGCCTTAGTTCTCTTTTAGGTTAGTAACAGCGGAAAAATATTTGTTTTAATATTTTCAAGATGATTTTTCAAAATGGCATGGAAAGCAAAGCTTAGAATTAGAAATGTCAGATGTTCATAATTTTGAAAATGATATAAATCAAATTTACAAGGTTACCTGGAGTAAGTGCGGCCATCTTTCTGGACAGATTAACTTTGTTCAGAGTGGTTTTCAACGGGGCTAAATGAACTTTGAAGATAGATGCTCGCCCCTTGATATCCGGGGCAGGAACAAAGATCTGCCTGTCAAAGCGACCTGGTCTCAGCAAAGCCTTGTCCAAAATATCAACTCTGTTGGTTGCAGCTAGTACAACAACGTTTGTGGTTGTGTTGAACCCATCCATTTCAACGAGAAGCTGATTCAAAGTGTTCTCCTGCTCAGAATGGCCACCAAAACTGCGACCTCCTCTCTTCCTGCCTACAGCATCAATCTCATCGATGAACAGGATGCATGGTGCATGTTTACGTGCCATTGAAAACATATCTCTGACTCTCGATGGCCCAACACCAACAAACATCTCGAGGAATTCGGATCCAGAGACTGTTAAGAATGGTACATTTGCCTCTCCAGCGGTAGCTTTCGCCAGCAAAGTCTTACCAGTACCAGGTGGTCCTGTCAACAATGCTCCTTTGGGAATTTTGGCTCCTAAATCAATGTATTGTTGTGGGTTCTTTAGGAAATTGACAAACTCCATAATTTCGATTTTCGCTTCTTCACAACCAGCAACATCTTGAAACTTGATACCAATGTCAGTAGGGTTGATCAGCTTAGCAGTTGATTCCATGACTCCACCGAATAGTCCCCCACCTTTTCTCCCTCCTCGGCTCATCATGTCAGCTGATCTCCTCATCATGTAAATTAGGAACCCTATTATCAGCAACGTAGGCAACATTCCTGTCAAACTCGATGCTTCAACCTCAGTTTTATATATCACAGGCAGAAAGTTTGGAGGCTCTATACTCATTTCCACCTGTGCATTCTCTAGATTCCTCTCAAAAGAGTCAACACTGCCAATTGCAAACCAGATAATTTTATTTTCTAGTGCTGATCCTTGTAATCTGACTCTCACCCATTTTTTATTAATTACTTCTAATTTTTCTACGAGACCCTTGTTTAGATATAGGTTGACAAAATCTCTCCAACTGATTTCTCTGTATCTGAGCTCAAAGTAGGCTATTGTTGCCAGGAGAGTTACAACACCGAATGCACCAAACATCATCCACTTCTCCCGGTCCTGGCCATCATACGGCCCCGAGCGCCCGCCTCCGGGGGAACTGCTTGAAAACATATTCATGTTCCATTTGTCTGAGCTAGATTTCGACGGTGGTGGTGGGGACGACTTTGACGGGGCAGGCGCTGCATCTTTATCAGGTTTTTTCTGTTGGTGTTTCTGGCTACTACTGGGATGGAAATACTTTTCAAAGCCTTTTGGAGGCTTTTTACAAAGTTCGTACCACTGATTCAATACAGAATTTAATGTAGGAATACTGATTGAATAGATTTTGGAACCTCTGTACCGGAGCTTCGATAGCTGCGACTGTGTCAACCTCAGACCTTTCCACATAGTGCACAAATTATATGATCTGCAACTATTGTATTTCTAATATTGCACAATTACAAGTAAAACTGTATTAGTTGAAATTGTTGAGAAATCATGACAAACATCTTGGTTATAAATTTCTGTCACCCCATCGATTTTGACATTTTGGTTCATTCATTTGCATATCCATCGACAACGACAAGAGAAGTAGGTAGGCAATTCTGTCTTGTCTTTGCTTCTAATAGACCGGCTACGCTCCGTCTTGCTTGTGTAGTTTAGTTTGCAGTTAAGACTGTGTAAATTGACGGAACACCACCGGTACAGTGGCCACACGTCTTAGAATATTGTTTAATACGTCTTAGAATATGTATATTGGAAACGATTTACTAACTCGATTCCCCTCCAAAAACTACATTTACACGCATACATTCCGACCAGAATGAGTAGAAATTAACTATCGAGGAACTAAAATTTAAATTTAAACTGGCCAGTGTGGCCGCTTTAGTAAATTCGTCGCCAGATTCAGCTTTTCTTTGCAAAATTATATGCACGTATTTAACTTAGATCCTCCTCCCAATGTGAACCAAAAAAAATGATATAGGTAGGTTCTGATTTATGTTATGTACATTTATTTTCATAACAATAGAATACTCATACAGAATTTAAAAAACAAACGCGTAGAGCATGTAATTTCTTGAAATCTTGCAGTTTTTATTTGTTGGACTAATCAGAATAATTTTCCGCTAGCGGCAACACTCTAATTTCCCATTGAATCGTATTTGGTAGTGCAACCCTTTATTTTTGATACTTTA
Organism: Eupithecia inturbata; assembly: GCA_963662085.1. NCBI lineage: Eukaryota > Metazoa > Arthropoda > Insecta > Lepidoptera > Geometridae > Eupithecia > Eupithecia inturbata. The sequence continues at coordinate 10,326,730 of OY759196.1, forward strand.
CTTATGTTTGGTTGCAGGAAAATCTGAAAGCACTGATACGAGGATTGTTGATAAATGCACAAAAGATTACAGAAAATTTCGTACTCCCGCGAAGCACAGAAAAGGTTGAATTAAGAAAGTGCTGGCTGGATGATAATAATATTAGTGCTAACTATATGACAAAAAATTCATCATTTTTATTCAGTTACGAAAGAAGTTCCTTGATTGTTTGATTCTTATCCAGAACAAAAATTTATGTGATGAGCATAAGTGTGAAAAATTATTATCCACTGCAATGTGTTAAAAATATATTTAAAATATTATGTATCAAAACGTTCTGCCGTAGTAGAATATGGTGATACCATGTAAACAATAGTGGCACCCTCTTTTATTTTCTACTCTATCTTTCTGGTCGGATATCTTTCTGATTTATATCTTTCTGGTTGTACAAACCATTCGAATATATGCTTGGCACGGTATATATTATCAATCGCCCGAGCTCTAATGCCAGATCGCGTCGCGTCGCTTCGTATCGCTGAGCAGAGCTCCGCAATATGGTGTATTGTGCACTGCAATCGTGTACCCGGAAGGCAAAATCATAAAATTTTAAAAGAGACGGTGTTTCTTATTTCACGTAAGTAAGTAGGTACTATAAAGTATTAACAACACAAGATTCACATAAAAATACAATTTCTGTTGCCAAGGTTACGACACATAAACAATACAAGATGTGGTACGGAAGTAGTGATGTGACAAAATAATGGTTGGTGTGGCAATCCGGGACCGCGTTCAAGACCGTGAAATTTTTCGCAAAAAATCTTTATCTCATTTTTATACCTTGAAGGACTACGATAATGCCTGCGAAATACTGCAGGCAGATGCTGCATGCAGCAAGCTGAGGACAGGGCGCTATGGCGCACATTAGTGGGGACTGTGTCCATCTGTAGACTATTATATACTGATGATGATTTTGATGCACTTTCCACCGCACTGTGCATTTAAAATAATTGATTTTTTATTTACTAATAATCTCTGTCTTCATTGGTGATGGTGATGATGATCGGTCTTACTTCGTAGGAATACTTTCTCAGCACTAGTTTTTGTGTTTGTTGACGTCTAGCAACTTGCGTATGTACGATGAAATCTTTGTTCGTGTGCGTGTTTTTGGTTTGTGTTACTAAATTGGTTTAGTGTGGGTTCGTAGGTACACAAGATTTTTTTGCGAATGTGTGCCTCTGTGTGTACCTCCCCTCCCGCTACAAAATCAGAGAGGGGTGTTTGGTGCAAAACTTGTACAGCGGTTCCATTTTCTATAATATATTAAGCTACTCGTGCAAGTAAGCTCGTGCAAACTAGACTGCGCAAACCTCATGTCATGCACCTTATATGTATGGACTGAACTGTCAGTACGGAGAGGTTTTAATCTGTTTTTATTTCTCTATTTTCGGTGTTCGTAACGTCACGATGTCACCTACAGAAGAGGTTTTTTTATTAGAAGCTCGACGATTTGTACAGTTCTATGAATTTACTCGTAGTTAAAAATTCCTTTGAATCGTCTCACATCCATCACTCACTTTTATGATTTAGGTATACAAAGTGAGTCGTCAAAAATATTTTGCCGGACTTAAGCGCGGCTTGAATGACCGGCCACATGCTCAAGTAAACACGTGAAAAAAAAATTTGCGCGTTACCAAAAGCGTATATGGATATGGATAAAATAACTATGAATATAAATAACGGCGAGCGAAGCGAGCCGAGATAATTTTGGAGTTTGGTGAGTTCGGGTTAGCAACGAAGACAAGGAAGCTAAGACGACGGCGAGCGGAGATAGCTGCAGCATTTTTGTGTTTGGACTAATCTAACAAACATAATTGACGATTGACATATTTTTATGTAGGTATTTCATTAATTGAACAAACTGGACTGCGCAAGCATGACGGAGCGTGTGGCTGGGCAATTAGAATGACAGACTACCACAATATTTTCGAAGTTGACGAAGTTCAGACATTTTCGTCTAGTAGTTATTTAATCTCTTTGTTATGGTGATATTCAAAACATTATCCCTGGTTTTTTTAATTTTAATAAGGCTAATAAGATCTCTACATCCACTCTGTGTCGCCTGTGCCGTCTTGGTCATTCTTGTACTCCTGTTTTCCTGAACAAACTCAGGTTTAGATTTCTCAATGTGGATTAAATTTTAATGAAGGAAACGTGGATCACATATTTTTTAACTGTCCCAATCTTCAATGTTCTCTATATAATTTACTTCCTCTCGATGTTCCGCGTCCTGTATCAATGAAATGTTTACTTTTCCTTACGTTTTCTCCTCCAATTATATTCCTTCTGTGTAAATTTATTGATGTAAATACCTAAGATAAAATTGTAAATATCTGCTCTAACTAATTACGAAGTTTAGCCATAAATTGTTTATTTTTTTTTGTTAGTTTGTAATATCTTCAGTAAATCTCCAGACACGTAAATAATTTAAGCTACCTGTAGATTGTGTGCAACAGTCTGCAGTTAGCTAAATTGTTCAATACATATATAACGAAACTATTTATTAGCGGTTTTAATTACAATAACAGAATAAAACAATTACAACTAGTATATACACTTATATCACTTTTTATTAGTGATGTTTTTAATTTTTTTTCTCGATTTAATGATAATTATACTTTTTCTAGGTGAAAATCTCATTGGTGTTTTTCAAAATTTACCGCTCATATTATATTATTTAAACCCGCCCGCCTCCATTCCATGACTATGAAATTTCCATGAACTGGACACTGGCAGAAGAGTGACAAACCAGTCACTTAATACTTAATACAAAGAAGTCAAGTCAAGTACTTTTATAAAAGTACCTATTCTCTTTGATTTTCGTCTTGCAGGTAAATAAAGTGAAATTCTAGGAATTTTCACTTTTTTTTACACGGATTATTCATGTCATTTTTATAAAAAATTCAAACATTGTGAACTTCTTGATCACCGTGCTACCAGAAAGTCTCAGAAAGTGTGCTGTAAAATAAATAAAAGTTCTCAACGTTATGGACCAAGAGAAACCAGAAAACAGTACAAATCTTGGAAAGAGGGCACGACCTTTGCTTTTACAGCCAAGTCCGAAGATTGCTAGGATCTCTCAGTCTCATCCCAGCTCTAGTGGTACCCAGAATCATGTGAAACGGCCACAATCTCCAAGAAAAAGTAAAATAACATACAATAAGGATGATGTCCCTGCTTCAGGAACTTTGGTCCCAGAAAAGCACGTGAGAAAAGCAGGGCCTTATCTGCTAGGCCCTAAACTAGGGCCCAGTCCAGTTAAAAGTATAGTGCAGTTGTTAGCCAGAAAGGAAAAGACTGATGACTTCTACCAGGTAAAGTTACTCAGGTATTCTTCTATTGTCTAGTTATGAGGTTTTACAATAAACTGGCAGACAGACTGGTCCCTATATTTAACTCCTGAGGTATTAAATTCAGTTGTTTAAACTTTTGGTCACCAAGTAATTGGAACCAAATGTTTTGCATGCACTTCTGAAGTAAAGTATAGTAAAAGTAAAAAAGTATTTACTACAACAAAGGACATAGGTAATGGTGCACATTCTTAACTTTGTACAAAACAAGATTTATGAGAAGAGCAATTATTTATGTCATTTGCAGACCGCTATAATTAAATTGTATTTGTCTGTTGATTTCTTCACTAGGCTAAGCCTGTATTGAAGAAACCATGAGCATGAAAATTTAGATCATTCAATTAAGTTAGTTACAGAAAATTTACTGTGAATATCACAAAAACACATAAACTTAAACACAAACACGTAAACAAGTTACTTAAACTATTCTTTAGCATTCCTTAGAGCTTAGATTGTTAATCCTTGTTGTATTCAATATTTTATTCCACCGTAGGTATACATGTTACACTTGATGTTGTTAAAGTTCTTTATCTAAATCATATTATTGTAGAACCCAATTTATCTAAGGGTTTGGTTGTCAAACTAGGCCTAGATCTCAGTACTCACCGGATCCCCGTGGTAAAAAACTCATTATTTCTTTGGTTCCTTGAATGTGAACACACAATTAAGAAAAAAAATACAATACCGAACAAAAATCATGAATGTCTGTTTTCCACATCATTTGGCCAAGATCTCAGGAACCCTGCGGTCTATGGAAATTACTTATGATTTGATTCCGTAGGTTATTACTAATTATATGCTGCCTTGAACCAGTTTCTGCATAAGTTGTGTTATGTAGTTTTATTGTAAATAAGCAAAAACTTGATTTTTGCAGTTACTCTGTTCCAAAAACGTATGCTCTGTCCCGCTCCGAAGAACGCGAATCCTATGCCTATCCTTTTCACAAAATGGCGCCCATTGCGCATATTAACGGGTTTGGGTATTGTTACTTACAGCCTGTACCTATCTAAGTTACAATAATGTTATATAGTAGTGTTTTTAAATACTGTACTTTCAGGTAAAAATACTAACATTAAAAAATGATGGCCAGCAAGAAACACAAGACGATAGGCAAGGGAAGATGCTGCTGCATACTGAATACTCGCTCCTATCACTGTTGAAGGACCAAGATGGAGTTATACACCATCATGGTTTGTACAAAGTAAGTCAATAATTTTATGATACTTATGTGACATCTATTGTTTTCTACAATCATTCCTGCTTAATATTAGAGTGAGTGTTTAAAGCTGAAGATTTTGAATGCTGTGTTAGCCTGTAAGAGGTTGGTGCACTTAGTATTAGTTATTTATAAATTATGTATGTACCTACCTTGTAAGTTTTGGTTTGCTGCCCAAAAGCTAGCCTCATTGTTAAAATAAATAAATAAAATAGGTCTTTATCTATGATAAACATCAACATTGAATGGTGTGATTGAGTACCTACCCTAAGTTTGGTTACTCAATACAAAAATGGAATAGGTACCTATTGATAAACACCAACTGTTTCTAAGGTAATTAAGAGTTTAATTACTTCTTTATAATACTCATAAACAGGACTGACCAAACAGTGACATCATAAAAAATATTAATGCCTGTACCTGAAAATACCCCATGTATGCTCCCCGAGACTAAACTTAACTATTTAAGACAGGACAATGTCTGTCGGGTCACCCAGTTATAATTATAATACTTATATATATTTCTCTATGTATGTATTGTATTAAGTATATCAGTCATCTAGTACCCATAACACAAGCTCTGCTTAGCTTTAGGCTAGATGATGTTGTGTGGATTGTCCAGCATTGTTTATTTATTTATTATATTGTCATAATCTTTATTACCTCGAAGCATCGAAACGGCGGCTAAGGCGTTTTTGATAAATTAGGTATAAAAATACTCAACTGGACTCTGGACTGATTATTAGCTTATGTTATGACTATGTAACGAAATGGTTAATAAATAAAAATCTAAATCTAAAATCTAGCCACATTATGTAAGCCTTTGCCCCCTCATTTTGAAAAAAAGTGAAAAAGTGGGGACAGAATCAGGTTTTTTATAGTTGTGTATTAATTGCTTCTTCTCTCCTCACCAGCACGTATATCCACTGTTGAACGTGCCTCCCCCTCACACGGCTATAAATTTATATATTTTGCTATACATACAGCAGGAAGCAATGGCAGCGTCCCTTAGAATAAAATTAACAAACCAGTGGAAAGGCGAATCAGGCCTAACAAACCACTGCATAATTAATAAATATTCTGCAAGCCATTGCTGCAGTTCCAGAGGCGGCGAATGCCACCGACAGAGTAGCGTCTACATACTTAACCGGGAAGACCTACGTAATAACGCATGAAGAGAACGCAGACGCGATCACCTCACATGACGTCACCACATTCACATCTACACAGATGGGGCCAAAAACAAAACAGGAGCTGGCTTTGGCTACTCTTGTCCCGAAATCGGACTCTCAAGAGTTCAACAACTTAACTCAGGTACCACGGCCTTTCAGACGGAAAAACTGGGACTCAAACTGGCCGCATATGATATGCTTCGGGAAACAACCAGACGGATGCAGCTGGTCTTTAAAACAGACAGCGCTGCGCTAATAATCGCACTCAAAAGGGCAGACACAAGAACAAAAACAATTGTTGAATGCCACAACGGTCTATAAGATCTTTCTCAACACAGCAAAGTCTACATAGAATGGACAGAGAGTCGATTCTGCCCAGGCAACATAAATGCAGACAGACTAGCAAAGAAAGGAGCGAGATAAACTCCAACACAATCAGATATGGGTCTTTCGAACCCGCCCACAGCAGAAGTCAAAAATAGACTAAAACTTAACTCAGAAAAAGGACACCAAAAACTATGGAAGCATCGAACGGACTGAAGCATAAAATCAATATCACAAACACGATGCTCAAGATAAGCCGGGAGGACCTAAGAACGATGGTGGGTATCATTACAGCTCACTGCAAACTGAAACTTCATCTTTTTAAGACTGGAGCCACAGACAGCAGCATGTGCCGTGGCTGTTTTCAAGAAGAAGAGACTGTGGAACACTTTGTGGTACACTGCACGGCCATAGAGGAGGCCAGACACAAGACGGGGCTGAAGAGCCTCATTGAGGCATCAACCCCATCCACACCCACAGAAAAGCTAAAACGAAGCTGTCAGTCGCCAAAAGTACTGCTCCGGTACCTTAAGGAGCTGTAGAAAATATTTAAATAACAACTTAATGTTAAGACTACAGAAATGTTAAACCCACAGCATAGTCCATGGAGTAAACATTTGCGGTTATGTGTGCCAGTGCAATATATCACTGTTAAGATTATTACATAAACACGTCTAGTCGGCTCTATCGACATTCTAGGTAGATATTCTGGCTTGTACCAATAATCCCTTGCCATTTTGCCCTGCGTAGGGGATTTCTGGGCTTTTTCTTACGCCTTCGTACCCCACAGTCATTATTTTTTACATTGACTAAAAATGCCTTGTATACTTTCAGGATTACGCCCTGGAAGAAGCAATTAACGCATACGGCCCAGGTTCTATCTACACAGGCAAAGTCAGACCTAGACTTTTCCTGATCTTGGACTGCGTCACTAGCCATCAGTTCAGTGAGAAAGGCTCGGAACTGATCAACCTACAGCAGTATGTAACGAAAGTCAAGAAAGTGCCAGAGAGGGAGGCTATTTTTGTTTTTTATGATATTGTGCGGGTAGTTGCTAATTTGCATAAGGTGAGTTTTATCATGCACTAGTTTCTGCCCGCGGGTTCGCACGCTTTGTTTCCATGGAAACGTTTAAAAGTTATTTCTATCCCATGGGAACTGATTTATGGAATAAAACGTAGCCTATGTTTTATTCCAGGCATAGAACTACGTCTATACAAAGTTTCAGCCCGATCCGTTCAGTAGATCTGGCTCGAAGAAGTAACAAACATCCATACATCCATCCGTCTAAACATCCAAACTTTCGCATTTATAATATTAGTGACATAGTGTGATACTATGTCCACGCGTCAATTTTACTTTTGACATCTCAAGCATTTTGCGTTCGAAGTCTGTATTTTGATTTTCCGAATCTGATTGCAAATGATCACTTGCCTCTACCTAAGTACCCACTACAATTACTTTATCATTATGATTTACTAGTTATGCAAAGTAATGAATGATATAGTTAATGAATAATATATTAATGTTTATCAATTTCTTCTTTTCAGAGAAATATAGTGCACCGAGACTTAAAACTGGGCAACATAGTACTGAACCAGAGAACCGGCCGCGTTATAATAACTAATTTCTGCCTCGGAACGCATTTGGGCAGCGACAGAGATTTATTGAAGGATCAGAGGGGTACTTATTATGAATATATAGCAGACTAGCCGTTAGAAGTAAAATGAGAAAGACGACAATTGTTTTTTTATAAAACAATTAAAGCTTTTATTAATCACAAAAGCATTTACACGATTGACGAATATTTAAACGAAAAATAAGAAATATAAAATATACCTAACCTGTTTAAAATGACGTCCTCCTCTCTCCATACATATTGTGTGCCCAGCACTGCAGGGTCTATAGTGATACTCAGTTAGATTATAGACACCTCTGTACTGTACACCTATAGAATGCAATAAATGATTGAGTATTGAGCTTCTGCCCGCGGAAAAGCCTATGTCCGTCCCCCAGGATACCGTCTCCCTCCCTGCCAAATTTCATAAAGATCCGTTCAGCCGTTTAGGCGTGAAAAGGTAACAGACAGAGACAAAATTACTTTCGTTTTTTAATTTTAGTATGGATAAAATCTTATCGTACTAATTTCTAAAGACTTTGTGAGAATTTTGGGCTTAGTCAATTTCAAGATGACTGAGCAGATCATACCGAAATGTTGCTTAAATGATAGATGAATATTATAAAGATTAAATATGAAAATGATTATCACAACACCAGAAACAAATATCTGCAGATCATCTAAGCATTTGTCCCAAGGTGGGAATCGAACCCGTAACCTTCTGCCTCGCACCTTCGCCCGCTGCGTCACGGAGGTCGTCCTATCAATTTAAATGCTCATTGATTTCTTGGTTTTGTTATTTTCATAGTGCTTTCCCACACTTTAGGGAAACAATGTTACGTTTTTTCATTATTTAATTTGTGTCTCGGCAAGTCCAACATTAAAACAATACTGTGGATATAAACTATAAATTATTATTAAATAAGATAGAAGTGTTAAATAATTCCCCAAAAATTTACGACCAATACTCTAGCCAAAATCGATGTGGAATGTTTGTTAACAAACAGCCCATATGTAATCTAAAATTCACTCTGTTGCCGCGTCTTTGTATACGCAATTCACATTACTTATCGATTTGAGATCCATCTTTCAAAAAATATTGTATACATATCTGAAACTCGACAACGAGTTTTAGTTTTTTGTGTCGTGGTTTGTTTACAAACATTCTACATCGAGTTTGATTAGTGTATGAATTATTTAATTTATTCTAATTTGAGTTCTTATTACAGGTTCTCCTGCCTACATCTCCCCTGACGTGCTAATGTGCAAGCCGTATCTTGGCAAGCCGTCTGATATGTGGGCACTCGGTGTTGTATTGTACACAATGTTATATGGACAGTTCCCCTTCTGTGACACCAGTCTCGCTCAGCTGTTCAGTAGGATACAAGCCGCTAATTACAACATACCACCGTGAGTACTTATATATTATCAGCAGGGCTAACATGCGCACCGCGCGCGCGTGACGACTATTTTTGTCGTCGTCTATTGTTTTATCATTTACTCTAACATGCGCACCACGAAAGATATAATACTTGTTGTCGAGTAGTCCTTTTGCGTAGAGACAGCCACCTAGACGAACATCCGTTTAGTTCGTTCAATTGTCTATGGTTTTTGAGAACTGCACGGAAAAAATAAACTAACCTTCTTAGTTTCGACCTCTTTATCGGTGAACATTTTCAATGGTAGAATAGTGGTGAACAGACGAAAAAAAAAGAAGGAGAAGCTATTTCAACATTTGCGCATGAAAATCTCCGCCTCCTTCTGTTTAGTACCTACCGATTGCAAGATCACGAAAACGAATGCGCAAAAACGAATATTTTATTTTTACTCACGTAAAAATAAAATATTCGTTCAGTTTAGTAACTGTAATAAGTATTAGGTATGTATTCTATTATGCACGTGCCTGACCCATGACCTATTTTTAAACAAGGTCAAGAAAAATGTAAGCAAGTACATGATGACCACCCTTGTCGCTCATAGGTAGTAGAACTAAAACATAGCTCTTGGAGATATTTTACAATAATAAGTACCCTAGGGTACCCTACCTACACGTTAAACAGGCACCGTTCCCAAGCTTCACCTTGAGTAAGTACCTAAATTATCTAGGTACCTACTGGTAATTAGGTACTTCTACAAAAATCTTTCATGTCTCTATTATTACACTGCCGATAAATATTGTTGATACGGGACCACCAACCCCAACAAAATTGGAAAAAAAAATCAACAAAAAGCTACACACACAACTTCTCGTGGCGCGCATCCTAGCCTCGCAGGTATGATTGTGGTGAAACAAAGCCCCACAAAATGCAAGCCGCCAGCACCAAAGTTATCTTCAAAGATCAAAGATGATGAAAGAAGCAAGCTGATGGCAGTATGCTGGTTATATCTCCCGAAGAATCGACTACTGAGACCAACGAGTGGAGACCGCGACTCGGCCCGGTGGGAAGAACATCTGTGGAAGACTGTACGCAGAAGCTGGATGCGGCAAGCTTTAAACATGGCGCTATGGTGTTCATTAGGGAGGTCTATTGCCAGCTGTTGATGAAGGCAAGCCATCCAACGTGTGTGCACTATACACTAGCCAAACTCGATGTAGAATGTTTGTAAACAACCCGCCCATACTTAAACTAAAACTTTCACTTTGTTGCCGCGTCTTTTTATACGCAATTTACATTACTTGTCGATAAGAGATCCTTTTCTTAATAAATATTGCTTACAATAACATTTATCTGAAACTCTACGCCAAGCGAGTTTTTTGGTTATGTGTGCTTCGTTTACAAATATTCTACATCGAGTTTGGCTAGTGTATAGAAAGAAAAGAAAGAAACAAAGTAAATCAATCTATTAAAATTCGTAAGGAGGTGTCGTATATTTAGAATTTTTCATGATTAGTATTATTTCTCGTATTTACTAGAAGTTCCAGAGCTTAACTCATTACAAACAAACTTTGAAACATACATTTACTTCTTTATAATAATATAAGTATTGACAAACGTATGAAAATAACCCCTATTCATTTGTTGCAGGGATGGAAATTCAGTGCAAGTATCAGACAACACAGTGTTCCTAATACAGAGGCTGCTTGTGAAAGATCCGAAACACAGATTATTGGCGGATCAGGTAAGGTCCTGCGCACCAGTGAACGGAAAAACATGCAAGCCGTCCTTCAATGAAAAAAGATAAAAGATAAATTTATTTGGCCGTAAACAGGTACAGGTTTGCCAAGAACTAATAAGTAGGTACAATTACATACTTAGACACACATACCAAGCAGAGAGTAGGAAGCAAAAAAAAAAAAAAATACGCGCGCAACTTGACACAAAATTGCGAACATACTTAAATGTCAAATATCCTTCGCTGATTAACAATTTCTTAACACTCGACTTTGAAATGAGCGTCCTGTTCAATTCAAAGTCGAGCCGAAGTTAACTCGACATTTGAGATTGAATTATGGTTTAACGTGTAAGTCGCGTTCGTCATTTTCTACAAGGCCCACCAGTTGCTACCGCCAGTCGCCTTGCGAATCAAACTCGTTCGCAGCATAGTTTACATGCGCCGCGCCGCCTACGACAGCATACGTTGCTTTTGGGTAATTTTCTAGCGCAAGGAATGCTTCTATGTTTTTTACGTTCACTGCCTTACTCCTTAAACTAATACCTTAATGCAAAAGGCATGTTTTAGGAGTTGCATGACGGCAGGGTTAACACATTCTCTGCCTGGCCTCCGTGACGCAAGGAGCGACCCGCAGCCGCAGCAGCAGGAAGACGTCCATGTGCGTCGTGCTGGGCAGTGAAAGTGTTAAGCCTAACTTTCGGTTTAAAGATGTTTATTCTCATAAAACAACGAAATGTTCACTTATAATGAGATACAAAAAGTTCTTAAAAATAATGTATAAGCTAAGTACACTATACCTCCGGGGCCAGTAGGCGGTAAGTTAAATAGTATCTATGTAGGTATAACCTACCTGCTATAGTAAAATTACATTACAACGATAAGCATTAGCCAATCCGCCACTCCTTCTAACATAGTTTGTATGCAATTTTTAAATTTTACTGATAAAGTTTGTACACTAAATGCTAAACTAAAGTCTGTTCACGGAGACAAGTTAATATAGCGCGCGCTCTCTTGCACAATTGTACGAAAGTGAAAAGGACGGGACTACTAGCGTGATAGACTAAGATTGGTCAGTGGGAGTGACCATTATTTTAAAATGTAAAGCCATGTTTAGATTGCTCACTTCAAACTATTACTTACATTATTCACTAGCTTTTCGCCCGGGGTTTTGTGGATGAGTGGGTTATTGACAACTGACCTACTTATTATGATACTGAGAACCTAAAAATATATATTTTGTTTAATTTGGGTTGTGTACAAAAAATAGTTTTTAAAAAAATATTATTTTATTTTTGAAAAAATTGTTTTTTCCGTTGATGAAAAAGGTCGTTTCCGCCTTTTAATAACTGGGTTACCGGCTGTAGCGGCCATAACAGCGAATCAGTCCAAAATACACGCCAAATCGCAAAATTAATAGGAGACAGTCCAATGAGCAAGCCAGGTCAACAAAAAAACAAGAATCAGTCCGACACGCCAAATCACGAGGTAAACATAAAACAGTCCAAAAAGCAAGCCAGGTCAACGTAAAATCCAATACTGAGAACACATGTAACGTGCACCAAACGACACGTCCGCACCGCACAAGAGACAGATAAGACTAACTTTTGGCCACACAGCGTGCACAGTGTGCACGTGCCCTATGTTCGTTATCTGCGACCAATAACGTGCAGTCTATGATTTCCCTATTAGCTTTAGCTTGTTTCGGCGAACAGAGTATAGTTGAATACTCACATTTCCTGCGTGCACTCAAACCACGAAAGTAATAGTACAAAAAAAATTATATCATACTTACTTCTGCCCAAGGCTTCACTCCCCTGTTACGTGGAACACTTTCAGCGCCCATGACGCACATGTATTCTCCCAGCTCAAAATGCAGCGACGATGCGGCGGCGTGTCGCGTCTGCGGCGCGCCCCTAGTATAGTAATGACTAGGGGACCAGTGAATAGGTTAAAACGGAGCCCATAGTCCTGCGATGTGATAGGGATGCCATAATAATGTTAACATATTTATTGGTAACGGTCAAGCGTTTAGCCACCATCATCTCACTTAAAGCATGTAAAGACGTGGTCTTCACTTGCTTTAAGTGGAGCACGCTTTCCCAGAAGAAACTTATTCACTCTGTATTTGTGGACTCCGAGGAGATTATACTCTCGAGAAAACAGACGTAGACATTATAATAGCCTATTGAAAGTGATCGTTTGCAATCGCAAACGATCACTTTCGTCAATACTCAATCATTTATTGCATTCTATAGGTGTACAGTACAAGGGAGTCTATAACCTAATTAAGTATCACTAAGACACAGCTGGGCACATAATATGTATGGAGAGGAGGTTTCATACTTATTCATAGTTATTTATTTATTTAAGGAACTGCAAACAGTACTAAAATTATGATTTAACTAGGATTAAGGCAGACAGGGTGGATGTTTGAGACGGGACAGTAGTGCAGGTACCTAAATCGTTATAGTTACAGGAAAACGTTCCTAGGAGATTATCCATAACTTTTTAAGATATTCTGAACTGCATTCACAGATTATTGACAAAATTTACAGTCAGCAAGAAAATGGTAATTTTACACATAAACTTTATTGATGCCAATCGATCCTGTTTCTTATAAGGATCAAAAGTCTCTATTGTACCGACTGAGGTTTGAGTACTAGAAATGCCCGAAATCGTGAAAAACTTTTTCCATACATTTCGGTATGCTGCCCTTACTGTCCCGTCTCAAAAATCATACAATACCAACTTATTGTTAAGACTACAAAAAATGTCAGACCCACAGCGTAGTCCACAGAGTAAAGATATGCACAATCTACTTTGAAGGAGTAACAAACGTGCATCCAAACATTCGCTTTAATATGGCTACTCCATCGGTCGTATGAAGAAACTGAAGAACTTATTTAATTTAACCTAATTATTTGTAGAGTCCCTCTAATCCTGTCCTCAATCCATAACATACCTACTGTCTCACCAGTCACCACCTTCTATGCGTCCAAGTCAATTTTTATTTCACTTAATTTTATATAAACATTTAAACACAATAGTGTACCTACTTACGTCCTTAAAACTTGTTTATTCGCAACTAGTACTCTCCTGACTCCCAAGACACAAGCCTAGTGCTTAGTTTGGGTCTCACCAGAAATCTATATGTAAGTATATTTGGTAAATAAATGAATTATTATTATTAATATTCATGATCTCATCCCCAGGTGTTAGACCAACTATCCAGCATAATAGCAAGCTACGTGATAATCCCTCCACCCGGCGAAGACTTACAAGTGGTTCCTGATCTGACGACGAGGAGTGCGGACCAGCAAACAGACAAACCTACCGGACACACCGACAACGTGAGTATAATTATGTACCTATATTGAAGCCATTCTCAAGGTACAAAGTTTGTAAACAACTTTCAATACAAAATTCCGAAGTTCTCGTTGGCGTGGAGTTTGGAAAGTAATCGTCAGCATTATGTAATGTATTGTGTTAAGTTTATCAGTCATCTAGTACCCATAACACAAGCTCTGCTTAGCTTGGGGCTAGATGATGCTATGTGGATTGTCCAGCATTATTTATTTATTTTATTTTAATATCTGCCAAAAACCGGCCTCCGCTAGGGTAGTGTTCGCCACAATTACCGGTCCTGTGCTACCCACATCCAGCGGTCTTTCGCGGCGTAATTTACCATTCGCAACGAGCATGATACGTTACGCCTTGTGCTAAAATCTGCCTCGTTGCTCGTTCCCCGTACTGACTGCACGAACGCTCGCTGTGTAACATGTTACATTACAGCCCGTAACACAGGTCATTGCTCGGCTTACGTGTAGGTTTTGCACTAAAACGAATGAGAAACTTCGTTTTTCGTTTTCCGAGGCACCCTAAATTCATAGAAAATTACGCAGAATTACTTACCCGCTCTTAAAACACAGGAAATATAAGAAACCAGAAAATATTTGGATTTCTCGCGGAAAGTAACCTTAATTCTTATTTCTTTATTGCACTAAATAAAACATACATAAAAAAACATAAAACTAGAGAAGGAATGGCAAAGGCGAGCTTAACCCTAAAACGAGTTCTCTTCCAGCAAACCTTATTGGGAGAGAGAGAGAAGGTTATGTGGGTATCTACGTGTGCACAACATTCATACAGAAAAAGATAGTGGTTTAATCCTTAACTACTTAACTACATAATTAATAGACTACTACATATTATTACTACACTATGTCTATGCTATCTATTTCAATATATAAAATACAATACCTATGTTCCTAATATCATACAATAATTATATACATATGTAATAATATAATAAATACATAAAATAACAGAGTCATAAAGACAGGTAATGCTCTTTGACTTTATGCTTGAAGGTGAAGAGTGACGGGCTAGCACGATTATCGTTTGGGAGAGAATTCCATAACCTAACCGAGTCGACGGTAAAGGAGCCACCGTAACGGCTGGACGAGTTAGCAGGGGATATAAGAGTAAGGGACAAAGATGTTCTGCAGGGACTATCACGAGGGTAAAGGAACCTTATGCTTGCCTTAACCTATTTAAGTTTTTTCTGCCATAAATAATTAAAGAGCAAAACGCTTATTTCGTTTACAGGACGAAACCAACGTACTCTGCTTGCCTCTACCAGACTTCCTAGCAATCAACTTAGTCCCCACCACCTGCGTGCTACATTCCACCGTGAACGCCCCTCCAGAGCAAAGCAACCAGAGGCAGATAACTGTGCAGCGGATAGGCAGAGACGCAAGACCGTTGTTGCCTAGCGAGATAGCCAGGTAATGCAGCAAATAGAGGCCGTTGCTGCCTAGCAAGATCGCCAGGTTGAACATCATTATAATTGGAACCCCAAAGCTCCCAAAACCGATATTGAGCACAGTAATAACTTCAGATTTAAATCAAATAAATATTTATTTCACAGATATCAACATATGTTTTCATCAAGCACAAACCAGCGAGAAAACAGACGCCTTGACATTCCCAACTTCGTGCCAGAGACAAGGTCAAACCCACCAGAGAATTCTAGACTCCGAACTATCGCCCAAAGAATGCCTAGACTCAACGCCATAGCCAACATAGAACTCAGAAATGATGCTAGAACTGTAGAAAGAAACCCAGAAAACAGAATACCAACAGAAAGAACAAACTCGTCTGAAATAAGAACGGTAACGGCTGAGTTCAGAGCAAATACTGCAGAAGGTAGAGCGAATCCCAGCGAAATAAGAATCATACCAACGGAGTTTGTTAACGAACCGGCAGAACTGAGAACCAACGCGGACTTAAGAAACAATGGAGAAGTCAGAACAAATGAATTAAGGCGTAACATAGCAGAATATAGACCTGATCCAGAACCAACGTCTACAGAATCTCGACCTAATCAAGATAACAGAATAAGCCAAACTTCTAATGTGGACCCAAGAGCGTTTATGCCAACTTCAAGCGTAGATAACATAAGACCGGCACACACTTTTAGACCTAGTTCCAATGTAACAGAAAGACCAATTTCTGACTTCAGAGGTAGTATCGGAGCTCAAAATAGCGTTATTGAAATAAGATCTACGCCTACAGACTTAAGAACCGGCTCTGAGATCAGAAACGTTCATTGGATCGATAGAGATGGTAATGTAGTATGCAATCGAGGGGATTTTTTCTCGAGGTTGCCGGTTTTGAACCTTTCTAGAGTCAGGCAAGGTAACGGGAGTGGTAGTTCTAATAATAATGTGAGTAGTACTAATAATAGTACGAACCATAGTAACTTAAATGACGGCTCGCCAAGTCAAGAAGGGTCTGATGAATTTAATTAAATGTGAAATGTGGTATAACCTGCGTACTACAGTAGTAGTAAAGAATGGGGTTGAGAATGAGGTCATTGCTTTGTTCAAATTTGTTCTGAGCGGTACAGGGTACAGCATGAGAGATGACGTTATTCTCAATCCCATATTACCGTACGCAGGTTATGTTATGAAAGTGGTTAAACAATAATAGGTATGGCAATCAAATGAAATATGAATCAGCCTTCTAATGGCATGCAAAATCATGTTTCGTCATTGACACCATCATCATCAGTGTTATGCACACTTCTGGGCAAAAGGCTCTTCATGTATGTTTCTCATACAAAATGAAGCTTTCAAATATATCAAATAGTTATTTGCTATAATTGTTTTATAGTTGTTGGTATTTAGAATGGAATGTATTGAAAATTATTTTAAAATTATTTGTATGAATTGAAAAAAGAATGCAAAAAAAACTACGCAAAATTTATTTTTAGCGTAGATAGAAATAGTTGCAGTATTATTCAATAGAAAAAATAAACATTTTTACACAAAAGTCTGTAAATGTAAAATCTCTTCTTATAAAATATAAAAGTAATAAATAAAATAATAATACAAAAATGTGATCAGATTATTAATAATTTCTCATAAAATATTTTAAAATGTTTTAAAATTCAACGAATTCAGTAACTCGTCACTGCCTGCAATAGTTTTGGGCTTTATAATGTACTTATTATTAATAATTCCATTATTATATTAGTATAAGATGAAAATGGCCAAATTATTGTTAATAGCCCACTGCTATCCCACTGCTGGGCAAACGCCAAAGCGTATAATAAGGTAGATTATAAATTAAGGTAATTATGTCTTGATTAACAAAGAAAATTGCAGCTAAATCATAGAAACAAACTAGAACTATACACAGCCAAACTCGATGTGGAATGTTTGTAAACAAACCGCCCATACTTAACCTAAAATTCACTCTGTTGCCGCGTCTTTTCATACGCAATTTACAGTGTCGGTTTGAGATCCTTCCTTCAATAAATATTGCTTACTACACGGAACCCTTTGTGTGCGAGTCGACTCGCACTTGGCGGTTTATTGTATGAAAATGGAGGTTATTATCGTGCGGACTGTTCTTAACTTAGAGAAGTTAGTTGCTGATTTAAATGGAAATCTGAAACTCGACGCCAAGCAAGTGAGTCTTGCTTTTGTGCTTTTGGTTTGCTTACAAACATTCTACATCGAGTTTGGCTAGTGTACAGTATTTACAATTGAAGCAGGTGAGCTAACTGCAGACTATTCTTAGTAATACGATACAGCGCAGAGCACACACTTGATAGCTGACTAACCCACTACCTGGCTTATTTTTCAATTTTGTATTCAGTCTGTGAGTTAGGTAAGTATCTACTTTATATTTTGCTTTGTAGGGTTCCGTACCCGAAGGGTGAAAACGTAACCCTATTACTAAGCCTCCGCTGTCCGTCCGTCCGTCCGTCTGTCACGTGGCATTTGGTGTGCAATAAAGAATATTTGTGTTGTATTGTGGCTATATCTCATGAACCGTAAGAGGTAGACAGTTGAAATTTTTAGATAATGTGTATTTCTCTTGCCGATATATCAACAAATAATACAAATAAAATAAATATCAAAATTAAAGGGGGCTCCCATAAAACAAACGTGTTTTATTGGCTATTTATGCTCTTAATTTGTCAAGGCTGTATCTCTTGAGCTACAATAGGTACACACATGAATCTTTCTATAATTAAGTAACACTTCAACTGTAATAATAACAAACTAAAAACAAAATAAAATTGAAAATTTAAAGGGATCTCCCAACAAGTGAAAATTTGATGATCTTTGAAAAAGTTGCCTGATTTTTACGGTAAGTACGGAACACTTCGTGTGCGAGTTCACTCGCACTTGGCGGTTTTTTGTTCCGTTCTGTGCTGTGCTGTATCTCTGTTGTGCCAATAAATGTATCTCTGTCTCTAATTTTATAAATTCGAAAGTAACTCTGTCTGCCTGTTACCTTTTCACGCCTAAACGGCTGAACGGATCTCAATAAAATTTGGCAGGGAGGTAAATTGTATACTGGGGACGGACATAGGCTACTTTAAAAGCGCGTGCGAAGCCGCGGGCAGCAGCTAGTGTTACAATAAAAACTTTCGTAGCTTGACAAATTCATTATGAATGTAAGCGGGTTAACTACGAACCTAGGTGTTGGAAGAACACCAACGTTTCTTCCAGGAGGTTCGTAGTTAACCCGCTTAAATTCATAACTGCAGAATGTTCCAATCAATGTGTATAATATTGTTATATTAATATAACAATATTCATATTGTCCAGTCTCTGCTCTTCCTAGATTCTTCCGTTTTATAATACTACCTTAGCCCGTGACTTGGCTCATGCATGATACCTGGATACAAGATCTGAAGAGTCTATAGCCTAATATACTATTTGTATTCAGGAATTATGTACCTTCCTATAAGAGAAATAATTTTAAGAAATGAAAAACTATACTCTGTTTTAGAAACCAGATATTTTTTTAAACAAAATGATTACAAATCGTTTAAATGTTGATGGAAAATATATTATGACAAATCGCAGAAAGAAAGCAATTGTTGGCCGTAGGTCACGCGTGAAAAAAAGGGGTTTTTCTATTTTCTAGGTTCTACACTTGTAGAACTTCGCAAATTATTAAAGAAAAAATATAATAAAAAAAATATAAAAATTAATAAAAAATAAATTAAGTAATTTAGATAGCAGATGCGAAGTTTTGCGCACATTGTAAGCCATTTGCTATGAATCTTTGCTTAAACAAACTGAATCAATTGTAGTTTTGGAGTCTATCGACATAATGTTAATTGTAGTAATAAATCTCATAATGTTATTAGACTCCAAAACGACAAATTGTTTCCTATTTTATTTATTTATTATTAAAGAAGATAGAAGTGTACAGTTTAAGAACCAAAGCACTTATTATCTTATGCTATTGACTATAAATCTAGGTTATTCTCTTAACTTATATATTATATTAAAAGACTTTTAACTATCCCACTTAGCTTGTCGTGGTATAGTCTATTTACACGAGCAAAAGAAATAACGTAACAATCATTAAAAAAGGTTCTTTATAGAACAATCTTTCAAGTCACCTTGGACGAACGAAACCTAGACAAGACCGAAGTACTCTATAAAATGTTCTATAATGACACCGCCATGACCCTGACTATGCAGTGATTACACTAAAAAGAACCTAAAAATACAAGGATAATCAAACTTTCGTTGCATTTATAACCCCACTAAATAAAACAGTAAAAGCTCCTTATTCGCGGGGTGTACGTTCCGTAAATGTGCCGAGAATACAGGAACCGTAGATACGGAACGGTAATTTGTATAGGAATGTAGGGGATACGTTCCGAGAACTCAAAATAAAAGAAAAAAATCATACTAAAGTCAACTATTTTTTTAACAATACATATTTATTAATATCTGGCTTAAACAAAGGTTTAAAAAACTGAGTAATTTACTCTTCGCGAAATATTTATCCGTGAATACAGGAAACGATTCGCATTTTGTTTACCCGTGAATAGCGAAGTTGCGAATAAAGAGCTTTTACTGTAATGAACAAAAAAGTAGCCAATTTAGATGCGTGTGGCATTCTTTTAATTTTGCTTTTCGTTTTTTCTGTCACGTAACTGTACAAAATAATACAGGAACATAAACGCACAGGCGGGCGGCCTGGCGTCGCCACCACCCTCACAACACCAAAGCTTTCCATTTATAAGCTGTCGGATGAGTTCAATTTGAGTGCAATAAGATGAAAAGTGGATTTTTTTTTATATGAGTTTCCAACAATTGGCATAGCTTTAAATGCAGTGTATGAAGACATTTTTAATAAGGTTAATATTATAATACATACTTGCTAATAAAAAGATATAGGCAAATCCAATAAGGCAATATTATATTGCAAAAAAAAGTTTGAGAACCATTGATTCTTTGTTTACGTTACTTTTTTTGCTCGGTTGAATAGACTATAGTTTGTTTTAAGGTGACAATATTGTGGTGAAATATTGTCTAATATTATCTGTTATATTTTTCACGCGTGACCTGCGCCTTAAGAAAGCCTTCATTCGTCGTCTGTTTTCGAACTTGTGCAATTTCGCGTTGTTATAGTTTGTATTTATGTTATAGTGATTATCTTGTCGTTAACTTGTTGTTTTCTGTTGTTATCAGTTTTAGTGAAGTTTTCAATCATAAATGCCTTTGTTGACATAAAATGTAATGGATTCTACAACCGAGTTTAGTATCCTAGAGATTATCCATTATAAACACAAACATGCACACTATCTCTTATTGAAACTAGAAATATGGATGTTTTAAATATTACGGTAATATTAGTATTTACTTTCCCTTAACTATCTTCTTAGAACCTATTCTTCCAATTAACAATAATAAAAAAAATATATATATATGAAAGAAAAACAAAGCATAGTTAAAATCAATGACATAAATAGCTTTAACAGGGATAATCTTCCATAACAGTTTGGGCAATGAAAGTGTTAATGTTCTAACTGCCCACGACTCACAGTCATAGCACTGCTTGTATCCGCGTGCGCCCCTGCCGCCGCCGGTCGCACCGCTGAGGCTAAACACTGTGTTAAAACACAGAAATTGATTGTTTAGACGGAAAATAAACCATTGAATAATTCTGACATTAATATCACATTGGGAAAATAGTTTACCGTAAAACTATTACAATTAATGATTTTTGACTATGGAGAACAGGTAGGTATCACTTAAAAAATATGGTTATTATGTTGGGCAGGGATACTTGGGTTAATGTATTTTTTTGTTAACACTAACGAGTGTTAATTTAAAAACTTATTTTTGGTTAGTCATATAATTATGTTAAGTTTGTACAATATTAATGTAAATAAATCTTATCTTATAGAGTACACCTGTACCTATGTTTTAAAACTATTATAAACTAGCCAATTTTGTTATTTGTTAGATGAATGAATTGTATGTTAGCTAATAAATTGAATTTTAGAAAATTTATTTAGTTATTTATCTCTACTATATAAAAATAAGTCGGGTTTTCCTTCCTGACGCTATAACTCCAGAACGCACGAACCGATTTCCACGGTTTTGCATTCGTTGGAAAGTATTTATATTAGGCTCCGTGAGGTTTATATTAACACGATGCGGGACGGTACTCACTTTTTTCAAACTATGTGTTATGACAGTAAAATTGCCCATATAAGTTATGACCACTGATATATCAGTAGTGCCTTATAAGCAAAACTAAAGAATAATTTACCAAGACAGTACTTCCATAGCCGTAAGCCTGCTACAGCTGGAAGTATCCGATCTGGCAGATAATCTTCGTCAGAGCCATACCCCCTTCGTCATCGTGGTACGGGTCTTAATTTTCGCTCGATTACGGCGTTGAAACAGACCGGACTACGGGCATAACCGTAGTGTGCGTGCAAGGATTTCATAGAAAACGCACCCACACCTTTATTTTCAATGTGTGATTGTGTGCGTCCAAATGCTTCTATACATTTGAGAGACTGATGTGATACGACAGTAAAAACGGTTTTCCTTGATGCTCCATACGAAATTTTGCTGCATTGACCGTACCTCAGTTCTTTTACGGTGGTGCCCGTACTGTCATATTCAAACATAGAAAAATTTACTGCTAATGCAGTACATCCCACATCGTGTTAAAGAAAATTCAGGAAAAAATTAAAAAGAAAAGCGGGAAAATCTTTCTTAACGAAGCCATCTGGTGGCGAAACGGAGTTCGCCGGGTTTGCTAGTATTTAATAAATAAAACAAAACTCAACTTTTGGGTTAACAAAAACCAAAATAATTAATCCTTAGTTAATGATAATATAAAAGTGAAAGTAATCCTGTCTCCCTGTCTCCCTGTTACCTTTTCACACCTAAACAGCTGAACGGATCTTAAACTTGGCCGGAAAAGCGCGTGCGAAGACGCGGGCAGAAGCTAAGTGTATATTTTTACCAAAAGTAGAAGCTATTCTGACTATTTATCTTTCAAAGATTTTGTTCCTGTTTTCATATTTAATTTAAAACTAATGGTTCCTGCCTATTCATACTTAAAACCTATTATTTTCATGGAAGAAAAATCTTGTAAAAACAGATTAAAAACAATTTTTATTCATAAAACTGACGACTTAATCAAGACGTGCCATGGCAATATTTCAGCGTCTATGCTAAGCTCGCGTCGGCTAGAATGAAAACTAATTTTAATATTAATGTTAGCTGTCTTCAAAGGAAAAGAATAAGGGAATTGTTTGAAAGACGTAGGTGTAACAAAATCCTAGAAAAATGTTTAAGTTCGTTACTTTGCTAACTCTGGAGATCTATACCCAGCGGTGTGTAATATCTGGCTGCATGTGATGATGATAAGTTAATAATGAAATGAATACAGGATTAGGTAGTAGTGGCAATGGCCTTTATTAACAAAGAAAATTACAATCAAATTATAACTAGTATTTACAATTGAAGCAATTAAGCTAACTGCAGACTGTTGCAAACAATCTACAGGTAGCTCAACTGATCCATATCAATACCAGTCGGAAGCGTCCCCAAGACGCTGGCTGCATTGCGCCGCTGTATGGCAATGCTGATGCGCTGCGCCAGATATCCGCCAGCTCTCGGGTCACGCGTCGCGTCGACCAGACGCTCAGATAACTTTTTAAAAACCCGGAGAGCCTCGGTACCCCACGGACCTAGGGTCTCGACCCCAAAGGGAGCAAATATGTAGGCTCTGTCGAGACCTGCATATTTGCGTCTCTTGAGATCCTCGGCCAAATCTGCCGCCGCACCAGCCCTTACGGATGTCCTCGGAAGATGGGAAGGCGCAAGTGTGTCGACGCATGTAGCGTCCCACACAATGGGCCTCCCCAACTCCCATGGGACTAGTGTCATGCCGTCAGGCCTCTTACCATCGTCACGCAACAGACCATTCGGTTCGAGAATAACTTATTCGCCAACTTATTCGGTCTTTATCGAAGGATTAGGTTCGATAAAGACCGAATAAGTTGGCGTGATGAAGAGAAGATTTATCTACCAAGTTTGTGTCAGGTCAACCCTTGCATTTTCCCATCACTGAACCAAAGCTCTTGGGGCCCAGAACAACCCCCTTTCAGATTAGTAGGTACACATGTGACGAGGCACCTTGTAGGTATGGTTCCGTTCCCAAAGGGTGAGAACGGAACCCTGTTAATAAGCCTCCGCTGTCTGTCCGTCCGTCTGTCACGTGGCTATATCGATATAGATATATATATATCTATTTACGATATAGATATATATATATATATATATCTATATACGATATAGATATATAAATCTATATCGTAGACAGTTGAAATCTTCAGATAATGTGTATTTCTCTTGCCGCTATAACAACAAATAATACAAATAAAATAAATATCAAAATTGAAGGGGGCTCCCCTACAACAAACGTGATTTTTTTGGCTATTTTTGCTCTTCATATGTCAAGAGATACATTTCTTGAACTACAATAGGTAGACACATGAAACTTTCTATGATTAAGTAACACTTCAACTGTAAAATAACAAAAACTAAAAATAAAATAAAGTTGAAAATTTTGAAGGGGTCTCCGAACAAGTGAAAATTTGATGTTCTTTGAAAAAGTTGCCTGAGTTTTACGGTACAGAACCCTTCGTGTGCGAGTCGACGCGCACTTGGCAGTTTATTACAATAACGCACTTACCTACACACTAGCCAAACTCGATGAAGATTGTTTGTGAACAAACCGCCCATACTTAGGTAACCTATAATTCACTCTATTGCCGCGTCATTTTATAGGTACGCAATTTACATTACTTGGCTATTTGAGATCCTTCCTTCAAAAATACCTATTGCTTACAAATATTTCTGAAACTACGCCAAGCAACTGATTTTCAGTTATTTGCGACGTAGTTTGTTTACTAACATTCTACATCGAGTTTAGCTAGTGTTTAAGTACCCTACCATCTTACGTATCTACCACATCGATTTAGCTAAGGGATGGATAACCCTATTCAAATCCAGGTATAAAATTCAGCACTAAAACAATCATAAAAACACGATTAACGTATTGAATGTCGTAAATTTTTAAAAACCGTATTGCATTCTATTCTATTGGCTGAGTTTTATGGGAAACGATGCACGCTGCTTATTTTATGGTAGACTAAGTGTTGCAGGCGGTTCCACTCGTAGTTCCCTATATTTGTACGTAGTAAGTTCCTACCCAAGTATTTATTTGTGTGCGTTACTCCAGCGGCATGTCGACTCGGATCAAGATGAAAATTATAGAAAATTAGAGCCCTATGTCCTGTAAATGTGCTCCAAAAATTAAATTAGTGCCTTTTAAGGTTTCGGAGTAATTCGCGTAACTAAGATGTCGCTGTACATACCTACCATCATGATGATGATCATGTCACGTCGTCATGATTTTTACCCATTAGCCTTAGCCAAATTTAAAGTGGTAGCATAAAATATTTGTGCACTTCCAAGGCCGAGCATTTGTGCCCCCTGTGGTTATTGAAGTTGCCGCTGCAGTTACGTTTGGCAGATTTTCATGTTTTCTGTAGGTACCTATGATTTTTTAGTGAGCAGGTGCTGTGTGATTAGAGCAAATTAGGAAAAATCATACTTGTTCGCCCAGTTTTCATCTTGATCCAAGTCGACATGCCGCTGGAGTAACGCACACTATTTATTTTACTACGAGCTCCGAGTGACGAAACAAGTACCTACCTACCTACATAGACCCCATTAAATTATAGCATTCACAGCCTAGCCTATGCCACTGCCATTTGGCAGTTTTTCGTGTGCATCGTGGGCACCGAAAGTGTTTTAAGGGGCATGCATCAACCTCGACACAAACGACACAGCACTGCCCACTCCTGGAACTCCTGTCCCCAGCTGTAAGACCGCTTACCTATGCCAGTAATTTCTGCTCTGCTGAATGGTGGCAGGAAAATAGATTGTAATGTAACTTAAACAATATCTGTAGATATGGTACGTTCTCAGCGCCTACTCAACATTCTGGCCTGTGTTACAACTACACTATAACACTCGCTCACAGTTACATTTCCAATCTTGTGCAATAATTTTAATGAACAACAAAGATGGAAAGACATCTAGATCGAAGTGCGACCGAGACGACAATACGCACGCGAAACACGAAGCCAGTGGCGCGCCCGCGCCGCGCTGGTCCGACTACATCGACGAGCACATACCGCTCGATGTCTGACTATGACTGAGGTAAGTAGATGGACCTAATTGCACCTAATTTGAGCCTTCCACTTTCGAGAAGCTCGTACCTCATCTCCCTTTGGTCTGGAGTCTAACCGAATAATCAAACGGTTGTTGGTTTAATCACTTGAGAGATATTACGTATAATGAGAAGACTAGTTAGACAGACAGACATGCCTTTTTTCTAGACATAAGTACGTAACGAAGCACAGCCAGCCGTTGTTTATTTTACGGCGGATAGGGAAATGACGTCACATGAGAATCAATGGATTTAAAATCTCTTGAATTAGATAGGTATTCAAAGCAGCTGTGTTCATATCCTACAAAAATATTCTAAACAATCACGTAAAATCATGCAACTCTAGTCCTGCTAGGCAACTATGTCTATGGTCCAAATGGGTCTTGCAATAAGGTGAATTGTGGAACAAGAGTATGACATCTTAGAGTAGGTAAATGAAGTGAACATTAGTACAGGCCGTTACCAGATGATGTCGTTACCACTCATTCGAACAACATTCTCGTCCCAAACTTTTACACGTTCAGACAGGACTCGAAACTACGCCAAACTTTTATTGGGATTCAAGTGTTGGAGTTAAGTGCGAGAAAATTGGTTTTGCTTGTTGAATAGGTAAACTATCCCTTACGATTTTACGATTATAAAATTTTCAGAATGTTGTATATTTTTGTTTGCACCAATAAAATATTCAAGTTGTTTAGTCCAACGGTTTTTGTGGACTATATTTGAAATAATTTTTTTGTTCTGCAGATTGATCCAGCACAATGTCTCGTCGATTGCCCGGAGCCAGATCGTATATGTTTTATACAGATAGGCAAATGGAGCTATGCATGGAAGTAATAAAAACAAAAATCTCACACAAAGGCAGGATTCTCTGAAGTAAAAAATTCCAAGAAACTCGATCATCTTCAAGATGATCGAGTTTCTTGGAATTTTTTACTGCAATTAAGAAGAATATGATTCGTCCACCAGGTCGCAATTGTATTTTCACTAAAGAAGAGAAAGACATGTTTGTCCATCATGCAATGGAAATGTGCAAATATGGGTTTCCCATCACAATATTTGATATGCGCTGTATTGTCAAGATTTACTTGGACAAATAAGGAGTCAGCATTCCCCAGTTCACGAATGATGTTCCAGGTCGCACTTGGGCCCTTTTAATCGTTGATTTTTGATAATTATAATACGTGTTTTAGAAAGTTCCAGAAATTTGATCTCCACTTACTTTAAAGTTCATATAAACACTAAAATTTGTTCCAAAACTTATGTTTTTTTAAATCATAATTAAGGTACTAGACTATAGAATCGATCTAGGCACCCAACAGTAGTCATCGGTAACATTATCATACGTTTTAAGCCTCATTTCTAAACTGGACTATAGTTGAAGGAAGCATAGGCAAGAATGGTCCAAAACTTATAAAAACAAAAAAAATAACTATAAAAGTTTAGAATTTTTTCTATACTTTATGATAAACTTATGTCTATTAAGTAGTTACATTATTAATACTTTTCTTTTACTGTTTAATAAAAACTTCAAGAAGCAAAAAAGTTTAGATTGCGTAATTTTGGACCATGTTTGTATTATTTTACGGCATCTATTCGTTAATTTACAAATTTTATATGCACGTACCTATAAGAAAAGGTACCTAACATATTGTAGGTAAGTTTTCAATAGTGTTCAAGAGGTTTATTAGTCTTGAATGCTACAGGCTATAGTGTATCAACGCATTTACCGCCCAGCCTCTGCGGTCGCACCGCAAGAAGGTTAGGTAGTGTAGTGTATTTTGGAAGCTATAAAGTGCTATAAGTAGGCTACCTTTATCCAGGTAGGTACCACGTTACAAAAGCCGCAGGGAGAAGCAGTAACTGTAGGGGAGAGCAGGTAGCATTCATACAGTTTTTTTTCCAAGCCCCATAAAATAAAGACTAATAGATATTTCAATACCGTTTTAATGCCACGTTATTACCTATATATCTGGCTACAAAATTAGTAAAGTTCAGGTATAATACAAAATAACACAGAGAAGCTATGCAGGTTTTTCCAAAAAATGGAAAATGTATGAAACCACCCCACGCGCGGGGTGGCTTCGTACATAGGTTTTTGGGTCCAGCTCCCTTACCCTCCGTTTTTGTTGTAAACTTGAGTGCCAAATGCTGTTGGCATTTGGTTGCTGACAAACTGGAAGTAGTGGCTATTCCAGATCCTATTATTATGTCTTCTACTTTTTCTATTGAGGGGGCTCCACCTTCCAAACCTCGAGTATGTGTTGTTATCTTCGTGCTTACAGCATTTCTTAGCTAACGTAAAGGATCCTATATCATGACTTAAAAGTATTTTTTGCATTTTACGGTACTACATTTTGTACTGTACTAATGTGCCCCATTTATATAGCTGTATGAATGTACCATTACACATCCTTTCATCAAATTCATTAAAAATAAAAATACGCATTGAAATTAACCCAAAACGGATAAATTAACATGACAAAATAGGGCATAGTTAAAAGATATAATTCGTAATAAAAATTTAGAGAAAACTTAATACTACAAAACCCATGACTGTGAAACCAAAAATTACTCACAAGTAGCGAAAACATAATTTACGACTTGTCCTAACGAACCCGGCGGCCGCAGTGCCCCGCCACTCCGCGGCTTGTCCCTGCGTATGGGTAGGCTTCACACACCCAAATACAAACGCTTTGACGTATTTAGTATAGAAGATATGACCGCTGTATGAATGCTACCTGTTCTCCCCTACACAAAAAAGTAGTTTGGTTTTTGAAATAGGCAAGGTTGAAATTAAAACCAGATTCACCCAACCCAAATAAAAACACCCGTCTAGCCTTAGGCGAGAAGCATTAGAAAGGCTCATTTTGAATCGGTCGGATTATTTTTATTTTCCATTTACATTCAGAGGGGAGCTAAGAGGCCTAAGAATGAGTTTTGCTTAGTTTATGAAAACTATAAATAGAATATAAATATTTTATTTGTGTTACAAAAAATAAAAGGTACAATTACATTGCTTATAACTAATTGTATTTTATGTAACAAAAAGGTCACACGAAAAGCTTTCTATACCTTCCATAAGTACTATTAGCGCCTTGCAGCGCCCCTACCGGGCACTGAGAGGAACTTCTTTTCATAGTATGAGATCCGATCCAATAGTTTCATATAAACCGGATTATAGTTTTCGAACTATTTTGAGTGTTTTGTTGCATTTTTGCACTACAACTTTGACAAGTCAGCGTTTCAACAGGTAGTAGGTACCTAAAAGATAACTTGTTCTGTTTGGAATTGTGCAAAATCATACTACTTCCGCTCAGTATAGGGTATCTAAAATTTCGTTTCTATAGGACTTTATGATTGGACATTGCTTTTAAAAATAGCTTTGCTTTGGTCTGCAGGGGATTCAATTATGCGAATTAATTTTGACACGCTCTCTGGTATCTTGATAATGATACGTACATTCTGATAATTGTAATTGAAGCTTTATTTTATAACTATATATAGATAACCTTATGTATCTGGCGCAGCACATCAGCATTGGCATACAGCGGGGCAAAGCAGCCAGCGTCTTGGGGACGCTTCCGACTGGTATTGATATGGATCAGATTACCAGACAGATTACCTGTACTAGATCTGAAACAGTCTGCAGTTAGCTCAATTATTATGAATATATTATTATTTATATAAATAAAGTTATGTTATTATTAATATTATTATTAATGTAATAATTTGTAGCCTAACACATTAAATGTTATCTAAATAGTCTGTAAGCGGAATATTTTTGGTCGAACCTATACCTACTTCCTCCAGATAAGCTTCTTCATTCATAAATTTTGATTGTAGTAGCTTATACAAAGATGCTAAACGTGTACATAAGTGCTCTAAATTTACGCTGTTTTTAAGGTCAGTGAAAACACAATAAAAGTTTCTGTGAAAATATACCAAAATAAACATATACATATTTCAATAATCGATAAATTATTAAATAATAAAATTTACGAACATAACTATTTATAAAGTTTTTATTAACAGATCCGATCCGATCTATCCAGAGAGGTTTGGACAATTTCTACTAAACTCAAAAGTATTGTAAGTAGTCGATATTTTGGTAGTTCCTAAAATCTTCTCTTAATTTTTACGAGTATATCCTTAATTCACTTACATAAATTCATTAGGTTATAATTCATTAGCCGTCCTGTAACTAACTTTGTTTAAGTAATATAATAACTTTCAGTTGCTATTTATGGATTTTTTTAGTTGCATTCAGAACCCTATTCTCTTACTGCTATAGCTGTAAATATCATTAACATTTAATAAATACGTTCTCATCAACGCTATTTCAATGAGTATGTGAATGTGTTGTTTGTGCATCATCATTATCATACCGAAAAACGTCCACAGCTGGACATAGGCCTCCCCTATAAAGACCGCCGCAATTACCGACTCAACGCTGCCCGCATCCAGCGGCAAAACTAGGTAGGTACAATGTAAGTTACATTATAATCGTGTCGTACACCAGTCGTGTCCTAATCGTACAATATAAGTAGGACCCTTATTATATGCGTACGTAATACAAGTATTAGCATATTAGGCGGCGCCCCGGGCTTCCGTCCTTTTCACTCGTTGCTTTTGTCAGCGAAATCGCTACGTCTACCGCCCGCCCTACAGGATGGTTGCAATATGAGTTTCATAATCATCTTATTTTATAGGGATATTCTTTGAAGTTTAGAAAAATGTTTATTTGAAAAACTGCACCTGTATTATTTTTGTAGTAGTGCTACGAAATTTTTTCGTGGTCCCATTATTTTGTCCCATTAATGGGACCACGAGTAAGAACTATTTCTTGTAGTCCCATTAGTATGTGCGGTTGAGGAAATTTTCATTCTGTATATATTTCCTGCATGGATAAACTTTTTTAATTCGTAGCTACGATCGCGTAGCCGTAGCCAGAGCTACGATGTCGTAACGGACAATGATAAAATAAATTATTAAAAAAAATACGAGGCCTTTTAGAAATTTTTAAGAAAGAGTTTAGACAGGAATCATAGGTACTTGACAAAGAATAATATGGATGGAGATGGATAAACTCAATACAACTCGTTTAACCAGATATTTAATTTGTAATTGCGGATCGCAGAGCTAATTGAAATAAGCACTTAATCAAAAACTCTTACTTAATCAATATTAATTTTAATATAAAGCAAAATTTCCAGATTCAAATCATTTATTTGTTTCAGCACGAAAATTACTTGCATTGAGAAGATTCAACGCTATTTGGAACGCTACTAACAACGAATTCGTAGCATCTCTACGAAGTTTCGTAGCAACAGACATGCATTTTTGTGGACGTATTTTATTATTACACGAAACGACCTGTATATTTCTATAAAAGATTATGAAGCAGAAAGCGAACAGCAAATATATCATCCGAGATGTCAAAAAGTCATAAATTATTTATGACATTTACATGTGTCTGCTACCTGCTTTATAATGCTCGTTTTTATGAACAGATATTTTGCTAAGTGACTTATAGCATTGTAATAAACGGATGTTTATCCAAGTTATTTCAAAACAACATGCCCTATTCCACTCTGATCCGCTTTGAAAATCCACTAATGGATCAGTTTCCACTTTTTTGTCCACTCTGTCCCACCGATACTTTTAATAAGTTCGCTAGTTTTATTTTAGACGACAATTCAACCAACTCATCTCGATTGGATCTGACGATGAATCCAATGACGACTCAAAATTTTCATAATTTCACTATTCAACGGGTATTTTTCGCGAAAATATCCGTAATTTCCCGTAATTGTAATAAATGTTGGTTGATAGAGGTTTGGATGTCTGTTACATTTAACGCCAAAACTACTGAACAGATAAGGAGGCTGTTTGGCATAGATGTTTTTAATTTTGTATTTCTAGACATGGATTAACATAGAAGCCGCGGGCAGAAGCAAGTTATGTATAAAACTGTTAAAAAATACCCCTTCGATTTATAGTTAAAATACACACGGAAGTTTATGTATTTAAATGAACTTTAGTGTTATAAAAATGGTAATATGACGCAAATCTGTTATTTACATCTACAAAATATCTATGAAATAAGATAAAAACAATACATATTTTTACCTACATCTGACTCAGCAAACAATAAATTGCAATAAATCTAAGAAACTGATAGGTCAAAACCCTCGACCCTTATTCATAGGTAATTCAATAAGTCACTATAATGTGTATTTTTATTGCATTGCCCCGAAATAATAGTGTTATCATAATGTTGTGACGCGAATGGCCTATACAAGTGATTGGTGGTTGTGGACCAGGTTTTTAGAGTTCCGTTGCCAAACGGCAGCTTCGTTCAGTATTACTTGACGTGATTGTAATGGCGTTTGCAACCAGATAAAAAGTTTTCGTCCAATGCTACGAAAAAAACATGAAAATGAACCTCTCCATTTGTCTCTCGAAAGAATTTGGATAGATATTACTTAAACAAAAATCGGCAGAAATCAGTTGTAACAGAGGAACCCGGAACTCTCTGGGAGGGACCATTCACTGTGAAAAAAGGAAACAAATCGAAAAGGACTTTTAAAAGTTTGCTATTTCTGACCATAACACGTAGGTAATTTTTTATCACCTAGCGTGGTTCAAACGTCTTGAAATAAAAGCAAGCAAGAACATAATTATGTAAAATAATTTATGCAAACATATACATGAATGTTGTTATCTGTCTGTAGATATTTATTATTATCACTAACTAATTATTATTATTTAATTTTAAATTTCATATTAAAATAATATAATTTTAAATCATTTCTGTCCATAAAATATAATTTACGATTACTTCTAGAATTTAATGTTTTTTTTATGGAGACGTATATGACGTGCTATTCTTTTAATGTACGAAATAAATAAATATTTTATTATTATTAAACCACCAGGTGATATAAATTACATATTGACCTAACTAATACTAATACAACTTATGTAGGGAACGGTGGTCGTGGTGAGGATAGAGGCACCTCTATCCTCACCCTTCCACCTTTTCCATATCCTCAATCACATTACCCTCCCTGCAGATAGACCTACATGTAGATACGTATGGATATAGGTGTTCACAGACAAAGTGACAAATGCTCGCATCAATCCACTGTACAAAATGAAAGCCTAATGCGTCTCATCACATTTGCACACTCCGGCCAATATCGCGTTACATCGAGCTATGAAAGAAAGAGTTTTATGTAGATTTGGTACAGTGATGTAAACTCAGGTATCACCAAAACTATAGGTACTAATTTGACCGCACTAAAACTGATGCCATCCTTTTTATGGGCATATAACCAGGGTGTCTACCATGAGTTTTAACAATCTATACTCGCTAGCGACTGTAGTTAAAAAATGTATGTAAACTTGAACAGCGCCTCTAGCGGATAGTTGGGTACTAAAATGCGCGGTACTAATATTTACGTAACTACTGTAGTAACGTCAGGCGATCTAACTGTGACAACTCATGGTAGACACACAGAACACCTAAATAGGATAAATATAGACCATTTAGTAGAATTGACTAATATGCATAAATTAGTAGTAAAACCTTGTAGCAAAACATCGTCAATGAAAATAGTCTGTAACAACTCGCTGCTGTCTCAGAGTCTGTATGTTTTAAAAACGACAAACAGATCGTCACATTTGATTGGCGATTGGTGTTCTGGTACCAAAACAACTCATTTGAAAGCACTAAAAATGTTGTTGTAGCTTCCTTAGCGCTACCTTTTACCAATTACGCATATTTTAGTTGATTTTGTACAATAAGAATCAACACCATTCTTCAGAATCAATTCCCTCGCTAATTTTAACCAAATATCTACCTTAATTTTTCAGAATCAGGAATATGTTTAGAGTGTTACAAAGTAAATAATGCAACACTAAATTTTATTGTAATCTTATTTAATTTCTGTACGTAATGTAAATTTCATACCATTTAGGTATGAAATTTACATTACGTACAGATTGAATAAGTTTAAGGTACTAAAGCCATTATCAGGTTTTTGTATTCTGTAAGGAAATCCGATAATTATTATTTTCTTTTTAACCTCTTACGTCTACTAATCATTCAGCAGGTCTAGCGAAATCGCAAACGAATCTCAGCTATTCTCTTTCTATAATTGTTAACGCTTTAGCGAAAGCGATTGTAGAAAACGAAATGTTGATAGCCAAGTTGACGCGACTGTGTTGATCGCTCATTCTACAACACGGATAGAAAACAATAATAAATTTGTCTATGGCAAGCGTTCTCAAATGTCAAAATTATGTCAAAGTCATGGGTTTGTCATAATACAGATACCGCATCCATAGATACTTCCCCCATCCCCTATTTATACCAAACAAATAATCCTCAATATTTCACCCGTGTATCTGTGAAATTATTTATTTGCATCGACTGCGACCATCATCGCACAACGTATTTGTCTCGACGTTATTGTTCACAATTTCATTTTCTCTTTATTATTATTTGTTTTCTTGACTGTTTCATCTTTTGAAATGCTGTAAAATTGTAAGGAGAATAAAGTTTGATCGCTAAGTAAAATTTTTACCTATTCAGAGTTTGATATTTGGGAAATATATAAAATAAACCCAACAATATTCATTCACTATCAACTTAGTTTAAGTAAAAGTATACCTAAAGTATACTGTGGCGTTCATCGTTAGCTGAACCCCTGGCAGTTTCCAAATCACGTAATCAGTTTTGGTTTTATATTTTTAAAATTGTTGTTTTATATAAAACAGCTCGCTTACTTCATTTAACTGAATGTTTTAAGTTTTAAAATAGTTTTGTATTTACGAAAATCGACTTCAAAAGTCACAGGGTCTGTGACTTTTGAAGTCTATTTTCAGCTGACAATGAATGCTTACTTACGTACTTTCAAATAAAATATGTAATATGCGGCTACGCCGTCTTGAGTCTTGTCCTCCAATTTGACTGATCAATCACTATTATCAATTTGAGCTATCGTGATGAAGAGACTAATCGCTTCACTATGACAAGGTATCATCACTGAATGATACCTTTTAGCCTTTTAACTTAGATGGAAGACTTAGATGTGTCTACCATGAGTTGTCACAGTTAGATCGCCTGACGTTACTACAGTAGTTACGTAAATATTAGTACCGCGCATTTTAGTACCCAAATATCCGCTAGAGGCGCTGTTCAAGTTTTCATACATTTTTTTAACTACAGTCGCTAGCGAGTATGGATTGTTAAAACTCATGGTAGACACACAATGGAGGGACGCGCGTCAAAATAGTC
The DNA here is from genome assembly GCA_963662085.1 of Eupithecia inturbata. NCBI lineage: Eukaryota > Metazoa > Arthropoda > Insecta > Lepidoptera > Geometridae > Eupithecia > Eupithecia inturbata. Next base: position 10,361,960 of record OY759196.1, read on the forward strand.
AAGGTTGAAACCAGTCTATCAATCTCTCCATGCAAATAACACCACACGCACTATCTAGTTTCATTTATCTACGGATTCTAATTCTACGTGACGATTCTGCAACGATATCATTGTAACACTGTACAGTGTTGCCAATCGTCAGCCTAAACTTTGTCTGCAATAGTGTGAAATATTGCAAACATGTCTCGTGATCTGTCTCTGATTCGTATCTTTATTTTGTCTTCCTTTGTTTTGTAATGTTTTGATATTTCATTATCTGAAACTCCGCCACAAACAGACAAAGTAAAACTCTAGTCTCCATCCAGTACATTTCACCTAGGACTGCGCTCGAGTTTCATATCTATCTCACCTCGGGGCGGTATGAAATTGAGAAGCGAACCGATAAGTCATCTGTTTCCGCTTGCAGCTGTGAAACGCTTTCTTATCGCTACCTTGGAAGTTCATGATACTATGCAAACGCGAATGAATTCCGTTTCACTATTTCACTATAAAAACTACAGTAGTTTGACGAACTCATTATTCACCCTTATATCCCTCGTTTAGGGATGATAAAGTTAATGTTCTTGTAACACAATCTAGGCTCATAGTTAGCCCGCTCACTGATAAATGCTAATAACTTAATCAAGCGGGAAAAATTACCTTTTCTAGATGCAACTAGTTTTGAGTTGGCTCCGTTTTCTTTAGGCAGGAAGCTAAATATTTCATAGTGACCACGAAACACTTTTTTCGCTTGACCAAATAACACTAAACTAACTAGAAGCTAACTCTAAGCATTGAGAAAAGCATAGAGTTCGATTTTACACCCTACATTTTTGCTAATTTAAGAAAAGTAATCGCTGTTCTACCTAGTGTATTTCATTTATACAAACTAGTGGTGACGTCATGGTAATTTAACTTACACTACGTATACGAAGATATTTATCGTAAGGGCGTAAGCGCAAGGAATATTTATTTCTGATGAAGTTATAGATAAAGAATTTATTGTCGTAAAACTAGGTGTAGGTAACATTACATTAATATTGCTTTTATGTCAAATATATATAATATGTAGTATCTCTAGTCTGCCAGTTAGGCAACAACATTGGTACGTACATGCAAAATAATAAATTTATTTGATAACTAAATCTTTATTGACAAAAAAAATTACAATTCAAAATTAAAAACAAATTAGAAGTAGTATTTACAATTGAAACAATTAAGCTAACTGCAGACTGTTGCAAACAATCTACAGGTAGCTCAACTGATCCATATCAATACCAGTCGGAAGCGTCCCCAAGACGCTGGCTGCATTGCCCCGCTGTATGGCAATTTTATTTGATTAAAAGCGTTACAGAGTATAAAATCTTTCTATAATGGTTTTTAGATGCTAGAGTTCGTTTGAGTCACGCATCTATTATTTATTATTAGTACTATTTAACAGATTTATCTAGATTATTTGCCTATTTTTCCCGACGTTTCAACAGGTTTACACACTGTCGTGGTCACGGGATGACTCGGCGATAAATAACCGTTAAGATCGAGTAGTTTAAAAATATGGCTTTATAATTTAGTAGATAGATAGATAGATAATACTTTATTCAGAGAACTTATGTATAAACCAGTATGGTAAAAGATAACACAATTGGAGGCTTTATCGCTTAAAGCGATTTCTTCCAGGCAACCAAAGTTAGTTAAGTTTAGTAAGGTCGGTTGACTCATTCAACATGTGAACAATGATAGGGGCTCCTAAAGCCAGATGCAGTCGGAACATGCATTATGTATAACTTTTTATAAAGTGAACTGAAATGCAATTTAAAACAAAGTATCAAGTTTAATGCGATTTTAGATTTGAAGTGGTGGGAACCAGGGACTGTGTTTTTAGTTTGTTAGCTTCTTATTTTGAATTGAGGTGTTTTTCGCGCGTAGTTGATTTTATTTAGTTATAAGTACCAGCTAGGTTATTTTACATTACAACTAAAGCCTCAAAATCATCCTCAAAGTTACAAAATCGGATATTTATTACCTACCTGCCAATTCAATTGAAACGGAAAATCAATGTTGACCAATGTACGTACCTATTTGCCTAAAAATAATCCGAATTTTAATCTATATTTTTTTTATATTGTGTTGTTGAAGGCTAGTGCTGCAATGCGAAACGGAGTGTGGGGAGACCTTCTACTCGACGAACCGACGACATTGTGGCGGTCGCAGGGAGTCGATGGATGGAGATGGCTCAGGACCGCTATTTGTGGCGTCGTTTAGGGAGGCCTATTTATTTATTATTTATTTAATTATTAACACGATTAAAATTAGTTAAACAATTACATTAGTTACATTATTAAAAAAATACAAATAGACTAAAAATTTTATTAAATTATATTAGAATTATTGTAGAGGATACTTAAAGAAAAGAAAGAAAGAAAGAAATTATTTATTAAACACTACACACACAAAAAAAAACTTTAAGACAATAAAAATAAAAAGAGACTACTTAGTACTAGCATAAACTAACAAACAGCACAGACAAACACATGTGAACTAGGTAAGTAGTAAACTAACACAAACATTGGGTTAATTAATAGGTACCAAGTAGTCCACTCAGCAAGCAGACGAGCGCGTGTGTGCAGGTCTAACAGGTCCTGACTCAGCTTGGTGCTCTAACACAGATACCTGGGGTAATTTGTGAAAGAGCGCGGGTTTTCAGTCAGAACCGTAGAGCAAGTGACAAACACACGGAGCAGATACAGAGTATCTGTATCTGCTCCGTGGACAGACACGATCTCAGATCCAGCGCACACAAGTCACAAAGTAGGAAAATAAAAACGAAACAAGGTGGCAACACTGGATATTATTTGAAAACGCGGTGAGTAAATGATGCAGCAATTATTAGGGGTGATTAAGTAATATAATGTAGTAAGAATAGTATAAAATACAAATATGAATAATAATGTAACGCCTTGTATTTTATAAACCATTATTCGACACATAGACGTAGGCAAAACTCCGAATCACTTTACTTAGATTACATTACATTTAGATTATTCAAAAAAATATTAAATTACTTATTAGGTAAAAATATTGAGTAGATATAAAGTAAATATAGTAAATAAGTAAATTGGAAAGGGCAAATATAGAAAAAAAATCTATAAAAAAATTATATGCCTAAATTATATGTTCAGCAGTGGACGTATACGGGCTGATGATGCTGAGAACGCCCATTAATAAGTAAAATCCATTATTCACTACTTTTGTAGACGTGAATATCTCATAGAGGTAGATAAAACTCGAAAAATACCAACAATTTCTTGCAAAGAGGAACAAGACCCTGCTAATTAGTCTTAATCCAGCCTTTTATAATTGCATCCATTAACTAATAACTCTACTTTTGTAATAATTGCGCGGTTCGGGTCGCGGAGTGATTAGAAGCAAGCTATGGGTAGTTATACCGCCTAGCCATCGATTAAGGTATTCGCCGGGAGGCGGCAAATACGAATGATCAGTGAACCTAGCCGAAAAAAAATTAACTAAGGTTCCAATGATGGAAACCTTTGCCTGTGCCACAGATTTTATAATACTAGCCTGTACCTACAAAATGCCGCTGACTAACGAATACCTTTTCCAACTTCAAAAAGAACAAGGTTCTAGGTTCAGCTGCAGGTTTATTACCTATGTTTATTATTCTGTATGTTCACCGATTTATACGTCAATTGTGTACCGGTATTGATTGTTCTTTTGTTTTTGTGTTGAGAGTGATCCCGAAGTGGTCCCATACATTTTTTATTCCCTAGGAATACATAATTGCTACATTTGTCTCGCAAACCTATAAAGGTTATAGACTGTTTATTAAAACTGTCTATACAAATTAGTACAAAGTCGGTTTTAAGTTTTTTAAATTCACACTTGTCTTTTTAACCAGAAATGGTATTATGTATTATATAATGTTATAATTTTATATAATGTTTGTGTTCTTTAAATAAATACTGACCGTACTACCAAACTAATGCTATCTGAAACATCTTTCATAGATTCTAACAGGCGAATGATGATGTGGACGTCTTTCAGAGGCAGAGGCTAGTTCACATTTTATAAATGGGATTCTGCGTTAATTTGTTACATCCGGAGGACAATTTGCTATTCTGGCTATTCATTGAAAAAATATTGCCATATTTACGCTTTCACGAAGCTACCTACCTACGTAAAAGCACAGACTACGTGCTACTGTGATCAAGTGATCATAGAGCGAGATAAAAAAAAAATATTTATTATTTATATATTTTTTTTGTATTTATGTAGCCGCTGGCCATCTTCATCACCTACAACTACAACTACACCTTCTTATACTTTCCTATGTACTAAATCTATCAAGGATAAGAAATAGCATTACTAGTGGTGCTTCCGGTTCAGGCTCATACTCTACCAATCCAATCTCCATCTTGTTGTTTAACTCTGCCTCAGAGGAAAATATTTTATTATTCTGAAATTAAAATCCTCGCTGTAATCCGTCAGGCGGGCCGTCAAAACAAAATGAAGGAAAAGTACTTATTCAAAATGGCGGAACAGGTGCAGCTTTGAAGAAAGGATTTTGTAATACACGCTTGATGGTTTTCTCTTATTTGTAATGTCCGAACACACTCATGAGTTTTTTGTACAGTTGTAAATTAGGTAAATCCAAGGGTTAATTTGGGCGAAGAGGTAAACTACAATCAAATAATATAAACAAATTAGACTCGTATTAACAATTGAAACAATCAAACTAACTGCAAACAATCTACACGTAGCTCAACTGGGAAGTAAACTGACTTATTGTTTTAATTTTTAAACCGGTGATATGTAAGTTAGTTCTTACAATACACATGCTGCAAACTCAATATGTCTGCCGCTGTAGTGCCGGCTTAGAATTTGCACCACCACCAACTCTTCCCGCGGGTGTAGTAAGAAGCTACTAATATATATCCACCGAGGGAGGGCAGCAGCGCCTCCTGCAGGACAATTCTACCACCAAACGGCGATCCCCAACCCGCATACCCCGCGTGGGGATTATGGACATGAGATAAAAGCTAATAAAGCGCTTATCAGGGGGAGGCCCTCTTCGCGGACGCCTCAGCTTTGTACACATCCGACTTGAATGCAAGTCGGGTAAGTATAAAACTGCAAGCCGCACTCGACACCTTAGGTGCCTGGTTCAGACAATGGCGAATAGAAGTGAATCCGACGAAAAGTGCAGCAGTGTACTTCTCGCGGAATTACTCTAAGCCCCTCTAAACCTCTACCTTTTTGGCAAATCCATTCCCTGGGTGAAGTCAGTCAAATACCTAGGGGTGATCCTAGATCGCCGCCTTAGTTTCAAACCCCCTATTCGCACTGTAACCAACCGCGCAAAGTTCATACTTAGCCGGTTGAACAGCCTTCTTCGAGCGAAGAATAAAATGTCCCTTAGGAATAAGGTGACACTTTACAAATCGGTCATACGCCCAGTCATGACATACTCCTCTGTAGTATTTGGCCACTCGGGTGAAACTCCAGGTTGTCCAAAATAGATTCCTGCGTAAAGCCACGGCCTGTCCGTGGTACATTCGCAACAAAGATCTCCATCTCCATCTTAATCTCGAGTCCGTAGCCCACTTCATAAGGACTGCTTCTCAACGTCATTATGAAACGGCCTCAGATCATTACAATCCCTTGATCTCCACAATACCCGATTATCCCATAGACGATCCTCCGTAGACAGAGACATCTCGGTTCCCGGTGACCCAGTTGACTCAATCACCGCCGCTAACCCGGAGGTGACGGAAACAAGTCCCGATTCGCTTCCGCACACTAAACAACCGACCAAAAACCGACCTGCCCCGGATACGGGGTCCTAAATTCCCCGCTTCCGCCCATAGGTGCATTCGTGCACCTCGGCGAAACTTCCCTTCCCTCTTGTAGCATCTGGCAACAGCTCAAGCCGAGGTTCGCACCTAAGTGGTGGCCCGTTGCCCCAACATAACTTTACCGGCGCCAAAAGTCCGGTAACGCTGTCATGGGCATCAGCGGTCAACAGAATTATAGTCCTTTCGAAAAAAAAAATACCAGGGGAGGCCTGCGTCCAGCTGTGGACCAATATAGGATGTTGAGTTAGGTATAAGGTGTCATTGTTTTTGTCTGGATCACGAAAGTGACATTGGTATCCTCATCAGCGGACATACCTACGTCCAGAGCTGAACGTGCAACCCACAAGGCCTGCAAGGATATCACAATAACTATTCACAACAGCTACCCATGGTATAATAAATATACTTCGTAAAGTATGGCATTCCTAGACATCACGGTCACGTGGGTGACAAAAACCTACGTCATCGATGCCATCTACGAATAAGAAGACGACTCTGTTTTCTGGTGTTACTAGCGTAAGATCGTAACTCCCCAAGATCCATATATTATCTGTACGAATCGGATAAAACTATGTGATTTTGTACTAACCAATTTATTTATCATAATTACTCTAAAACTGTTTTGACTGATCTAACGAATAAAATTGACGATTGACATTTTAAGTATTTTTTTTATTGACTACTAGCTGCAGCCCGCGGCTTCGCACGCTTTTTTCCGGAATAAAAGGCCTATGTCCGGCCCCGGGATACCATCTACCTCGCTGCCAAATTTCACCGAGATCCGTTCAGCCGTTCTTGAGTTATAAATAGTGTAACTAACACGACTTTCTTTTATATATATACACCTAACCCAACTTCCATGCTCTGTTGAAATAAATGGCAACTGGACAGTGACGTAGCATGTGTCACTCCCGGAGTGCCAGACCTTGTTTTCTTGGATCATGCAGCTACCTACCTATCGAAGTTTGGTATGTGCCGACACATGCTCCGCAACCACATGCCTGTAGGTATAATGTAAATTAACCTGAATAATTGATATAACAATCCATTAGGTAATTTGGGACATCTTGCCTGAGGCTGTGCTCAGTAAGAGCTTTGATGTTTTAAGGATAAATATTATGTTTCGTCGTTGTACATTGCTTGTAAACGATTTATGGAATTTATCTCTTCTATTTCAAACAGACGAGTAGACATTAACTAAATTATAGCGATCAAATATCAAAGTGTTTTATTTCCTTTAGACCTTATAGGACTCTTGGACACGACAGGAAATTCAAATTACATAAGTAAAACTAGGAAATAAAAAAAATTACAATCAAATAATAAAAATAATTTGAATTAGTTTTTACTATTGAAACAATTAAGGTAACAGCAGACTGTTGCAAACAACCTACAGGTAGCTCAACTGATCCATATCAATACCAGTCTGAAGCGTCCCCAAGAAGCTGGCTGCATTGCGCAGCGCATCAGCATTGCCATACAGCGGGGAAATTTTGATAGTCATATCCATTAGCAAATTACAAAGGCCTTTCAAAAGTCAATATAGGATGGGTGGTTTTGCGAGGGTTTTGCGTAATTACGCAAAACCATATTCGAGGCGAGGTCGTCACGGCATCGTCGCGGCGTCGTCGATAAGGTTCTTAGAATCATACTTATGAACAAGTAGTTGCTGCCCGCTTCTTCGCACGCACTTTTTAAGTAGCCTATGTCTCCGGGGTACCAATTACCTCCCTGCCAAATTTCGTTAAAATCCGTGCAGCCGTTTAGGCGTGAAAAGTTAACAAACAGATAGACAGACAGACGTACAGAGTTACTTTCGAGTTTATAAAATTAGTATGGATACCGTTCTCAGTAAATCACCTCGTCTTTTGAAGTTCACATAACAAACCCGGGTAATCTAAGGTTCAACCACAATCTTCAGGTTACACTATCCCTAATCAAATAGAGTGGAAGAGCCTCGGGACACAATTTGCGTAATGTTGCATGAATTAAATCGGTAGTATGTAGTGATATCGGTTCATATTGTTACATATTCCAGCAAGGTTTTGTTTAAAAAACTAGTTTAGAGTAGGCTTTATTTTGTCTGTCCAGTGGTCTCAAAGGTCTTTAAGGCTGGCCTATGCCCCAACGGCCTTGAGAACACAAAATAATTATCTATAGCCGTATAAATAATTTGTTTTATTCGAGAAACGTACCATTTGTGTAAAATACGTTGACATATAGTGAATAAAGATCGCCACAACGGCCGACAGACAATGACACAAATATATATTTTTAGGGTCCCGTACCCGAAGGGTGAAATCGGAACCCTATTCCGGAACGGAACGGAACCATAGTCCGCCCGTCTTTGACAGGGCTCTATCGCATGAACCGTAAGAGGTAGACCGTTGAAATTTTCAGAGAATGTGTATTTCTCTTGCCGCTATAACAGCATATAATAAAAATAAAATAAACATCCAAATTAACGGGGCATCCATACAAAAAACGTGATTTTTTCGCTCGCCGCGCCACACAGGTCATTAACTAAGGTCATTTAGGCACTTAGATACCCAAATGACCTTATCTGCCAAAGCAAACTGCCGCCGAAACTAACAATACTGCAACAATATTAATTAAACAATAACCACCGGACAGCCGGCATACCCGCAAGACATAATTACACGAGTAACTAATGACAACCGGTCCTCTTGTCCAGATTATTGGAGTTGGTATAAACTGGGCGAGTTTATGGTGGGCATGGAGGTGGAATAGGGATATTTGGAGCGAGTACACATTAGGCGTTTTGAAGCGCACGTGATAAAACCGTGGGCTTTACCTACCTAGTAAATTATCTTAATTCGATAGAATCATGGAATTGCCGACAACCGCTGGGGTAAACGTGTTCTCGAGTGGAGACCACGACTCGGCAAACGTAGTGTAGGACGCCCTCCGGCCAGGTGGGATGACGATCTGCGAAAGACTGCAGGCAGATGCTGTATGCGGCAAGCTGAAGACAAGGCACTATGGCGCTCATTGGGGGAGTCCTATGTCCAGCAGTGGACTAAGATAGGTTGATGATGATGATAATGAGGATGATGGAATTGCCTACCTTACAATGCAACCTAACATTTTGGGAATTAAGAATAATGAAATCAGAAGTCGATAACTTTATTTCTTTAGTCTTACAAAATAAGCATAGATGAACTGATGAAATACCAAACCTTTAATTAAGTACTATCAAATAAGAAATAAAGTATTATTGATTTTCTCTTCGCTTCAATCTTTTGTCCACTAGTGGAAGAAGTGATGGAGAAACTACCAGCACATTTAACCACTTAAGTGTCTAATACATGTTTGTATTTAAATAGAAGCATTAAACCATAGAAATGTAAACATTCTAAAATAATACATAACCTTATAATTCAAACTTTACCTTCAACAATTTCAAAGCTAAACAAGTTAGGAAAAAAATGCTATAATGTAAAACAGCTTACCATAATAAGAGATGCTTTCAGCTTACAGGTTCAGAAAAGAGTGCCGGAGCCAACCCACCGTCTACCATAAATATAATTAGTTCCACGGACCGTTGGCTGTCGTTAAACTTCGAGTCATTCCGACAAACATTGGCGAGAGCGTTTTTCAAAACATTTCACTACTAATACATTGAAATATCTTCCAATATAGTAAAATATCCATGACAAATGGTCTTAAATATTAAGCTAACAAATATGACACTCAGTACATCCAATTTAATGCATTATGAAATAGCTTATTCATTAAATAAAACTGATTTGTCTTAGTATTTGAATTTGGGGGGCAAACAAATAGGAAATCAAGCCCGTTACATTTTATTATAGAATATCTTTTAAAACCTTAATGTTTATTACAGTATACACTTATTATATTATAACATTAATTATTCGACAAATTATAACCCTTAAATAATAAACAAACAAACATTTAAAACGAGAGTTTTAAAACTAATCGAAAAAATTCTACGTGGAGACTCCGATAAATAAAACTGGTCTTTCCCGATTTGCGCGGCTAAACAGGTTAAGCCTTAGTGTAGGGGCTGGTCGAAGGTGTATGACTTCGACTAGGGCTGGTCGGGAAGGATGTCAGTAGAAACACTTCAGGACACTTAAATCGGTTTATTCAACAATATACACACAACTACGTACTACTTAATTACAAAAATCACTGCACTGCACTTTACAATTTACTCTCGTAATTTTCGTTTAGACTTGTTCACTGTTTTATCGCTTAGAACTAAACTGCCTAAGCTTTCTTTTTTCTTCTTTTTTGAATGGACTACAATGCTGTTGACCGCAGATGGCCATGACAGCGTTACCGGGCTTTTGGCGGGCGCAGAGGGCGCCTCGCCGGTAAAGTTATGTTGGGGCAACACGCACAAGGGCACCACTTAGGTGCGAACCTCGGCTTGGGCTGTTGTCAGATGCTATAAGAGGGAATAGAGGTTTAGCCAAGGTGCACGAATGCACCTGTGGGCGGAAGTGGGGAACGCTTCGACCCCGCATCCGGCGGGGTCGGTTTTTGGTCGGGTGTTTAACTGCCTAAACGGCCAAGCTCGGCTTTTATACCTAAGGACCGACCTTCAGAACTTACTAGAAAATTCTCCTGATTCGTTCGAGAAATTAATCTATACGTACATAAGTAGGTAGGTACATGCGGGGGTTGTCGGCAGTTCGAACATTCTTTTGTTATGGAGTCGGTCGCTCACAACTATTGCATAATCCATGGCGTAAAAACACTATTATCTATTCTGTAGTTATATCCTGCATATTTTGAACCTTATTTAATCCGCATAAAGTCGTCGTCGCTTACATGTCGCTTCAGGTTAATGTCGTTACGCTGGTTTTCAGTCTAAACCTCTGGGTACACAACCGGGCACCCCGAGTCAGGCCGAGCACATAACGCGATTGTGTACCTACAGCCGGCATTAGGATATATTGTTCTGTGGTTCTGACAAAATCAAAGTCAAAGTCAAAGTCGTGACGTATGTTCTTTGAACACTTAGAAGCGCGCGTTTGGGTGTGTATCAACGGATGTATGTAGATAAGGAAGGGAAGGTGGTAAAAACGCGCGTTATCAAAGCGCGCGCTTTATAACGCCTAATGTGTAGGTTTACATAGTCTTTGGTAGGTAGGTGGTACATGTTAGGTAGGTATAATTATGGGTGTATAATTATGGATGACCAGGGCATTAATGAAGGCAATAAACGAAACTATCGGACTATTCATTTTAATGAGAGGGTGACGTTGTATGATTTCTATGATTGCATTGCATTATACCTACACTATGCGGAATTTGGTAAAACTACAACGTGCCTTCCCCAAACACGGAGGGTTACGTCATGACCACCACGCTTGGCAAGTGGATTAGTGATCGCAGTTGAGGTGTTAAAAAACTTATACATACACAGAAGCTGCTCCATTCATCTGGTACTTAGGTTCCCTTAGACCACTATTACGATATCCACGGATTGAGTTTGACGGGTCGATTCTTACGCCGCGACCACCACGGCGCGGTGGCGGCGGCTGTTACATTATTGTCAGAGGCAAACAAGATATTGGTATGACGACCGATGTGGCGCGGCGGGCGAAGGTCCTGCGACGCAGCAGGTTGTGTTTTCGAGTCCCGCCTTGGGACAAATATTTGTAACGGGTGTTCTGTGTATTTTATTTGTATTATAAAAATATCTATCTATGTGTTGTATTATATTAAGTAAATCAGTTATCTAGTACCCATAACATAAGCTTTGCTTAGCTTGGGGCTAGATGATGCTGTGTGGATTGTCCAGCATTATCAACTGCTATCTTATTATTATCATTACCTTAGACCGACTCGTATATAATTATTCTTCATATGACTACTGCTGAACATGGCTCCCCTGAACTAGGGAGGTTTTATAAATATTAAAACTCTTGAATAATTAAAACGAGTCCGAGTAAAGCACACACAATCACATAGAAAGCCCAAACAATGTTTGCGTTAGCGTAACAGAATTCAGGTAATTATCCCAAGAGTTGGGAACCGAGAAATAAAACAATCGGAGTATTAGCTTTGAAGTATTTTGGGAACTAGCTTCTTATTTAACCTAATCCTTTTGAAATGGTTATATTTTATAGTAGTAAGGGTTGATTGAATGGAATTAATCCATTTTTTGGACCGGGCAGTGAGGGGATGTATCTACCTTAACCGGTGTAACTACAGAATAATAGTCTTAAGAGACCATCCATATTTTAAGAGAAATGTTCATTCCCATTCTCAGATTTTCATAAAATGTACAGTTAGCAAAAAAATGGCACTTTACATGAAAACTTTTTTGATGCTAATCAATACTCTTTCTTAAACTGATTAGTAGTACATAGTTAATTTATTCATAACATATATTAGTCCACTGCTGGACATAGGCGCGCCGGACGGTGTGCTACACGTTTGCCGAGTCGAGCCGATCAAGAACACTATTACACCAGGCGGTTGTTAGTTCTTCGCGAGGTATGGCCGGCCCATTGCCACTTCAACTTGCTAATTCTTTGAGTTATGTCGAGAACTTTAGTTTTCTTTCGGATGTATTCGTTACGAATCTTATCATTCAGAGAAGCTCCGAGCATAGCTCTTTCCATAGCTCGCTGAGCGACCTTGAACTGGTGGACCAGCGCTACCGTGAGTGTCCACGTCTCAGCTCTGTAGATCATGACGGGTAGAACGCACTGTTTGAAAACGTTACGTTACGAATCTTATCCTTCTGAAAAACTCTGAGATGATAATGATGATGATGTCTAGAGACGTGTGGGTTTGAATCTTAGAATAGATCCTGGGTAGGCAAGAGCATTAATTTCGCTTAGCACAAAGTTGAAAGAGGTTATAAAATATAAAGGGTAAGTTATTAGTTATTAACATTTCCATGAATTTAAAGTGTTTGGATTGATAAGTATTATCTTCTTCAAGCTTATAGACTTACGTGAGATCTTCAACAATAGTCTTAATAGCCTCCATGAGATTTTCCTCAACAATCCCAAACAGCTCAATCTGTTTGTCAATCCCATGTGTGACGGAATGGTCTGTGTAAAACCATTGGTCAGCTAACATAGGGATACCGATCATGGGCACACCAGCGACTACAGCCTCGTCGGTTGATTGCAGACCTTCTTGGGTGATGGAGAGTTTTATTTTTGGGTGTTCTGAAAGAAAACAATAATCCTAAATTATAACCTAAATTATAAAACATCGAAGAAAACTTAAACTTACCCTTAAAAAATCGCTGCTATAAATTTGGAATTTATTTAACTTATCGTATAAGAAATGGTCTAACAAACATCAGCATATCTATTCAGATGTATTCGTGAGTCACTCATATTATTTTCGCCTCTCAAAAACAGTGATTTTTATGTTCTTGTAATGTAGCTTCATCTTGATCGTGATCTGAAGTAACAGATTAAATAACTATTGAATTGGAATTTTAATACACTGAGCCATAGAGTAAAAACTTGCTATAATTCTATGCACTCAGCTATTATAAGTGGTAAATCAGGGGATAGTTGGGTTCTGAGCAAACTATCTGGTTGGCAGTTGGTAGCGGCTTTTTGACATGCCCAAAATGGTTTCGCACCCTTAGTAACAAGCAAAACACCAGAGAGGACACTCCTCATCAGCACATAGGTCCACTGCTGAATGTGCCTGCCTCAGAAACTTAAAAAAACAGTCTAAATAAAAAAAGGTGGTGTTTAGTTCGTTTAAAATAATCACTTGTTTGGAGAACTGTCACAATTTTTGTTGCATGGTCCAAAACAATGTCCCTTAATCAATTTTCTACTGAAAATCCATTACTTTATCTATTTTCGTTAGCAAATGATTAATGTTCCCACTATCTCGGTAAAGTATCTTTTCACGAACGGAACCCTTTCTGTATTGTTGAGATTTTAAATTAATGAACCCTAACTTTCTTTGTTAGTGCGATACAATGAAAATGAATTAGACAGTTTTTGCTTATTGTTGTTTTCTGGAAATACTGTTTCATTTTCCCGCAAACGTCCTTCAAGGTAGAAACCGACTGAGCCCACGCCACGCAAATACGCGACGCATTATTTGATCTGGGGCTGTACAATTTGTATGAAAACATAATACTTATGTCGTAAAGACACAATTATCGTAGGCCACGCCATGCCATCCGACGTTTCCTACATTTCATGGTGTACGTTGCGTGGCATGGGTTCCATGGCATTGGCATGGGGGGTAGTCTGTTTCTACACTATTTGCTTTACCTCTTCCTACTTAAACTTACAGGGAACCTATAAATTATTTTGTCATCAATCTTCTGTTCACATGATTTCGAAGTTTTTTCATTTGAAATGTAGGTACCTTTAATTTTTTGGTATTCATCAAATAGCAAAGTCTCTAACCAGAACCAATATGTACTATACATATTGGTATACTTGACAACCGTTCGAAACCCTCGGCGCGCGAGTCACACTCGCACTTGACGGATCTTGTTTTTACCTAGCACTGTTTTTTTGTTGATTCCGTGGTAATTAGGTACTTTTAAATAAAAATTTAAAACACTATAAGAATCTTATAATTATAACCAATAGCTGTTTGTCTTTGGGCTAGGATGGGCCGAAAATGGTATAAGGCTGCGTTTCCAGAAGAGATGCCTCCTCACACCGCTGTGCGAGTATGCGTTGCGAGGCTGTGTAACGACGTGAGTGTTACCACCAGAGATGTGCGAGCAAGCTGACCAGTATGTGTAGCCAGGATGTGTAGCGGACACTTTTCAGATAAGCGAGCAAGGCTAGGGTAGAGCCACGATTGACATAATGATGACAAAATACATATTGTATCAATCTTAGTGACATGTTTACAATTAACGATTTTATAGGCTTTAAGGCATTGCTAACCAATTTTTGTAACTAATCTTTATTGAATAAATTATCTATCTATCTATTATTTATTTTATATGTTTATCAAATATTTGTAAAACGAATGAAAAATATTTTTTTTTTTTTACTGGTCTATGTTTTCTGTGTACACATCTACCTCTGACTAACACCGTCTAGTGACTGCTATTCTTTCGCCCTCTCCTGGGGCCTGGGACACATCCCTCGCAACGCAACACATTCCTCGCACACATAATTTGCCCTTGTTTTGTATGTACAAAGACCTCAGTCCGCGGAGCCGTTTCCACCAGAGCTCCGCTGAGCGAGGCTAAGTAAATGAAGTTATTCTATTGCTTGTTAAAATCACATTTCTCGCTACGCATCTCTGGTGGAAACGCAGCCTTAAGGGTGATCGTCACGGGTTGGTGCAAGATTATTTCTTATTGCTATTACTATAGGTATGTACTTGCACGAAGATGTTAAGGCTCTTCTTTCCGATTATCAAACGATATTGTGGATATCTAAACTGACAGTTAATTAATCGCTTGATCGACCTGTCTGCCCCACTAATTGCCTTCGGGCAGGAGGCAGAGAGGAAAAAAACCACGAGCCGCTAGTCCTTTGAAATTGTGAAGTTGACCGCTAAATTGTCATTCCTTTTGGGGTCATTTTGCCTGTGTTTTTGTCCGAGCTATTATTATGATAGGCAGTAAGCGTCACAAGTACCCTGTTAGGTCCAATTCTATTTCCATTGAATGCATTGTTTTTTAACCAACCTCAAAAAAAGGAGGAGAATCTTTTTTGGCTGTATGTACAGGGTGGGCCAAATTATAGTTCATTTTCCCTTATCAGATTGAACGTTGCCCGCAGCAGGTAGTTGCGTGTGCGGGGTGTGGTCGGGTCACGCGTCTTTAGCATTTTTAGTCGCCATGATTTCGTTCACGGGGGAGTAAAGCGCTTTCGCTGTTCAAGCATACGATAATGGTAATTCTTACATTGTTGTGCGGCGCATGTTTAGAGTTAAATTTAATTTACCGAGTATCCGCCAGTGTCCTAGCACTCAGTTACTTAAGCAATGGCTGAAGAGGTTCTAAGAAACTGGTTCGACGCTTCCAAGGAGACGTCAAGGACGCACTATACGCACAGAGCAAGCGATTCAGGAGGTTAATCAATCTGTTGCGCAAAATGCGGAACTCTCTACGCGGCGATGTTCGGCAGCTTTATAAGAACAATTTTTAAGACTAACTCATGCTGGGCTGCAAGAGTACAACTCTCTGACTTGGTTCCAGCAGGATGGCGCCACCTGCCACACGTCTAATGCGCTGAGGGTCATAAAGGAGATGTTCCCCGATAAAGTCATCTCTAAGAGAGGTGCCATCGAGTGGCCACCACGAAGCCCAGACTTGTCTCCGCCGGATTTCTTTTTGTGGGGATACCTTAAAAATAAGGTGTACTCTTATAAACCGCAGACAATTACCGCCTTAAAAGAAAACATTCAAAAGGAAATGGCAGCTATATCGACAGCGACGTGCCCCGGCGCGATTTGTTCGACGTTCGCCTCACTTGTTAGCCCCACATTTCAAAAAAATCTGCTATTGACCCATGTCTAAAATATTTCTGGTTTCGCCCCACATTACAAAAGGTACAAAAGGAAAAGTAGGATTGACAAATAAAACCAGTTGATCAATGTTTGTAAAAATATTTATTATTATGTACTTAATCCTACATCATAAAAGTTCTTACCTAGGTAAACCTACAATATACCTCTAAATATAGTTTTTCATAAAATATCTACATATCAATGCTTATTATTATCAGGTAGTATGATTAAATCAAACACTCTCATAACCTTAACACACAATCAAAATCACAGAAAAGCTTATAATCAGTAAATAATCTCTACTATAACAAAATCGAATCTTTAAGTTTGTAAATAAATACTGTAAATTAAATATTTATATTACAGCAAAGCAACAAGATATAAAACAATGGTATTATATGAATTCTGTACTTCCGAGGTCACCATAAACCACATAATAACTGTTTAAATGGTTTAACAACACATTTGAATGTCCCGTCCTAGATAGTGCTGTGTTTTCTGGGCTATATCTTTCACTTATTGATTAGCGATACCCAGTATTCTCGTTTTTTGTGTCTATAATCAAAAAGTAGGAACTTTTTATAGTCTTTTGGTACTTCAACATCGCTTTTGTGAATGTTGATTTTTTGAGCTTTGTTTCGCGAATTATAAATACTTGATTTGATTTTCGAAAATTCAGGATTTTCGAATTCAGGGAGTTTCAACTAAATCTGTGCCTTTGTTCTTTAGTCTTATTATGCTTTCATTGTAAATCGATGGAATGGGTTTACCTTCTGCAGATGCTGCCGCTTTCTTACAAATAAATATCTCTTCTTTTATATCAGTTCTTGCCGTATTGGTTGTGCAAATACCTCTACTATGTTCTGATGTTTTTAACACATGATCATTTGCGTCAGTGAGCATTCCTCCTTTGCATTTTCTGTTAATACACCTCCATGATGTTGTACTATATTTATTGATTCTTCTTTTTGTGTGTTCTAATCCCGAGTACAGCAGAATCGGCTCACATCTTTTTGACTCTATGTATGTTAAATGTTTCTGTGATGACGATGGCGTAGTGGTTTTGTTGGGTTCCAACATAGTGACATAGATGGAAACCTGCAATTAAAATATTATGAGTTTTAAAAACTTACCAACTACAACTTTTACAGTATTATTTTTGTCACGTAATAATAAATAACAGTTAGCTTTAACAATGAAGTAATTGTATGTGTTAGTTGTTGTCATAAAATAAGTCAAAATTATGGTAAATTTTAAGAACTGACTATATTACATAAGCCATACTGGGGACCTAATCAATCAAAAATGATCTTCTAATTAATAGACTAGCAAGAACCTAATTACAAATAAGAAAAATAAATAAACCCTATATTAGGTTGAATAAAAATACATTTTTCAAGATGATGCTGGCACCAATAGAAATAATTAATACTACTTTTGGCACTTTCACAATCACACGCATAATAAGCACAACTTAAGTTAACAACACGACGTTACTCTCATTTATGATCTATTATCACTTCTGGTAAGTGTCCATGTTCCTTAATATTGCGATTGGTCTACTGATAATCAGAATTCGCATTTATTACCTGAGGTTCTCAGAATTAGCATTTTTTACCTGCACAATTGTAAAGCAAGTTTAAAAAATATAATACTAAAATATTATTTACGTAGTTGACCATCAAAATGTTTAAATATTTGAAGGATTGTTTATTCTGACTGTACTAAAATGCATTACAAAAACATGCGAGGCAATACAAGAAATCAAAATGGGGCGAACATGGAATAAAATTATTCAAATATCCATAACCTAATTGCGAGGCAGACAAGGAATATAATGTAGGGCGAACGTGGAATTTTACATGTGGGGCAAAACTCTGTGAGACGAATGTGGAACAAATCGCCGCGCCGCCGGCGTGTTTTCGAAAATTTTAAGCACCGCTTATAAAAACATGCGAAGCTGCACGCAGTAGATAATTATAAATAAGTAAATTTTTATTTAACAAACTGTTGGTGATGGATAGAAAATTATTCTGCTATGAATTTCAAGGACGATATCCAATGAAAATACTAGCCTCTCCACACAGTTAAATTAACCAGAAGGAGTGACCAGTGAATCATCCATTTGTTTATAAGACCTTTATCTGAATAAAAACTATTATTATTATATTATTATCCATCGACCCATTCTTTCGCTTTCATAAATTTCACAATCTACTAATATTATAAAGGCGCAAGTTTGTGCCGTTGTGAAGATGTTTGCAAAACTACTGAATGGATCGAGGTGAAATTTAGCACACATAAAGATCTGGACTTGGAATTACATTTTTATTCCAAAAAACTCGTACGAAGCCGCGGGCAGAAGTTAGTTATTTGTAAGTGATAGTACCTACAATAGATTGTGCTGGTTGGTTTCCCGACTTCATTAAAATAAATTGCCAAGTGCGAGTCGACTCGCTCACGAAGGGTTCCGTACCGTAAAAATCAGGCAACTTTATCAAAGGACATCAAATTTTCACTTGTTTGGAGACCCCTTTAAATTATCAACTTTATTTTACTTTTAGTATTTGTTATTATTACAGTTGAAGTGTTACTTAATTATAGAAAGAGAAAGAAAGAGGTACAGCCTTGACAAATTGTGAGCAAAAATAGCCAAAAAAATCACGTTGGTTGTATGGGTGCCAACGTTAATTTTGATATTTATTTTATTTTTATTATTTGTTATTATAGCGGCAAGAGAAATACACATTATCTGAAAATTTCTGTTGTCTACCTCTTACGGTTTATGAGATATAGCCACGTGACAGACGGACGGACGGACGGACAGACGGACGGACGGACGAATGGACGGACAGCGGAGGCTTAGTAATAGAGTTCCGTTTTCACCCTTCGGGTACGGAACCCTAAAAATCAATTGTTCCTTTGTTTTCTTATCAACATAAGCATTGTTCTGGAAATAATTAAACTATTCATTCAATCCTATAAAAATTAAGTTATTATTACTGATGAATATTTTGCAGAGATGGCAAAAGGTAATAGCTCAACTCCTTGAATAATGATGCCAGCTTGAATATTTATGAATCGTATGGAACCACACCAAATCCGTACTAATATTTAGCGATGTCTGTCTGTTACATTTTCCACGCTGTGTGGTGCCGGCATCATTTGCACCACCCCAACGCTTCCCGCGGGTGTCGTAAGAGGCGACTAAGGGATATCCACCGGGGGCGGGCAGCAGCGCCCCCTGTACAACAATTCAACCACCGAACTGAGATCCCCAGCCCGCATGCCTAGCGTGGAGTTATGGGCATCACCTCAAATGTTCTACTTATGTAGAAACAGGAAATGACCCCCAGTTCCCAGCCACATGTGGAGGTGTACATCAAATGACGTGTAAATCGTACGTATATAAAATAAATTAAATGACATGTTACTTTATCTGGACGCATTCGTAGAACCTCTACATCTAAAGGTATACTAGAAGATTCACCAAACCAGCAACATACGAGCAGATGTAGGTAGGTAGAGGAACCCGGTTCCTCCTATTGAGGGCAGCTGATGCTGTGTGGATTGTCCAGCATTATTTATTTATTTATTACCAAGCCTCCACTGTCCGTCCGTCCGTCCGTCTGTCACAGGGCTCTATCTCATGAACCGTAAGAGGTAGCCAGTTGAGATTTTCATGAAATAACCTTTAATCGTTTCCATAGAAACAACGCGTGCGAAGCCGCTGACTGAAACTAGTATTAATATATTCCTGTTGGACTATAAAATCAAGTCATCCAACAGCACTAGAATATAATTTACGACAGTCTGTGTTCTACGATAGTGCACCTCAGCTTGAACCTGGTTTAAGTGGACGGTAAAACAGGTTGAGTAGATACAATATTGGGTTAGTTTTAAGTGGTTATGTTTAATATAAGATTTGATATAGCCTAGAAGCAGGCTTATTATCATCCAAGACTATAAATAAATGAATATAATAAATGGACAATCCACACAACATCATCTAGCCCCAAACTAAGCAGACTTACTTACTACAGAAAGAAAGCAGAAGAAATGTGTGCGTATCCTAGCAAATATAAAAAGCACGGACAGCTGCAAACCTTTTTTTAAGAACTTTAAAATGTTAACATTACTATCTATTTACATATTAGAACTATGTAAATTTGTTCGAAAATACCCTTCTACAAAACACTCGACGAACTTCCCAGAAAATATTCACTTAGACCAGGCAGAAACAAAGTCATACAACCATCATCAAACCTGTGTATGCACAGTACCGGCCCTTATAAAATGTCCATAAAAATCTACAACAAGCTTCCAAACGAAATTAAAGGCATTCAATCCGATTCCTTATTCATAAATATATTAAAACAATTATTAATTGGCAAATGCTACTATGGCGTAAATGAATTTTTAAGTGACAATATAAACAAACTGATATAATAAAAATCAAAAATTTAATTTATAATTTTTGCTTGCGTAGACTAGACAACTACTCGTAGTAGGTACCTATACCTACTACTCACGTTAGTACCTATATATTTTTATCAACACCAACCTCGGTCTGCCTTCCACTTGTTGTGTACGCCCAGCAGGGTTCACATTCTGATACTTACATGCATATTATATACCTACCAATTAAGCCAATGTGATGACAACAATTAACATATTGAGTACCTATTGAGTATTGATATATATAAGAGATAAGAAATGTTTCTTGCAATTACTTAAAAACTATACACAGGTTCTGGAGTCGCCCCTTAAGCAAAATTTGCTTGTGTTGGGAGACCCCGCTCTTACCATTTATACAAAAACAATATTTAAGTAATTTACTTATTAACTAATAGGTTATGTATTCAAAAAATATTAAAAAAAAATATTAAGGAAAATCTAAGATTATAATATTTATACAGAAACTATTTAGACATGTTGGTTTGAATTTATAACAATAAGTAGACAGCAGTTTTAAACAGAACAAACATAATATTATATACAAAATACGAGTACGTGAGCCGTCACTAGAGTTAAAGCCTCATCCTTTGCACAATATTCTCAACCTCATCATAGGTTTTCGTCATCAGCCATTCAATTACAGTTTTTTTACATATAAAATATAACATCGAAAATATTCCTACTTTTTTACTTGAGTACAAACTTACTAACGCTATGGGTACTTACTAGATAACTGATATACGTGCAATGTCTTTATTAACAAAGAAAATTACAAAGAAATCCTCAACAGCCATTGGTACAATATACTAGATTGGTCCACTGCTGGACGCAGGCCTCCCCCTGTTAAGCGCCTTATTGGCTTTCATCTCATGGGGGAAAAAAGTGTGCAGTGTGCAGTTAGCTCAATTGTTTTAATTGTAAATACTAGTTCTAATTTTTTTATATTATTTGATTGCGTGCTGTGTGGTGCAGGCTTAAAATTTGCTCCATCCCATCTCTTCCCGCGGTTTCGTAAGAGGCGACTAAGGGATACCCACCAGGGGTTAGCAGCAGTGCCCCATGTAGAACAACTCTACCACCGAACTGCGATCCCCAGTCCGCATGCCCAGCGTGGGGATTATGGCGGCATCACCCTTGGTGTGTGATGATGCGGCACTGTGATGCAGTACACTGAGCTGAAATTATGAATCTCGGTAGTACTTACGCTAGACATGGGTTGGGGATCGCAGGTAGCAGCTTTTTAGCACTGACGACGCGCTGCTGCCGACAGCCAAGGAATTTAGCTACGCCTAAAGACTTCGGCCTAATGTATTCATTAAATGATCATGATCACCCATCATCGACCCATTAGTCGCCATTAGTCCTTACCGTAAGCCCTCATCAATTGTATAGAATCTCTTTATTACCTTCAAGCGTTAGTTTCATTACCTCTTCGTACAGACTATAGGGATAACTTTATTTAGCTCCTCCCTACCCTTCAAATCCGTGTTTAATGACCAGCCCGGAGTGGATGCCTCGCGTTGATGCAGCATAGTTTGATATTTAATGGTAAGACTGAACGTTACCCTGATGAAGTATCGCGTTAAGGGATGAAACGTTGGTGTTCTTCCAACACAAACTAGGCTCAAGGGTAACCTGCTTACATTCATAATGTAGACTGGAAGTGTGCAATCTATTTGCATCGTTGTAACCAGTAAAATAAACGAAACTAGGTGATAGGTATGTTTCACTTCATATCGTGAAAAATCTTTTATTTTACAGTTTTATTGAAATGTAGAGAAAAGTGACCGTTAATCTGATCTAGTAACTAACTATAAATAGTGGACTTCTCTGACTGTAAGCAAGACCGATGTCAACAGACGAAAAGAAATTACACAATTTTATAATTTGATAATGACGATAATTTCAGCGCGAACCGTTTCGTGTTTATTGTTCAAGTGAACAAAAATCAAAATGATCACTTTATTTCCTAGTTTATGTAACTTGAATTTTGTTATGTGTCCAAGAGTCCTGTAAGGTCTAAACAAAATAAAGCACTTTGAATTTGAATTTGTTTAACAAACATCCATCGAAATATCCTAAGCATCAAAATTTTCACATTTTTTATATTGCAGGTCCTTAAAAGAGAAGGCGACACATAATTTTTATGAGTTGTTATCTTGTTGGCGAATGACCACTATTCATAAATTGTCGTTCGACATTTGATCAGATGGTGGTATAATAATAATTTATAATGGTACACAACTCCACGTGGTGGGTCGAATTGTACAGCTAACTCAACGTCCTTAACTAGATGGCAGCCAATACCGCCGTATAATTTTCACATACGTCCGTCCCCGTAACAGTCTCGTATATTTGCACATGTCCCATTGTTTGACGCGTAATTACGGGCATTGAGTAGGATTCTGTGCTATTTAGTTACATTGTGAGATTGGACATCTATTTATTCTGGGATTAGGCCGGGTTGGTGGAAAATGACTGCTGTTGGAAATCTAGCCTATGTTTTGAAGAAGTTATTATGGATTCAATTTATAATTGACTGGACTCATGGACTGGACGTCTATACGTTGAGTAAACTGTAACTACGGATTAGTTGCCATACGGGTTAATTTTATGAGGAAATCTAACATGATTGAACATGACATGTTTTTTAGGGTTCCGTACCTCAAAAGGAAAAAAAGAACCCTTATATGCACACAGATCTTACCCCATGTATTTCCGACGATCCTATCCATACCAGGTTGTCTGGCAGAGACCGCTCTTGAGTGATAAGACCGCCAATTGTCACTTTGTTATTATTGTTTATTTTGTAAAATGTTTTAGTTAGTTATTTATAAGTGTGCAATAAAGTATTTTCTATCTATCTATATATCTATAGGATTACTTTGTTGTTCGTCTGCCTGTCACCCACACCCTTTTCTCAGGAACGCGTGGAGTTATAGTTAAAATCGAATAAGTACTCAAGTGCGTAATCTCTTGGAGCCTATGAATCAAATTTCTAAGTCAACGCACTAAAAAGTTACAGTCGTTATGCCCTCATATTTTGAAATTTCCACGGGAATCACATGCACATAAAACCTAGAGGGTGCTTTTCGTTGACCTAGATCCATGAAATTTGGCAAGAAGCAAGGTCTTACAGCACAAGTAAAGGAAAAAATCCGAAAACTGCTACTTGTAGACTATACCCCAAAAAAAAAATTTTTGTGCCTCGCAAGGGACCAAAATCTATAGGGTTCTTGTTGTCCTAGAATTTGAAGAAGCTAGGTGTTGTAATCTCAAGAAACAAAGTCTATTAATAAAGGTCTTATACGGAACCCTCGGTGCGCGAGTCCATCTCGCAATAACGTTTTAATTTTTAAGCTCTGTGACTAATTATTATTTTAGTCTAAGTACCTATTATAAATGAAGCTCTATTCTTTCTTTATATTTATTTTGATTGTAAATTTTATAATTTTCATGCCGTCTAGGTTTTGTGAAATAAGTAGGATTGATATATTTTTTTATATTGGTCGCGTGATAAAAAATGCTCTAAGATTGGTTGTATCGCTAATGACGTCACAAAATTGCGAGAAATGTATCGATAGCATAGTTTCCCAAACGTAGTCAAATAGCCTATTGAACTATAGTAATAGAAACAAAAAAATAATTAAAAAAAAAAGCGTTAGGAACGATATTTGCAATTACAACAATTTCTCTGTTTTTCTTTGGAAATATGTAAAACAGCGGCCGAATGCAATCCGGTTCGATTGAATACACTAGGTCTATGAAAAATCAATATAGGCTTCCACACAGGCTTTGTAGGACTTTTTACCCTGGGGATGTTTAAAAATGAATATTTATTGGATGGCTTGAATAATTCGCACGGACGCTCAATGGGCCATTCGACTTTAGTGTCTGTTGTTTTAGAGTCCAAGGTACAGTGTTAAGCGATTTTATAATCACTTTCACTTTATTGCAAGAAAAATGGTATTTAAAGGCTTAAAAAAAAGTTCACAAAAAAGTTCAGCGGTAAATTTGGCAAGCAAAATAGACACAAAATATAAATTTAAATTGAGCAGAATATAAAATACATATAAATTAATTAAAAAATTATATAAAATGAGTTAATCTTAAAATGTCATTGAATTTATATGTCAATTTCGATGGTTAAGGAATTCAGATACAGTATAGAACGATTTGTCAATAAGCCACTTTTTTAACTTAAATGCAAAAGCTTTGCAAGGTAATTCTATGATATTTTTAGGTATCTTGTTGAAAGTGCGTCCACACATCGCATGACAACTTTTTTGGTAAAGATCAGTTCAGGGCGTTCTAGATAAAACAATTCTATCTGGGTCCCTAACGGTCCTTGGGTAAATATCACGTGCGTTTTTAAAAAGGTTTGTGTGTTCCTTAGTGAATTTAGTAGCTTCAAGAATGTACATACTAGGCAAAGTTAATAACTTAAGATTCCGGAAATCGTTTATTACAGAATACTCCTGTGAGCGCGTTGTCAGTTTCAATTAACAAAAAATAGGTAGTTAAAATAGGTAGTAATGATTTCAATAATTACCTTAAGGTTTAATATTATTTTTGATCGTTGAACACTAGCTTGGTTTCGGTAAATCATTCAATCATGCCGAAGCCAACTTCGGTAAATCAAATCGTAAATCATTACATCACATACCTTATCTAGTGTGGTTAATTTAATTTATTGACGTTTAGAGCTTTCACTCGATTAGTAAGTACAGTACAAGATTGCATAATAAATAGGAATTAAAAGTTGATAAAAATTAAAATTTTTTCATAAGGGAAATAAGTCAAAACCAACCCCGAAAATTTACAATTCGGGAAAAACTTCAATTGCTTTTTTTATAGAACCTAGACAGAGCAACACCTGTCGAGTCAGTTAGTTTCTACAATAGTGGGGTTTTCTACTTGTACCACACACAAAAAGCATGCACTGAGCGTAGATCACCGCCTAAACTGTACTGTCGACGCCTCTACTGGTTTATACACTACATCTATGGCTGCCTGAAAAACGTCCCACCATCTATTGCTTTTAACTGCCCAGTGTAGTGTAGAGCCTGCATCGAGTATTGGGGTGCGTTAAAATAGGGCCCTGATATGGCTAGAAGAGACCGCTTTTATGATGATTGGACGACTTCTGTGGCGCAGCGGGCGAAGGTCTGCCTGCGACGTAAGAGGTTGCAGGTTCTTTGTCACCTCGAGACAAACGTTTGTTCGCTCTACAGATATTTCATATCGTACAAACATTTATTATTTATTCGTGCCGGGTGTTTTCTAGGTATAATAAAGAATATCTATCTATGTATTGTATTGTATTAGTATATCAATTATCTAGTAGCCTTAACACAAGCTCTGCTTAGCTTGGGGCTAGATGATGCTGTGAAGATTGTCCAGCACTATTTATTTATCTTGAATAAACGCTGTTAGTACTAGGCGAAAATCGAGTACTTATAATACAATATCTACATAGATAGGTACCTACTTTTTGACTGTAAACTTACATGTCGAGTCAACAGAGTCAAGCGAGTTTAATTTATATTCGAAAAGTTAAGCGCCTTTACACCTAAATACAAGGAAGAGGAAGATTCTCGTTTCAGTGTTTTTTGTTGTTGACTGTACATGTTTTCATGCAAGACACAAGTAGGCACCTTATTAATTTAAGACTACAAAAAACCCGACTAAGTCCCCGCCTTTTTACAATGTCCCCCACATTGTAAAAGGCGGGGACCAAGCCGGGTGCCGGCTTTCCACAAAAATGTCGCTAAAACCATAAATACGTCCAGACGAGTATTTTGATTCTCTTTAATCAAAATAGCTTCAGCCGTTTCGGTGATTCGAGGTAATAAGGAGCATCAGATAACCACATAGAAACACTCGAAAAACAAAACGTATAGGTAAAAAAAATATAAGTAAGATAAGACAAGGTATTAACTATAGCTGATTACGGATCTAAACAGAGGGGTGAGTTTATTTTACTTTAGTAACGAGACGTGATCGTGACGTCTCCTTTTTGTATGGGCGTACTTCCCTATCCGCACGATAGAGGCGTTCTTCCAAATTGTATGGAAAAAGGAGACGTCACGATTACGTCTCGTTATTAAATGGACTCACTCCTCAGATTACTGATGTTTTTATTGTTACTTCGACTAAAATAAATAAATAAAGCTGGACATACCACACAGCATCATCTAGCCCCAAAGTAAGCAGAGCTTGTGTTATGGGTACTAGATGACTGATAAACTTAATACAATACATAACATTGATATATATTTAAAAATAGCCTGTAACTCCATAAAAAGCCTTTTCGTATCACCGTTCTGTAGAAGCAAGCAGAACCTCGCCCATCCGCACGGATAGTTTTATAACTGGAATACATAATTTATGAGTTATATCTCGGATGTACTAAAATATGGAGAACTGAGTGAATACCTATTGGATATGCACAATAACAAAAAAGGAAAAATCTTTTGTTATAACAGTGAGTAAGCGCTCACACTCAGGGTAATTTCTAAGAAATTTTGATCTAAATAATAAATAATGCTGGACAATCCACACAGCATCATGTAGCCCCAAGTTAAGCAGAGCTTGTGTTATGGGTACTAGATAACTGATATACTTAATAACTGATATACATTTTAATTTTATTTTTTTCTGACTTAGGCTGTTTCAGATCTATTTTTTTTATTGCTTCGTGTATTAGTTTTAATTAGTTTAAGTAGAATTGTATTGTACCTAAACTACAGATCTCGTGTCAGGAAATAAAGAATATATTATTATTATTACATAGATAGATATTTTTTATTATGCATAGAAAATACCCAGAACACCCGGAAAAATCCACATCAGTCGTCCGATATTAATGAATATCCAAAAAATTCGACCGAGTCTGTTGACCTCGTGGCGCAATTGGTAGCGGATCCCGTAGTGAGGGAGGGTTACGGGCTTAAGTCCCATCGAGGTAGATAACATTTTTGGAATATTATTGAATTTCACGGTAAAAGTTTTCCTTTACTAGCTGACTTGTCAAAGATGTCAAAGTTGTACGGCTAAAATTACATCTATGAAAAACTATAATTGAGTTCGTTGTTCAGTAAAAGACTTTGAACACTTATCAAGGTTTATTGATTGATTTTACAGGTTGGTTTTCAAAATGAAGGACGCTCTTACATTATTGCGGCTTGTGCCTGACTTCAATCTCCATCGTCGCCCGCGGCTTGTTCGTTTCACGAACATTCGTAAGAAACGTTTGGATGGCCGTCATACAACGAAAAGTAGTTCCCATCTATCCGGTAGGAGCGCTGCAACGCGCTGAATGTATGAAAATAAACGAAAACATTTATAGTTTTTGTGAAAAATGCAATAATATCATCCGAAGGCCCGTATCAGCTTGCTCAGTCATCGATCTATGCTTGAGTAACGCTTTTCTATCGCATAAACGTCACTCAAGCATAGATCGATGACTGAGCAATCTTTCATAATACGGGCTCTGGAATCTGATTCGTAGAAAATGGTTAGAGTTTTTTAAACTGCAAGCTTAACGGCCTTTAAATCTCTAACACTGTAGTCTGCTAATGTGTAAATTATTAACTTGCTTCGTCCTGCGGCTTCGCACACGTTTTTTCGGGATATACATAACCATTTGTAACCTCTTCACGCCAAAACTACTGAACGGATAGGGCTAAAATTTAGCTATCCGTTCAGTAGTTTTGGCGTGAAGAGGTTACAAATATATAATAAATACCTAATGCTACACAATCCACACAGCATCATAGATGATGCCCGTCTGAGCAGAGCTCGTTTTATGGGTTCAGAACGATACGACCAGGAGTATGACAGTGAGGGAGTGCACCTGTGTTCGAGCAAACACAGTGCACATGGCCAGTCTTGGTTAAGACTAATCGTCGTGATAGATAGATAGATAAAGGTTTTTATTTACGACTTCAGACACACACATGCAAATCAGACTACAGCAATTATACAGGATGCTAGTAAAAAGAAACAATAATAAAAATACAATTGACTAAGTAATAAAAAGAAACAATAACATAATTAAAATCTAAATGAAATGTCTGTGTGTGCTGCAGTACGTCAAAAAGGCAATGGCTCAGCGAAATATTTTGCTCTAGAAGCAAAAACACTAAGTTTCAGCCATAACCCATTGAGAACAAGCAGAACGAGTTTCAAGTGTAATGTGTGTAGTAAATGTGTATACATAATAGTGAATACTTAGGCACCTTTGCTATTAGCCTTATTAAGTTGTCAATTAATTTGTTCTTATCCTGTTGTGTCTTTCTTTCTCTTTAAAAGTTCCGTTCGTTTAGCCCCCTTTTGTAGGTGGGTGCCTGCCTACTCTCTTCTTAATTTGTTTTTTTTCTCATTCAGGTATTTTCGTATTTTATGTTTAATTTATTGTTTGTAAGTTATTTACTATTTCTGTTCTGTGATGTATCAGGGTTGTGTTCGTTAATAAATGTTTTTCTATCTATCTATCTAAATGTTTGTGTTTGTGTAGTAATAATGGAGTGTAGTAATAATGCCCTGGCCGAAATTTGGCTAGGAGTTCATCATCATTATGTAGAATATTTCTAACATTCGTACATCTTATTCAAAGCATTCTACATAACGATCCGGATTTGCGAAATGCACTTCGCGAAACTGAATACGCTAATGCTAATAAAACTAGCTCCCTCTTCACTCTTTTACTGCTTTTCTTTATCCATGAATTTCAAAATTACTTGTTGAACTTGACTTAACTGGTTTCTGCAGTTATGTTTTTTGAGTTTTTGTACGGAAGGCGAACACTCTTTATAACCTCCAAGCATCAAACCAGCTAAAACGATAATGATAAATGAAGTATAAAAATACTAGTCTGGTATCCTGTATGGTTCTTAGCTACATTTTTTAGGCACTCGCCCTCTCTCTTAGCCTAGCTCAAATAGTGTGTTGGACTTATTCTACTACTTTTGTTGCTTAGTAAACACAATTAAACAGAGTTATAATTACATTCTATGTATGTACATAGTCATAAAAATAATAGAAACAAATTAGAACTAGTGTAATGTAGCTAACTGCAGACTGTTGCAAAAAATCGACAGTTAGCTCAACTGATCCATATCAATACCAGTCGAAAGCGTGCCCAAGACGCTGGCTGCATTGCCCCGCTATGGCAATATTAAATAATATTATATGCCTTATCAGAGTTATCAGACAACTTTCTACCTTCAATATTTATAATATTTGCTATCCATTTTAATTGTAGTGGGACATTCTGAATACAGAATCATTATGAACATCCCGATAGGCTATGCACCAAACTATCGACCAAATTTCATTTGCGGCTAAGCCTTACACACTGCCTAATGAAGTAAAGCTCATAAATCATAACCGAGGCCATATATTAGCATCGGCTATTGACAGCCGACGCCAAGCTATTTATCAACATAAGCCAACAGAGGTGCAGTGAAGCTTAGTTTGCATAGAGACTATTGAACACTTGGTCTGCGAACACAGAGGCTTGCTTAGCGCCTATCAATGGCCTTGGGCCATTTGATGACTAGCGAAGGCGCCAAGCGAGCACGTTCTACGTACAAAGGCTCTAGGCGTGTTCGTTTGCGTGTATTCTTATATTACTATTATTGTTTTAAAATTTCAAAGGATTTACATAATTTTTTTGTAATAATTTAGTGACAAAACACTGGATTTGCTGAAAAAACCAACAAAAGAACATTTGTGAAATATTCTGTAATGTTCAATAATGCAAGAATGCGAGTAAAAGAACATAAATAGGAAGAAAATACTTTATAGGTACTTATAAAAAATAATTAATTATAAAAAAGTAAAATAAATACTTATAAAAAGAATTCTTTACAAGTTGATCCCCGCGGGTTCCAGAATCACCCCCTTTCGGCTTTGTACACCCTTTCCGTGGCACCCTGTATACATTAACATACAATTTTTAAACATAAACAATAAAAAACTAGTATAATCAGACCAAAATTTTCAAAAAGTAAGTAGTCGGGCGGCGTCTATAGAGGCGGTTAGCACAGGACCGTGGTGGATGGCACAAACTTCGGGAAACCCCACTCCTGTGTATACCTAGCAGTGGGTAAAATCCACCTGCGAATGATGATGATGAAGTAAGTACTTAGAAATCACTTAGTGTAGGTAAGTTTGTGTGAGTTGCAGCACTACAAAAAGGCCAAAAACACTGATTTTTGTGCAAAACCTGATTGAGAATCCATCAATAGCTAGATAACTAGATCGGGACTGAAAATTGTCGCTTCTTTCATGTTGTTCCGCTTAGATCATATTATTATTGGATCTTTACTTTAGAGGAAGAGTTATAGAAAATTATCCCTTGTTACTCGTACATTACCGAGTTACATTTACCAGCAATGTACATGGAAACAATATTCTTTGCACAGAACCGTGTAATGTAAAATAAAATAATATATGAATGTAATGTGAAATATATGTTCTTTGCACATTACTGGTTTTATTTCCAGTTTTGTATAAGGATG
The DNA here is from genome assembly GCA_963662085.1 of Eupithecia inturbata. Lineage (NCBI taxonomy): Eukaryota > Metazoa > Arthropoda > Insecta > Lepidoptera > Geometridae > Eupithecia > Eupithecia inturbata. Next base: position 10,393,275 of record OY759196.1, read on the forward strand.
TAAATATTCTTCCTACATTACTCGGTTTTGTTCAAAAAATCATTGTCCCGTTATATTCTATCACTTTTTTGGTGCATCAACCGCGAAATCGGTCTTGAATGCGTCACTCTCACAGTGGCGCATCAATCCGGAATTACAATGGATTCCATCAATAGAGCGAGTAGCTAAAGATCGGGACTGATAATGATCGCCTCTCTCACGTTGTCCCGCTTAGATCTTAGTGGGTCAAAGATGATCTAACAGGGACAGCATGAGAGAGGCTGTCATTTTCAATTCCAATCTTTATCAATGCGACTTATCTGATATTTTGTTAGTTACAGCTGTCATAACCACCGTACCGTTGTCACAACTCTCTTCTTGATGCAACTTGACCAAAATTGACATAGTTTTGACCACAACATTCACCTATTATTCTGTTCAATAGAAAAACACATTTTAGTCGCATTCCTATTTATTACTTTAGAGAAAAAATTATAGAAAATTATGGATCCGGTCAGCTACGGCCACATGTCTTGAACGGCCACTTCCCATGAAAGGCTAGTTATTTGTATGACCCTTCCTATCAATCTCTCACTTTTTTGGCCGTCATCCGCGAAGTTGGTCTTGATTCCTTCCTTTTCCTTCCTTTTGAGGGCCTTCGACACAATAGAACGCCACCGGTTTCTGTTCTTCATCCAGGTCAGAAGATTTGAAGTGATCGAAGCTTCATCTCCAGTTCATCTTTCTACCTGTATCGGGGCCGCTTGATGGTCGTCGGCCGACTGGCAGTCCATAGTAAGCCTGTTATGCAGCTCGAGAAAGACAGTTTGATGAGAAAGCTGCGACAGCGGGTACGCGAGAGACTCAGTATTAACAAATGAAAGAAAATGATATCGTTTAACCTGCTGATCAAGATGACTCATCGATTTCATACTATGACGAACCCACGCAGCCTACGCACGTAGCAAATGAAGTAATACAAAAAATCATGACTTTATTTCGTTTAGTTTCGTCTAAGAAAGTCTCTGCAATATTTTTTGGCTATTCTACAATTTCGTAGCTCTATCGACACAGCAGTTTTGTCTGTGATTTGGCATTCAATATGAATTTATGAACACGAACAAACGACACGGCTTTAACTTGACTAATTTAATATTAATTTACGTTTGTCTGGGTAGAATAATTAACGTTGAAAATAAGCTCGATACATTTGTGCTATTATTTCATTTGATTTGAATACAAAGTTTACCTAACAGCTACCTAATACAACATTAGAAGTACTAAGAGTACATAAAACATTAGGAGTTCCCAAGTCGCCTGATAGCAACTCGTACGTAGCTCCAATTTGTGCAAATTGCCCCCAGTTCCGTTGAATTGAGTCGCGCAAACTGTGATATCGTTAGCCGGAGCGAGATGGGTGCAGCTTAGAATATAATAGCTAGATCATTTTACCATCATGCCCTTTGTTTATCAATTCAAATGTAACTGCATCACTCAGAGATTGTTACTCAGAGCCTTTGAAGCTCAAAAAAAGTGTACAAAAAAAATGCTCAAAAAAAGTGTGTGCGTGCGGTTTGCGGAGCCTGGTTTCTGGGTTTCTGGATAGCTGTAAACATGCTGTAAACCATTATTTAAAAAAAACTAAAGTTCTTCCCTTGCCATGTTAGATTATTAGAGAATTGGAGAAATTCGATAAATTAGAGATATCGTATATTCGTAAGACAATACCCATATGCAACAGTCTGCAGTTAGCTTAATTGTTTCAATTGTAAATACTAGTTCTAATTTGTTTTTATTTTTGAATTGTAATTTTCTTTGTCAATAAAAATTATACCCATAATATTTAAAAACTATGGAAGAGGTTGTCTAGGCATACCAGACATAAAAATAAGATTGTTATACCAAATCAACAATCTACGCTTTTGCCAGAAATTTGTTTGCATGGCAATTAAGATATTTAATATGTTACCAATGGAATTTAAGGACTTGCCAATTACATTATTTAAAAACATACTCAATAAATGGTTACTGACTTATTGTTTTTATAGCGTAGAGGAGTATTTTAATTTTAAACAGACAATACATTTTTATTTTAATTCTTAATCATTATTATTATGTAAGTAGGTAGGATTATTAATATTCACACACCAGTCCATAACTCCTGGTAGTAATATTTGCCATGTTTTCGTGTTTTCTGTAAATAAATGATTCTATTCTATTCACTCATACAATTTTCACCACTTACTGGCTGCATTTTGATTAAAATAGAAAAGAAAATGATTCAACAAACAGCGAAATTAGTATGAGTTATATTCTCACGAATACATCTGCGCAAGTAGGTACATATTATTATCGTACTTCTACGCGTAGACATTTTCGCGAATAGACATTGCTTGAAAAATCACAGAACTTCTAATATCTCTTGTTATTATATAGACGTCGCAAAGAATTGCGTGTTTCTTTATTCTGTAGGGAAGTTTGCTTTCAGTCCTTTGATTTCACCTTCCCTAACCCCTCCCTTCCCCATAACGATAAGCATTTTAACGTAGATCTACGTAGAAAGTGCTATGATGCTACGACGGACCGGAGACGTAGCATACAAAAGACTTCAACGCGCACCCACTTCTACTACACCTTACATTCCTCTTAGCTCCGGTACGAGTAGACCGAAGAAGTTGTGGTTTTCAGTGTGCACAATAAAAGCTCTAGGACTTTTCTTTCAAAACGATGACTTTCACCACCTTGCACATGCGGTTTTAACCAGCTGCACATATTTTACCTGTGACTTGAGCAAGTTGAGACCTCTTGAATATTTAGAGTTAAGTTAGAGAAACCGCGTTTTATTGTTATGTCGAAGATAAGTTTAGGTGCAGATGCTGTTAGCAGGGTTAGGGTATAGCTCGTCCGTGAAAAACCGTCCGCGGGCGAGTCGTCCACTTCAATTTTGACATCTCGTCCCTCCCGAAGGGTTCCCGCCTTACCGGAACTTATTAATCGCGGCCTAGTCACCAGCGATGAAGATAAGAGGAACCCATGGGGCCGTGCCAACGCAGACGGCGATGCGGCGGGTCCTGGGAGGGACTGCTGCTCTGGGTTTGGCTCTCTAAGCCCAGTTGGAGCGGTAGTAGGTTGCGGTGTCGTATAGGAGGCACCACAGCTGAGGCGGGTGGCTGTGCTTTATGGGCAGCATGGCCGCAGAGAGGTGGAGGCCGCGGCGGGAGAGGAGCGCCGGTATTGAGGTACGCCGCTCTCTCTGCCTTCCGCGGTCTTGGCCCCCGCCAAGACCACGGAAGTGAGAGAGACATCACCGTTTGACGCGGTGGGGTCGCGGGGGAGCAGGAGTATCGGTATGGCAAGGGCCGCTCTCCCTATCCTCTGCGACCGTGTGGCAGGCGGCGGGGCCACTCGACTGACCCTTCGCAGGGGGACCTAGGGCGTTCGGACACGGGGTCGTCCGGCGCCCAATTGGCGGGTAAGGTCTCCGAAGTGGTCGCGGCGCGACATGTACTTCTGGCGCGTTGCGAAGGGGGGTGCTCCACACCCCCCAGTGGGGGGCCTGATATCAGTCGCAGTGATTTCATGGAAGAATAGGGTCCCCACGTTCCCACCACAAGGCGGAAATACCCTGAAGGTTTTAGTGGTGTTGGAATCCCACATAATCGTCCTGTCTCCCCGTAGCAGATAATAAAAAAAAGAGGGTATATCTCTTCCGAATCTCTAGTCTCTTGGTTTCTGATTCGGACGAGTGTACTCCAACCTCAAAAATGAATTGGACAACTCGTCCGCGAGAAGATCGTCATAACTTTTCAAGGGTTCTGTATCGAAATGTTTTATTTAAACATCCAGTCACAAAAGCTGCCAAATTACTAAAGGTACCTAAATGATAGCACTCGTCGAGATCATGCGGCTGATGAGTATTCTAGCTGTAAGACAGGCAATTATGTTTTCCTAAATGCCTTCACCAACAGGATAGTACAATTTTCCATAGGGATCGATCGTTCAACAGTGGACGTACTCGTATGAGTGCCTTCCTTATTTATAACTATAAATAATAATAAATATAAATAAATAATGCTGGACAATCCACACAGCATCATCTAGCACCAAAGTAAGCAGAGCTTGTGTTATGGGTACTAGATGACTGATAAACTTAATACAATACATAACATAGATAGATATATTTTATTATATATAGAAAATACCCAGAACACCCGGAACAAATATTTGCAGATTGTACAAACATTTGTCTTAAGGCGGGAATCGAACCCGCAACCTTCTGCGTCGCAGGCGGACCTTCGCCCGCCGCGCCACATCGGTCGTCAACTACATATTATCATAACCTCTGCTTATTGTTAATACTATTTACCGTCATTCTTTTTATGTGTTCTGATCGCGTATGGTTAAAAATATCCGCTTACTTTAGAGCTAGACATAGGCAATTGAATTTAATAATTCGTACCATAGACTCACAGGGAATACTTAAGACAAGTCAAACTAATTACTGGTTACATTTCAAAGCGAAAATTAAACTAAAACTCTAATATGGGCGCTAAATATACTTGCTACACATTCATTCCCTAATTTTCCTATTTTAAAGAATTTTAGATACCTACTTACTTGTGATTCAACCTGTAACAATCAGTGCTTCACTAACGACGTCACTAATGATAATTACTTATATCATTGACTTAATATTAATAACTGACAGATTCTAATAAGGCCAGTCGTTATTGAATTTTGGAAGAATTCGTACTAGTTAATAAAACATCAAAATTTTTCTACATTTGGTGACGGGTGGTCCGAAGGAATAAAGTTTGGCAGTGAAATAGCCAAACCACACAACAATTATTCTTGGAGAAATAATATATATACCAAAAGACAGTGAAGTAAAAGTATCAGTGGAAATAAGTCAAGATGATATTCTACAGGCTAGCATTTGAAAGGTAAGTTCTTTTCAGTTCAAAGAGAAATAGTTATTGCTATGTTGGACTAAAATAAAATCGTTTTTTTTTTACCTTTTTAAAATAAAGAGTGTTTACGTTTCGAAGATTGGAGATCAGTTTCGAAACCGCGCTACGGTACGCTTTTTCTGTCCTTTTTTCCTTCTTTAATATCTCAGCAAATACAGCAAATAACTTGAAACCTACAATAATAACACATTTTGTGCGCTTGTACAGATAAAAAGAGAAAACAAGATACATGACAAAAGTTCGAAACCCTCGGCACGCGAGTCACACTCGCACTTGACGGATCTTGTTTAAATGATGACTTGCAAATTTATTCCGATGGAAACGAAATATTTTATATCCATGGAGCCATTAATTTAGCGTGATACGCTATTGACGCTATATTAATAGCTCCATGGATATAAAATATTTCGTTTCCATCAAATAACAATAAATTAGATAGGTAAACAACGAATGATTGCTAGTCCCAGTCATACCTGAATCCCAAATGAGTGATTTTGACACATATTTGACAAATAAAAGGAATAATACTAGCCGACGTGTTGTCCTTAATTAGATAAATCAATTGGACGCGAAATTAAAATTTTTCTCTGCTCTCAATACCGATCACATTATTTTTGAACCGATCATAATTATTTTTGGAGTTTATGACACTCCTTACTGACACTGGCAGGGTCGTAGCGAAAAGCAAGCGCCGCCAAAAATAAAGAAGTTGAAGGCGAACGCTGTTCCCATTTCCAAACATCACTTTTGTAAACCTTCTAAAAAAAATCTTCTTCTTTTTCAGACTAATAGAATACTTCCACCTGGACAAACTCTTCAAAGAAAATGAGTATCGACTCATGTTGCTGCACAAACAGAAGAAAGAGACCTACCGAACTCGCCTCATCATGAACCGAACCATGAACCTGTGTGTTTCTGTCCTGCTCTCTCTTATCAGTCTTCTAGTATGTGTGACGATACCCCACGTAGCTTTAGAAGCACCGTGTGAAGTACTTAAAGATTACTCCATATTGTACAGTATAGCAACTTGGGTACATAAATATATAGCAATGATTGACAGGATAATTATTATATTGTGTGTGTTGTTGGTCTGTGTGTCCGTAAAGACGGTGTGGGATGGTATAAAAGCGACGAATGTGAGTATAAGCCCTTGGTTAGAGAGAGGGAAGTATGTTCTACCGAGTAAGAGGAAGAAGTCTTTGTTACTGTTCCAATGAACTCTGAAAGTTTCAATATATCTACTAAAGTACCGAGGCTCTCCGGGTTTTTATAATGTTATCTGAGCGTCTAGTCGAAGCGACCCGAGAGCTGGTGCGTATCTGGCGCAGCGCATCAGCATTCCCAGTTGGGCAATGCAGCCAGCGTCTTGGGGACGCTTCCGACTGGTATTGATATGGATCAGTTGAGCTACCTGTAGATTGTTTGCAGCAGTCTCCAGTTAGCTTAATTGTTTCAATTGTAAATACTAGTTCTAATTTGTTTTTATTATTTGATTGTAATTTTCTTTGTTAATAAAGGCCACTACCTGTATCTAAAGTTCGTTTTATTTACGTTGTGTGTTTTATTATGATACCTGTACCTTAAAACGTAGGAAAACGTGGCTTTTTTATTTTTATAAATTGACGTAGATTCAATAGTGTGACAGTGTTATTACTTATTTTAGAGATTCCCATATAAGTAAAGAAAATACATGTGTTTACTCTAGCTCTTTCAAAACAAATGAGATTAGTTTTTAACCGACTTTGGAAAAAAAGAGGAGGTTATATGTTCGGCTGTATGTGTTTTTTGTATGTATTTTCGTCAATTACTCCGTCAATTACGGAACGATTTAAAAAAAATTGTGTTTTTGTATACAGAATGATCTCGACGTAGTCCCATAAAAAAAGTATTCCCCAGAGATTAGTATACATATACCCCTCATAACTTAAAAACTGTGTAAAAATAAGGGATACGAGTCTGTTTTAAGTGTTTTAAAACAATCAAATTTTTTCGTTGCCAATCGACGTTTTGCCAATATCAATTTTAAAAACCGTGTTCCTATAATATTTAACAATTTCGGTACCTACTTATTTCTTTCAGGAAAAATATTTTTATAGCTGTACCTAAGTCCACACTCGGATAATCCAATGTATTATTGATACTGTTCAACCCTGAAGGTAAGGGTTAAAGCAGATGGGCCACTTTCAGTTGCCACTCTAAGGTACACTTACATATACTCAGTACAGGGCATGAGTCACCGACCACATCAAATTCATAACGCCACTAAAAGTGGTCGCAATACGGTTTCTTCACGTATATTAACATTACGTAAGAAAATATACTTAGATCCACAAATGATGTGTTATGACTTGTTATTAATTAATGGATTAGTAGAAGTTATTGGTTGAGCACCTACTCACATTAATATAATATTATTTAATATTGTCTGCCACTCGACTTTCTGACGTCCGCAAGGTCACCTTCTGTGACCTGTGTAATTGCATATTTACCTTCAACACGATCAAAATTTCTAAAGGATCATTACCAAATAAAATGTCTAAAGAATCATTACAAAGATAAACTCTCTTTTCCCACAGAAAGCACCCAAGTTTAACATGCTCAAAGTTGTGGTCATCTTTTTTAACGTATTACAGTTTTTCAGTGGCCTAGGTTTTGGATTTTATCGCTCTAAATCGCCGAAAGTTAAGAAATGTCTGAAACTGATGTCGTTTTTCGTCTGCGTGGCCTTTATCGCAGTATGTGGTTCCCAACCGAGTAAAACGTGTCCACATGTAACAACATGGTTCATCGTATTTTTATTAAAATACTTAGCATACGTTCTATTTCTACTCTCTCTAAATACCTGTCTAAATTTTTGCTCATTTCTTGAAACGGTTCATTCCATTGACACAAAGTACAAACTACAATGGGCTTCATTCAAAACGGAACTTAAAGATTTGTCTACTAATTTAATTTGTTTTGTTTTTAGGTGTTTGTAGTTTTGGTAGTTTTTTGGGAACTTAATCAGGAATGGAAACCTGTTTTCGTTAAAGCCATTCAAATTAACTTAGATGTTCTTTTAATGTCAATTTTCTCTAGTATAATTGAGAGTCGGTTTATGATATTGTCGTCATTTATAGAAAGTTCTCACAGTAATTTTATTGCTCTCCAATTTATTTACAACATATGTTGATATTGTGCAAATAAATATAAAAAATTTTGATCCTGAGGTATACATATATATTTTATTATTGTTATTTTTTATACCTCTTTTACGTCGACTTTTATTTATTTTCATACTATGGCTATTATGACTTTTATTTATTTGCAGGTTGTTATTGCCTTAGGCTACAACATTCTAGAAATGATGGCAACAATGTATTATTCTTTAGAAATATTAAAGTTTCAAGAAAAATGGGTACGTACTACCAGATGGCACTTTGTTTGAAGAAATTGGGCTTATGAAATCAGACTTTTAAAGTCGATGCCACAGACAAATCGCCCTTCTACCAACACTTGAGTGATTCAATCACTCAAGAGAAGGGCGATTTGTATTTCAGTATTTCATTTATTACACAAGATAACCTTGGCAGGTCAAACCTGACACGTGTTATCAAGATTTGAATGTATACATCATTCTAATTATTCTGCGTCTATAGTTATCGAATAAATCCTTTGAAATGTCACAATATCTGTTTTATTTTCTAATAAGCTAACAATTTGTCCCATGCTTCCCGTATCACAAGGTCCCAATAGCGAATTGGCATTATAGTCAAACAGCCTATTAACAAAATGGCCCAATTAGTAACGATGTTGTACTTATAAGCTAAATTATAAAAACTCAAAAGTAGCTTACCTACACGGAGACAGGTTGCACAAATTAATCTGGCATGTCCGAGGTAATGACGTTCCCTGACCAAGTTTCATTTACTCGCTAGCGAACAGCAGGTGCCTATAGCCAGGAAGAATCAGCACCATTGGCACACTGGCGTGTGGTGGCGGCTTAGAATTTGCACCACCCCAACTCTTTCTGCGGCTGTCGTAAGAGGCGAATAAGGGAAATCCACCGGGGATGGGCACGAGCACCACCTGCTGAACAGATCCACCATCAAACTGTGATCCTCAACCCGCATGCCCAGCGTGGGGATTATGGCATTACCCCTTATTGAATAAGGGTTATCAGGGAGGCTTACGTACAGTTGTGGGCTGGTAAAGGCTGTTGATGATGATGATGATGAATCAGCACCATTTGCGAAATCATTATTTATTTATTAATCACCTACGTAGTGTACTCTAAAATAAGCTTTGGGTTACCTTAATAAAAATCATGTCAAGTGTCAGTATAATTATAGGTGAAGACAGCATGCAAAAAATAATCATGTGCAAGTAACTTATTATGGATAAAACTTGAATACAATAAATTTTTGGATTTCATTCAGTAAATAAAGAAAAAACAAATATTAAGATAAAATTTCCTAAAAAAATAAGTAAAAGCACAATAAATTAATGAAAAAAAGTCACTTAAAATTCAAAATTAAAATTAGAGATTGCAATACAAGAATACAAGAATACAAGAAAGGTAAAAAAAGTATTTTTTACCCGAGGCCCGAGATAGACCCGATATAGATATACAGTGATCTGCTAGACTTTTTTAAATTGTGTTTGGGAGGGACAAGCCTGTGCTGGTGCTTGTTGCTGCGGAGGACACGGTCCGCGTTAACCCGACGGTGCTGGAACAGGTGCAAATTTAGGTGCGTTTAAGGAGCAAGAACTATCATTATATGTAGGTCTCATCTCGTAGAACGGAATGGGATTTAGTTTATTGGTATGGTCTGATCGCGATCAAGACGTATGCGTTGTGTATAGATACATTTTAGCGCCTTGCCCTACCGGATACGGCGAGGAATAACTTTTCGTAGTATGACAACGATCCAATAGTTTCATAATGAATGAACTTCTTGACAAGTGGTAGTGAACTGTCAATCGGAGCAACCTCTGATGATAATGTTTGGTTTTGGTTTCTTTACCTGAGATTGAAAGAAAAATTATAGAAAAATTAGTTTTTTTAAGAAGCATGCTGAAGTGTGTTACAGATATGGTCCGACCCATCCACGTCCATTGTCGTTATGAGCTCACGTTGCAGAAGGATTAGTCGAAATTTGCATATTCTAGTTGTCATCTATGATAGTTTTTATGAGTAGATTAAACTTCGAAGAAATAAGAATTCAGCTATAGACTGTGAGTGGGTGAGAAACACTATAACAACAAAAACCCTAAGGAAAACTTCGGCCCCTGCGTTTCACAAAATTTCCGTCAGAAGTGGGACCAACAAAATTTTTTTTATTTGTCTTTCATTGTAAAAGGTTCAAATTCGAGTGCGAAAACGGATGACACACTAATGATATGATAAATGAAAGCTTTTAAAACCAAAAGCTGGTTACTAACTTCTGCGATTTGAACAGATGCCGTAAAATATTTTTCCAATATTTATTTGATTTTGTAACCCAAAAAAGGTTACAAAAAATATCTCTAATTCTAGAAATGAGTATAATATTTATTATTTCGATATTCTCTCAATGCGAATAAGGAACATATTTTCATCCAGGTGAACCGAGAAGGCGGATACTGACCGGCGTAATGTAACGTGTAAATCCTTGCTCGCTTGATTATTACGCAGTACGCTGCGTTATGCGCTATGCGGTGCCGGACACATAATCGTAAAAAAACGTCTAGAGTGGTATTCTGTTCCAGGCTGCGTCAGCAGTAAGGGGCAGTACGCAGCGGACTGTGTGGTGATCAAGAGACCAAAGATTTACACAGCGAGCGTTCATGCAGTCAGTATGGGGTAAAAAGGCGTTAGCAACGAGCAACGAGACAGATTTTAGCACACGTTTTACACGTAACGTATCATGCTCGCTGCGAATGGTAATTTACGCCCCGTGGCACCGGTCAGTACCCGGTTTTAGAGAAGACTAGTAAAGTGGAGTTTATTCGTCAAAACCATAACTAGGTTATAAATGAGACTTATAAGTACTTACTTATTACATATTCTTATAAATACTTACATATCGTTAGACACTTACTATCTAAGGATATACATATACTAAGCAACATTTACATCGGGTGAAACCAGTAGGTAAGTACTATTATTTTTTTACCCCATATAGGATGGTTATACATAATATGTATTTTCACCAATAATTATTTTTAGCCTACTAAAACAAAACCTAACGAGCCATGAAACCAGCAAGAGATGCATCTTTTTTTCCAAACACACGAAACTCGAGAGGAACGTACTCGTGGAATATTCTAATTACTTGCCCTCGGGCAATAGGGGTATTCGCGAAATGATTCATGAAATTGAAATCGAATTGAAATTATTAAAAGTTACTACTAAAAAAACAGAATATACGATTTTATGAATAAAAATATTTTATTTGTTACTCAAACAACAACTAAAACAAAGCTTTAAAATAAAAGATACAAATCAGACTATTTAAAAAAAATATTTTATCTATTTATGTCTCAAAATGGACTATGTCTCGGCATGAGTTGGTTGTAATAACGTTACATGACAGAGCCGTTAGGTGACGTCAAGGAAGAAACCACAAATGACACAAGCTGTAGTAATATATCTTAATAAAAGCAAATAATCAAAGTTGGTCTACAATTGACGGAGTAATCGACGACCACACATAATTAAAAATTGCATACAAACTATGTTAGAAGGAGTGGCGGATTGGCTAATGCTTATCGTTGTAATGTAATTTTACTATAGCAGGTAGGTTATACCTACATAGATACTATGAAACTTACCGCCTACTGGCCCCGGAGGTATAGCGTACTTAGCTTATACATTATTTTTAAGAACTTTTTGTATATCATTATAAGTGAACATTGTAGTTTATAAGAATAAACATCTTTAAACCGAAAAAAAACACATACAATCCTTTTCTTGAAGTCGGTTAAAAATCAAAATCTACTTTGTAGTTTATCTCCATACTCCATTTTTATACTAGCAACAGTAGCAACTCACCCCGGCTTTGCATGGTAACAGAGTAATTTAATTGATATTTTTAATAATTCTGTACTAATATCTAATTTACGCGACACGCCGAGGTTGTCATCCCATCTGGCCGAAGGTGCCAACATGCTACACTACTTTGCCGATCATCATCCATTACAGCCAATTTACACAAAACTTTGATAATTATACACTTACCTTCCTGTTGGAAGGAAGGATGTCCTTCCTTTTGAAGCACTCCATCTATTGGTAGAAACCGTATAAAAAACTTGTGTACTTTTTGAGTTTATCGCGTACAGTCAGACACGGCGGGGGCCTTTGTTTTAAATTTGTAGTGATTTATTGTTTTATTAGAATCACGGTTTGTTCGAGCTGAATAAAAACAAACAAAAAAAGAAAACTGCAGTCGTGTGGCAGTCCTAGTAAAAGGTTTCAAATTAAATAAACTTCTTAATTCACAGAATAAGGCCACCGATGTTTGGAATGATTTTGAGAAAACAACGAAAAATATCCTCCATGACATGTTTTGATTATTTTGTGCTTTAGGCTTTTATGAATGTGAGATGGACCAGGGGATTGAATAACATGAATTATGCTATGCTCGGAGTTTCTCTACTTACTAATAGAATCCGGAATACGGAAATCCAGCAGATGAACCAAAATAACCGACGAAGCGCTCAGAATTAACTAGCTGAAGGGGCGGTAGGCAGGTCATATATCTCGTAGAACCTGTAATCGTTGGGGAGGAAAGGTCTGACCCCACCCAACCACCCGTTGGACCGACGATATTGTAGCGGTCGCAAGGAGTCGAAGAATGGAGGCAGTTCAGGACCGCTATTCTTGGCGTTGTTTGGGGGAGGCCTATGTTCAGCAGTGGTCGTAGACGGGCTGATGATGATTTCTTTTTGGGTGCTGATGATGCTGTGTGAAATATCCAGCATTACATTTAAAAAAAGTAAGGAGAGTAGACCCTTTAGAGAATTGCTAGAATTATTAAACCATTAGTTGATAGTATTGCACCAGATCTAGCTTTTATATTCAATGAATCTATTGATTGTGATGTATTTCTTAATCAAATGAAATGTAGTAAAATAATCCCACTGTTTAAATCGGGTAGTAGGTCTGACCCCACTAACTTTAGACCAATGTCAGTACTGCCTACATTCAGCAAAGTTCTTGATAAACTTATTTTACATAATTTAGTTAGACATTTCAATGGCAATGGCCTGCTACATGGTAAGCAATTCGGGTTTACTCGCGGCAGGTCAACTACTGATGCCGGTGGTGTTGAGTTAGTATCGCATATTTTTGATGCTTGGGAGAAGTCGCAAGATGCTGTAGGTGGTTTTTGCGATTTGTCAAAAGCATTCGATTGCGTACACCATAAAACATTACTCAGGAAACTACATCAATAAGGAATAAAATACACCTCTTTGGATCTTCTTACATCGTACTTTAGTGATAGGACACAAAGAGTTGACATTAATGGCAAACGGTCTTCGGGGTCTGTAGTTACAATGGGTGTACCACAAAGTTCTATCCTCGGTCCTTTCCTATTTTTAATATATTAATCCTGTCTCATCTTGTAAAGGATAATCATTAGATCGTATTGTTTGCTAATGATACGACATTAATTTATAAAATGAAACGACAAAACACTAACCATTTTCTTTACGAAACCAAAACGAAATGTATAAGATTTATTTGTACCTAATGTAAAACAAGTTATGGCTGTTGTAAACGTCAAAGGAGAAACGTTAGAAGTTATTTACAGTACCGTATTCTAATACTTTTAGACTAGTCTATTTCAGCTACTTAAATAATCATATATCTTATGGCATATTGCTGTGGGGGAACGCTGCAGATATAAACACCGTTTTTGTGCTGCAGACGAGGGCTGTTCGTGCAATATATAATATGAGTCCCAGAGAAACCAGTGTAAAATTCAGAGAAATAAACATAATGACTGGCAGTACCATGTAAATATATGCATTTATGAAAACTTGTTGTACACTCATAGGAATATCAATCGGTTCCCTAAAAATAGCAACATATGTACATAATTTAAATATTAGATATAAGAATAAACTCGCTGTGCCCACAACTAGGCTACACAAGATTAATGTATCTTTTAAACGGCAATGTAAACGCTTCTACAACCAAATACCAAAAAAAATTATCAGTTGAAAAAAAATATATGATAAATATATGAGTTGAAAAAATTATCAATAAATAAATTTAAACAAATTGTCAAACAAAATTTTGTAGTAAGCCTTTTTACAAGGGATGTCCTTGTAAAAAGGCTTACTACAAAATATCAGATTATCTACAGTGGATAAAAAAGCTTGGGACAAGTTTTGCTCCAACACGAAAACTAACAACCTAACAAGGTAAAGGTTTCTTGTTCGCTTCTTTACACTAACTTAAAAAGATTGAAGTAAACAAAAAATCAAAAAGATCACTTTGTTTCCTAGTTTTACTTATGTAATTTGAATTTTGTGCCATGTTCAATCAAGAGCCCTGTAAGGTCGAAAGGAAATAAAGCAAAAGTGCTTTATTCAAAGTGTTTCATTCAAAGGAATTTGAATGTTCTTAATGAGTATGTAATGAACTCGACAAACGTAGTGTGGTATTCCAGGTGGGATGACGACTGCTGGCAGATGCTGGATGAAACAAACTAAAGATAGGAAGAAAAGCGGCTTAATAGGGCTTTGAAGATAATAGTACCTAGTGGACAGGTATACGCTGTTGATGATGATGATGATGAAGCTGGATTAACAGCTTAGCTTGCATTCTACTGCCTCCTTTGGTGAGTCGCTTTGAAACAAAGCAATACCAGTCTTAGATATTAAAACCTCTCCACAAAGAAAGTCACCCTATATCATTTCTATGGTGGCATGGACTCATAGATTGACATTAACGATATCAAGAACCAACCTGATTTTACTTCAAACATAAAAAAAAACACACCCGACTTAACCTAAGTATTTTAAAAATAAATTAAAGCCAGCTTCACTCGGGATATTTTAATGATTCGCACATACAAACATTGATCATGAAAACATTTACACTATTTGCTCCTATGTATGTATGTTCAGTTAAATAAAGAAGATTCAATTCTGTCAACACATTGTAGGTAGGTAGTTAATTTTTTTTTTAATGTGAACAGGGTTTACCTAAAAAGTCTCAACTTGTTTATTAACGGGTGTGGCTGCCGGAAAAATAACAACCAACACACGACTATGATGTATTAATATTAAAACCTTGACTGCCACCGACGCACTCGCCATTCTTCGGCTGCTTGTAGTTCATTGATGCGCCCGTCCGCGCTATGGGTTGCATTGCTGAAGCTTAGCAGAGAACGTGCTAAAATGGCAAATGCCTTGTATTTAAGAACCTATTTCTACTATACGGAACTGCCAGGTGTTGTTTTATCACTTTGCATCAAAATGAGCACCTTTCTGGTACCTACCCTTCTTTAATTTGCATAAGAAACGATCTGTAAGTCCATACTCGCGTATATCATGGATGTCGCTGACACACTGACATACCTACGCAATGCTCCCTGCAAAGGGACGCAAGTTGAATGACCTGAAGGGTGCAACTTCCAATTATTCATAGCCATGCTTTCACGGGAAAAAAATCCCTTGATAGCAACCCCTTTAGTCAGATAAAAGAGGGTGATAAGACTTAGGCACTTATAAATATGATAACGCTACAGTGGGCGGTCAACATTTTCAAATACTCTGAATGGTTGAGTGACACATGTCAAAAGAATATGGTCATAACGTGTAAGCGACAATATATATTGATGTCACACAGCAAGGCTCGCTTCGCTCGCCTTGCTATGTGACGGGTGTCGAATTGCGGTTCGCTTCGCTCACCGCAATCCGTCCCACGGCACACGGAGCGCGGCTCGCTTCGCTCGCCTTGCTAAGTAACGGTAGTCGCATTGCGGTTTGCTTCGCTCACCGCAATACGACTCCGCTCGTGAGAGGAAGGAAATTTACACAGCAAGGCGAGCGAAGCGAGCCTTTTAATTTAACACACCACAAAATTTTGTGTAAATCAAGAAAACCTGTGCGTTTTGTGAACTGTCTTTACAAAGGTAATTTTATCAACGTTGTACTGTCATATAACTTAAACTAGAAGAGTTTAGTAAACTGTATGATGACGATGAGGTAGGTGACGCAGAAGCTGGCCACTATCCCGACCAGGCTGGCGTCCAGCGGGATCAGCTTGTACACGCGGAACTGGCAGCCGCGCACCTCCACGTAGCGGATGAACCGACGGATCTCATACACCGCTGTATCATCTGTTGACAAAATATCAGAATCATAATATTTTATGTTCCTGTTATTTCAAGATTCTTGATACGTTTACACATTACCTCTCTCCTGCATCAGTTTGTCATGAAGGACGTATTTAATTAGTTTTGCTTGAGAAGTTAGCATTCCGGCAATTATTGGTGGTACCAATGTTATCAAAAATGATGAAAAGATGAAGTAATATCGAAATGAAATTATGATGAAGTCCATCTAAAAACGAAACAAGAATACTGAGGTTAGTAATATATACTTACAAAAAGTTTTGATATGTAAATCGGCTGTATGAATGAATTGTATATCTGTATTTCTATACTATAATATTTTAGAGTATAAGTAATCATAACATTATTAATTTGTGTATTTTCCCTGTTTTCCTCAAAAGAAACGAATCAATCCTTAAATATCAAATACGTAGTACCTTATGTGAGTGGTACCGCCATTCTTCTAAAGTTAAATAAAAAGATACCATGATTTCAGGAATGTTACAACACAGGGATATTATTATCTGAAAATATAGTTTTGTATTGTACGGTGTTTGGTAGCTGGATGCAAAGCTTCAAGGAGAAGCTAGAATATACCATTTAGAACCATTTGAGCCCTGGTTGTCTAAGACGAAGTCTCATTAACGAATTTTTACGATATTTTACGATTATTTTGGTTTTAGGGAGAAAACCAAAATAATAATGGCCAGTAAAAACAATAAATAAACTGTTTTTTGTTTTATTTTATTAAAGTAAAGTGTAAGCAATCTAACAAGACATGTCCTAGCCATCTCTGACAAACATTTATTTTACAGACATTCAAAGTTCACAAAACTTTTGAAAGATTTAAGAAAACCGATTTGTCACGCCAGCGCCATTTTAAAATAAACGAAAGATGCTTAAAGGGTTTCGAAGATCGGAGATCGCCTGTACAGATAAAAAAAAACAGAAATGAAAAATAAAAAGTAAAATTTTTAGTACAAATTGTGATGTCAAAATTTTAAAAGAGACCTACAATGTCAAGTGGGGTATTAAATTAAAGGTATCTATTTGTACATTTCAAAACAGTTTTTGAAATTTCTGTAGGTTTCATACATTTTGAAATATTTTTAAAAAAGTCAAAAAATTACCCCCTCCCCCATCCATCTGAAATGTATGTAGCGTTAGTAGATATAGGTCTATATTTTACAGGAAAAATATAGAGAAGTCTGTAAGTAGACCTTTGAAAAATTATCAAAAGGGGGGGGGGGGATAATTTTCAAAACGG
Organism: Eupithecia inturbata; assembly: GCA_963662085.1. Lineage (NCBI taxonomy): Eukaryota > Metazoa > Arthropoda > Insecta > Lepidoptera > Geometridae > Eupithecia > Eupithecia inturbata. Next base: position 10,410,803 of record OY759196.1, read on the forward strand.
GGGGCTACCTCACCGAGTAGGGTATCAAATGAAAGGTACCGGTTTGTACATCTCAAAAGAGTTTTTTAAATTTCTGTAGGATTAATACTTTATCAAATATTTTGAAAAAACTTGAAAAAATACACATTTCCCCCTATCTCCGAAGTTTGCAAAGCGATCCATCTGCAATGTAGGTTCATTTTTTGCTATTCATCAACTAGCAAAGTTTCTAACCAGTACAAACCCTCGGCGCGCGAGTCACACTCGCACTTGACGGATCTTGTTTTTGTTCAAACCCTATTGAAAACTCTGGTTATTGCTCTTACTTTTGAGGTATATTTTACGAGGATAGTTTCTTCTTTCAATTATAGCTTATCATTGAAATTAGGGCCAAAATGAGGGAGAAATATTTCAATTTGTAGGCTGACAAAATATACAACATTTTCGTTTGAAATCACTTATTTTGGATGTTCAATATGACTGCCGCGGTTCCTAACACCAGCACGGGGTGCTGCACGCAGGTCTCAGACAACCAAGGTTCAAATGGTTCTGAAAGGTATATTCTAGCTTCTTGATGCTTTGCACCTTGCTTGTATTACACACGTAAAATATTATGTTACAATTCTACGCAAAACCTTCTCTGATAAGATTCAACAACAAATAAATTATTACAATGAATTATTACAAAAAATATTTTACATGCTAATATTTTGAGGAAAGGAAATTAACGCCTGGAATTCTGAATCCAATAAACAGGGACTGGTTAAGTCGACCTAGATCCTTGAGGGGATTGTAGTTTCTGCCATTACTGACTGATTTGACTATGAAACACCATTATGGCGTATGGTGTTTCATATGTTTTATAACTTATCCGTTTTTGAGATATTGGGCAATAAAGATCTATTTAATTGCCCAAAAAAACTACATATTTACAACCTTTTTGGAATTTGCTAGATGCACAAATTACACTATAATTAATTAGAGTTTTAGTTTTTTAACGATTTTTGTGTGGTAAATAACTTGCTTCTTTATTTTTCAACACCAAAATTGCTGGTAAATATAATATATAAACTGGGTTGGTAGATGACTGATAGTTAAAAAAGATTTTTCTTTGATGAATACTCAAAAAAAAGCTTTGTTAGCTATGTTGCAGATGAACGGAAAATTATCTACGTTTCTTCAGCTATCCAATATGGTATAAAAGTCTAGAGTATTCTCAGAGTTTATAGGAAAAACTTGTAGATTTAATGGTCACAGATAAAAATAGTGATATGTTTATCGGTAATGGTGTTTCATAGTCAACACAGTCAGTATTGTTGAAAACTACAACCCCCAATTTGACCTAGGTCGATTTAACCAGCCAACTAACCCATACCCAACCCATATTTTAACCCATATTTTATTATTTTAAATTAGCTTCTAGTCTTTAGCCCGCGAATTCAAAAAGCCCATCAGGTACTTAAGTCGGATTATGTCTACATGTAAGCCAATTTCTACCTGATATCATATACATATATATTCTGGTATATGGTAAGAAAAATATTCAGATCGTCACTCACTCAGACACAGCCGTATTTTTACTTACCGTTGGGTCATAGGCTTTTTTATATTTTTCAATTGTGTCAACATACAGTTTATATACATACTGATAAGATGAAAAATCAGATTCAGCCTTTTTTAATATGATGATAAATTGCTTGAAACGTCTATAAACAGCATAGTACATAGATGCATAGGTTAAAATTAATAGTTCTGAACTGCTTGCCATACCATAAACCGATACTAAAAACGCAATTTCAAAGTTATAATTAGAAATAATGTAAAAAGTTATTCTTGAACATATTTTAAAGCATATCCATGCCAAACTTGAACAAAATATTTTTAATTCTATGTTTAATAACGTGCTATTAAATCCACTGCTCATATCAATTACAAAAAGTTCTTCGAGCATATTATAGAAACAATTGTCGTGTTTTATAAATGTTAGATGCAAGATAAATAAATTATATCTTGTTACAATTATAAAAAACCACGAGAACACAAAGACATCATTGTTACAATTTGTATTGCTGTATAAAAATGAGGTAACACTCCATATAACGCAAATAATTAAGGAATAAAGTTTAACTAATTTTACTGGCACTAATTTAAACCTAAAAAAACCATGGTTCAACCCTCCAAAAAAAAATGTTAGTTGATAAAATATACTTAATACTGTGAATACTTTCTTTTTTTTTAAAGAGGCGTTTTGTTCCATATTTGGATTGATCGGCATGATTTTGAACCTCATGTGAAAGTTATTCGATTATATTTGAATATTGATGATATCAACTTCAATCTATTTGAAACCGAAGAAGGTCCTACTATAGGATAAATAGTTTTATTAATTTATATTTCGTTTATTAAGTATACACTTTATTTTGATTATACTTTTTAAGGTTCCCATTGTATCAAAAACGCCCAAAGCGCTAGTTTGTTCGAATGTTTTAACGTGTTGTTTTTTTTTTGGATTTGTAGTGTATGCTAATACTACTAGTGTGTTTGTTCCCTGAGGGAATCCCTCTTCAAATCAAATCACGTCTTTTTACGTGGGTTTGACGTTTCAAGTGTTTCTATGTGGTTGACTAACACTCTTCATTACCTTCGTTCATCAAAATGACTAAAGCAATAAAAAATAAATAAAATGCCTAGTGCGAGTCGACTAGCACACGAAGGGTTCCGTACCGGAAAAAATTAGGCAACTTTCTAACAGAACATAAAGTTTTCACTTGTTCGTAGACCCCTTTAAATTTTCAACTATATTATGGTTTGTAGTAAGTATTTGTTGTTATTAAAGTTGAAGCGTTACTTATTTATAGAAAGTTTTGACAAACAATGAGCAAAAATAGCCAAAAAACACGTTTTCTGTAAAGAAGCCCCCTTTTATGTGCATATTTATTTGAGTTTTATTATTTGCTGATAAAGCGGCAAGAGAAATACACATTATTTAAAAATTTCAACTGTCTACTTCTTACGATTCATGAGATCTGACAGAAGGTTGGACGTCCGTCCGTCAGAAAAAAATAAGATCATGTCCGGGACGGACAGACGTCCGTCCCGGACATGATCTTATTTTTTCCTTTTTTTCTATGTTAATATACCTATGTACCTAGATAATAAGACTTCTTTTAATGTAATGTTATGAAAGTTATGATTATGTATTTGGTATTTCTAAGTGTTTTGTTTATGGGTAAAATAAATTATCTCTCTCTCTCTCTCTCAGACAGCGGAGGCTTACGCTCCGTTTTCACTCTTCGGGTAGGGAACCCTAAAAAAGTTAGATATCTATATATAATAGATATATAAATGAATAAACCTTCGTCTCTATCTATCTGTTCTTTTCACAACCAAACGGCTGAATTAAATTTGACAAAGGAATAGATTGTATCCTGAAGAAGGGCGAAATTTCACTTCATATCTGAGACAAACGTGTACAAAACAGTGGGCAGAAGCTAGAAAAATAATAAAGTTAATCAGTGAAGTAAAAAATTATAAAGAATAATATTCAACATTTAATTTTATTGACAATAACGTAAGTAAATTTTTAATGACCTACTGAGTTAGTCATTTTTTTCATGTAAGCTAGTGTTCATTAGGAATCATTTAGGTACCCACTTTTTGTAAATTGTATACAAATAATTTGTCTAAGTACCTCTACTAACAAATACTAGTAGAGTTTAGTAAACTGTATATTGACGATGAGGTAGGTGACGCAGAAGCTGGCCACCATCCCGACCAGGCTGGCGTCCAGCGGGATCAGCTTGTACAAGCGGAACTGGCAGCCGCGCGCCTCTACGTAGCGGATGAACTGACGGATCTCATACACCGCTGTATCATCTATAAAAAAAACAAAACAATAGCCTTGTCTTCTTTTTATTCAGTAGACTAAGTTTACGTGATTCACGTGGATCACGTGTGTACAACTTCGCGCCGCGCCTTACTGCTACACTCGGACAGGACGGACGGTGACACCGCTGTGTTTGTTGTGTGCGTAACTGCCTACCGTGTGTACAAATTTATACTTATTGCTATTTTTAGAGAACCATAGTGTGTGATAAACCTAACATACAATACAATACAATTATCATAGGATTTAAGATACTACTAACCAATAACATATAATCTCTTTGACAATAAACTATATCTATCTATCTACTACTGATCATTACTGTATACATGTATACAGGTACTCCTTCTCCGTATTTTACCTCTTTTCTGCATTATCTTGTCATGAAGGGTATGTTTAATAAATTTTGCTTGAGATGATAATATTTCAGCAAAAATGGCGGGTATCAATGTTATCAATTATCAAATATCGGGTATCAAAGTTATAAACTGATAAACAAATATTGAAATGACAATGCGTCCATCATAAAAATAAAAAAATACGGTCATATTCTAAAAAATCTAAAATATTTCTCATCAATATTTTATAGATTGGTTTTAGGTTTTAGGTTTTAGGTATGTGTGACCTATGTTTATGATCAGGGGTCGGAATAGGTAGAGTTTAAGTACCAAATGACGTCATATACGCTACTACGCTAGTTTAATATGGATATGCCTTTTAATCTCGGGATTGATATAGTATCAATCCCGATAATCTGCTAAAACTTATTTACGTACTTCGAACTCGAAACATTACTTTCATTCAAAAAATATATTTAGGAATATTAATATTATAAAATAATATAAAAGTAATTGATTCCTGCCCGGTAAGTCAGAAAGCAATTATTGTTTCTCAAGACAGTGTGTAGACCGCGTAAATTTTATTTATTTCCATTTCTATTGTCCAAATTTCTACCGCTACAAGGTGGGGTGCGGGGTGGACGTTGCGGGGTGCGGGATGAGGGGATGGTTCGAAGAGAGGATGGATATACATTTTTGTTCACTCGTCTGTTTCGGTGCGTTGAGTGTGCGTGCGTTTAGTTTTGGTATTGGATTTTTATATTTTTGACCTTGGCTTACGTTTTTTGGATTGAACATGCATAACTTGACGATTTTGGCTATGTTTATTGGACTGGGATTTTACATTTGATAGTTGTGTTGTGAACAAAACTAAACACACATGATATTGCTCCTGTATTTTAATTCAGTTTTAAGATACCTACACATAAGGTGAGTTTCAATAACTTTATTATTTGTATTATATTGACTACATATTAAATTTCTATTTAAATGTATATTCCACATAAAATCTTAATCCAGTCTAGTGCTAGTCTTTTCCAGTTAGTTCACTGGATTCCCGCTATGGACGGGTTTTAAAATACCTAACAAAAAGTGTATGCTCTGAATCAGATTCTTGGACTGTCGAAAAGAAAAAGCTTAGGTTAAAATATCACATCTTATAATTATTTAAAACCTTGTGTTGATGCTAGCAAACAGTATTAGTTTTAGTCCATACATACCTTATACATTTTATATAAGGTAACTTAAAATCCGTGCATATCAGGAATTGAGCATAGCGTAACTAACTGGTCTTTCCTCTCCTTGATCTCTAGTTACATCGTTTAAACTATATTAAATTAAAAAACTTTGTGTTCACGAATTTTTTTTTTTATTCTTGGTATACCATTTCCACGACAAAAAGAAAACTGCTCTATTTTGTTCGCGCCATTATGGAACACGCCTGACCAAAACCTACAACCTCCCACCTCCCCCGGCCCTGGTCTAATCTCGGTTTAAAGAATCTTTATTTTTCAAAGAACACAAACAGTTTACTTAAATGAGAAAAACAAGACATATTACTTATACTAAGTACTTAAAAGTAACATTTTACATTATACGAGATAAGCACGAGTGTGCTTACCTCGTATCTAAAATTACAATTTTTATGTAAAATATCTTCTCCAAAATATCTTACTAATTTAACATAATTAAAGTTTGGGGCCAACTACTGGAGGAAGGCCAGGTGTTTTACGCTACTTAATTTGTGTTTAACACAAAAAAATGTTTTAGAAGAGAATAAAATCAATCCCTGAAAATTAGAAAACATTTAATCAATACCCAATCCAGGGATTAAAAAGGCGTATCCATGTTATGTTATCCTAGGTATTTTTCGTCATTAGGTACTTAAAAACTCTACCTATTCCGACCCCTGTTTATGATACTCATAATAAATATCAACAATCAAATATTATAGGTTATGTTACTCTGGTACTAACCTTCATAGTGTGGTATCGCCACTCGACTAAAGTGAAGTAAACAGACAGCCTTAATTTTAGTGAGCGTAAATATTAATTCTCTGACATTCTTTAATTTTATTGTTTCTTGTTGTATATTATGTGTTAATTTCTGTAATCATATTTAATTAATGTAATTGGTTGTGTATTTCGTGTTAATTAAATTAAATAAAAAAAAAAAAAATAAAAAAAAAAAAAATATATTAAAATACAATTAAATAATAAGCTACCAATTAAGATTACGAACATTGACAACTTTGAACATTTTAAAAACTTAATCAAGCATTTCTTTGAAAGCCATGCATTCTACAGCATCAGGGAATTTATGAGTACTAATATATTACAATCAATAATAAATTAATCCTTTCTTTAAATAATATGAAAACATGACATTGAACTTTACATATGATCTGGAATTATTTGAAATGTGTATTTTAATTAGAAATATGATTTAAACGATTTATTTAAGTATAGTTTTGTCTTTTCAAATTGTACAATTACTAACTTGCCTTGTATAGCTTGTTTAACCTGTGTAAATAAATAAATACAATAACAAAAAAAAAATATATTAGGAATGTTACAACACAGTGATATTATTATCTAAAATAAATATATTCAATATTTTGCAAGTTATTAAAAATAAACAAAACGGAGAACCTAGTTTTGAATATTAAACAATGTACTAGTGCGTATTTTTACTAACCGTTAGATCTAAAGCATTTTAGGGTTCCATACCCGAAGGGTGAAAACGGAACTAAGCCTCCGCTATCCGTCCGTCTGTCCGTCATGCCATACCATTTATACAAAAAGTTGGCGGCAGTAGTTTAATTAACCATAAATAAGGTGTGTCTTGTGAATATAGTCCACACCATACCACACCAGTGACTTTCCTTGACCACCAACCAAACACCATACCAATTACCAATCTCAAAGGGCAGTTTGGGGATCAGCCAGCACCATCTACCATCTATCGCAACCCCCAACGACACCCCTTTTCATGGTCCTTCGAGCCGGATCAGCCATATAATTAACGTAAAAATACCGAACTACGAAACTAACCAAGAAGAGAGCCTACACTCATCCTTTACGAGTTTAGGAGAGTCCATCGAAAAACTAAAGAATAGTCAAGGAAATCTCTTACCATAACATCCACCACTACGCCATGAGCTACATCATTTTAGCGGGCGTAGTGAGCGCTGTAATAGCATGGATTTGGAGGAGTGGACGTTGCTGCCGACGGAGACCTGCTGCGGGGCGCGGCGGCGAGGGTCGCTGCACGCAGGACGCCGAGGCGGCGACCCCGCCGACTTCCAGACCTCGGCGTCGACGCGGAAGTCACCGTCAACAGAAGTTTGCTGAAACTTCCGCTCTGCCGAGGCCCACCAGTGCACCACCACCACCAACAGTTGAAGTTATTATTGCTAGTGAGTTAAATAGGCGCCCAGGGGACCATCTACCTCGCTGCCAAATTTCACCAAGATCCGTTCAGCCGTTCTTGAGTTATAAATAGTGTAACTAACACGACTTTCTTTTATATATATAGATAACTAGCTGCTGCCCGCGGCTTCGCACGCTTTATTCCGGAATAAAAGGTAGCCTATGTCCCGCCCCGGGATACCATCTACCTCGCTGCCAAATTTCACCAAGATCCGTTCAGCCGTTCTTGAGTTATAAATAGTGTAACTAACACGACTTTCTTTTATATATATAGATAACTAGCTGCTGCCCGCGGCTTCGCACGCTTTATTCCGGAATAAAAGGTAGCCTATGTCCCGCCCCGGGATACCATCTACCTCGCTGCCAAATTTCACCGAGATCCGTTCAGCCGTTCTTGAGTTATAAATAGTGTAACTAACACGACTTTCTTTTATATATATAGAAGATATATAATATATAGACAGAAGATAAGAAGATATTCATCTATGTCTCGGACGAACGAAATCACCCCTCCCTTACTTTCTCTGATCGAAGGTCTATGTTCACTGGCGACATCTAGTTATAATTCAAGTCTAATTTACTTTGATTACACCTGGATGAAACTGTAACTGACCGTACCTCATACCATTTATCTTGTTTTGGGATTCGTTTATGAGTGGTATTCGTTAGGAATAGAATTAAATAAGGACAATAAACAAATATCATTTGGTATTACTTTTTTGGTATTAGAAAGGAATTGATCAAACTGTTTACGCCCTTTGCCATGGAAACCATTATTTAGGTGATAAAGAAATTATCATCTAAGAATTTTTACAAACCTACGTTTTATGGCACACATAGCAATTCCTCGAGAATCAAACTTATACCTCAAAATCGATTTGTATACAACAACGAAAGAATAATCAAAAACTATTAACAATTGCCGCAGATATCACCAAAACTGTTGTAGCTAGTCGTGATTCTCCAAAAATATTATGTTGCTTTTTAAGTTTAACGGGATAAATACTAATCCCTCGGAAATATTTTTTTTTAATCTTTCGGGATCATTCTCTATACAATAGTGAAAGAATCAGTAAAATCGGTTACCCATAGGCGGAGATATCATATCATGTAACATACATACATAAAAAAAACATACAGACGAACTGAGAACCTCCTCCTTTTTGAAGACAGTTAATAAAAGATATGTCATCCAACAACACCTGTGCATTAGCTAGCGCGTAGGTACAAGTACTACCAAGGTGGGATAGTGGAATAAGAAAAAAAGGTGAGGGGGGATTCTGGACTTTTTAAAATTAAGTTTCCAATTTTCTTCTTGAACCAATTTTCTCAAGGGGGAAAAATAGAATCAGTAAAAATATTGAGGGGGGAATTCTTGACTTTAAAAAATTAAGTTGCCAATTTTCTTCTTGAACAAATTTTCTCAAGGGGGAAAAATAGAATCAGTAAAAATATTGAGGGGGAATTCTTGACTTTAAAAAATTAAGTTGCCAATTTTCCCCCTTAAGGGAGATCTGTCAAAGGGGAAAACTGGAATAAGCCAGCTTCAGCACATTATTGTCTAGGCACGAAATGATGTTTCTAACACAAGAGATACCTAAACAAGCAAGTAGATTGCTGTTCTTCCAGCTTAAAAGCATGCATTTATCTCGGAAACAACGGAGAGCATTAAAAAGAGCAAAAACGGGAAAATATGAAGCTTCTAAGAGGCATAACATAAGATGATGTAATGACGGAACTAATTCAAAATGTATTACAGACTCCGGCAGAGTCGTAGCGAAAAGCAAGTGGCGCCAATTTGAAATGTATCACGTGTCTTGAAATCTGTAAGTACGTTGTTGTATGTTTTGTGTAGTAAATTTTTGTAAGACGTATAAAATATTATTTTTGTATTGTGACATCTATCACAATTTATTGCAGTTATGAAGAGCAAAACTCCCCTTATTCGAGGATTCAACAGTTCTCGATTGAACTTTTTGCAAGCTGAATTACTAAAAAATCTACCCGGAATACCGAAATAAATTATTTATTTATTTTCTTAGTAACTTACACGATTAAAAGAAACCAATTACAGTAGTAACTTAAGATTAAAAATTATATAAAATAAAATGAAAATAACTGTACACCTATAAAAGACTATCAAATAAATTAATTGAAATTAATAATTATTGGAATTAATTAAATAAGGCAATACAATTATTTAAATAATATAAACAACACAAAACAGGAAACCTTTCATTCATAACTTTCGCAAAACCTCAGGCACACCAACATTATATTAATAATAAATAATAATAATAATAATTCTTTATTCCAGACACAATGTACAAAAAAATAGATGTTAAATGTTAAACCTAAATACATAAGTACAAAGATTGGTACATAAAAATAGTCTTATATTCTTCCATTCATCTGAGAAGATAATCACTTCTTGACCAGAACCCAGACTGGGTTCTGGTCAAGAAGTCGGTTGAGAGCGGCGAGGGTGCGAGGCAGTGGAGATCAATTAGTTGCCCTTCCGCGATCGCGTTGAGGCTCAACGCGATTTTCTTTTGTTTTATTTCACTAGAACCGCGCTGCCCATTCCCGTACCTCGACAAACTTCTAAAAGTTAGTAATAATAATGTCCAATATACGGGTATTATAATAAAAACAAATTAGAACGAGTATTTACAATTAAAACAATTAAGCTAACTGCATACTTTTGCAAACAATCTACAGGTAGCTCTACTGATCCATATCAATACCAGTGTTAGTTATGTGTGTTGGACGTTGATTGTTCAACAATCGGTATAGGCAATTAATTGAATTGCGCCGCGCCGTTTTGCAATCGGGTTAGCATTTGTACAAACGGGCTGATTCTACGACCTGGCGGCGACGTATACAATACACACACAGACAATGCGACTTATCAATTCTGTTTTTCGGATGGTTCATACCTACTCGTTATTGTTCATACAAATTCTGGAATTATATTCCAATTTTTTTACTCTAAGCTGAAGCTGTAGTAAGATCAAGCGCTAAGTTTAAGAGGATAATTAGACTCGCTCGAAAGAGAAGCAATTACGTTGCTAGAGGTAATTTATACATATTATTGAGATAGGTAAGGGCTATTACGTTTGTACGGTAATAAAACAAATCTTTTATAGCAGACGTTATTTTTAGGGGATCAAATGAAGCCTATAAGTAAGGCAATCTAAGTCTAGAACAACATCTAAGCAAAATTCCACCCCGATCCGTTCAGTTGTTTGGCCTGAAGAGAAAACAAACATACAAAAATTTGCTCTTATAATATTGGTTTGATCTTTGGTTAGTTCAGTGTGAGGTTTCGTCATCCATCTGGCAGGGGTCATGGTAGTGGTTCAACCAAGTCGAGTTGATGGCTGCCACCGGGGGAACTCTTTTCTCGAACCATTTCAAAACATTTTCCAGCTATCGATTTTTTTATTGGCCTTTTTTAACAAAGAAAATTTTAATCAAATAATAAAATCAAATTAGAATTAGAACATACATAAATTGAAATAATTAAGCTAACTGCAGACTGTAGCAAACAATCTACAGGTAGCTCAACTGATCCATATCATACCAGTCGGAAGCGTCCCCAAACGCTGGCTGCGTTGCCCCGCTGTATGGCAATACTGATGCGCTGCGCCAGATACCCACCAGCTTTCGGGTCACGCGTCGCGTCGACCAGACGCACAGATACCTTTTAAAAAACCCGGAGAGCCTCGGTACCCTACGAACCTAGGGTCTCGACCCCAAAGGGAGCAAATATGTAGGCTCTGTCGAGCTGCATATTTGCGTCTCTTGAGATCCTCGGCCAAATCTGCCGTATTGTTTTAACTAATTAATCGTATTTCTTAATAAGGTATCAAAGTGGTTCGTTACTACCATAAACTACTACAAAATCTTCCTAACCAAAGCCGTGCGATAAACTAGTAGAGTTTAGTAAACTGTATGATGACGATGAGGTAGGTGACGCAGAAGCTGGCCACCATCCCGACCAGGCTGGCGTCCAGCGGGATCAGCTTGTACACGCGGAACTGGCAGCCGCGCGCCTCCACGTAGCGGATGAACCGACGGATCTCATACACCGCTGTATCATCTATAAATAAATAACAAAAGCAATATTTTTCTTTATATTATTATGGAGGTAACTGTTACTGACTGGTCAGTTCTATTATTCCATACTTGTTTATGCCCGCGGCTTCGCACGCGTTGTTTTTATGAGAACGTTTAAAGGTTATTTCTATCCAATGGGAACTGATTTATGGGATAAAAAGTAACCTATGTTTACTTTTTATTCCTGATACTGATTCCAGGCTCAGAGCTACATCTATGAAAAATTTCAGCCTATCGGTTAAAGGATGACTCACGCTAGACCGTGTCGGGTCCGAGCCGAGTGTCGGCCGTAGCACAGTCAACTAATATTACATATATTTTGTATGGACACACTCACGCTATACCGAGCGGCAACCGAGTGACGGCCGAGCAACGGAAAACGGTCGGAAACAACTCGGTCCCGGCTTGGCTCGGCTATCGGCCCGTTATGAATGGCCGGCTATGAATAGCTGCGTTCGAGCAGTCGTTGTTTGTGTAGGGAGGTCGAGGCCCGCCTTTGTAATAACAGGCTTGGGACCGGCTCGGAGACCGTACTACGGCCGAAACTCTGCTCGGACCCTACACGGTCTAGAGTGAGTTTGCACGGAACCGGCTCGGTGACCGTGCTACGGCCGACACTCGGCTCGGACCCCACACATTCTAGCGTGAGTCATCCGTTATGGCGTGAAGAGGTAACAACAATACATCCATCATAAAACAACAAAACACATCTAAAAACATCCAATCTTTCGCGTTTATAATACTAGTGTGAAATGTGATTTTACCTCTTTCCTGCATTAGCTTGTCATGAAGAACGTATTTAATTAATTTTGTTTGAGATGATAACATTTCGGCAAAAATAGCTGGAATCAATGTTACCACTAGTGATAAACAGATGAATATGTATTCAAATAACAACGCGATGGCGTCCATCTATAAAGGAAACAATAAGGTAAGTCAAATAGGTATTAACAAGATACAAGCAATCAATAAATGAATTTAATTGTACATAACAATAACAGATTTATATGATTATTAATTTATCATAGCATAAAATATGTACCTACCTATATCATATATTTCAGATAATAAAGGAATAAAACAATTACAATAAATATAAATATAACTTTATAAAATATAAATCCATACTAATATTATAAATTCGAAAGTAACTCTGTCTGTCTCTCTTTTTCCTTTTCACGCCTAAACGGCTGAACGGATCAAATTGAAATTTGGCAGGGAGGTAAATGATATCCCGGGGACGGACAAAGGTTACTTGAAAAGAACTTGGACGGAAGCTAGTAATAAATAAAGTCGTCATTATAATACTAATTTAAGACTTTTTGTGCTGATTCATAGACCACCCATAGCCCAAACCAGTACGAAAGAGAGCACTAAAAAAAATTTTTGAAAATTCACACCCTTATGAGGTTCACAATAGGGGTTGAAAGTTTATACGAAAATGTATTCCAGTAACCGTCTTTGTATTTCAATACAAAAAAAACTTTATTGTACACCAACAAAAATACAATACAAAAGACATTACATAAGACACAAGTGCAATGGGTGGCCTTATCGCTTAGACGCGATCTCTTCCAGGCAACCTTTGGATGGAAAGAATTATGTGAATTTAAGAAAGGCAGGGGGTGTACCAAAGATATTTAATTATAAATAAATATTGACAACATTTTAAATACCTAAAAACAAGAACAATTAAATATAACAAATACCTTACTATATATATATATATTCATACATAGGTACATATATGAATAACAAATATATACTACATAAATACCTGAATAGATAGTACCAATATTCACTTTTCTAACAGGACCAGGAACAGGATTTCAGTAATTGTTAGCAATATACCTACACAATTGTACATGTAGGTTCCTCTTACTACATGTACAACTGTGACAATTATATGTAGGTTCCTCTTACTACATGTACAACTGTGACAATTATATGTAGGTTCCTCTTACTACATGTACAACTGTGACAATTATATGTAGGTTCCTCTTACTACATGTACAACTGTGACAATTATATGTAGGTTCCTCTTACTACATGTACAACTGTGACAATTATATGTAGGTTCCTCTTACTACATGTACAACTGTGACAATTATATGTAGGTTCCTCTTACTACATGTACAATTGTGACAATCACATGTAGGTTCGTAAACAATCAAACCATGATTCATCGTTGATATTTTTCTGATAAAAGGTTTGGCACCACTTAGTTTGTCAAAACATTACTTTTAAGTTTTAGTTAGAGTTCAAAGTATTTAAACAAAATCGAAGTTGATTTGAAAGAGTGAATGTTAGAGCTTCAACCATACTGCGAGCTGAGCGCGGGCGCGAGCGCGGACGCGAATTATCAAACATACTCGTATGAAACTTTGCCGTTTGCGTTCATTCTGAAGTGACTAAGGACTAGCATAACGGGCTTGAGCGAGTTAGCACGCGTAATTTTCAAACGTTCCTATCCGCCCGTTAGTTTTCACATTTTTATTAAAGTGCAGGCGGTGACTCCAAAAATTCAAAAACTTGTAAGGTGCTAATTAACAGATAAAAAAAGCAAAGCAAAGCAGAAAAAAGATCCGTCAAGTGCGAGTGTGACTCGCGCGCCGAGGGTTTCGAACGCTTGTCAAGTGTACCAATATGTACTCTAAGTATTAGTTAGAGACTTTGCTATTTGAATACCAAAATATTAAAGGTACCTACATTTCAGATGTATCGGTTTGCAAACTTCGGAGTATACAGGGTAATAGTAAAATCTTCGAGTTTCTTCTAAATATGTAACAGCTAGTAATAAATAATATAATTAAGGTTAAATTAATCGAGCGGGAACATTTACGAACCTTCATTGTGTGGTACCTCCATTCTATCAAAGTGAAGTAAACAGACAGCACTATATCAGGAATGTTACAAAACAATGCTATTATTATCTGAAATGATTTATAAAATATATTTTGTAAGTTGTTAAAAATAAACAAATAGGACAGCCTAGTTTTGAATACTGCGTTGTTGTGCGTATTTTTACTTACCGTTAAGTCAAAGCTCTTTTTATATTTTTCAATTGTGTTAACATATAGGCTATACACAAACTGCTGAGTTGAAAAATTTGATTCAGTTGTTTCTAATATGGTAACAAATAGCTTCATTCGACTATAAATTGCGTAGAACATAAATGCATAGGTTAATATAAATAGATCTGAACTTATTGCCATCACAAAAGTATATAAGAATCTGATGAATGGTGAGCACCATCCCGTACCAGAGCAATATATTGCGTTTGCAACTATTTTAACACAAATCCATCCAGAACAATAATGCAATACTTTCATTTCTACGTCAGATGCGACAATGCCACTTTTTGAATCAATCAGATAAAGTTCTTCTAACAGATTAAAAAACAAATTATTTTTGCTCAAAAATATAAGATGTACGATGTATAAATCGTATTTAGTTAAAACCGAAAATGCCCATGAGTACCGCAATAAACTATCAAGATAAATAATATTGCTTAACATTCCTACATTAAGAACAACACAAACAACAAAAGAATACACTTTGACTACTTTCACAGGCACAATTTTATATCTAAAAAAGCCGTGGTTCATGCCTCCTAAAATAAATAACATTTGGTAAAATACATTCATTATAGGGAACACTTTATTTTTCTTTAAAAAGGCATAGTTTGGACTGACAAGCATGGTTTTGAATTTATTATGACGAATTTATTTATTCCCATTTGTATGCCTTCAGTGATGCTCCACGGTTTTTGAGACTATCAACCAAATATCACTTACTTGGTTAATTCGTTATAGAGTAGCTTCAACATTATGCTGATTAAAATTTATAGGGTTCCGTTCTGAGTCCCAATCAACGAAATTCTGTAATTATGGTCTATGAAGATTTTGACGTAATCGTCTATGTTCTTTCTCAGGCCCTTTTAGCCGTTAAGTCAGGAAAAGTGTGGTTTCGATTTTCATGTTGTATGCAATAAAGAGAATATAGAGAGTAATATAGAGCTGTTTCGAAAAGAAAGAAGGTAATATTTGGAAAACAGAATTTTCTGCTTTCTTTGAAATGTTTTAACACGACATAGTCGTCGGTTGCTCAGCCATTGTTCAATAATCCAACATCAACAGCGTAGCTTAGCAACGTAGCTGAATTAATAATATTACAAAATTATATCAGCATCAGCCTTAACTTGTGCACTAATGGACATACCTAGGCCTCCCCAATAAGTGCCATAGCGACATTCTTCAGAGTTGCGCACCCTGCATGCAAAAACACTGAACGGAACCGGTGGAAATATGCAAACCTACATACATATCCCGCCTTGCCGTGTCGTGTGGTGCCGGCCTAGAATTTGCACCACCCCAACACTTCCCGTGGGTGTCAGAAAAATATAATCATCCCATGTGTCTGGCTTTTGTGGACTATGAGAAGGCTTTTGATTCGGTTGAATCCTGGGCTGTTCTGGAATCCTTAAAGCGATGCTAAGTAGAGTATCGTTATATCGAGGTGTTGAGATGTCTCTACGAAGCCACCACCATGAGTATCCAAGTACAGGCCCAGCAGTTTAAACCCGTTCAATTGCGCAGAGGAGTGAGACAGTGAGATGTCATATCACCAAAACTGTTCACAAGCGCATTGGAGGATATGTTTAAGATGCTGGACTGGAAGGAATGGTTGGAGGGGCATTAACATAAACGGCAACTACATCTCACACCTACGATTCGCAGATGACATAGTCTTAATGTCGGAGTCACTAGAGGAGCTGCACCAGATGCTGGACGGCCTAGCTTCAGCCTTTCGATGTATCGATCTTGGCATCAATTTGGATAAAACCAAAGTCATGATTAATAGCCACGTTGATCCAAGACCGGTGGTCGTACATAGCCACCTTCTCGAAACTGTTTCCGAGTATACTTACCTTGGGCAGATTATACGGTTGGGTAAAACTAACTTCGAGAAGGAAGCCAAGAGGAGGATCCAGCTAGGCTGGGCAGCGTTTGGAAAACTACGTCGAGTCTTCTCGTCAACCATACCGCAATGCTTGAAAACGAAAGTTTTCAACCAGTGCGTCCTACCCGTCATGACCTACGGAGCTGAGACGTGGACACTCACGGTAGGACTGGTCCACCAGTCGCTCAGCGAGCTATGGAAAGAGCTATGCTCGGAGTTTCTCTAAAGGATAGGATTCGTAATGAATACATCCGACAGAGAACCAAAGTTATTGACATAGCTCGAAGAATTAGCAGGCTGAAGTGGCAGTGGGCCGGCCATATCTCGAGAAGAACCGACAACCGCTGGGGTAAAAGTATTCTTGAGTGGAGACCGCAAATTAATCTTTTATAGCAAGTGTTTCAAAATATCTTCTTTCTGCTCAAGCGCAACTTGATTTTTCAAGCGCATTTTTCCAGGATCAAATGAAGTATGCCAATCTAGGTCAAGACTCCCAAACTCTTTTTTCTCATAGACTACTTTCAAAATTTTACTGGTTTCGGTGGACCCCCTGCTGCTTCATTTCTACCATATTCCTTTATCTCGTCAAAAAATGTGAATTAAATCTAACGATGAAAATTGGTGTAACGGCTGAGTTCCAATTCCAACCCGGAATAGTAAACAGAAAAAGACAAATATTCTAATTTCTTGTGTTATATATATTAAAATAATATGATGACAGACTTATGAGAATTAAAATTAAACATTAATAACGTACCGTAACTTCAACAATGCAAATTAAATCAACAATAAAATATAGTCATAACTTTAATAGGAGGGATGTACTTGATGGATTGACAGCAAATTATCAATATTTGGCTTTAGTTTTGTAAGAAATAAACGCAAATCTCCCCGTTCTGTGATGTTCAATCTGCTCCTTTTTTTTGTTATTTGGTTTGTAACGACACTAAATCTTTTTTCAACAAGATTTCACGAAGGAATCGCTATTAAAAGTTTTCTTGCAATTTCCCACAGCCCAGGATATTTTTCAGGTACTTCTGCCTGCAGCCAAAATGTTTGATAGCCTATTTTAAATTTCTCTTTCAGCTCCTCATTGGTGCTAAGCTTGAGTGGCTCTTCTGGTAATACCACATTCGCCACTTCCGATACATTAAATGGATTTCTGATCCATGGTGGTATTTCCATCGACAGACAGAATATCTTAACATCTATTTTTGAAGTCATCATGAAGGACATTTAAATGTTGAACGTATGTATGTATGTCTGAATATCCCCGTAGATAAAGCCAAGCCAATATTTGTGTTCTTTACTATCGAAATCTATTCGTGCCCCCCTCCCCCCCCACTTACACCTTGTGAACCTTTTTTTTTACACGCCACCGTAGAACCCCTTCGGGTTGTCCGTGGACCCCGAGGGTTTTCAAAAGGTAAGCAAAATTCCATCCCGATCCGTTTAGTTGTTTAGCTTGACGAGGAAACAAACATAAAAAATTGCGCTTATAATAATTCTTTGATCTTTGGTTAGTTCAGTGTAAGATTTCGTCGTCCATCAGGCAGGGGTCATGATAGTGGTTCAGCCAAGTCGAGTAGATGGCTGCCACCGGGGGAACTCTTTTCTTGAACCATTTCGAGACACTTTTCAGCTATCGAAATGTTTGCTACATATAAAACACGTAAACATATTAAACCTAAGATCAATTTAGTTAAGAAATACCTGAAAATTTATTTATATTCGCTATCTAACGTAGCTAAATTTTTAGTTTAGGATATAGGTATATCCTAAACTAAAAATTTAGCTCTTTAGTGAGGTCACTAAAAGCATCTCTATCTATTTCGATATCAAGTACCTATACCCTACCCTACCCTATACCCTTACTCTTGGACGTTTTGGTTTTAACAGTAAATTTTCTTGTAAAATAAATAAATTAAATTGAAATCAAAATGTTTAGGTACTTCTGCAGGCCCACATACGTGAAATTTGGAGTACACCTACCTATGGACTTGAATTTTAAAACAAGAATCTTGTGCTTTTGTAAAAAAAAAAATGGTAAATTGTATTAACTAATTAATAGTATTTCTTAATAAGGTATCAAAGTGGTACGTATCCATAAACTACTGAAAAATCACCCTAACCAAAACCGTGCCTTAAACTAGTTGAGGTACTCAGGTAACGCAGAAGCTGGCCACCAGCCCGACCAGGCTGGCGTCCAGCGGGATCAGCTTGTACACGCGGAACTGGCAAGCACCGCGCTTAAAATTATTATGATGACTCCTTTCTTTTATTCGACTTTGTGTGCCTGTAGTGATACCTCACGCTTTGAGAGACCGAAAACCTTACTTTGCTAAAGTAATTTCCAATTAGTTGATTGTCTATTTATTATATATCTATTGATTGTAGTTGATGCGTTGATGGTCTTGTTTTCTACATTATTCTGATTAAAATTTTTATGGGTCTGCTCCGAGTGCGAGTCAAAGAACGTATTATTACTGATTTCAGTTACAGGTAGCCTATATTCTTTCCTAGGATACAATCTATCTAAGTGGCTCAGATAATTTTAGCCGTTTCGTCAGGAAAAGTCTTATAATGTCTTGTATAAAATAAAATAAAATCCAGGCAGATGCTGGATGCGGCAAGCTGAAGACAGGGCTCTATGGTGCTCATTGGGGAAGGCCTATGTCCAGCAGTCGACAAAGATAGGTTGAGGATGATGATGATAAATAAAATGGAGGAGTTCCTTACCCAGAAGGGTTGTCATTCAGACAAAGACAGAGGGAAACCTGACATAATACATTACATAAACATAATTGACAACTTAAAGGTTTATTATGAATAAGTAAATAAAACGCTATATAATTTTTTGAATTATGTATTTAATAATAAAACTAATGTTTCGGAAACAAAATTTTCTTAAGTAAGAAAATAAAAACATTTATTTGACACAAGTATTATTACAAATTATATAAAATGATTCCATAGGCTCCCGAACTACTTATAAACTGTGTTCCAGGAGCCAGTGGCTTCTGCCATTTTGGAAGAGTACAGGTTGTGTCCATACAAAGAAAAATATAAAGTTACTCTAACTAAAAATAAAAAAACATTAACATTTTCTATGGAGCGCTACTAATTAAACTAGTAAACTTTAGTAAACTGTATGATGACGATGAGGTAGGTGACGCAGAAGCTGGCCACCATCCCGACCAGGCTGGCGTCCAGCGGGATCAGCTTGTACAAGCGGAACTGGCAGCCGCGCGCCTCTACGTAGCGGATGAACCGACGGATCTCGAACACTGCTCTCTCATCTGTAAATAAATAACATAAACAATATTTGTACCAATTTTTTTTTAAAGTCAACTATTACTAACTGGTCAGTACTATTATTACATACTTGTTTATGCCCGCGGCTTCGCACGCGTTGTTTCTATAGAAACGTTTAAAGGTTATATCTATCCAATGGGAAATTATTTATGGGATAAAAAGTAATCTATGTTTACGTTTTATCTCTAATATTGATTCCAGGCTTAGACTCATGAAAATACATGTAAAATTTCAGCCTGATCGGTTAAGGCGTTATGGAGTGAAGAGGTAACAACCATCCATACATCTAAAAACATCCAATCTTTCGCGATTATAATATTAGTGTGAAATTTGATTTTACCTCTTTCCTGCATTAGCTTGTCATGAAGAACGTATTTAATTAATTTTGTTTGAGATGATAACATTTCGGCAAAAATGGCTGGAATCAGTGTCATCACTACTGATAAACAGATTAAAATGTATTCAAATAACAATGCGATGGCGTCCATCTATAAAAGAAAAAATAAGTTAAGTGAAATAGAGGTATATACAAGATACAAGGTTATGTTATATATTATATTACATAATATATTATGTGTTATTATATATTAATAAAGATATATTTTATTTAGCACATAGATTACAATAACAAAATAAAACAATTACAACTAGTATATACACTTATATCTATTTCTTAAAAATCTGAGCCTTCACCAATTATTCATAATTATATACAATTGTCTTATTCTGTTAATGTAAATTTTCTTTGAAAAAAATACCCATCCATGAAAAAAAACAAGTTACGAGTAATCAATAAATATGACTTTGACTTTATTAAATATAAATCCTTACTAATATTATAAATTCGAAAGTAACTCTGTATGTCTGTCTCCTTTTCCTTTTCACACCTAAACGGTTAAACGGATCATAATGGAATTTGGCAGGGAGATAAATGGTATCCCGGGGACGGACATAGGCTACTTGAAAAGCTAGTAATAAATAAAGTCGTCATTATTATACTAATATATAAGTTTTTATCCTGATGATAGACCACCCACAGCCCAAACCAGTACGAAAGTGAGCTAAAAAGGAATTTTGAAAAATCACACCCTTAAGGGGTTCCAAATGGGGTTTAAATGTGTAAACGATTGCTTTGTATTTCAGTAATTGTTAGCGATATACCTACAAAATTGCACATGTAAATTCCTCTTACAAAATGAACAAACCATGATTCATCGTTAAATGATTTTTTTCTGATAAAAGGTTTGGCACCACTTAGTTTGTCAAAACGTTACTTTTAAGTTTTAGTTAGAGTTCAAAGTATTTATACAAAATAGAAGTTGATTTGAAAGAGTGAATGCTAGGGCTTCAACTGCGAGCTGAGCACGGGCGCGAGCGCGCGGGCGCGAAATATCAAACATATGAAACCGCCGTTTGCGTTCATTCTGATGTGATTATGGCGCCTAGCGCGACGGGCTTGAGCGAGTTTGCACGCGTAATTTTCAAACGTTCCTTCGTGGACGAAGTAAGTAGCGGGTTGTTACCCGCTATTTCATCCACGTAGAATTTGATTTCTTACTAGTAATAAATAATAGTTAAGGTTAAATTAACCGGCCGAAAACATTTACGAACCTTCATGGTGTGGTACCTCCATTCCACTAAAGTGAAGTAAACAGACAGCACTATATCAGGAATGTTACAAAACAATGCTATTATTATCTGAAATGATTTATAAAATATATATTTTGTAAGTTGTTCAAAAATAAACAAATTGGACAGCCAAGTTTTGAATACTGCGTTGTTGTGCGTATTTTTACTTACCGTTAAGTCAAAGCTTTTTTTATATTTTTCAATTGTGTCAACATACAGGCTATACACAAACTGCTGAGTTGAAAAATTTGATTCAGTTGTTTCTAATATGGTAATAAATTGCTTCATTCGACTATAAATTGCGTAGAACATAAATGCATAGGTTAATATAAATAGATCTGAACTTATTGCCATCAGAAAAGTATATAAGAATCTAATGAATGGTGAGCACCATCCCGTACCAGAGCAATATAGTGCATTTGCAACTATATTAACACAAATCCATCCAGAACAATAATGCAATACTTTAATTTCTACGTCAGATGCGACAATGCCACTTTTTGAATCAATCACAAAAAGTTCTTCTAACAGATTCAAAAACGATTTATTTTTGCTCAAAAATATAAGATGTGCGATGTATAAATCATATTTAGTTAAAACCGAAAATGCCCATGAGTACCGCAATAAATTATCAAGATAAATAATATTGCCTAACATTCCTACATTAAAAACAACACAAACCACAAAAGAATACACTTTGACTACTTTCACAGGCACAATTTTATATCTAAAAAAGCCGTGGTTCATGCCTCCTAAAACAAATAACATTTGGTAAAATACATTCATTATAGTGAACACTTTATTTTTTTTTAAAAAGGCATAGTTTGGACTGACAAGCATGGTTTTGAATTTATTATGACGAATTCATTTATTCTAATTTGTATGCCTTCAGTGATGCTCCACGGTTTTTGAGTCTGACAACCCAATATCACTTACTTGGTTAATTCGTTATAGAGTAGCTTCAACATTATGCTGATTAAAATTTATAGGGTTCCGTTCTGAGTCCCAATCAACGAAATTCTGTAATTATGGTCTATGAAGATTTTGACATAATCGTCTATGTTCTTTCTCAGGTCCTTTCAGCCGTTAAGTCAGGAAAAGTGGGGTCTCGATTTTCATATTGTATGCAATAAAATAATAAAGCTGTTTCGAAAAGAAAGAAGGTAATATTTGTAAAACAAAAAAGCATTCACACCCATTATCACTTACTTCCTAATAGAGGTAAATGAACAGACTGGATAACAAAGAACGATAATGTATGGATAGATAGATAGATATAGTTTATTGTCAAAGAGATAACATGTTTTTGGTTAGTAGTATCTTAAATCCTATGTTAGGTTTATCTAGACACTATGGTTCTCTAAAAATAGCAATAAGTATACATTTGTACACACGGTAGGCAGTTCCGCACACAACAAACACAGCGGTGTCACCGTCCGTCCTGTCCGAGTGTAGCTGTAAGGCGCGGCGCGAAGTTGTACACACGTGATCCACGTGAATCACGTGCATCAAACCAATGACAACGCTGCGCTTGAGTTTAGCTATAGAATGCTCCTTTCCATGGCAAAGGCCATTAAAATATATATAACATTTTAGGGAAAATTACTAACTAGTAATGCTCGACAGTTTTAAATTACGATAAATAATGTTTTGCCAGTATGTGTTGTTATCAGTAAAGTCAAAGACAAAGTCAAAAACTCTTTATTTCCATAAATACAATAAATGTATACTTAGAAAAGGTCAAATTCTTAATAATTAAACACTGACACGGAAATAAAGTGATATTTTTGATTTCAGTCGCTTCGGTACGTTACAGATACAGATTACCTAAATACAAAATTGTAATAAACGCGTTCAGTAACAAAGTAAGTACGTATAGATAAAAATAGTGAAATTAAACGAATGTGTTAGAAGATATAAAATTAGCAGTAATTACAATTATTGAGAAGCAGTGTTGGCAAGGCGGGCAAAGCATTTTCTACGAAACTTTGGTACAAGTCAAAAATATCTACATAGGAGAAATTATTATTGTGTCCATCCACTCTATTTGTGAATACATTTCCATGATATTGGGTTCTAGATGTGGGAGTCCAAAATGTTTTAGTCTTGGGCAAAAAAGAAATATATTACCAAGAAGTTCACTGGAGTCAATGTAGTTATTCAGAATGTTATGTAGGAACAAAAGGTCTCTAATTACTTGACGATCTTGGAGGTTGTAAATGGTATCAGAAGCTGCCAGCGGAAAACGGTAATCAAAATGTTTTTACAACTTTTTTTGAATTTTCTCATGTTCGAGTATATTATGTACATATTTTGTATCGAGGATTATGCGCGGCATATTCAAGTATGGATCTTACAAAACTGTTACAAAGAGTAATTAATGTAGGTATTAGGATTATTAAATGCCCTTCCAATTTTCAATACAACCCCAAGCATCTTCAAAGCTTTCGAGAAAATATTATTATAATGAGGAATATAAGAAAGTTTACCATCGAGATATACTCCCAGGTCTCTTACCTCTGTGACTCTTGATATGATATTTTGATTAAAAATGTAGTTAAAATTTATTAGATTTGTTTTTCTTTAAAAAGATATAACATTATATTTAGTATATATATTTAAATCATCCTGAAGGGCACAACAGTAAGACACGGTTTAAATTTTTTTTAATATTTTTGTATCATCCGCATAAATAATCAATCAGAAGAGTACAATTATGAATAACATCATTAATATAAATAAAGAAGAGGAGTGGGCCCAGATGAGACCCCTGTAATGTTTGATACATATAAAACACGTAAACATAATAAACCTAAGTTCAATTTAGTTAAGGAAAATTAATTTATGTTCGCTACCTATCTAACGTAGCAAAATTTTTAGTTTTGGAAATACCTACACTAAAAGTATCTCCATCTATTTCGGTATCAAGTACCCTACCCTACCTTATACCCTGACTCTTGGACGTTTTGGTTTTAACAGAAAATTTTCTTGTAAAATAAATAAATTAAATTGAAATCAAAATGTTTAGCTACTTCTGTAGGCCACATACGAGATATTTGGAATACCCACTATGGACATGAAATTTCAAATATGGATCATGTGCTTTGGTAAATTGTATTAACTAATTAATCGTATTTCTTAATAAGGTATCGCGAAGTGGACCTACTGAAAAATCACCCTAACCAAAACCGTGCCTTAAACTAGTTGAGGTACATAAGTAACGCAGAAGCTGGCCACTAGCCCGACCAGGCTGGCGTCCAGCGTTACTTTGCTAAAGTAATTCCCAATTAGTTGATTGTCTATTATTATTATGTATCTATTGATTGTAGTTGATGGTCTTGTTTTCTACATTATTCTGATTAAAATTTTTAGGGGTCTGCTCCGAGTGCGAGGCAAAGAACGTCAAATTACTGATTTCAGTTACAGATGGCCTATATTTTCCTAGAATACAATCTATCTCTGTGCCTCACATAATTTTAGCCGTTTCGTCGGGAAAAGTCTAATAATGTCTAGTATAAAATAAAATTTAAAAAAAAAACAGGCAGATGCTGGATGAGGCAAGCTGAAAACAGGGCGCTATGGGGCTCATTGGGGGAGGCCTATGTCCAGCAGTCGACAAAGATAGGTTGATGATGATGATAAAATAAAATGGAGGAGGTCCTTACTCAGAAGGGTTCTCAGACAAAGACAGAGGGAAACCTGACATATAATACCTTACATAAACATAATATGACAACTTAAAGGTTTCTTATGAATAAGTAAATAATATATATATATATATAATTTTTTGAATTATGTATTTAATAATACTGACGAAAGTTTCGGAAACAAAAATTAATAATTTGGAGATTGCGATGTCGTGTAAAAATGAAAGTTATTCTTCCTGTGGTATGTTTTCTTAAGTAAGAAAATAAAAACATTTATTTGACACAAGTATAATTACAAATTATATAAAATGATTCCATAGGCTCCCGAACTAGTTATAAACTGTGTTTCAGGAGCCAGTGGCTTCTGCCATTTTGGAAAAGTACAGGTTGTGTCCATACAAAGAAAAATATAAAGTTACTCTAACTAAAAATAAAAAAAAACATTAACATTTTCTATGGAGCACTACTAATTAAACTAGTAAACTTTAGTAAATTGTATGATGACGATGAGGTAGGTGACGCAGAAGCTGGCCACCATCCCGACCAGGCTGGCGTCCAGCGGGATCAGCTTGTACACGCGGAACTGGCAGCCGCGCGCCTCCACGTAGCGGATGAACCGACGGATCTCGAACACTGCTCTCTCATCTGTAAATAAATAACATAAACAATATTTGTTTTTTTTTTTTTTTTAAATCAACTATTACTAACTGGTCAGTACTATTCAATATTATTACTACTATTCAGTATTATTCAATACTTGTTTATGCCCGCGGCTTCGCACGCGTTGTTTCTATAGAAACGTTTAAAGGTTATATCTATCCAATGGGAACTGATATATGGGATAATAAGTAATCTATGTTTACGTTTTATCCCTAATACTGATTCCAGGCTTAGAGCTACATATATAAAAAAGTTCAGCCCGATCCAAGCCGTTATGGTGTGAAGAAGTAACAACATATATCCATCCATACATCTAAAAACATCTTTCGCGTTTATAATATTAGTGTGAAATGTGATTTTACCTCTTTCCTGCATTAGCTTGTTATGAAGAACGTATTTAATTAATTTTGTTTGAGATGATAACATTTCGGCAAAAATAGCTGGAATCAATGTCATCACTAGTGATAAACAGATGAATATGTATTCAAATAACAACGCGACGCCGTCCATCTATAAAGAAAACAATAAGGTAAGTCAAATATATACAAGATACAAGGTTATGTTATATATTATATTACACAATATGTTATATTTTTTATACAAGGTGCAAAGTAATTGGTGTACTAAGCGGAGAGGGGAAGGGGGTCTAGCACTTATGGATGTGTTGTTTATTGCACATGAACAAGGAACCATAAAATTTTGTCGGTTTTGCGCGTTAGTGATGGGGTTGTACTTTTTCGAAGCGTATGCGTAAAGTTATTTATTACTATGAAAATTTATACAACGTATTTCTGAAAATCAACCATGCGGATCAGTTGGTTATAGGATGCACAACAACCCAGTTTCGGGTTGGTACATGAATGACGTGGCACGTTGTATATTCATAAATATGTACAATTGTTTTATTCTGTTATTGTAAATTTTTTTAATAACAAATACCCATCTATGAAAAAAGAAACAAGATGCAAGCAATCAATAAATATGACTTTGACTTTATTAAATATCAATCCTTACTAATATTATAAATTCGAAAGTAACTCTGTATGTCTGTCTCTTTTTCCTTTTCACGCCTAAACGGTTAAACGGATCTCAATGAATTTTGGCAGGGAGATAAATGGTATCCCGGGGACGGACATAGGCTACTTGAAAAGAGCGCTGACAGAAGCAAGTAATAAATAAAGTCGTCATTATTATACTAATATATACATAAGTTTTTATCCTGATTGATAGACCACCCACAGCCCACACCAGTACGAAAGTGAGCACTAAAAAGGAATTTTGAAAAATCACACCCTTTAGGGGTTCAAAATAGGGATTAAATGTTTAAACGAAAATGCTTTGTATTTCAGTAATTGTTAGCAATATTCCTACAAAATTGTACATGTAAATTCCTCTTACAAAACGAACAAACCATGATTCATTTCTGATACCATTTTATCACCTTTTGGCACCACTAAGTTTGTCAAAACGTTGCTTTTAAGTTTTTGTTAGAGTTTGAAGTAATTAAACAAAATAATAGTTGATTTGAAAGAGTAAATTTTAGGGCTTCAACCATAGTGCGAGCTGAGCGCGGGCGCGAATTATCAAACATATGAAACCACCGTTTGCGTTCATACTGAAGTGATTATGGCGCCTAGCGCGACGGGCTTGAGCGGGTTAGCACGCGTAACTTTTTTTGTTTGAAAAACGCGGTCCAAGGAAGATCCACGTGGAATTTAATTTCTTGCTAGTAAAAAATAATGTAGTTAAGGTTAAATTAACCGGGCAAGAACATTTACGAACCTTCATTGTGTGGTACCTCCATTCTATCAAAGTGAAGTAAACAGACAGCACTATATCAGGAATGTTACAAAACAATGCTATTATTATCTGAAATGATTTATAAAATATATTTTGCAAATTGTTAAAAAATAAACAAATTGGACAAACAAGTTTTGAATACTGCGTTGTTGTGCGTATTTTTACTTACCGTTAAGTCAAAGCTTTTTTTATATTTTTCAATTGTGTCAACATACAGTCTATACATATACTGCTGAGTTGAAAAATTTGATTCAGTACTTTCTAATATGGTAACAAATTGCTTCATTCGACTATAAATTGCATAGAACATAAATGCATAGGTAAAAATAAATAGATCTGAGTACATTGCCATTAGAAAAGTGTATAAGAATCTAATTAATGGTGAGCACCATCCCGTACCAGAGCAATATATTGCGTTTGCAACTATGTTAACACAAATCCATCCAGAACAATAATGCAATACTTTCATTTCTACGTCAGATGCGACAATGCCACTTTTTGAATCAATCACAAAAAGTTCTTCTAACAGATTCAAAAACGAATTATTTTTGCTCAAAAATATAAGATATACGATGTATAAATCATATTTAGTTATAACCGAAAATGCCCACGAGTACCGCAATAAACTATCAAGATAAATAATATTGCTCAACATTCCTACATTAAAAACAACACAAACAAGAAAAGAATACACTTTGAGTACTTTCTTAGGCACTATTTTATATCTAAAAAAGCCGTGGTTCATGCCTCCTAAAATAAATAATATTTGATAAAATACATTCATTATAGTGAATACTTTATTTTTCTTTAACAAGGCATAGTTTGGACTGATAAGCATGGTTTTGAATTTATTATGACTTCTTTTATTCCAATTTGTATGCCTTCAGTGATGCTCCACGGTTTTTGAGACTAACAACCAAATAACACTTACTTCGTTAATTCGTTATAAAGTAGATGTAGCTTATTATGCTGATTAGCTTATTATTATTATGCATTATGCTGATTATTATTTATAGGGTTCCGTTTTTAGTCCCAGTTAAAGAAAGTCTTTATTTATAGTCTAAGAAGATTTTGACATCTACGTTCTTTCTCGCCTTTTAGCTGTTAAGTCGGGAAAAGTGTGCTTTCGATTTGAAAACTGTTTTGAAAAGAAATAAGGAAATATTTGAAGTCGTCATGAGATACAGAATGTTCTGCTTTCTGTGAAATGTTTTAACATGACATCGTCGTCGGTTGGTCTGCCATTGTTCAATATTCCAACATCAACAGCTTAGCTTTGCTGAGCCTGAATTAATAATATTATTGTCATTACAAAATTTTATCAGCATCAGCCTTAACTTGTACACTAATGAACATAGGCCTCCAATCGCAATAAGCGCCATAGCGATTTTCTACAGATTGGCGCACCCTGCATCTGCCAGCAGTCTTTCGTAGGTTGTCATCCCTTAGGATAAGTAGTCCAAAATACGCACAACAATTAGTAGTTAAGCCTAGGATTAATTTAGTGTCTTAAGTTATTGTGTTGTGTAGTAGATTAAGGTAAATTAATATTTTTTCTTTCTTCTTTTTCTTGCAATCTAGATTAAGCCATTATTCCGAGATCGCCTAGATAGGCGTACTGGCTACCTGGACATATATGTAGGTACAGACCTAGTCCAAAAGATACCGACCCATTTCTCTGCTCTGGCCAGAGGGCGTCCACACCTCGTCTGCCGAGTTGCGGAACACGTTTACCTCAGCAGCGGTTGTCGGTTCTTCGTGATATCGTATCTGAAACACAGTTTACAAATCAGCTTCAAATCCAACAGAAAGTTAAAAGCCTTAAGATAACCCCATTATTCATACACACCCATAGGAAGCAATGCAGTCATTCATATTTTATCTTAGACATGTACTTATCGCAACACGTTGTTTCATTTATTTAGATTTCTGTGAAAGTGCAAATATTAAACATCACAAACACCATAATCTATTGGCAAAATCATTAATATGAATCTTTTGCGGCTGAAATCACGTGAAATATATTTAAAGGCTTACGACAAATTCGTGAAGCAGAGAACTGGAAAACGTGTGCAGTATTTTAATGAAGGTATTTTTTGATTGTTTTATTTTCTAGCAATCGAAGTGAAAAGTAGAGTGTAAACTCGGGCCGAAACCACCCAAGACTCGGTGTTGTCATTCTCGTACTTACGAGTATAACAACTTCGTATACATTTATTGGGATGGTTTAGTCCCTTGTATAACAATCTACTTACTCGGCCGATTGGAACTTATTCCTTCCAATCGGCCGAGTGATACTCATAAATACCTTCGCTTGTAAAAGCTGGAACAATTAACATTGTAACTGCATTACACCATTCTTTGTAACTCCGTCTGTCTGTGTGTACGTAAATTTGAATGTTAATCGACGCACGATTGCTTTTAAATTGTGTTACCTTGTAAGCGAACGGGCCGGTAAAAATGAAAATACGAGTTTAAAAAGTATAATTGAAATTGGCTGCAAAAGTGGTTGATACAAATATTTTGAATTTGGTATCATTAAAAAGTGATTTCATCAGAATTTTACATACCCGATGCCTAAGCACACTAATATTATAAATGCGAAAGTTTGGATGTTTAGATGTTTAAATGTTTGAATGGTTGTTACCTCTTCACGCCAAAAATACTTAACGGAACCGGGGGAAATATGCATACCTACATATAGTTCTAGAGGTGGATTAATGCTTGACAGGTTGATGGCTTTCACGCCATCATCCGCAAGAAAACGGCCTCGCTGCTGCGCAGAACGTGGGTCAGTACCAACACCATCCTACAGGTTGTGGGGAGCAAGTTTGCTTTGCCCATCATGCAGTCTTTCAACAGGGTCCTAATTCTTCAGACTTCTTAGGGTGGGATTCTGTTGAAGGGCAGCGAAACCATTTTTATATATTTATTGTGTCATTGATTTTTATCTTTTTGTAATGTGTATGTACATCAAGGACATTTAAAGTCTGATTAAATAAACTTTTCTATTTTTTTTTGTTTTTATTGACATTATTTAGGCTACTTTTTATTCCGGTACAACGCGTGCAAATCCGTGGGCTCCCAGCAACTGACCTGTGTTACAACTACACGCAAGTAAACACTCGCGCACAGTTAAATTTCCAATCTTGTAACACGAAACACGAGGGCATTGCTGTAGTTTTTTAGTCAATAAATCTCACTAAAGTAGGTACGTCGTAGCAAGCGCGCGAATCACGAACGCCCGTCAGACCATGACTGAGGCGGGGGAACCTAATTAGACCTAATTTCAGCCTGCCACTTTCGAGAAGTTAGTGCATCATCTACCCTATTTACTTATATCGAAGGCAGATGCTAGTTTTTTTTATAAAGAAATGCCTTATAATCAATTTAAATAGAAGCGAACCTTCTTTATGAATAGCCTGTTACCGCCATACATATATAAAGCGCTGACTCGATACTTCCAAACTATCGACATTCTTCAAACCATTATCTAACTTATACTAGAAAAACTTTAGATCCAAAATCATTTAGATCAAACACTTTCTCGAAACAGATCAGCAAACCACACAATTTTTTTCACCTTTATTATTTTATATTAAACCTTGTTGGTAACATCTGGTATTTATAGGCTTAACAGGTGAGCTGTCCCGAAGCAAGTTTCGATCTTCTTTGTACACGTCCTCGTAGTAAATAATGACAGCTAACGCTCATGAAGTTTCGTATTAAGTTACGTCATTCTCTTCAAGTATTTTATGATACTTTATGTGTCCTAGTGATTGAAATTAATTGTATCGATAATTGCTAATGTTAGATGAGTATGATAAGAAATTAATTATTTACGTTTAATGATAAAATGTACGTTTTGATGATAATAGGCTAGTTTCCTAATTTTTGTTGGCAACCCTAGTTCAAAGGGTCTCACAATAATAGTAACATCGGTGAAAGAATAATTTTGTGTTTGAATAAGGTTAATGTTAATTTTTAAGTGAAATTTATTTTTTGTTTAAGTTCAATAATAAATTGATTGGTAGAATTTGGTTGTAGTATAATTTACTAATGCTACAAATAATATAATTATTAAAAAAAATTATCGATAGATCGATTGCATTATCTACATCATTGGCCAAGAGGCACATATGCCTCATGGACGTACCAGTGCAATCACCCATGAGGCACATGTGCCTCATCGGACAGCTAACCTGTTAAAATCCTTTGTAAGCTCAGCCTTTGGAAATAGCCCAAAGGCCTCTCAGGGAAAAGGTTTGATTGACGATAACAGCTATTCAAGTTTTTGACGTATTCAGTTATTCATAGAAAACCATAAAATTATGATCTTGATGTATTTGTGTTGAAATGCGGTGATTTCGTAATAATGGCTTGAACTGAAGGTGCGAAAATAAGTATTAAAAAAATATGGGCGGATTTCGGATAAAGATTTGGAACTACTATGATGTTTTTTTCATGCGAATTCAAAGATTATTAATTTTACTTGTATCAAATCAAATTTGTTTCAGTTCTATGATATAGACGTTTTGGTGGACCAAGACCAAAAATTACAAAAATAACATCTTGGTGGACCCAAGGTGTAACACGGTGGTCCGTTACGATCTATAGACCTAAAGAATACATACTTAAGTACCTACCTACTATTTAATGTAAACTTTCTCGACTTAATTATTGCGATACGGTATACGACCCTTTCCTCAGAATATCTAAAAATATCAATGTCAGTAAAAATCTAAAAGCACCACAACAACTGCTTAGATTGCTTGAATTTGCTCGTCCAAGCAACAACTGATTGAAAACTTATAATAAAAATTTAAAATAAGACCTACTTCTGCAAATCGCGCAATTATCAGCTTTGTAAATTTCATAAGGATCGAACATTTTTCACCTAACAGAGTAACAAAACAGCCACAAACACCAGTTTTCTAATAAACGACAGGTCCAACTGCAACATTAGCGAGTCCAAAAAAAAAAAGAACAGAATGAAAAGTTACAGAATTTTTTCTCTACCTACCGAATGTGGAAGGTAGGCAACTAAATCTTAGGAGCACGCACTATGTTATTCTACTTTCAGATGCCATGCAAAATCGTGAACAAACTAGTCATTGTATATTTTTTTTAAGTAAGTAAAGTTCCATTCTACAGCTGTTATAGGTACCTACTTTTGTTTTGTTAAATACAACATGCACTCCGGAACCTATCAGCTGCATATTTGCGGAGCCATCATGTCGGCTTTTAGCGGGAATGGATTTCAAGCCATTGTTTTGCAAAATAGTCAAACAAACATAAATGGTATTGACCTTTTGCGTGGCAGCGTTAAAAATAAAAAGTTAAGCTGGTTTAAGGACTTTTAAAAACAAATGACCATAAGCATTGCATAACACTTTCTTTGCCCATGAGGCACATGTGGTTCTTAGAGATTTACTGGCAGCGCTGCGGTCCACTACTGCCCATGCAGGTCGCGCTAGGGCGCACTAGGGCTAGGCAGTGAAAGCGTTAATATATCAAAAAATTAACGAGAAAATGAAATTTTATTATCATTGGAGTCTCTCCGAAAATCTGATCATAAATTCGTGACTTCTGTTTTTAGCATTGATGATGATGTCCTTGAATTTCAGCCACGGCAACCAGTCTCATCGGAGAATGTGCGCAGGACTTTATTATAGTGCACAAGTGCGTGAGTGAACTTTTGTTTGAGCAAACGCAAGTTCTCTAGGGTGCTGCCTGCAAGGAAGATACCTACTGCCAGTGACCCTTGGTTTAACAATGAAGTCAGTTGTAAAACTTCTTAGAGCAGTTGGCTACATTTTTTGTTGACGACTGACTGACTTTCGCACTGTCTGTCACACTGGTGTGAAGGTGAGGAATAAAAATGTGTAACCTTAACACTAGTATTAAGGTTGAACGATTCATAATTTTTGTTTGATACTTGTTTCATACAATCAACAACCATTAGGTAGGTAGGTAACTAGAAACTATCCAATATAACTTTTTAATTAAACATGGTCACCATCATGTAAACAGCAATATCAATTGACATTTAAAAGCGACCCCAAGCCTTTTAAAAGCCACAGAAACCGTCCGTCCGACCGTCACAAGCAAAATAACGGGAAGCCTAACTTAATAAACACCCAATCACACACAACACGGATTTAAATAATAATGAATAGCCGTTAACTAACCTTAATATTGGATTTCTTAGAAATTAACCTGAGTGTGAGGGTTACGAACTATAATAACAAAAAGTCTTAGGGTAACCGTTACTTACTTTAAAGTAACGGTTACTTAAGTTAAAAGTACCTAACGGTTACTTCACATTAAGTAACGGCTATTGCAATTTTTTTTTGCTATGACTTAACGGACCTTTGCAAAATCTCTCTTGTTTGGGGGAGGCACGTTCAGCTGTGATTTGTTATAAATTTGAAATTAAATTATTGATATACATTATTGTTGTTACATAATGGTTATGAAATAAGAGTAATTTTTATTTATTTATTTTATGTGTGGCTGTTTTTGCTAAAAAGCAGGTCCTTTCTCTAGCTTTGTACATCCATATCATCATCATGTGTTCAAAACTTCACATTAGAAAAATATTCTGAGCGAAACGTCTTCCTGCATTAAAATCTAACATAAAATTAACATTTCCCCCCGCCCGCAGACGAACACGTTCTAGTGTATTTGCTCGACAAAATATTTAGGTTTTGTTCCTTTGTGTCCCTTTGTTATGTTTTTGAACAATGTTCTGTTCAAAACATGGCGCAGCGGACGCGCCTTAAGTCACACAGTTAAACAAAATAAAACAAACAAAACAAAAAATACTGTAAAATCGGTGCCATAATTCATGAAAGATTGCCGTCGTTACGTTATTCGATTTGACGTTATTTAGTTTTTGCGGGTTCGATTCCCGCCTCTGGGTAAATGTTTGTACGATCTGCAGATGTTTTTACCCGGTATCTGGTTCTCTATGTATAAAAAATATATATCTAATTATGTTATATAAAGTATATCAGTTATCTAGTACCCATAACACAATTGTGTTTAGCCCCAAGTAGATTGCTCTACTTGTACTAATAAATGTGTACTAATAAATAAATAATGCTAGACACCATTGGGTGTCTAGCATTATTTATTTATTCAGGAAGATTTTCTGAATATGGACACGGATTGAGTGGAGGGTTATACCCTCCACCGTTTAGTAGTAGTGTAAAATTTTTTAAATTCGACGCGCCCTAAAATTATTTAATATATAGAGCCTTAACACACTGGCGATTTCGTTCGACGGCGTCGCGGCTATTCAATTGCTCGCAAATCGCCAATGTGATAGGTAGATAAGGCTATTAACAGAAAGATATAACTTTTTTTAGAACGTTCTTTTGTTTGGCACTCCTCTTGAGGCAGCATTTTTGTTAAAGAGACGCTTGTACTTTGTTTTCGTCAAATTTAAATTTGGACTGTCATGCGCACTGCGTACCTCGTCTGTGAAATTATGTCTTTTCCATTATTTCTACATCTCATATGAATATGTGATACAGTTTCCATTCAAACGAATAAGCTAACACCCTTTGATCTGGGCTTGTAAACCTTTCGCATTGAAAGTTTTAATCGAGCCAACGGTTTGTGATCGCTGACGCTTGATCACGATAGGTAATTGAGCGTGTGTGAAAGAGAATTTACTCTTTGATGTTTTTACTCATGCTGTGTTTATTGATATGACCATCCATTAAAAGCTTTTGAAATGTTGATGACATCTAAAGCGCATTATACTAGGTTGATAGGTACTCCTACTACCTAAACTCGGCTCTAGAATCCAAGATATCTTTTGTAAACAAAGGGGTAACAAAACCAAACGAGAATATTTGACGACATTGGCAATTGAAACAAATCGCAGGAGCTCGAAGCAATATTTGTTTTTACAAACTTTCATTCATCATTTAATTCGTCTCATGTCCGTTTTAAAACTCCAATTTAAAAATTTTTTACTGCGCGTGTGCAATAACGCGTTGTTAAAGTTTGTATTTTAGATTTTAGTGATTACCTTTTTATTACGAGTTTTCATTCATAGATTATTTGTTGACATAAGACATCACGGATTCTAGGAGGGAGTTTATTATTATTTATTATTATTATTTATTTATCATAACATCAAAACAGGTTTTTTTTAACCCTAAGGCGATGCTAGGTCTACGTAGGTACTTAACTTATAAATAAATACAATTATTATACTAATCTAAAATACATTTTGTTTATATCACAAGCTGTGCCATTTCCATGATTTTCGGCAGGTTTTGATGAAATATATCCGCGCTATTTTCGGTTTAGATTGATTAGTTGTAGTAGATACCAGATAGAATATTAAATTGAATAATCCAGGTCTTTAAGCTTTCTGGTGTGATATTAGGTATCGAAACATATTTAAAGTAAAGTAAAGTAAAAGTAAAAAGTATTTATTTTGTGTCACAAAATTATAAACAAAGTTGGTACAAACAAGTATAGTTACAACATGGCATCAAAAAAGGTCATCGCTCAGCATTATGCCCAGTAACGATGACGCTACTGTGCGCTGGTTTTATGCGACACCTAGAGGGCGCAGCAGCAGCAGCTGTGATATGCGCGTAAAACAAGGACAAAGAAGGTATACAAAAGTTTAAATATTACACGGCTAAACGAAAATAAAGAAAATGACAAGTAAGCTACGCTTAGTATATACTTAGTTGGTGAAATAGTAATATTAAATAGGTACAAAAAGTATGTGTGTAATATATAACATTTTAAACAAAATAATATCAAAATTTTTTACAAAAGAATATCAAAACTAACAAGTAAATTTTTATGGTACTTTAAATTAATATGACGCTATTAAGGGTGAGAGTTATTGGGTATTTTTACAGACGGTTATTGGTTGGATATTTTGTCCCAATAACGTTAGCACCAACTGGTACCCAATACCGTTGGAAATACTCACCGAACCAATGCCTAAAGTCTACCAGCATAGACATTAGTTTTTAACGCTAGCGCGGTTCTGGTATTCCACACTTCTCCTTTTCGCGACATGTTCCTTGCTCGTTGTAGTAACTCCTTCCTTACAACTTTATAAGTGACCAAAAATTTAACAACAATGAATAACTAGTTCGTAAACATGTCACCAATAAATATTCGCCGACTTGGCGCTGGTCACCAATTACCATCAAATAATTCGTTTAAAATGAATCTTAGCCAGCAGATATAAGGTCGAATTTAAACTCTTCCATAAGAGTCAAACTACAATGATCACTATCATTGCATTAGGTTTAGATACCTACTCAAACCTAGCGAAAATTGAACTTTACCTTCCTAACTATAGAGGTTTACATAAAATAAGCGATATGTCAATCAAAAACCAACCTTATCTTGCTTTATATAAGACCAAAGGCTAGCTTCGTATTTCCGAGCCACCTGTACGTTCGTTTTATTTGGCTAGAAATAACCAATTATCTCGTTTACTCGCGTGAGAATCCTAGTGTTAGACAGGGATATCAACGGTATTGGGCAGTTAGTGAAGTTTGTTCGTGTCGTTAGGTTAAAAATAACCATGGATGGAGAGAAGTTCTTGCATGTGTTTGGTTGGAAATAACCACCAACTTTGCGAAGTTTGCTAAGATAGCCGCACTGTACGATAGCTCGCCAGGTATTCTCTAGCGGTACGCGGACATTACAATAACGCTAGTTATTTTAGGACAATGCTAACGCTAGCTTAGTTAGTTATTGTATACCGTACTCATCTCTAGACGCTATCATAGACAAAATTGACGCTCAGAACGACTGTCCATTGATGGAACCTCTTGTGATTGTAAAAGTAGTTTTTTTAACGATTTTTTAAATGAATAAATTGATTTAGAATTTCTTATAGGAGGAGGTAATTGTTCCAGCATTTCGTGGCAGCATACCGGAAGCATATTTGAAGCCTGTGTAAAAGTAACAACATAAAGTAATGTGAAATAACACAATTATGAAAATATTCTTGCAAAATACAATTATATACAAACAATAGCGGATGCTATTGCATCCGCTATTGTTTGTAACGAACGCTAAGCCGCGGACACGCAGCGGCGAGCTCGCTGCGTGTCCGCGGCTTCGTCGCGGCGAGCTCGTTGCGCACTCGCCTCGCATTGAAAACGCTCGCAAATGGCCCGTGTGGCGATTTGCGAGCGTTCTCGAGCGTCTCTCCTCTTATGTACAGTGGAGTTCATGGTTAGCTTACCCCCAGTTACGTTTGAAGTCAGTTTATTTAAATACATAACTACATATTTTAAAACTGGAATTTTTCGGCAAATTGAAGAAAGCAAGCCGTTTTATATAACACAACAACTAATATAAAACAAAACTGATATAGTTGACTATTGTAGACTTGGAACCTACCGACGGGTCAGTTAACAATGAACGCCACTGTACCTGTGTGTTTATTTTTCATAAGTTTTACTGCGATTTTCCCCGTAAACATAAAAACATAGGTGGGTATACCTACATCGACTAAGTACTTCATAATCCCACACCCCCGTGACCTAGTTGCATCCCCATTTTCCGTAATTACTCACCGCTGCTTTGTCGACATCCCCTGTTTGGGGGATCTCCGCTCACAGCATGCCGCCGGTGACTTGAGTGTCACAGTATTCTGATATTTATAAACAAGAGTGTGCTCACGGCTTCGGACGAAAATGATTGTGTGACATTTATACTGTAATAATTGCTGTTTGTGTTTAAATTAATAAATGTTTAAATTAATTTAATACATTGAATCTAAGTACTGGAAATGGGTAAACTTCGGAACCCGACAAATATCGTCAAGCGGAAGCTCGACTCACGGAATAATTCATAATAATTTGTTATAAATTTGAAATTAAATTATTTATAGGCATGATTGTTGTTACTTATTGGTTATGGAAAAAAAGTCATTTTTATTTATTTGTTTTATATATGTCTGTTTTTGCTAAAAGGCAGGTCCTTTCTCTAGCTTTGTACGACTTATTCTGATAGATTTTCGAAGGATAGTGAATAATGTTTCTAGATTGCTATACCTTCTCATTTCCAAGGGCAAGTTCCTAAAAATACCAACCCTGCTTTTAAATACTTGACAAACTGAACTACTAACATACAACTGAACTATTATTTTATGAATACTGTTCCATTTTGTAAACCTTACATTCTAGGTACCCTAGCAGATTATACTCGTAATGACAGGAGGGGAAGAGAGTGCATTTTCACCATCACGCTTTCATCCGGGGAAGTAGTACGCCGGTGTTGGTAGCACTAATCGTACGTTTAAAAACGTCTCTATATAATATGTAAAACTTGAACAAAACTTACTGCGTATCAAGTCTAGAAAGGTTACAGGAACTGGACTTTTCAGTCTAGTTTAGGCAACTGAGGCTACATAATAATTTGAATAGATTTTCACTATTTTAATTTGAATTTTTACATTTTTTTCTATAATTAGGATAAAAACAATTGTACAATGCAGACTAATGTGCTTATTCTATGTGTTTTTAAATGTACAACCAACATTATCCACAGATTACCACAGAAATTTTACTTTTGTTGGTTAAAGGTAGCTTAATGATTATATTAATGTAGGTTTATTTTTATTTTATTTATATTTTAGAGCAGTAATTTTACCAGTGCTTAACTTTTTAAATTTTATTAAGAAGTAAATTAGAGATAGTGTTTACTATGTACTTAACTTATTTCAAATTAATTATGTTATGCATTTTAAATGATACTTTTTGCAATACATTTTTTTTTTATTATTTAGTAATTCTTACGGTTGCGGCAGTAAATGGAAAATATTAGCAAATAAATGAAATATATTCCTGCTGGTTGATATTCGTACGTTTGAGTACGCTATATAAATATTCCTGGAAATGTCACACAGCATCATCCACTCGTGGCTGAAAAATAAGTAGAGCTTGAGTTATCTTTAGCTACCAGTTGACTACTTATAAAGTATACGACATACTTATATACTTAGTATTCTTATAAATATAAGAATACTTATAAAGTACCTGTACCTACGTATCTAAATGCAGATGAGATGACGATCTTCAAAAGAATGTGGCAGATGCTTCGAGGTCGAGGTATGCCCCCTAAGTAAGCGATCGTTATTAGTAGATTATTATTAGTATTATTTATCGGGCCAAAAATATGTTAGGGAAAATAGTAGGGGCTGACTGGCTGGCACGTCTTACCCTCTCACGTTGGTGGCAGGAGCCTTTCTAATCAGATGGATCCACTGATGGCTTCCCTGGAACATTTGGTCTTCCACAGGGCTGGTTTGGCTTGATTCTCCGATTGGTGTATGAGGGGTATCGATATAAGGGTTTGAATGAAGGACCTAATTTCGTGTCGCGACTCGATCGAATATCGGAATGCCGCGGCGCGAGAGCAACTTCAGGGGCGGACGGCGTTGTTGGATGCGACCGCGCAACACCGAGTGTACTCGATGTATGCAGATTGCGTTATTTTAAAATATTTATTGCGATATTAGGGTCTAAACTTTGCTACATATAATATTGTGGGTGGTGAATGGCTTATAATTATGACACAAATACTGCATTCATTATCCAAAAACGAGCAATTTGAACCATGGTGCGCATACATTAAACATATCAGGAACATTTTGTTAGGATCCTAACCGTGCCGCGTCTATACATTTTAGTCACCTTGACCACAGATTTTATAATGCCTTTTTATAATTTTGTAAAACATATTGGTATACATAAGAAAGTTTTGAAGACTGATTAATCAGGAAGAAAACCAAAAGAAAAGACTTAAAAAGCGACTTTCTAGCGTGGTTTAAAGTAGTTAGGCACAATGTTAGATATCGTAAACCTTTATAACAAGTTGCTAGTTGTCTTTAAATCACTGTTCAGTTAAGTTTGGAAAAACTGAAGCTTACTGGAGAAGTGCTACTACATATGTATCGAAGATTATTATAGAGGTAGACAAAAATCAAACACAATATCTTCTGAGCTAGACAGTAAGAGTTTAGATTTAAATATTTTAAATCCATGTTAGGTAATTTATTTTAGGTATGTTCATAATATTTTTATTTTTACCTAAGTGCCTAATTTGTTTGTTTTGATTTTAATGCATTACTGTGTGTTAGGTAATAAAATATTATTATTTTTATAAATTTTGACGCTGTCACATGTCATTTATTTTATCTTATGATTTAATTTTTTATGTTATTGAATTTGTACTAATATATTATTCTGACCCAAATTTACTTGTTTCATTAGAAATTAACTGAAACTGATCATCAAGGTGATTGAATCCAATTCCCCATGGCTCCAATAATTTCTTCGCACCATCCAATTAGCAAGCCCCTAGCCTACTAATGCACTGGGAATCTAATAACTCTGCGTTAGAACAGGCGCACACTTCCGCAATTACATAAACATAGGTACATAACATAGTTTAGCTATTGGCTATAGGCAGGTCATAGGCGAAAGGTGTAGCAGAATTTTGTGATTTTTTTGAGCCAAAATGGATACTCGGGCCTAACGTATGTAAGTATGAACTTGGTCAAGAACAAATTTAACCATTTGCGGATTCCATTTACAAATCACGCTAATACTATAAATGCGAAACTATGGATGGATGTTTGTTACTACTTTACGACTGAATGGATCGGGCTGAAATTGTATGGATCTGGATGTTCATCCATATCCATACAAAAAAAAAAATGAGATAAAAAGTAGCCTAAGGTACCTTAGGCTACTTTTTATCTCATTTTTTTTTATCACATTGTAATAAAATAACTTTTCCCTAGAAACAACGCGCGCGAAGCTCGGGCAGAAGCTAGTGTTTATTGATATAATTGATTCACAAAGATTTTATATTAAATATAAATTATCAGAAACTACGGTAGCCTTAGTAGACAACAGCATAGGGGAACTGAATCCGTTAGCAAGAGCTCTCCTGTCGCACCCTCTACCACCATACACAAGACCTATATCAGTAATACAATACAGTACCTATCGCCCCCGTCATTGCTATGCGGAATGACGTCATCACGCCAGAGATGGATTCGGACCATAATTCCTGAACACAAACCTCCCACTACAAAACTGCAACCGAACAACTAAATCCGCGAAAATCACAACCATCGCTCGCTCGATTCCTGAAATATTTTGCAGCTGGGTTGGAAACAAGCAATGGAAGGTAGGTAAGGGAATATTTCGCTGTAGCTGGTGGAAGTAATTGGTAAATGACGTGTGCCATTTAAGGGCTGATGGACAGACATTAGGTCGTCTGCGTATCTGAGGCCGGGTTCCATTTGTTTGGGGTTCCGCGCAATTTCGCAAATGCAAGTGACGGGTTAAAAATGTGACAGAGTGTCAAATGGCACTTTTTAATTCCGTTTTGGCGTTGCGGTCCAATGGTCTGACCGAAGTGGTGCTTGGGGTCTGGTATTTCGCTGTGTGAATAAGGGAAGAATTACATTTCGTACCTAATGTTTATTGGTAAAAGCGCTTAGGTACAAAAAAATATGTCGTATCATTTGAGGTTATCACGAGGTAAAATAAGCAAGTAGGTACAATTCTTTGTAGTACTCGCAGGAACGCGGAACACGCGCACTCACCCTAATAATTAGATGTCCTTCGATATGGGATTGGGATGAAATGTTGGGGTTTTACCAACACAAATAAGATTCGCAGTTGACCCGCTCACATTCATTATGAACTCTTTGTAGGCAATGAGTAATCTTT
The DNA here is from genome assembly GCA_963662085.1 of Eupithecia inturbata. Taxonomy (NCBI): domain Eukaryota; kingdom Metazoa; phylum Arthropoda; class Insecta; order Lepidoptera; family Geometridae; genus Eupithecia; species Eupithecia inturbata. Next base: position 10,453,325 of record OY759196.1, read on the forward strand.
GAAAGCGATTCTGAAAATTATAATATTGTTTCATTATCCAAAACGTAGGTTATATAATCTAGTATATAATATGCTACGTTTTTATTACGGAAGCTACGTTATATTCAAGTAGTACGAGTACTTAAACAAAGGCGCAGTCCACCAGTAAGAACATTTTAATGAGTTTCTATAGAAATGCTCTATTTATAAGTCCACAGATAGATAGATAGATATCGTTTAGTGTCTTAAATCCTATGTTAGGTTTATCTAGACACTAGGGTTCTCTAAAAAAAGCAATAAGTATGTACATACTTATTGCTATTTTTCACCGCTGTGTTTGTTGTGTGCGTACGCACACAACAAACACAGCGGTGTCACCGTCCGTCCTGTTTTCGTGTAACAGTAGCTAAACGAAGGTGGACGAGATCGTGGAGTATGTGAAGATGAAGACCAGAAGAGTATGATCTTGGTGAGGGTCGAGCGGTTGGAGTCGCGTCATAATGATTTTAAATCATTTGTGGTGCGTATTCCAACTGATAATATTTCGACCTTCACTAAGGAAGAATTCTGGCCGAAGAATGTGCTGTTCCGACGATTACCGTTAGCAGCAAATATTGCGTGTCAGACGTCGCCGACACTACGTGCTAGTAAATAGGTTTATTTTATGTATGTTAGACTAAAGTATATATTTTATATGGGCCGTAGTTTTTAAGTACTTTACATCCTGTACAAGACTAATGTTGCCTGAAATAAATGATTTATTATTATTATAAACGAGAACAGGACGGCTCGTGTCGCTACACAGGTATGTACATATTAATAATTTTGTTTATAGAGGTACCAATTCTAAAAGTAATCATTTCAAAGTGGTCATCGTTTATTTCTTTTGTCGACAAGTCTAGGTCAATTGAGAGCCGCCATTAGAAATTAACTACGCCTACGTATTTGTTTTGTATAAAACAAATACGCAGAGGCGTACATTAAATAACATTTCTAATGTAATGTCAAGGTTCTTAATTCACAACCTTCAATCCAATGGCTTGAGAACCATTAATCTAAAACCAATTGCTCCATAAAATAAACTTGTACTACACCCACTCATCGTGAAATAACTGCGATGCAATTTCCTGTCATAGAAATGCATAGAAGATATAATACAGAGAAGCAAGACTTATTTTCCTTAGAATGGCCATACATGGTCACTATAATCTACAAATCGCCATGACCTTTCAATCCAAAACACTACCAATGGACGTTGGTCTCGAAGGCTTTCGTAACGATGTTGTAGGCTATCGTAGCCATCTCGTAGGCTTTCGTAGCCATCTCGTAGGCTTTCGTACCTATCTCGTAGGCTTTCGTAGCCATCTCGTAGGCTTTCGTAGCCATCTCGTAGGCTTTCGTAGCCATCTCGTAGGCTTTCGTAGCCATCTCGTAGGCTTTCGTAGCCATCGCGTAGGGTTTCGTAGCTATCTCGTTGGCTTACGTAGCCATCTCGTAGGCTTTCGTTGATTTCTTGTAGGCTATCGTAGTTATCTTGTAGGCGTCCGTAGCTATCTCGTAGGCTTTCGACCTTAGTTGCGCAACGGGCGAAGGTCCATCGGCGACGCAGGAGGTTGCGGGTTCGATTCCCGCCTCGGCGAGAATGATCGTACGATTTGCAAATATTTGTGCTGGGTGTTTTAAATTTATTTATTTAATTGGGCTATCAGCAAAAGATAGTAAAACTAAGATGTATCAAGGTGAAATAAAAAAAATACTTTCCATGTGATAAAATGTATAGTTTTACGTATATCAGTTACCTAGTACCCATATCACAAGTTCTGCTTAGTTTGGGGCTAGGTTATGCTGAATGAATTGTTCAGCTTTAATTATTTATTTATATAGAGGTAGTTAGGTTCCATACCATTTAAGCGTCATTCTGGAGGTTATAGCGTAGTGCGTTGGAAATATTGTAGTGAATTTTAGAAGTATTGGAACGTATTCTTTTTTTATTGATAGTGAAACGTGATGTAGATTGCGGTAATCGTGTATGGGCTGATAGAGATTCAAGACAAGTTATTTTCCTTACATTTAAAATCGTTTATTCCGTACATTTGCCAGAGATTGCAGTTCATCCTTTGTTGCTGTCCTTGAACTACAAGAGAATGAATATCTAGACCTTGGCCTTGGTCTTGGGAATACTGGGTGGATCCCATCTCAACATTCTTACAATAGGTATATTTTTAATTTTACGACCTCTGTGGCGCGGTGGGCGAAGGTCCGTCTGCGACGCAGGAGGTTGAGGGTTCGATTCCCGCCTCGGGACAAAAGTTTGTACGATCTGCAGATATTTGTTCCGGGTGTTCTGGATGTTTTCTATGAATATTAAAAAATATATATCTATGTAGTGTATTATATTAAGTATATCAGTCATCTCGTATCCATAACACAAGCTCTGCTTAGCTTGGGGCTAGATGATGCTGTGTGGATTGTATAGTATTATTTAATTATAAAAAAAAGTGTAATGTAAGCAGGTTTCCGATGATTCATACTATTAATGAGAATCACAAACTTTGGTAGTTGTAAAGCATTCACCTTTCGACGTTCGCACTATGTCGTAACGGTTAATTTATCGTTGGTCGTCCAACGATAAATCGTTCCTATATCGTCTCTAGATATATCCATTTTATCGACAATCTAACGTCACAACAAAAAAAGTTGTAGACGACAGTTAATCGTATCGTCCTATATTTGAGCTCCATTTAAATATACAAGCCACGATGCACGACTCTCTGTCGTCACGACGATGTGGGAACGCGCCCTTAGCTGAATTGCTGTAAGGATTTAAATTTGTTTCCTTAAATAAATGAAAGAAGGAAGAAATATAAATCATTTATTGTATCAAAATATGCCTACGACTTTATTGCGGATGCAAGTGGGTTAACTACGAATCTTACTTGTGTTGGAAAAACACCAACGAAGCATCACGCGGACGAGTGGAGAATCTTTTGCTTGTATTTTTTGTGAATGTGATTTTTGACAAATGTTTTACTTTATATATAAATTTGGCCCTATTTTGACTTATATTTAATTCTTAAATTTATATAAATTAAGTCTAATAACTTATATCTTACAATAGAATATTTCTTAGGATAATTTAATTAAGCTTGCTCATTGTTTATTATTTGTATTATTTTTATTTCTAGCATTATGTACCTAATTTAACTATATTTAATATTAAAACCTTCTGTAATTAGTATAATTGGCCTAAGACCGTTCTAATTACATCAATAAATAAATCACCCTGATGAAGTCCCTCGTTAAGGGATGAAACGTTGGTGTTCTTTCAACACAAATACGGTTCGTAGTAAACCCGTAATGACCTCTGTACACCTATAGAATGCAATAAATTATTGTGTATTGCACAGTGCCGAGTTGAGAACACACTCGTTCAGAATATCGCTCTTCTCTCCTTGACATTCATCCAAGGTCCAAGAACAAAGGTCCTCCCACACGACCACGTGTAACATTTAAATTTTTAATACAACTCAATAGGGTTCAAGTTTGCATCGCAAAATAAATTCTTTATTAAAATTAATGGACTTTAGATGTTCTATCAGGGCTAATTTGATGTTTGCTAAAGTTGAAGTTTCTTTTATCATGCTATTCTATGTACTAAAAAGGGCACAATGCGCGCCATTTTGTAAAAAGGATAGGAATAGGATTTTGCGTTCATAGGAGCGGGACACAGTATACGTTTCTGAAACGGCGGCGCAAGCGCAAAAATCAAGTTTTTGCTAATTTACAAGAAAACTACATAATTTCCCGTGAAGAGATCCCGTGAGTACTGAGATCTTGGCCTAGTTTGACAACCAAAACCGTTAGGTTCGCCTCTTAAGTTTAAAAGGCATCGTTGAGCGTTGTGTTGCTTAGATTTGCTAGAGACGGTTTCTTTAGGTACCTAGCCTCACGGTCAGCACCAGCAGCTAAAATGGTTGTGGCTGTCGCAGCATATGATTCAACCCCTTCCTTTCCCTCTCCTTCCTTCCCACTCAGCCTGTTAATGTCGTAGGAGCCCAACAAGGAAACCTAACAGATAAGGGCAGCAGATTTCTTTTGTGTATTTTATAACACCTCCATTGCGATTACGAATCCTCTTGGCAAGTGTGGTGTGATAGCACTACCGCCTCGTTTGGGGGAGGCATGTTTGGCAGTGAATCTATGTGTGCTGATGAAGAGGTTACTACGACCGAAGTGGCGCGGCGGGCGAAGTTTGGCCTGCGACACAGGAGGTTGTGGGTTTGATTCCTGCCTTAGGGCAAATGTTCGTACGATCTGAAAATGTGTAATACAAAATATTTATTTATGGAATGTATTGTATTAAGTTTATCAGTAATCTAATAGCTCAAGCTGCTTAGCGTGGGGCTAGATGATGCTGTGTAGATTGTCCAGCTTTATTTATTTAAGTGATTTAAAACTTTATCTGCGTAAAATGGAACGTGTCTATACATATATATATATATACTCCCGCCCTGGACATTGAAGCCATTTTTAATGACCATAAAGACCAATAAAAAATCAAGCGATTATCAAGATTGTATGTCTTCTTTATCAATCCTTTAATTATGTTTTTTTTATTTTTTAATGAGACTCAAATCCTTACTTGCCCTGACCGGGTTTTTTATGCATTGTGTACCCACTAAGACTACCTACACCTGAGCAATACCTGTATGGATGAAATCACAATAAATGATATGAATATGCATACTTACTATCCATACTCAAATTCGAAAGTTATTCTGTCTGGCTATCTCTTACCTTTTCACGCCTGGCTGAATGGATCTTAATGAAATTTGGTAACGATATAGATGGTAACCCGAGAACAGATGTAAGCTACTTTTCATCTCAGAAAAACATGTGCGAAGCCGCGGGCGGAAGCTAGTAACAAATACAAAAAAATACAAAAATCTTTAATAGGAACAGAACATATTGTATAGGGTACAATTGTGGGCTTAGTTATTAATAAGTTGGAACTTACTTAGAAATCTTTAAGAAAACTTAAGAACAGATCATACCTCCTAAGTATAAGATGTCTTCCTCATGCCATTAAAACATCTGTTCCAACCTCTTACATAGAAAAAAAACTATAATTTACATCACAACTTCCCCCAGCGACTGAAGCACTCTTTGAATAATTGAAAGAACTGCCAAGTGGAGGGAGGGGACGCCCTTTGTAGGTCACTAGGTGCGTGTAAGCTTAGGGAGAAGGGTGTTAAAGATTCAACGCATAGTTAAAAGAACTCTTGAAAGACGGTGGCGTGGTACATATAGAAGTTTTTATTCAGATTCAGATTATTTATTGATTGCAAGTAGGAAGCGAAACCAATCATATTTTGATGTGTAGGTGTGACCGCAATTTATGAGACACAGACCGAGTCGTAGCTAAAAGTCGTGTATATAAAGAACGGGATTGAAGATGACAGAATGACAGCATGCTATCCCACGTAGACGTGATTTACACACGATCTAGGTTCCTAACTATAGGTACTTATGTATATTAAAAGTGTAACGAGTTCAATTCTGCACATTGAAGTTTTTTTTTGCACCGCGTTTCTTAATATGAGAGAAACTGTTGTCAAATGTGTATACCTAATTAGTCGGCAGGTATGGCAATCGCGAACGAAGTCACGGGTACAGCTAGTTGCAAATATGTACATAGATAGGTAGCTAAAGTTAGTACATACACCCTGTTGGGTATACCAATTTATTATTTTTTTCACAGATTACAATTATTAGTAATTTTTTCCTTTTGTTATTCACTTTTCATTATAATAATTTAGTTAGTTTACATTGTAAATACTAGTTCTAATTTGTTTCCATTCTTTGATTGTAATTTTATTTATTTATTAAAAGTAATTTATTTTTAACATAGGTCTCTTAACATCGTCAACAAAGTCGTTTTATGTTTATTGTTATTATCATAATAAAATATTCATTTATTTCTGGCATCACACAAAAAGTACAAAGTAACTTAACTAGGGCCCATGAGATATATGTATATACCTTATTTTCTAACATACATAACTATAAAAACTTAAAAAAAAATCGTGTCATTGGCACTGGGTCGATGACGTGCGCGCGGTGTCGCGTATCAGCCTTCCACAGAACTTCCTGAACATGACACCCTTCGGCTAAAATCCGCTATATTTGATGGCGGCATGCAAGACGGTGTGCAAAGAGTAAGTAGATTTATTTTATAATCAGTAGTTAATTTGATCACAATCTCACCAGATTGAAATGTTGCCGACGATGAACACATTTCGAAACTCCAGAAGACACGTATTCGCTCTTTTCTTGAGGAGACCCAGGTTTTAATTGACCGCAAAAACAGTAGTAGGTAGGTAAGAAGTAAGCAAAGACACACCACAATACTATAGTAGCAAAGATAACTACACAAAAACCACACGAAATGCACGCCACGACGGCAAAAGCGCGGTGCTCTCCACTCCACTGTTCCATAGTTACTACAAAATCCGCAGCGCTTGCGCTTTCAACGACGTCCCCTGCGCCCCTCTAACGCGTTGCGTTCGGAAACTATGTTGGTTCAAACTTAGAAATCTGCCACTGGACACCCTGTATAAGTCATAAATTGTGTGCCAGCTGTAAGCACACCATTTGTGACATAGTTTTAAAATGATGTCAAAAGTAGGAATTAGCCTCTTCTTTGCAGTTGGAGAGCTGCTGATGACGATGACAAAAAAGAATAAAAATTATAGTTACAGGACGATGCTGAGACAGACTAAAATGAGACGGTAGCATATTTTTTTAATAATTAATCATTTATATCGACAACTTAGAACAGATATAGATCTTAGTTAACTTATTTTACGGTATATATGTACCTTAAAACTAACATACATACATACATTTTTAAATCATCACTCTTCAATCACTTTTATTACTTTTCAAAAATTGATTTGTGAGGTTGAACAGTATCACACAAATTTATTGTTGGATGGAATTTGGATAGGTACATCGTGTTGTGCGCCAAACCCACTTCGGGCGCAAATCATAAATAATTCAATACGCAAAGTTAAGCTTTTTTATTCGTCAATTTCTAAAGCGATGTCATTTTAAAAATGGGTGTTATTAATCGCTGGTCATCTCAATAATGAGAGTGAAAACGACCGGTCATTTTGAGCGCTAACATTTTTGAGGGTTCATAATCGTTTTTATTATTCACTTGGAGTTGATATTGAGCGTTTATGCAAATCTTTAGGAGAACTGTTTTTTGTATAAAAAGCGGTGTAAAATTCAATGATATCCTACATGGTTTCCATCTTCAATTTGTTCTCAAAATTTAGACTGGGAATTGGGGACGTATAAGCTGTAAGTAAGGCCTTTTGCCTTGCAGGTGGACAACATAGTCTAAATAATATAAATCTTGAAATAACATAGTCCTATCGCACTGGCGATTTGCGAGCGAGCTCAAAGCTAGGCGATTGAATCGCGGCGAACTCGCAGCGCGCCTGCAGTGACTTCGAGGCGAGTTCGGCGCGTGCTCGCTGCGAACTCGTGCCAGGCTTGCTGCGCACTCGTCTCGCTTTGATAGCGCTCTAAGTTTACCTACTTACATTATTTCAGATTAAATCTACACCGTCTTTGAACTTTAATTTTCTCACTTTTCTGGAACACAAATGAATATTTCAATGGTCCCATTATATTTACCTTCCAACAGAATGCTTAAATTTTTACCACCCGAGTTTTCCGCTCAAATGCAATACATTTGCATACATTTTGCGGCCTCGTTTTAGCTGCCTAATGATTCGTATGAGACATAAATATTGTCTCTCATTTTTGTTTTAGGCCTTTTTTGCATAACCACCCTTCGGGGCTGATTATGTATTATTATCCCTTTGTAGGATTAAAATTAAGGAAAAACTCGTATTTTTTAATCGTTTTAAATGTATTTTGAACGGAGCATAATTAATTTTAAGTAGATTTTAATTCTGTTTTTGTTTCCCTTTTCGACTTCAAATGGAATAATATTTTATTATGAGTAATTCTGTGGGTTAAGAAAATTTATTTCATAATTAATTCAAATATTATTTTTACTACCTACAATACTACCCCATCATCATCAGGCTACTTTAGTCCACGGGTGGACATAGCCCCCCCAACCTCCCACCTGAACCAGGATGACCTGCGAAACTCTGCAGGCAGATGCTGGATGCGGCAAGTCGAAGGCAGGGCCCATGGCGCACTACTCCCAACTACACAGAAATCAGAAAAGATTGTTGTCTCCTTACAGCAATAACTACAAAAAGAAATCGGTCCGAAATAGTACATTTTCTCTTCGACAATTTCAATAAAATAACTTTTTATTATAAGTGTATCAGTGTTTACTTGTATAATAAAACAGAATGCCCTTAATCTCTTTGTGTGAAGACATCGCAAGCAATTAACCGGAGTGCGTCTACTGGTTTTATTGTTAAGCCTATTAGCGATAAAGACATCTTTTGTCTTCTTAATTCGACGGTCCAAGCCATAAGATTATTTACGATTTTGTGCAATTTTAGATAACCTATAACTTTTCATTACACGCTATGTAAATAACCAAAATTAGCAATAAAATCATAATTTTAAAAGATGGCGTCCCACGTGGGGCTACATTCAACTTTTTCAGTTTAGGTATCTCTATCAGTTTGGTTTACGTTGAGTTTAAAATCTAAATGTAAGTCTTAGTAAGAAAAATTTTGGTGTCAAAACTTTATTTAGAGATTGATGCAGAGACAAAAACATTGTTGACCCATTTTTATTTTTTTTGTTCTGTTCTGTGCTTTTTCTTTGTTGTGTCAATAGATGTCTCTCTATCTCTATCTCTGTTGACGCTTGTAAAAACTAGCATTACCTATTGAGAACAAAATATAACATTACATTGATCATATTTTGTGAATGAAACGGTAGTTCATCCCGAAATAAGCATTAAACATTTAAACAATCGTAAGCTCCTAGTCCTCTCCGGAAAGACAGTGATTTTTGTGGGTCTCTTTTACATTTAGGTAGCCCAAAGTGGTGCTAATAAATAAGTCACCAACAAAAAAATCTATCTTGTTTGCACCTACACTTTACCTTTTTCTGAGGCCTACAAAACCCAAGTTGATAAATAAAGTGTAAGGAGGTACATTTATTTGGATTCATTTCAGGAACAGCACAGGCATACAAGGTGCCACGTTATTAGTGTACCAAGCCGGAAACGGGCTGTTGTGCACCCTATACCCAACTGAGCCGCATAGTTGATTTCCAGAAATGCGTTCTTTTAAATTTTCATAGAAAAACTAACTCAAGTCAAACGCTAACCAAAGTGACAACCCTATCACTAACGCAAACACACCATTTTGCCGACTGAATTTTAGGGTTCCTTTAACTAGGCCACCTTTTTGTACTAGATTTACCTTAGTTTATAAGATTGATTTATTACTTTTCATGTGCAAATAACGAATACATTCATTCATGCTAAAATAAAACTAGGCACGTACGTAGAACTTTTTAAAATTTTGCAATTTTCCATCATTACTGAATATTATTTATCGGATATTTATTGCGTAACTTTTAGTAAAAAATTTAAAAATAATCCTTATTAGGCACCTACGTAGACGTACCTACCACGAAACAAACATACCTACCTACAGATAAACATTCAACAATAATAGCTTAGAAGAAAAATGTACGGAACCACCGTAAACTTTCATGAAAATATCGATATAATAATAAAAATTGTGGGTATGGCTATAGACAAGATGGCCGAAAAGAAATAATGCCGCGTGGTCGTCTCATTGGCTCACGTAACGCCCCTATTCCGCCTACTGTGCCTATGGGCACTAAGCCTGGCGCTAGACTCCCACGTCTAGTGTGTATACTTAAGTATAGGCGGTGACAATTTAAGGTCAAGAAACTTACTGATGAACAGCTGGCTTAGGGTGGTCATCATTTTTAAGTGAGTGCACTTAAAAATGATGAAAGTTTTGAGGCCTTTTTTTCAGTAAAAAACCTTGAAACCCAGAAAGTGCTAGAACAAAAAATGTACGTTTGAGAAGGGTGGACCACTCCCTTCTCGCTAAGTACAGCAATAACGTGACACCTTGTATAATCAGATAAACATAGGTAAGTACAAGTAATTAAACAGGTGCAAGGTATAGTAACTCATGAGGATTAATTAAATAGATGACAGATGCAGCAAGCGTAAGAAATTATGTAGGTAAAGCAATAGAAGAAGACTACTTAATTGAAAAAAACTAAAACAAAACATTCTACTACATTCTAGATAGGTACAGTGATCAGGAGAAAGGAGACCAACGTCGATTTATTAACTTTAGTTTCGTAGGCTCCACGACTACCTGGCATAAGCAACTTCAATTTCAATTTCATTGGACTTACAGTTGAAACCAAAACGTCCAAGAGTCAGGTCAGTTGGTTTGGCGCCCAACGTGGTACCTACTAAAAGTGACAAACCAAGATTTATACTGCTCTCTCCCAAACCTGACCAACTAAAATCTATTCCGCTCTCTCCTATCCCTCACCCCACTTCTAAGTCCTTACACTGACGTCTATTTATCAAAGTCCCGTCTCCTGCCAGTCGTCCGATTACACCGTGACATTCCCATTCCTTCCCCGTCGCGATTCAGATTCACTTATAATTCGCTTCTTGATCGAGATAGGCCCTTGTTATTAATCCTGTACATCATTAATTATAAGCAATTCCTTTGGACCTTGTAATTTAGTTGATTTGATGAATTGTGCTTTTTTGTGGAAGTGAATTGGGTAGTTTGTCTTTTTTGAGGATGCAAAGTTGTGTTTTTGCATTGATGGCAATTTTATTTTTTTATTTTGTAAAAGAAAAAAATTATTAGTTAACTATGTTCTGCCAGTAATTTTATCAACTAAGGAAGGGGAGGCCCATTTTGCTCTGAAATAGGACAATGTGACATAAAACAGGATCCCTCTCCTCTTAGCGTCGCTAACCCAATACGAAGTCGTGACCCATCACGGAAGCAGCTTCTCCCGTACGATGTCGCGTCATCTGCTCCACCTTTCAGCACAGTAAAACAGTATCAGAAATTATATTTTCATCCCCAAATTCTAAAATATACAATAGTTCATGGGTAAGATCTGTCATTTAGAGCGAAACTGATGGACGCGGTGACCCCGGCTACCCAAACAACACTACGGTGGAGCCTCAAGAAGTAGTCCACACTAGTGTGAAAAATTACCTTCCAAGTCCTAAAAGTTAAACTAAACTTGGTAGTATAGTTCAGATTCAGAAGCACATTTACTATCAAATTTCATACCACATGAAATTTTACGGTAACCAGATTCGGTCACCCACAATACTAGATTGGAATAATCATTCTCGTCAACTCAAAGCATTTTCATGCATCCCAAGATTACGTGGCCATAAAAATAGCATTGCTATTTTATTCTGAGCCATTCTAGAACACGGCAATGCACTCCTAGATAAAACTGAACCGGTATGGACGATAAAATCTGTCGTACCGATTGAGTCGTCAATACGCCGTTTTCAATAGTTTATTGTTTGAGATCGCGAGAATCGTGAAATAAATGATGCGGAATATATTTTTAGAGTTCAATCTAGATGGAATAGTTTCGGTGTAAATGGCATTGTTTATTGTGCTTTTGAAAGTTTTCATATAAAAGCGAGAGGTATATATTTAAGTGGGTGGGGACGTGACACATACCTACAACTTACATGTTTTTATTCCAATGGCCTTTATTACCAAAGAAAATTATAATCAAATAAAAGAAACAAACTAGAACTAGCATTAAAATTGATCTACAGGTAGCTCAACTGATCCATATCCAGTCGCTGGCTGCATTGCCCCGCTGTATGCTGGGGCAAAATATATAGGCTATGGAGGTGGAGGCAATGCTGATGCGCTGCGCCAGATAACCACCAGCTCTCGGGTCGCGCGTCGCTTCGACCAGACACTCAGATAACATAAAAACCCGGAGAGACTCGGTACCCCACGGACCTAGGGTCTCGACCCCAAAGGGAGCAAATTGGTTTATAGCGGGATAAATTCTAAAAATAAAGAGAACCCAGTGCTAAGACAAACCTAACATAGGCTTTAAGGCATTGCTAACCAATTTATGTAACGAATTTTTTATTATCAAATAAACGAAAAAACAAAAAAAAATGTTTAGACTGTCGAGACCTGCATTAGTTGTCATTTATTGTAATAAACAATTAAATTGACTTGCTAATGACCTTAAATGAGTCAGTTTTTAATTTTCTTTTTGTGAGCGAAATATTATGGACCCTTATTTTAAGCCTTCATTAAAACATCTTTAATTCATTATTAGCCCTAAAGACTATTTATTCGTTTATGTCCCGTATATTATGAAAGCTCAGTATCTATGCTTGAGTACCTTTCCTGTGGCATAAGCGTTACTCAAGCATAGAACTGAGTTAGCTTCCAAAATTCGTATTTTGGTTTGTGTGGATTTTAGAGCGTTTAGTCTCGTGCCTAAACGCTCTAAAATCCACACACAAGATGTATATTGCTATATCATTTATTTTAACAGTAATAACCTTTATTAACAAAGAAAATTACAATCAAATAATTAAAACAAATTAGAACTAGTATTTACACACTGTTCCAATTAATCTACAGGTAGCTCAACTGATCACGACATTGTACTAAAATTTATAATGTTATAATATTGTAATTAAATTTATAATGTGTCTGTGTAATATTATTATCAATAAATGAGTATGAGCATGATCCATATCAATACCAGTCGGAAGCGTCCCCAAGACGCTGACTGCATTGCCCCGCTGTATGGCAATGCTGATGCGCTGCGCCAGATACCGACCAGCTCTCGGGTCAGCTATATCATTAATTATAAATGCGAATGTTCGTGTGAATGTTTGTTACCACGTATCTCCGCAACTACTTAACCTAATTAGATAAAATTTGGTATGTAGATAGTTTAAGTTCTAGAATAAAAGATAGGCTAATCTTATTTTAAAAATTTACCTCTGAGAGGGTTAAAAAGGGTGGTAAAGTTTCTATGGAAAATTATTATTCCTTAGTACGATTCACTCAAAACTCGGTGTAAATAAAATATAAAATAAATAAATGATACACGTATTTTTTATTTTTACAATACTAACCCTAGGGTCTGTGCAATTAATATCCACGCGGGTGAAGCCGCGGGGCACAGCAGTGTAAATTAAGAATATATATTCTATGCATTCCCAGTGTAAAATTTCAGATTATCCAGGTCTTACTATTTTAAAACAGGCATTACCCTGAAAGGTTCCAGCAGAACGGCATGCAAATTGCACCTGCAGCATCTGTTCTGCACTCTACTCTGTAATGAGATGAATAATATTGGAATTTTTTAAATTAGATTTTCTGACGAAAGTGTTTAGTTTCTCGGGAACTTGGTACCTACTTGGTGTTCTGTTTTTAACAGTTTCTGATATATATTATGTCTCCTTGATATTAAATAAGTACTTACCTACTTGAAGAATTTAAAATTATGTGTAACTTCCTAATGAAAAAGAATTATCGAACTAAAATTTTAATTTCGAAAGTTTGGATGGATGAATATTTGACACCTCTTCACGGAACAATTACTAATCGGATCGGGCTGTAATTTGGCATCCATGTAGGCAGTATTAGACCTGAGTTAACAAATGGGCTACTTATTGAAAAAATGGCGTACTAATCCACGGGCAGAAGCTTGTAATAAAGTACTACTGTACAAGGTACAATGTGTTATTCAGTGTATGCGTGTGAAATCAAGATTACCTAACTTGTGTACCTACCTATGTTATTATAGCTTAGCAATATCTACGTGAGGTTATGTATCAACGTGATTTCTTATCTTCCGCATAATGTCTTCATGTTAACTTAAATGTAATTAATAAATCAGTTGCGAATTATCATCGTTGGAGTATCATTTTACGGTACCTCTAACATTCTTCGAGCCGGATTCACAGTCTAAATCCGAGGTCGCGCTCACCACTGTCTCTCGAAGGACAACGTGATAACGTACGTTACTAAAACGTTATCATAAGGCTACTACGTCGCATACATACGTAGTATTGTGCGAATTGTGTTCCCTACATTGCCCGTCGGAACCCACATCTCGGAGCAGCTCTTGGACAAGTATCCTATATCAAATAGGTCTTGTTTAACCTACTAATCATGGATAACTTGAAGGAGAGCCTTGAGGAGATTCTTGAAGCTATGTTACACATCAGGAGCAACTTCCTCAAGGCTCCAGCCAGTCAGAAGACTCATAAGCACCTTCTGACAAGTATAGACAGACTAGATAAGCTTCTGGACTTCATGGAAAATAAGTTCAGCAATCTAGCACCATTAATGGAAAGGGAAAAGGATACAACAGTGCTAAAGCCCTCGAAATCCAGTTCACTCACAATGAAGAAGGATATGGATACTTTAGTGCGGCAGCCCCTGAGATCAAATCCCTCTCAAGGAAAGAAACCCTTCAGCCAGTCAAAGGGAACATGCAGCAAGCTAAATAATCAACAACAATCAAGCTACAGTAAGTCAGGCAACCTTGGATTTATTTCAACAGCATGCACATTATTGACCTGTCCTTATTGTAGCCACAATCACGCAATATACAAATGTGACGATTTCATAGAACTAAATGCCAAAGACAAGTTAAATGCAACGACGCAGTTAGGCATTTGTGAAAATTGCCTACTTCAGCATGAGGTAGGTCAGTGCCGTTCAAGGCGCTCATGTAGAGTTTGCCAAGGTCGACACAATTCTTTATTGCATGACGCATTTTGGAAACCTTCTGGACCATCCAAGAATTCTCATGTGCAGCCGACTATCAGGAATGGCGAACATAACGGATACTGAGTTATGAAAACGATCGAGGATATTATGAACATTAGATTTAAGGCCATGACGCAGCAGATAGAAGGGATTCGCCACAGCGTGCATCAGCTACAAACCGAATCCCTTGGAAAAAATCGAAGTCATAAAAGCCTAAGCCAATGTTCTTCTCGTACACAACGACGGAGAAGGCCGCAGCGAGCCGACGCAGGACCTCATCTGACAGCGACGGTCAACTCGGCGGCCCTTGTGGAAGGCCCTAAGGCAGTACAGCATCAAGCAGCGTGGAATGAAGCAGCGCTGAGTGTTTCGCGATGGAGCTCCGGGTTGAATATCCTGACGGTAGAAACACGCAATGAAGCAGCGCTGAGTGTTTCGCGATGGAGCTCAGGGTTGAATATTCCCACGATAGAAGAAGCACGAAATGAAGCAGCACCGAGTGTTTCGCGATGGAGCTTAGGGTTAAATATATAATATTCCCACTTTAATAAGTGACAGTTGAAAACATTAAGATCTCTATACCTCATACAGTTTTTAAAGTTTACATTCATTTACTTTTTCATTTACAATCGTACACTTTTACTTGAATACTTTGTTTTTTGTCATGTTTTAATAAATACTTGTTTCCTTTTGCGAGTGGCCAGGATGTACGAAGTACAATGTAGTGACATTATCAGGGAAGAATCCTAGATGTGTCTGGATTCTTGTTCTTACACATTACATTGTTTTCCCTTTTTCTAGTGGCCAAGATGTACAAGGTACAATGTGTTATTCAGTGTATGCGTGTGAAATCAAGGTTACCTAACTTCCTATGTTATTATAGCTTAGCAATATCTACGTGAGGTTATGTATCAACGTGATTTCTTATCTTCCGCATAATGTCTTCATGTTAACTTAAATCTATTTAATAAATCAGTTGCGAATTATCATCGTTGGAGTATCATTTCACGGTACCTCTAACAACTACATTTTTGGCAGGCATCTGAGCCCAAGGCGGAAACTAAATATTCAGCTCAATTTTACTACTACATGGCTACGCAAGGTACATATCTGAAATTTTGAAACCAATAATAAATTATAATCAAAGAATAGACCGAAATTGGAAATAGAATTGAAACAGTTGAGCTAACTGAAGACTGTAGCAAACAATCTAGAGGTAATTCAACTGATTCATATCAACACCAGTCGAAAGCAACCCCAAAACGCTGGCTGCACCTGTCGAGACCTGCATATTTGCACCTCTTGAGATCCTCAGCCAAATATGACGCAGCGCCATAGATCACGGATGTTCTCTGTAAAAAAAAATACAAAAAATAAATAAATCATGCAAAAGCATTAAGTAATAGACAATTGCAACCGCACTCATAAAGCCATGGTCGTATGTTCTAATCATGCAGAAACCTATAATTCTGAACAAATAACGTTATCACGAATAGTCATATAATCATCATATCCCTACAGTGCGCGTCACACAACACTGCACATCGCCGCCAGTTTATCACACTGACAAGTAGGTTATAAAATACCGCTTGATTGATAAGTCTGATCATTGTGCATGTCTTGTTGATCCTGATAATATTATAAAGGCGAAAATGTGGTGTAAATGTAAACCTATTTCATTTAAAAAGAGTACGTCCGGCCTACCATTTCTCGCTCATTACCCTTTCGAAGTGGAAACCCAGCATTAGGCTTTCTCGGATGAGCTCAAGAAGTAAATGACATGGTCAATAAATGCCCGATAGATGCCAGCACTGCACTACTAACGCTTCCCTGCAAATGTGTACAAATTACACAGCATGTGAAACAGATGCCTCAAAATACCAATTAAATTGATATTAGTACGTCCGTGAGTGGTCAGGGGAGTTTTGGTATTTATTTGTGACGATCAATCAAATTAATGAGTTCTTTGAATAAAACTTTTAAACTATCATTTCATTTCATTTATTGCCAATATGTATGTACACATAGCTAAAGATCGAATTATTGCTAACGTTAGTACATACACCCTGTTGGGCACTGGAATTTTAATTTTAGTTGTAGTAATTTACATAATTTTCATTCTAATTAACAATAATTTGCATAAATCTCTTAAAAATCAGGCAAATAATCTGTTTAATTAAAAATATACAATTGGTTTGGTTAATTTAGGTACAATTTGTCAAATGATAGAAAAAAATTTCAAAAATCAGTACCTAATGATTTTTAGTATTATGAATGTCAGTTTCATCATGTCAACACTTACCTCATCAGCGTAATAATTAACGTCCACTGCTGTACATACTGTACATACCTCCCCAAAACATTTATATTAACATAATAAAGATGCTTACTATTTTGATATAATCACCACGCTTGGCAGGCAGATTGGTGACCGCAGTAGAGGTGTTAAAATTACACAGAAGGAATCTTCTGCCCTTCCTCTCGTAGGTTTCCTTATTCGACTCTTATGACATTCACGTGCCAATTTCGAGGGGTCGATTCTTACGCCACGGCCCATTATAATTTTTAATGCCGTGGTTTGGCAATTCTTTGAATGGCTCATCATCAGCATCATAAAGGAAGCCATCAAAGCCTTCGGAACATTTCAGAATCGAAACAACACTAAAGTGGAAGTACCTAACCTAAGACCTTAAGGCGGGGTTTCCAAACTCGATTAAGTTGCGAGTGTGAAGTTACCTAAGTTACAACACATTGTCGCGACTTGCTAATCCGACCGCACATTAACGACATGTCTGTGCATGACGGCGCAATGCCATAGGTTTTGAGCGAAGACGCGGCGCACACGTGCGATTTTTGGAACGGTGATGTCAATAACCATCAACTAAAAAAACCAGACTCACGAGTCTACCGTGAGAGATTTGCCTAATGCATTAAGCAAATATTGGGATGAGGCATACATATTATGTTTTGGGTTTGATTTCCATATGGGGGTCACCAACCATAATTTTTTATATAATTAAGATGCTATTCAATCCATAATATCATTATTATATTAGCATAATGCTGCTTCCTTGTGTAGTTCAAAGTAACATGAAGAAAAATATTATTTGACACATTTGACAGCTTAAGGATGTTGACTTGACGTGACATTTTCTTTGGGAAATGGTAACTTTTTGACGATTTCAATCCGCATGTGTGCGTTAACCCTTACGTTACAAAGTCGCTAAGACCAACGTCTTGTTAATATTAAATTAAACTGAGCCCAAGTCATTAGAAGCCGTCGAATGCACTCGCAGAAACTCTACATTGTGGTCATTCTATGAAACTGTTTCTCATTCTTGTTTCATTATAGGGGTCACACTTTAATGGTCTGGCATAATATTGTTATGATCTGTTATGATAGAAGGCTTCTTAAGAGATTTAAGTCAGGTAACTATTCTTGCGTAGGCTCCTAGATAAATTATATTTTAATGTATTACATTAAATATTCTTAAACTTACGAGATCAGAACACATTATCATCAGTATTATTTATCTGGTGATTATGAAACGAAATGGCGACAAAACTAGTATCAGATGGCAACCCAATCGGAGGCGCAATGAAAAACACGTTGAAGTGGCAAGACAACCGGTGTTTCTGCCTTATGTGAAAGGAGTGACGGACAAAAATGGAAACATCCTCAGAAAGTCGATCTGCACTCCACTCACTATGATGGCGAAGCAACTTCGAACACCAAAAGACGTAGTGCCCTTGTAAGTTCCTGGAGTCTACAAGATCGATTGCAGCTGCGAGCGTTCCTACATAGACCAGACTAAACGCACGGTCGCGGAACGTGTTAAGGAACACATAGCAGCGATCAAAAATCGACAAATAATTGCCCTGCAGGTAGGCCAATGTGGCCTAAAATTATTACAAATTAAAAAAAAAATATATGTTATCAAAAGAGGTAAACATACATTCTTAAATTAATATCACACAACAATCACTGCACTTTTCATAACAAAATTACGTTGTATGATTAAAATTTTACTGCAACCATTTGCAACAGCAAACCAACGCATAAACTTAATGCCCACTAATTAAATTAATATCGTTAACTGAGCGCCATCTGCGAAAGGGTTCATCTGGTCAAGTCGTGAAGAACTGGGTTAGTATGAGGTTGTGACGTTAACGCGATTTTGGTGGACAGAAGAATCGATTTTTTATAGCAATAAAAGCTTATAAAACAAATATCGTTCGCAGTAGGCAATTCCAGTGTAAACACATAAAAACGTAATTCAACTGTAAAAAAATCCGCTCATACTTCGGTAACGTACGAAACGTTCACTGGCTGAAATGCAAATTTTTTTTTGCAATAAAAACAGTTACTAACCATTTTTTCAGCCAAAAAAATGCTGAAAGAAACATTTAGCCTTGATGTTGGTACATATAGCGTTCTGGACTTGTAGCTTAAGCGTTGCAACTCTTATGCGTTTTGGCAACTTCAAGAATCAAAAACTCTTTCCATAAATACAAAAAAATTATACTTAGAAAAGATCAAATTCTTTAAATAAAACACTGACACGGAAACAAAGTGATATTATTGATTTCTGTCGCTTTGGTTTGTAGACTTATGTAAAGAAGCGACAAAGAGACCTTTAGCCTGTTAAAATTACGAATCTGTGTTGTCTAGTTTTTGGACTTGAAAAATAACAGCTATTTTTCGAGTCAACATACCGGACAACACACTGATTAGTATTTTTATTGTTAGTAAAATTTGTCAAATAGTGGAATAATGAAGATTTGAAGATCTTTAATGGATAGCTAGCTCATGCTAACTCACCCAACTCCGTAGGTAACAAAGTTACATCATAATTGGATTAGGAATCGAGTGAACTGGCGTGGAATTTATTTGAATGACATGTCTTTTAACCCTTCAGTCAGACTGAGAGGGTATTATTATGGTTTTAATTTAATAATTGGGGAGTCTTTGTTCCTGGGAGATTAAACTTTTAAGGATCTTAAAAATGGTGGATTGATTTAATTTGAGTTATAAGTGGAAAGGAATTTAGTGAATGGTTTTGCATTTTATGATTTTCTGGAAGTAGTGCTAGATTAGATTTGAATTAAAAGATGTGATTAGATTATAAAGAGCATGTTTTATTTTACTATAGAAACATTCGTAGTTTAACGAATTTATTTTATGGATGTAAGCGGGTTAATACGAACCTACTTTGTGTTGGAGAACGTTTCATCCCTTAACGAGGGAGTTCTTTCTTTGTGATTGTTTTAGTTCGTCTCATTTGTATATTGTTAGAATATTAAAAGCGAGACTGGTAAACGGATCTAGTATGATTTAATTTTCATGAGGATGAATCGAACGTGTCAAAATTAGTGAAACTTTTCTCGAAAGGTATTTTTATATTTCAACCAAAGTGTATCTGTTTCCAGACTGTAAACGGCGTAAATGTTAACATTTTAAGTACTCTCAGAAGTGAATATTACATAACAGTAACATGCATATAAGTGGAATATACTTTATTAACAAAGAAAATTACATCTACATATATATATAAAAGAAAGTCGTGTTAGTTATACTATTTATAACTCAAGAATGGCTGAACGGATCTCGGTGAAATTTGGCAGCGAGGGAGATGGTATCCCGGGGCCGGACATAGGTTACCTTTTATTCCGGAAAAAAGCGTGCGAAGCCGCGGGCTGCAGCTAGTTCAATAATAAAAACAAATTAGAACTACTATTTACAATTGAAACAATTAAGCTAACTGCAGACTGTTGCAAACAATCTACAGGTAGCTCAACTGATCCATATCAATACCAGTCGGAAGCGTCCCCAAGACGCTGGCTGCATTGCCCCGCTGTACGGCAATGCTATCAGGTCACACGTCGCGTCGACCAGACGCTCAGATAACTTTTTAAAAACCCGGAGAGCCTCGGTACCCCACGGACCTAAGCTCTCGACCCCAAAGGGAGCAAATGTGTAGGCTCTGTCGAGACCCGCATATTTGCGTCTCTTGAGATCCTCGGCCAAATCTGCCGCCGCACCAGCCCTCACGGATGTCCTCGGAAGGTAGGAAGGCGCAAGTGCGTATAAATTTAAAAGTTAAGATACCTACTTGAATGATTGTTAAGTCCGATTCAAAATTTGCATACATGTATCTTTAGACCTGAAATAATCTGTAACTTTTATACCATGAAACGTTTGTGAAGCCACAGGCAGAAGCTAGTTTAGTAAGCTAACTAATAAATAAACAATAAAAACAACATAACATAAAGGTTTTCACAATAAACACAAACAAAACCGCCGAGTCAACAGATATCCCCCTGTAGATTGCTATTCATTTCCTTAAAATAAACATGTATGAACACACAGAATTGCAAATCGACCTGTTAATCTAATACGGGAGACCAGTAGAGGCACGGAATGAGGTGGTGTTAAAGAGAAGGAAAGGTTTGTAAAAAGTGTAGAATAAATATACTTAGAATACAATACGAAAATGGTTTTTTGTTTTTTTTACACTTTATTGACAAAGAAAATTACAATTCAATAATAAAAACAAATTAGAACTAGTATTTACAATTGAAACAATTAAGCTAACTGCTGATCTATATTAATACCAGTCGGAAGCCCTAAGACGCTGGCTGCATTGCCCCGCTGTATGGCAATGCTGATTGTATATTGTACACCATAAAAATAATATAACAAGGAGACATTACATAAGACAAGTACAATGGGCGGCCTTATCGCTAAGAAGCGATCTCTTTCAGGCAACCTTTGGATGGAAATAATTATGTGAATTTAAGAAAGGCAGTTGTATTTAGGTATTCTATAGCATATGATTTGTTTGATGTATTCTAACAAAACCTATATTATAGAAACACAAAAAATATATATTTATATACATATATCTTAGACTACTTTTACACATAAATAAATAGTATGTACCAATATTCACTTACCTACCTACCTACTCTGTATGTCTTGGACATACGAGATGTTTACGGTTTGATATGATTGACGTTGAATTAAATGTCCTTATTTTATTTATTTTCTACCTATTTTATTATCATGTTTATTGTGTAGTATTTTAGTAGGACTCCAAGGTCAGTCTCACAAACAGCGTTAGAAATATGAAGCTGCACAAATGTAAGCAGCCGACGACGTTGCCCAAAAATACCACACACGTACACAAATCTCTTGTTAACGTCATCTCAACGTCAATTCGGCAAGGGAAAGAACTATTTACGCTTACATCTCACAATTTAGTATATCAAACTGAACTGGGAATGGAGGTAGGGGTCCCTTTATACCTTTATTTCAAAAAATTTATTACCCGTTGAAAACAGTCAGCACAAAAAGATCTTGGAACATTATTTGTCTAACTGTGTACGGTTTATCATTTCTGTGACGGTGTCGTCACGCTTCATTTGTGAAAAAATGTCACGAAATTCTTTTTTCGCAGGGAGTTGACGTTGACAAATATTAAGGCATTTCCGGTTGTTTTTTACATTCTATATTTGAACAGAAAATGTAGATTGGACGGTTTGAAAAATTCAAATTGCGGAAGAGTGGTTTTTGTCACATTTGAAATTCTCTTAGATTATTATTGTTTGAAAAAAATTTTTGGAATTATGGATTTATGGACACTTTTGCATAACAAAATGTAAACTTTCGCATTACGAACTTTAAAAATATTTTATTACATTTTCAATTAAAGCCTTTATTAACATAGAAAATTACAATCAAATAATACAAATAAATTATTACTAGTATTTATAATTGAAACAATTAAGCTAACTGCAGACTGTTGCAAACAATCTACAGGTAGCTAAACTTTATTAAATTGGATTTTTGAACATGTTAACGCATCCGCTGCCAAGTCTCATGGCGCTGGACATATGCGTCGGCGCCCATGAAAGTGTTAAGAGTCATGGGCCCGTTGTCCAGTTACGCAGGATTTGTAGAGTCGTGGGTCACCCGAGTGGCTCATTTGCCTCAGTTCGGTCCGTAGCGGTAACCGCAAGGTTGGCATGACCATGGAAAGGTGGAGGCATTGTCCAGTTACGATAAACGCATTATTATTTCAATAAATATTGCGCAAATGGTTAATAAACATTACCAATGCCCGAACAGCGGGCGCCGTCACGTGTCCACTTGATTAGTTCTTCATTCTATGCAATTTTCATCACTTCACCCATACCAAAATCAATCTTACTCCATTCACATATAGCTCATAACATTTTAGCACAACTACAGCTAGAAACATAGATTTTCTAAAGCATTTTCCTTAGAAGCTCCACTGAAGATTCAAACCTATTGTAAGAGACTAAGGTTAGTTTTCGCTTGTGTTTGGTTATAATCCAATGTTCACAATCGAATTAGTAGACCACCCGCGGTTTTTGCTACTCACCACAATAAGTTCCTTGAATGGACTGGAATCAACCTATGCTTTTATAAAATAAGTTAATGCAGTTTTTCTTGGGAAAGGACAAGCAATTTCCTTCAATCGCTAGAACTAATTTATGAAAGCTTTTTTGGAATTTAAGAAAAGTAATTTGAAAGGTTTTCTTGGAATTGGTAATGTAGCTAGAATACAAAATGATTCTTCAAAGGTAACTGTGTTGTTCCGTCGTTATGATAATTTTTATTGCTGATCCCTGTATAAGTATTTTTTATTCTACAATGATACTGTTACTTCTTTTTCCATCTATACCTACTACCGTCATATATTTTAGGTAGGCTGGATTTAAATTCAAAAACTTTTACTTAATTTAAACTGATAGTATATATAATCACAAGTATGCAAAACCTGTGATTTTGGTCCAAATACTTCAAAACAATTAAATAAATTTAACCTTTGCCAACTCTCGTCACCCTAACCTCACAACTTATTCCAAAACAGACCCCAAACTCTATCTCCTAAACTAAAAGATTGAATCAGCACCGTAAGCCTTTAATCTGGCTTGAGCCCGCGGTTCCGCCTGCGTTTTATGCGAACAATATCTGTCAAAACCTAATACTATAAAATGCGGGTTGAAATGTTGTGATGAGACGGGTAAGGGGTGAGGGGTACTGATAGATGTGATTTGAAGAGCTAAGCGATGATTTGAAGATTGCGGTAAGATAAAACAAAGATTTAGTTAAATGTAATGTTTGCAAATTTTCTGGTGGTCGATTGGGATGTGTTCGTGATTGTATCAGTCATAGAATTTTGACGTATTGGCTGTATTTTGATTTCTTATGTTGTTGTGTTTACAAATAAAAATGGAGAATAAGCGGCGAAAATGGTGCGAGTGATATACACACAAATACGTCTAAATCGACCAACAGATTAAAAAACAAAAATACTAATATATAAGTAATCCTTACTTATATATTAAACTTATATATTAAATGGTTACCGATTAATTTCTGTATTATCACGATATTGTCTGCTGGGCAAAGGCCTCACCCATACGACTCCACAAAGGCCTCACCCATACGACTCCACAAAGGCCTCACCCATACGACTCCACAAATAATAATAAATAATTTACGAACAGGCTTGTATTGTTTTATGTAAATTATCCAATGTTAGACTTAATATTTTTTCCCTACTTGACGATATAGCTCTAATAAGCTATTTATATCTAACACCATGCGACTACCCTACCTGGGGTAGAAATGGACCCCATCTGCTGTGAAGGGTTAAACTGTTATGTGGCTATTGCAAATAATGAGAAGTGTTTAAAAGAAATTTACTGTCCGTGGGGTGTTGTCACGCAGGGTAAAGAACAGTTTGTCTTGTGGAAAAGTTAATGTTTGGAAAAAATGGGGATATTTTTTAGGGTGAAACAAGAAAATATGTGGTTAAAATTAGCACCGTTTTATACCGTATCTAGGTAAAAATAATGTTGTTTATAATTACTGCATACAAATTAAATGCAAATAAATAGGTGCTTGTTATTATTTTTATATAATAAACCAAAATAATAAATATTATGTGTTTGCTATTATTGTTTTTGCCTGGGTATCGGAATAAAATAAAACGAACGAGTAATTTATTATTTAAATTTTCTAGATCTTCGTGGATCCCAACATCTAAGTGAATGGAGACTATTATTTCACTATATTTTTTGTTCGAAACTGTTTGAATTTTTCATTGACGACTGACGACTCCAACTTACTAACTAGGTATACAAAAATCCACAACAATTTTATGTCACAAACCAGATTACGAATATTACAACTTTACGTAAATACCTTACACCGTACATTATTACAAAATCCCTTACGATTGGTCGTAAACCGTTATAATAAACTTGGTACAACCTTGGTTATTATAACTATTGTCTTTGGTTTATAGACAGCTTAGTTAGTGGCAATTATAAGGTTGGCTTATGTTTTATGGAGCCAAGTTAATTAGATGGATTTATGTTTAGCCCCAGTAAAATAATTTCGAGAAGGAAGCCAAGAGGTGGATCCAGCTAGGCTGGGCAACGTTTGGAAAATTACGTCGAGTCTTCTCGTCATCCATACCGCAATGCTTAAAAACTAAAGTTTTCTATCAGTGCGTCCTACCCGTCATGACTTACGGAGCTGAGACGTGGACACTGATGGTAGGGTTGGTCCAACAGTTCAAGGTCGCTCAGTGAGCTATGGAAAGAGCTATGCTCGGAGTTTCTCAGAAGGATAGAATTCGTAAGGAATACATCCGACAGAGAACCAAAGTTATCGACATAGCTCAAAGACTTCGCAACCTGAAATGGCAGTGGGCCGGCAATCTCGCGAAGAACCGACAACCACTGGGGTAAACGTGTTCTCGAGTGGAGACTGCGACTTGGCAAACGTATTGTAGGACGCCCTCCAGTCAGGTGGGATGACGTCCTGTGAAAGACTGCAGGCAGATGCTGGATGCAGCAAGCTGAAGACAGGGCGCTATGGAGGAGGCCTATGTCCAGTAGTGGACTAAGATAGGTTGATGATGATTGTGTATCCCCCCTCCAACTCAGCCCGTGGATGTCGTTAGAGCCGACTAAGGGAACTACCCGAGGAAGGAAGAGTAGGTAGTCGCGTCCTTTGGAACCTTTCAACATATTTAACGTCTTTAATGCGATCACCTACCGGCACCTACTGGCAATACAAAGTTGTTTATGGGAAATACTATGTTAAGCACATTATGACGTGAGTATTTTGAATTGAATATTATATTTATTTTCTCTTTTTATGTTTCTGTTTACAATTTTTGGCTAAAGCTTAATTAATATCTAGTTATCTTGTTTTGCAAAAGACTGGTGCCCGTGAGGTTTGTAAAACCTGTGGAACAAGTCACCAGGGCGCTTACTTTGTATAATAATTTGGAATACCTACATATAACAAGATCCGTCAAGTGCGAGTGTGACTCGTGCGCCGAGTGTTTCGAACGGTTGTCAAGTATACTAATATGTACCTCTACTATAGGTACTGGTTAGAGATTTATTATTTTAATATTTTTTATTTGATGAATAGCAAAAAATTAAAGGTTTCTGATGTATCGGTTCGGAGTATAGAGATTATAAGCAAAATTTTCAAGTTTTTTCAAAATAAGTATTTCGAAAAGTATATGACCTACATAAATTAAAACTGTTTTGAGATGTACAAACCGATACCTTTCATTTGGTACCCCACTCGGTGAGGCAGCCTCCCCTTTTGAAAATTATCCCCCTTTTTGAAAATTTTTCGTAAAGTGGTCTACCTACAGACTTCTTTGTATTTTCCTGTAAAATGTAGATCCATATCTACAAACGCTACATACATTTCAGATGGATCGCTCTGCTTTTCAGAGATAGGGGGGGGGGGGGGGAATGGGTATGTTTTGGACTTTTAAAAAAATTCATAAAGTGTAACACCTACAAAAATTTCCAAAACTGTTTTGAAATGTACAACTTGGCATTGTAGGTCTTTTAAAATGTCGACATAACAATTTGTAAATCTGTAATCTTTAAATCTGTACAGGCGCACGAAATGTATTATTATTTTAAATTTCACATTATTTGCTGAGATATTAAAGACCGGAAAAAGGACAAAAAAAGCGAGACCATAGGGGTTTCGAAACCGATCTCCGATCTTCAAAACCCTAAAAAGACAGTAAAACTTATCCTTCCAAAAATACTCGTAACAGTAAATTAGACCTAGTCAATACAAAAAAAGCAGTAAATAAATAAATAAAACCAAAAAACCTCGTTTCACTCCTCGGCCTGGGGCCTTAGTTCAGACTTTACCTCACTTTAGATAGTGTAAAATAGTATCAAACTTATAATAAAATTTGAATGGAATCTCTTTAAAAGCTTTTATTATACGTTTTAAATGGACCGTTAAGACAAATCTATTTGCAATGACTGCTATCGGTTCGTTGAAATCACATTTGTTTTTATTAGGAACTTCTGGAATAGAATCTTAGAGCAATAGGATTTCAAAGTAAAATTCTGAATCCATTTCGGGCACCTGGTCAAATGATCCAATAGACTCATCAGCACACTTAAGGACCACTACTGAACGTGCCTCTCCCAAACAAGAGGGTATTGTCATGATCACCACGCTTGGCTGGAGAATTGGTGATCGCAAATATTATATCGATACAAGATAAAGTAACGAAATCAGCAATACCATAGTTAAGTATTTATCATAGTTTTTAAAGATAGAATTACCTAATAGCTTTAATGCCGATATATTTGCCCTTTGGCCAGGTGGAAAGACGAACAGGAGGTCGTCTTTAGGAATAGACTACAGGCAGATGTTGGATGCGGCTAGCAGAAGACAGGTGCTCTGGCGCTCATTAGGAGAGCCCTATGTCCAGCTGTGGAATCAGCCCATACCTTAAGTATAGGCTAATTATGATGAATGCACTTATGAAAACGAATGATACAATGCAAATATTACTCTATGACAAAAAATATTACTTTATGACTTGTCGATAAAATGCCAAAGAAACAACGCAGTTAAGGTATCAAAATACACAGAAGGAAGAAGCTGCTGCCCTTCCTCTGCTGGCCTTCATCCACGGGTTGAGTTAGAGGGGTCGATTCTTTAACCGCGACTGGCACGACTGACTAGACTATCTATGGTCTCGTTAATCATAAAATATATTAGAAATAAAATGTGTGTGTAAATGTTTTTAATGCCTCGATAGTAGTTTGTTTTACTTTAAACAGAAAAGTAAAATATTCGAAGGAGGCCACCAAACATAGTACAACTACTACGTAATAACAATAACAACTACTAAAACACCCGTATTCAAGAACAATACTTATGTAAGGTAGCAAGCAATACTGTGTTATGTAAGCCATTTCTCACAGCGGTAGTGGTAGTGGTAGGCCATTTGATTCACAAACAACACTCAAGCGACAGTTTACTATGCGAACGCACTACGTCGATTGCAGATCTGTGCTTGGACCGTTTCTGTTGCTAAGTTCTCTATAATTTTTGGCAGATTTGCGGATGACATAAATATAACTT
The DNA here is from genome assembly GCA_963662085.1 of Eupithecia inturbata. Classification (NCBI taxonomy): domain Eukaryota; kingdom Metazoa; phylum Arthropoda; class Insecta; order Lepidoptera; family Geometridae; genus Eupithecia; species Eupithecia inturbata. The sequence continues at coordinate 10,481,594 of OY759196.1, forward strand.
ATAAAAACCTGCAAAAACATAATAAAACAATTTTGTTTCCATAGAAACTGATTTAAGTACATATGTAGATTTTTTTTATGCATTAATTTTGAATAAAACCTATTAAACAGAACCTTTTGAACCTTTTGAGTGCTTTAATTTTAATGTTAGTAAAGTAGGTAAGTTATATACGTTCATATAATTTTGCAAAGAAAAGCTGAATCTGGCGGCAAATTCACTATAGCGGCCACAATGACCTTTCATAAATTTTAGTTCCTCGATAATTAATTTCTACTCTTTCTGGTCGGACTGTACTAGTACCACAAATTATAGAGCAACATGTGCGTTTCCCAATAACCCTATATTGACGGGCACGCTTATTTACCACCAAATTAATTCAACAGGCTTGCTGATGAATTAATTTCGGCACTTAATAGATTACGCCTCCGGGCAACCATTCTAACTGTTATTAACCTATACTGTGGGTTCAAGCTAAGACATTAGTTTGCTATAGTAATACTTGCTGGTTAAATACATTTGACATCACTCTAGTTATTAGATCTGGCATCCTACCTGTAATAATTTATTTAGCAAATAAATGATTTGATTTGTATGTATCACTACTATGATACCACTATGATCATATGTACCACCACTGTTATTATCATAGTGCAGTTATGATATTATGTAAAAAAAAATAAAACGCTAATCTTATCTGAGATTATATGCAAAAGATCACGTTTAAATGATACTAGAGAAAAAAATCCAATGAAATAAATATATTATTGAAATTTTTTTGAAGCCGTGTGACCGGTGAATAATTCGCATAATTAGTTTTAGTTGTCATAAGAGCGAAAAATGTTGTCCGTATGTCTAGTCCTAGTCCGCGGTGTATTCAGGCGTAATAATTTAGAACACAACTCTTGAGAGTCAATATGCTCATTGCATATCGCGTGCAGGAAGGACATATCCGCGATAACTCTTCTGTCTTCGAGAGTCGTTAAATGATGGTGAGCACTTGATGCTTGGTAGTCATCAAGCTCGTAAGGTTAAGGTTTCTTATAAACTTGCTTTGAATACTTGCCAGGCTCTGTACATAGGTTATATAATGTGGGCTCCATACAATTGAACAATACTCTAAAGTACTCCTTACATAGGAGGTAGGTAGTATTTTAACACATCCTACGTCGGAGAATGGTCGGTTTGCCCGTACGAAAAAGCCTTTCAGAGTTTCGGGGTCGCATTTTTGAAAGAACTATATCGCTATCTTATACATACGTTTTAATCCTAAACGGATTCGACATTGAATATCTCGATATCAAGCCTTAGGATGAGTTTGACTACTTTACGAAAACTGTAAAAGTTTAGCAAACCAGTAGCGCACCTACCGGATACTGAAGTGAACTTCTTGTCATAGTATCTATCGATCCAACAATTGCATACGAACTCTATTGATTTGACGACCGATGTGGCGCGGCGGGCGAAGGTCCGCCTGCGACGCAGAAGGTTGCGGGTTCGATTCCCGCCTTGGGACAAATGTTTGTACGATCTGCAAATATTTGTTCCGGGTGTTCTGGGTATTTTCAATATATAATAAAAAATATATCTATCTATGTATGTATTGTATTAAGTTTATCAGTCATCTAGTACCCATAACACAAGCTCTGCTTGCTTTGGGGCTAGGTGATGCGGTGTGGATTGTCCAGCATTATTAATTTATTTATTTCTTTTATTTCAAATGATTTTTCCTGATAGCTCGGTTAAATACCAGCTCGAAGCCCTTGAGCGACGCACTATTCTAGTATATTTAAAAACTGGCCAATTAAATAATGTAGTGAACATTTTTGTGGGGTCATAAATAATGTAGTGAACATTTTGGTTGCCTGGAAGAAATCGCTTTAAACGATAAGGCCGCCAATTCTGTTACCTTCTGTACCATACTGTTTTTTATATAATTTTTTATTAAGTTTCTGTGAATAAAATATTATCTATCTATCTAACAACGTTTTACTTAAAAGTACATTGTTTAATGAGTACTATCTGTTTTATAAAGTGATGAATAAAGCATTATCTACCTATCTATCTATATATCTATCTATATAACTATCTATCTATCTATCTACATTATTATTCGCACAAAATCGCTTTTTATTAGAATAAAATAAAAGGTTTCGTGTCGATAAATCATCCCAATTCCCTAAACGTCTATCATTCACTGATACGTACGAGTATGTAACAAACTATATCTGTATCGGCGTCTCTGTTTTATTCATGAACCAATGAGCTGAAGAAAAAATAGCTCGGCAAAATATGTGTCATAAGTTGTAAGGTTAAGTCGATAATATCGACTTATGTACTTGTCTTTACACGATTACTTATATGACTTATAAAAAAAGATATTCTTAAGTTATACCTCTACTAAGGTAAGAATACTTCTTAAATCTGTAGAAATAAAAAAGTAAAAAATGTTAAAGCAAATACAAAAAAAGGTTAACTTATACTATAATACTATATCTAAAGTAAAGAGAATTACATTTCAATAATAAAAACAAATTAGAACTAGTATTTACAATTGAAACAATTAAGCTAACTGCAGACTGTTGCAAACAATCTACAGGTAGCTCAACTGATCCATGTCAATACCAGTCGGAAGCGTCCCCAAGACGCTGGCTGCATTGCCCCGCTGAATGGCAATGCTGATGCGCTGCGCCAGATATGTAACAAATAAATGAAACTTAACCTCAAGCACGACTACATTTGTACATTTTGTAGTTTGCTATGTTAATTTTACAGGCGATTTTCGTCGGTTTTCTCACTAAGCTGAGCCTGTATCGAGGAAACCAGACTGGAGACTGGTAACTAATTAAGTTACCATAACTGTTGTGCTCGGATTACTTAGTTTTTAATTGTATTTATAATTTTAACAAATAGGAAAATAAGTGGTTAGTAAGAGTATGAATTTTAATATCCATAATTTAAAGTAAAAGTAGATACTGATTACTTACACCGAAATGGGCATAGCACAATGCTGAAAAAACTCTGCAGTCAAACGTGTTTGTGAGTGTATAAGTCATATTATTTTCGGCGCCCAATGGTGCATTTTTTTTGTTTTATTCCTTATCAAAATGCAGCCAATGAGCAGCGAAATTAGTGTGAGTGATACACTCAAGAATACACCTACATTGACCAGCTGGGAAGTTCCACATAACGTTATGGTTTGCAAAGATTTTGTCGAGTAAGATACTGTCAGTAGAGTTTTCAAAAGATATGTACTTTGTGCTATATAAACGTAACAAAAGGGTATGCGCAGCTACGCTCAGTCAACAAGATAAGTATCAAGTTACCATTGAAATTGAAATCATACATTCATATTACTATCAGATGCAAACCAAAAGGCCTCATCAAACATGTGATGTACAGTCAAAGAGAATCTATCTACATCATTTCCCAATAACCTTGACCTATCCTAAAAACTTTATCACTAAAACATAAAGCTCATAATGCCTTAACGCGTAGGTCTTCTAATCTGGCCAATAAACCGATTTTCTAACTTACATCCAGAATAGTTTGAAACTTAATTTTACCATCATAAAGTTGTGAATTCAATAGCAGGTCTTCCTAAAGGTTCCTTACATTGGTAGATAATTCATAATCAAACATGTGAGCATACTGCATGTAAATATGAAAAGGAATAGATCAAATAACATTTAGGTACAGATATAACTGGACAGAGTAAATATTGGGATCAAATGAAGCGTACCTTTGCGTAATTATACGTTAATTTAATTCAGTCAAATACGAGTATCTATGCCGTAATTGAATAGGAAACCAGGATAAATATTTAATGATCAAATACTCACCAGGGGATAGAATCCGGCAGTATGACGATAATGGTTTTTAATACTATTCAGGATTTCAGTAAAAAAAACCTAGCCTTTACTGACGTTTAAAAAATTTACTAAATTTTAAAGCAAAGGTAAATTTTAAATTTTAAAAAAATTTTAAAGTAAGCGTCGACAGGCCGCCTCGGGCACTCCGTGCTAATCGCATCAGTCATATTTTTTTAGCGTTATGTCGTGTGGTGCGTCCACTGTAACCGCAGCAAATGGATTACCGACGCGACCGCCATTTGCAAACGAATTTTCAACATCGACATTCGGATTTCCGTAGCAAGCGGATGAGTTTTGTACAAATGTGAATGGCGACCCGTCGTCGCGGAGCGCGGGAGTGGGGGAACAGCGGACGGAACGGACGTGCGAGTGCGTCCACTGACCGGCAATCCGAATGATGTCACCCGTACTGAACGGACTGCCGGCATTGCTGATAGTCCGATGCGTCTGTGCGGTGCGGATCAGTAAACGCACTTCTATGGCGAACCATACTTGAATACTAAAATCCGTTCGATGCTGTCAGTGCGGAGCGTCCGATGCCGACCTGTCGACGCTAGCCTTAAAAGTGCTAATCGACCATTACTAGTGTTAGATTGCTGTGGGGTGCTGATGTCGTTGATTGGGTGCTGACTAAAATATTTTTGTCCTGGCAATGCTTCACAATTTTATTGAGAGTGAATGGTATGAATGAACACAAAAATGAATGCAATGGTCATAATATTTAGATAAAAAGAAAATAGATAAATGCTTAAACTATCAGTACGATACCAAATTAAGAATAGGACAAATATTTTTACAATGACATGCGTCTATTTATTATACTTATCGACAATCAAATCATAAAAACCCCTTTTTATCAAATTTTGGAAATCTTAAAGCGCAGTCATATCAGCTACATAGCGTTAAAACTGCATAACCCAAAAACATCAAAAAAGCGTTCACGTGTCAACGTTAAAATTCCAACAGTTAACGTTAGTGGCCGTAACGGTAGGATAACTGCTTTATGTGCAATAACTGTTTAACGCGTTAACCGTTTTATGCGTAGTTGGTGCACGTGAATAAATTTAATCGTCAGTTAAACTAAACATTTGATTTTATTGCTAGTGACGACTTTTAAGGTTGTAAATCTGATGTTAGGAATTTGATGAGCATTTTAAAGTATTTTCGGTGATGGTTATAGGGAGGTGTCTTGTCTATTGAGTACTTAAACAACTTAGAGGCATACATTATCAGTATTTTAAATATAGTTAATAGTTTTCTTTTATTTTTCTTTTTCTTTATTCACATCTTTATTGACAAAGAACATTACAATTCAGTAATAAAAACAAATTAGGTCTAGTATTTAAAATTAAAACAATTAAGCTAACTGCAGACTGTTGCAAACAATCTACAGGTAGCTCAACTGATCTATATCAAAACCAGTCGGAAGCGTATATAGTTATTTTAAATGCCAAACATTTCACATTTCGTGTAAAGTCTTGCATCAAATGAACATACACAACAAATTAAGAAACGAATAACATGGAATTAACATACAAAATTCAAATGACAAACAAGAGCTGTCAAATTCTTAGCATTACTAGTTTGTAAAATAGTTATTTTACAACACAAACTTAGAAACAAAATCAAAATCTAGAGACAAACATTCTCAGACGTAGAAATATCCCGTATTGAAAGTTTTGATAAAGTTTTACCTGGAAATAGCTCTGCTTCGTATTTTCAAAGGAAATATGCTAATGTGACATCTGACGTGTCGACTGTATGGAGCGAAGAGTGGTAAGTCACATAAATCATATTTTGCATACGAAAATACAGTCTGTAGTTCATTGGTTCGATTTTAGACATGCTTTAGGTATGGGCTTGGAACGTGAAGCTAGTAAAGTTATGTTAAGGTGTAGAGAAAGCAAAATGGGTTTATTTCTAACAAATTATATTTTAATCTCGTCTGTGATAATGAACCTGAGATATTTAAAAAGTAAGATTACAAAATAACTAAGTGCTGAAAACTTTGATATGAACTTTTTTTAATTTTTTTCTAGATACTTAATACCTTTTACAATCTAAAACTTACCGGTTAACGCTTATTACTCTTATTATAGATTTTAATTGATTTGTGTCATAAGAACACATAATGGATAGTGCCTTCTCCAGAATCGCTATTATCATAAGGTCGTATTTAATACACTAGCTATACCTACTCCATGCTAATACTGCACTCGGAATGGCACACCGAAAACTTGTAGAATTTAATATTGTTTACGACGCCTTTGCTTTACACCCGTATTTATTCAAACTTCGGAGTGCATTACGGAATATCTTATTCGTAATGCACGTTTCTAATAAAGTTCGGTACGTTATGGCGTGGATTTTAAAATGTGTGAGTTGCTAGATTTTTATTTTGCGGAAGATTTTTGTTTGAAATCTGGTTTAAAGTTAGTGCATCGTGGTTCGAAAAGATAGAGAAATAATATATTTAAGATTTTTGAACATACTTAATTAAAATGAAAACCAGGAATAAGTTTCGTAAAAAGCCTTTAATGTATAAACTTCTCAATGGATGAACTTCATAAAAACATGCTCTATCAAAAACCCATGATGGTAAATCTTTGTCTCCCACGCGCTTACACGACATTAATCTCGAACGGTGGCTAGGTATCGAATAAATGTCGCACGGAGACATTTTTCAATGTTCGTGATATCGAATGGTCTTGATAGGAAGTGATTTATGGAGAGGAAATTAGATTTTGATGATAGATTTATTTGTGATAAGCTATTTGTTACAATCGCGACTTTGGCCTGGGCCCATAACCTGTAAAAAAAATAAGTCCGGGACATTATCAAACTGTTTAATTGCAGATATAAAACTGTAATGCACATGATGGATGGCTACGTGACAAGAGAGTTATTTCACCTATGTACATCAGTTAACATGCACAATGTTCAATAACGTTTGTTCTTATAACATGAGCAGGCGTCACGCGTATCTAGGTAGATATGTACAGTTGCGTTTATTCCAACAAATACCTATCATTTAGATAAATCATGATGTAAGCATACATTTATGTTCCTAGTGAATAAGGCATGAGAATGATTTATTTGAAGACCTCCTACCGTAATACAGTTTTAACTAGTACGGAGGACAGTCACTCGACCACGGCACGGCACATACAAAAACGTATATAACATAAAATTAATATATTGTAACCCTTAACTTTAAATAGTGCCATTTTATTTTTGAAATAAACGTTTACTTTACTTTACTTTTACTTTATTTATTTATTTATTTTATTTTACAAGTGGACTAACAGTTAAAACCAAAACGTCCAAGAGTCAGGAACTCACACAAAAATAACAAATAAAAACATAGCATAACAAAATGTATAATAACAAGTCAATTATTATACATTTTGTTGAGTTCTCGTACTTTATGATCAACCTCCTTCCCATTTATAAACGTCTCTTAACTGTTAGTAGGAGAAAGTCGTCTGTTTTAGAGAAAGACAAATCACATAACGTAGGCAAGACAACTCCTCCACCACTCCACGCAGACGAAGTGACGGTACAACAGTTAGTAAGTTAACAAATCTATTACTTACATTGTGTTGCTCCAACGTTTCAATCCGTAATGAATTCGTCAAAATACGATAGTTTTATGGTAAACAAATCGTTTATTTTCGTTATTAATGAGAGAAGGTTAAAGTTATTGTTCATTTATTACCCTTAAATGACTCCCTCTAGTACAAAAAACTAACCGGCTAAGTTACACAAATAAATAAGTATACAATATAAGGATAGCACTCCACTAAACAACAGAACATACAATGGTGTGGAGTATTTGACAAATACTAGTACATTTCACAGTCTGGCGATCAGCATTGTCGCGATAAAAGCATGCACAATGGCTTTGCATCAGCTAATGTATGGCATTTGTTTTGTACGATGGTGTCATGTAAATATGAGCTCATACTCGTAATGCGGCTAAAGTTCTGGGATACGAAGACAATCAGTACATATTGTACCTAATCTTAGCAGATGAAACCGGTTAAATAGTTAGAAAATAGACTTGGAATTATCCGACTTCGACAATGTAATAGTCAGTTTAGTAAAAAATAATAAATAAACCAACATCACATCAGTCACAGTTTGTGTCTAGGTACAAACTGTGGCTGATGTGCACAGTGACTGTGACTTATGTGCACAGTGACTGTGACTGATGTGTTTGTACAGTTTGTACAAAGCCTTATCTAGGCGCAAAAATCGTCGAATCTTAGCCCGAGTGAATTAATTATTTGTGAAATTTTTGATCTATATATTTTTAGGTTCAGTTCCATAGTCCAGTCCATAGATAAGATATGTTTTTTACCATGCCTAATTTACATACACAACTGGTTTGTAAAACCTTAAATAATTGGAAGAATGTAAAGTGATATACTTATTTCTTTACAACCCCTCAGCGCATCAGCATTGCCATACAGCGGGACAATGCAGCCAGCTTCTTGGGGGCGCTTCCGACTGGTATTGATATGGATCAGTTGAGTTACATCTAGACTGTTTGCAACAGTCTGCCTGCTGTTAGCTTAAATGTTATTTGAATTCAAAATACTCGTTCTAAGTTTCTAAACATAAGTTTTTTTATTTTTTTCAATTCAGTTTACCAAACGTAAAACTAAACATCATTAATGTTTCACGGTACAAAACGAGCAAACCCCTTCACCATCGGAACATCTCTTACCAATCGTAAATTCATCTCAGTACCTATTAGTCCGATAAAATTCAACTAAAACGATAAATAAAACGGACTTTGACGGATTGCCGGTTTCCCTCCGAAGAACACAATATTCCGATACTTTTTCCTTTGAAATCTACAACCAAGGGATTTGAAACTCTAATGCCTTAGCTGTAGGGTCAAATATTGGTATTGAAATAAGGTGGTGGTATGGTAAGGTATGTCACATGGGACTGTTTTGTCCGAAAGTAAACTTATTTATCGAACTGAATAAAATATTAGATACATTTATAGATTGGAATGATTAATTTTATTTGCAATGGTTATTAATGATTACGCTCGATTTAAAGATGGGAGAAGAATTTTATTGACAAATGATATGAATTTGTATTTTTATGGTTTAGCATGTCTTGCAATACTCCCTTACTTATGAACTGTATTTTATATAAATATTAGTGCTCAGGATATAAATATAACTTAATCTTCACGTATACATTCAAAATTAAAAAAAAAATATTCTATACTTCAACCGTTACAGTTAAAATTTGGATTTCTACTATAGTTTTTGTGTCTCCTCGCTGGGCAAAAGTGAGGACACTTGTGCCCAGTAGTGGGATTGTAAAGATAAATTAATAAAAACACTAAATCCTAGCAAGTACACATAACTTTCACTGTACAAGCTACCCGTCTATGGAATGCTCTGCCCCTGGACATCAGACGTGCCAAATCACTCCCTATCTTTAAAAAACTGCTTCATCAGTATTACCTATCCTTGTTAAAGTTAGAAAACCTAAAGTTTATGTTTAAGTAAGTTTATTATAATGTTTGTAGGTACCTATTATGGTATGTAGTTTAACTATTATTGTTTTCTTTTATTCTTCGAGTGCCACCGTCTATTTTGTTCTTACATTTCCAGTCCATCCTAAGGTTGCCTGGAAGAGATCGCCCATAGCGATAAGGCCACCTTTGTACTTCGTCTACTCTTAGCATCTATTTCTGTATTGTTTTCTGTCTTTGTGTGGTACAATAAAGAATGATCTATCTATCTATCTAACATTTTAAACCTACTTTCGCTAGCCCGACACCAAACAAATAGGTTGAAATTTTCGCAGCAGGAAACACAGACACACCGACACCATCAATTTGCCCCATATACGTAACACATCATTAATCTCTGATCTATCTGACATTTAATTACCTAAAACACCATATATTAGGCATTCTTCCGGCCAAGAATCCCATCATATAGGGAACATCACTTCATTCCCATAACACCAATATTCTTACCCAAACTCAACCTTCTCACCCACGTATTAGAATCCATTTGTTTTATAAATATATAAATTTCTTATATCAAGTATCGCTTAAAATGAACCTTAGGTGTAAGTAATAGGGGTGAAAGTTTTTGAGGGTAGTCTCTAATTAATGTTGTCTTTCTTATTGCTTCACGCCTTAGATTTTATTGCTCCGGTTTTACGATCATGTATCATGGTAAGACGTTGATCGCGAAGACAATAAGTATGATTCAGTAAGGTGAAGTAAATTCGGCTTGGTTTAGACATTGCTAATCTCTAATTTTTCATTAAAGGAATAGTAAGAATAAATAATAATAAATAAATAAATAATAATTGCTGGACAATCCACACAGCATCATCTAGCCCCAAAGTAAGCAGAGCTTGTGTTATGGGTACTAGATGACTGATAAACTTAATACAATACATAGATAGATATTTTTTATTATATATAGAAAATACCCAGAACACCCGGAACAAATATTTGCAGATCGTACAAACATTTTTCCCAAGGCGGGAATCGAACCCGCAACCTTGCAACATTGCTAGCTTGCTAGCATGGGCATGACCAACGCTGCCGAAGACCAACGTTAGTCAGGGTCTGTTTGTTGGCGTTAAGGATAATCTGTCCACAAAAAATACATTAAGTTCCTAGGAATGATGTTGTATAACAAAAACGTGCTCTAGAACTTTTCATATGTGTTTTTATTAGCAGAATTAACGTAGACTAGCGTAGCCATCTTGCAGGATTTCGTAGTTATTTCGTAGACTTTCGTAGTTATCTCGTAGGCTTTCGTAGCTATTTCGTAGGCTTTCGTAGCGATTTCGTAGGCTTTAATACAAAAGTATATTCGTAGAGCCACGCACCGTAGCATTCTCGTAGACTGCTGTAGCCAAGTCGTAGACCTTATAGTTGCCATAGAAACGTTTTTATTTATGAGGTTTTAATAGGTAGTATCGTGTTATTGGTTAGTTTTTGTGATAGATCAAAGGGTTTGAAGATTTTAGTATGGAGGGTGGCTCTAACATCGGCTGCCAGACTGTTTTAGCATCAGGTTTCTGATAGATGAAAATGCCTACTGCTCTAATATTTTTTTGTTATGTATGGACATTATGTTAAAGGACATTTTTTATTTGTTTAAGTGTCCTCTATCCAAATATATAAACATTATAGTGCGCGGCGATATAAAAAAACACCGGTTTGGTAGCCGATAGGGCGAAAATCGCCAAACCCCTTTCATCTTAGCGTATTTGACATATAAGTTTATATAGTATTTTGATATTTTAATGTTTTGGTTTTTAAAGCTTTCAGTTGTTTTTGGAATCATTTATTTCTATTTGTTACTAATTAGAGATTTTGTTGTACAATCATTACGTTATTACATTTAATAGACTCTAACAAAATTAAATTCGATTAGTAAAGATTAAACAACTTCATAAAGTATTTCGTCTTCAGTAATTTTAACTTTCAACATAATACCAAGATTAATAGAAACTTTCCAAGCAATTAAACATCTTAGAACGAATTTGAAGCAAAATTCATTAATCCGTCGGACGCCCCGTAGGGACTGTAGTCGTTTTCCGTCTTGTAGATGGCAATTAATAATTATTGCACCTAGTTCCGGTGTGGCCCTTCGTAGGTACCTCCGGTGGAAGACGGCACTTCCGTTAGCAAACAATGGTAAGGTGATAAATATTAACTGTTGACGGAAATATGATGAGGAAGGACAGGGTTGTTGATTTTTATTTTGTTTTTGGATTGTTTTTCTCGAAGAGCTATTTAAGAACATCACGTTGTAGATATTTTATTTCTAAACTAGGTTCATTTTTATTATCAGCTGGGCATAGCCCTCCTAATGACTAATGAGCGCCCTGTTTTCAGCTTGACGCATCCAGCATCTGCCTGCAGTCTCTCGCAGACCATCCCGACCTGGCCACAGGGCGTCTTACACTACATACTTATAAGAACTCTTATATTATTTTTATACTACATAAGAAAACGCTCGCTGTTCAAATATTTTCATGTTTTATTTCCATTAAAAACATCTTTATAAGTTCCTATGCTTTCGGCATTCGCGATATGAAATTGGAATAGTTCAGTGCAGGTCGTTATAGTTTTAATTACTGAGATAGCTAAGGATTCGGATTCATTGCCACAATAACTGTGAACGGTTGGTTTATAGCGAACCGTAAATGATGGCTTGCAGTTTTGATTACTCAGCTATAATGGCTATCACTCGGTTATTTGAAACGGGATCGGTTATTGCTTGATACATACTTATACGATATAACTTGGGTGCTCAGTGCTTTTGTCGAAAGGTGCTGATGATTTGACATTAGTCAGAGGTCCGGTCGACTGTATTGTAACCGGTCTGAATAAAGGATAATGGAGGATGGGTTGAAGTATAGGCGGAAAGAGGTTTGGGGATAAGGTGGTATTTCCTCGAAATAAGGACAGAGGGGATCTCCCTCTGTCCCTATTTGGACAGAGGGAGATTCCTTTGTCCTCTGAATCGGGCCAACCCAGCTAGTCCACTTGCCCGGTGGTCTTTCGACAAACAGTTGATGTTGAGTACTCGTATATTGTCAGTTGTAACCGAAACATGCGTTTGCGCGATCTAGGGATATGTCACATTTTGCACTACCCATTTGAGATTCATTGAAGCGCTTAGGTAAGTTCAGCTAGCTTCAGTGTTTTCAGTGCTATTTTTTTTTGAGCGACTCTATTGAAGTTAGCTTTGTATTTCAGCTAACTTCTACTAAAGGCCGCTACATCACTCCCTTTTGCAGACCGAAGTTCGATATAGTTCTTGATACCAGCATCTCCAGTGTCCCAGCTTAGCTCGTCGTAGTCTTCAGTGAGTCGAGACTTGTGCGATGAGCAAGTTGAGGGACAGCTTGTCAAATGCGGTGAGTCAAGATGTGCCCCAGTGAGTCGGGACGCGCGGCGCGTCGCAAGGAACAAGATGTTGAATCTAATTCATCAGTCGATCAGAGTGGAACTTGAAGTCGAAACTAAACCATCGTTGGATTAGGATGGACAAAAAACTTGATTAGTGGAGCTGCAAAGTGGAATTTTGTAAGTGACAATAGATTGCGCCACGGTTGCGCAATCAAAATTAGATGACCTTGAAATGGCTACCGATAATCATCATCAGCACATATACTTCCATATTTTTTTAGCGATTTGCCATAATTACCACGCGGATTGGTGAACGCAGAGAAGATGTTACAAATACACAGTAGGAAGCTGCTGGCCTTCCTCTGTTACGTTCCCTTAGTCGACTCTTGCGACATCCACCAACTGAGTTGGAGAGATCGAATCTAATGCCGCAATCGCCATAATGCTGGTAATGTTTGTTATTTACTGGTTACGCCCTATTCCAGTGAACCATAGTACTATCAAGTTAGTATAAGTAAAAGTATCAGTGTTCATTACAACGGTAGTAACCTACTCATTCCATCTTCAAAATTTCTTCAATTCAATCGATTTTCTTCAAAATCGCATTTAAATCAACGTGATTTAAAGCAAGCAAGTTTTAGATTTGCAGAAAACATTTATTTGTTCAAAATTCGCAACTCCTACGTACAATAAAAACAATACAATACATCACACTTTATAGCACACCAGGAAAAACAAAAAAAAAACACGAAAAGAGATATAACAGAGTTGCACAATGGGCGGCCTTATCGCTAAGAGCGATCTCTTCCAGATGACCTTGGGACCTTGGAGACCTTACGTAAGTCATCAGGTACCCATAACACAAGCTCTGCATATTTTATCGGAAAATGATGCTGTGTACAAATCTAATTACTCAAATAGCAACACAATCAGGCATGAGTAGATAACACAATCCACGTTGATGTCCAATTACTGAATTTCACTAACACCCTATTAAGTATTCATTCCATTTGTCACCCGGCCGACAATAGAGCTGGTCAACAATGGGCCGCGTTACCCTATGGTTCATAGGGTAGGAATATTATAGGGGTGGGAATGTAAATTTTGCGATATGACAATCTTTGGTAAAATTTTCGAGAAAAATAAAACTATGCTTGTTTTTCTTATATATTTTTTGGTGGCTCCACTACTGGAGGTCAACTGTCAGTTAATCGAGAGAGAGTGTCTAGCACTAAGGGAAATAGATCTTCGACGCTGGCGATATTCGTTTCTTGAAGACCTAGATATACAAAGGAAAATACAAAGAGCCTTTTCAAAATATGGTATTACGTAGTATTACTACATTTATATTGTTATCCTGTAGTAGTATTCAAATATTTTTTGATTTTATTGTAGCTTTACCTTCGTGTGCCTTATAAATTAGTAGACTAGTTATTCGAAATCCCGTTGGGTTGACGGTATCGCCGACAAAACACTGGATGCAAAAAAACAAAGTGTAGGCTCGCAAGAGTTGCAAGGCTTATGCCCAGCAGTGGGAGAGATAATAGCTGTGACTATAATGATGGCCACTTTGACGACCTCAATGCTCCGCCAGCGAAACAGAGGCCCAATTCTGCTATACAATTGCTTCACTTCATTCCCTTTCAATTGCTTTCACTTCATGGTAGGTATCGTCACAGAATGGTTACGTAGAATCCTTAGAGTTATGAAACTCCAGAAAGTGCGTGCGGTGCTTTTTGCACGGAGAGGTAAATTAATAGTTTCAAACTTGACACTTAGACGCGCGGCCCTCCATCTGTACCTCATCATGATTTCTTTCATCTAAGGTAGAATACCATAACGTGCCATTTTGTCACAGTAAAGCGGTTAGTTTAGCAGAATAGGGCCCCAGGAGGTTGCCAGTTCGATTCCCGCCGCGGGACAAATGTTTGTACGATCTGCTAATATTTGTTCCTGGTCTGGCTGTTTACTAATTTTACTAAAAAATATATATCTATTGTTAGTTAGGTATATCAGTTATCTTCTAGTGCCCATATGATGAGCTCCGCTTACTTTTCGGCTAGATGATGCTGTGTGGACTGTTTAGCTATAGTTGGTAACTGCTTTACCTCTATTTGCTTACAGTTCATACATTAATAGAATATAAAGACCCACCTCCCCTTAACATTTTAACCCTGCTGTCCAGCGACAAAAACATTAAGTCAGCATTAAGTATGCAGATTGGATTTGATTCTAAGCTCTAAGTAAACAAGTAATGCCTATTGTAAGTTAATTGATTAAAACTGGACTGCATTTGGATTTGAGTATTATTTGAATCGTGATAAGTGACCATTTGAATTTAAATTAAACTTTGTAGATTCATTATTTTGTTCTAAGGGCCGTATTTAACAAAACCTTTATATGCAGTCAACGTAGGTATATAAACTCAGGTAGATACCTAGAGTACAGAGAGCTACGATATTATTTTAAACTTAAGGTAAAATCACATAGCCTCAGTGCCCCGCTGCCACAAATCAAAACTATTGAAAATAGCATTCAGATAAGTATTTGTTTGAAATTTAGCTTATTTTCTAATCTACCTAGTATAACAAAACATGATTTCGAAGTTTGGTTGCTATGGCAGTGGGGCACAAATTCCATCTAGGGCATCAGTCCGGACTTAAAAAGTCCTGCACAAACACTGTTCACATTGATATGGATCAGTTGAGCTACCACTAGATTGGTTGCAATAGCCTGCAGTCAGCTTAGCTGTTTTAATTGTAAATACAGTTCTTTTATTTACCAATAGCTTTCTTTCTTAAAATTTCTGTTAAGATTTTGCTTATCTATAATAACTTGGTAGATATATTGAGGCTAGACAAGCTTGATTCCAGAGAATTGAGAGAGATTTCAGAAAATTGGTAATGGAACTTTTTATTTTGTTTATTTGGTCTACCAGTGGGTGTTACAATCATACATCTTATGAAAATACACACTTATTGAGATAGCTAATTGCACAACCAGTTGTAGGTGGACACTGCTTGCTAAACATTAGGTTATCAGAGGAACAACTAAGGCAACAATAAATGTAATCAATAAATGTGTATGCATTGATATGGTTTCATCTGAAAAACACAAAAAAAATACAATTAAAAACATCTTGTCACCACATAACTCTGAATTTTACCAGTCGATTAAAAACAGCCGACCTCTCACTTGTGTCCGCTCTTCCACCCACCTAACTCTTGAGTAGCGTGACGAGCCAAGAGTTTATTGCACGGAAAATGGGTAAAAAAGACCCGCAAAAAGTCACTGCTTGTTAACCCAAGTCAGAAGAGAAAGTCGAACAAAGGTGCGATAAATTTGTAGATTTATTTTAATTTTATAGATTTTTCATCGTGTGTGTATGTTGTAGCCTACGGACGCTGCTAACATTAAATTACAAGATTAGTAACTAAACTTATAATGTTATTTAGTTGAATAGAAGTCTACTCAACTAGTGACAAAACCAATATTTTTGTAAGGTTCTCTTGAATACCAAACAAATCTTTTTTATATTAACAAAGATAGTTAATGTTAAATGTATGAAACAAATTAGAACTCATATTTACAAATTGAAACGGTTGAGCTAAATGCAGACTGGTGCAAACAATCTAGAGGTAGCTGAACTGATTTATATCAATACCAATCGGAAGCATCCAGGACGCTGGCTGCGTTGCTCCGCTATATGGCAATGCTGTTGCGCTGCGCCAGATAATTATGATTCAGAATAAGCAAAGCTGCATTTTAGAAGGGAATAATCTTGTATTTATACTTTAACAAACCATACTTATATTATAAATGTGAAAGTTTGGTTGTTTAGATGTATGGGTGGATGTTTGTTACCTTTTCAAGCCAAAACTACTGAGTGGATCTTTTTTTCCCATAAATCAGTTCTCACGGCTTATAAATAACCATAGAAACGCCGCGTGCGAAGCCGCGGGCAGAAACTACCTAACCTAATAATTCCGTGAATAATCAAATTATGCTTTTTCTCTTAACTTGGTCCATGCTGAAGCCCGCCCAGCAATTCGTAAGGAAATCCTTGCAAAGGAAATACAAAGGCGTTAAAAATAGCGATGTCCGCCGCAGAACCTCTCCATGACCAGTCTGTCGGTAAATTTAGCATTTTACCCCCTGTACCCCTGGGGTCTTTGCGACCCCTTTGTCCATTGATATTCGGATACTTGCTATTATGGTAATGGGTGACCCCTTCCGTTTTGTATTATTTATTGTTGAATCGTATCAATATATTGCTGTTTAAGGTACATTAGCTTTTTGCTTTTCCATAAAATAGGGGAAAATAATAAATAACCAATTTTCTGGGCTCAGATTGAGGGCGCGCTTAGGAAAAAATATAAGTATTTTTCCAAATATATAAAATGTCCGAAATAAAACGGTTCTATTCACAGTTCACAGTTCAGTTCAGAGTATTGTATCTCATTTACAAAATAAAACGATAAGAATCTTTTTTTAATGGGAAATTTTACAATTCTAGGTACAAAACATCTGATATTATTCTTCACGACTGATATACATTTTAACATATTTTTCTTTCTTTTGCTGTTTAATTTACATATCAATCTTTTTCTCCGCCGTCTTACCCGTTCATCCCCATAAATCATCGCGACGTGCATTAAAGTAAGGAAGGTAATTAATACGTTCGCAACTTCGTTTCTCATTAGGACGCCATTAGCCGAGAACATACCATAGACTACACCTTTTGTCTCATTTTACTTTGATCGAAGAGGTACATTGTGCTTATCTAGATAAAGGATGTGAAATGTGGTTTTGTTTTGTGTGAATGATGGTTTTGTTATGCAGATTTTCCCATTCTGTGTCGTTTTTGCGTCGATAACGTTTTTGTGATATTTTTCTATAAAATATCTCTATAATTATATAACCATAACACAAGCTCTGCCTAGTTTGGGCCTAAAAGATACTGTGTGAAGCACAGCATAATTACCAGCATAATTAATTGCTGTGCCTAGCATAATTTATTTATTTTGAAGAGATAGATTCCGAGAACTTATTGATTTTGAAAAAGTAAAACAAAGTAGTATGTAAAGTTTTAAAAAAGTTAACCGCTTGTTTGCCATTGGGTCGCTGCGGTCCCAAAAAAAAAGTCGTATTCGCCCAATCTATTTTAAACTTTAATAGGAATAACACGAACACTGATAAAATCAAGTTAAAATAACGACACAATTACGCACACGCCCGCTAAGGACGCTATTACTTTTAAGCGTCCTGCAGAGAATTTACACAACAAAGCCTAGTCATTCCATAACCCCACACTAAAACCGAACCGATTTGGTCCTGATTCTGGGGCACTGTGCGTTTAATTCTAATAGTTATAATCTCAAGTATGGAGGACTTTTCGACTTCTCCGTTCAAAATTGAAAATGATAATCTGACTTTTGAAATTTTATGAATTCACTTCAGCATAATGTGGTTAGGTAGGTTGTTTATTATACGACGAACGAAACATAGTATCTTTTACGTGTTCCTAATCACCTAGATAAAGCTCTGAATATTATTAAAATCACTTCCCAAAGTCAAGGCCTTGGCCCCATTTGCAAACACTCGTCAGACCTTAATCTGCGTGCGTTTTACGAGACCTACAGCAATATCTGTCAATGTCCTTATCAATAAATTTGGGACGTTTATACCCAATGACGTCGTTGGGACGTTTGAGGCACAGTTCGTAATCCGCGGCCGATGGGACCCCATCTGCATTGTAAGGGTTAAGTCGCGACAAATAGACCATTTGCAAATAATAAGACGCAATGAAAGAATAAATTAAGGGTTTTTGGGAAGGGACTGGGTGCTAAAGTGCAGGGTTCAGGGGGAACAGATTGGAGCTTTTTTATCACCTGGCGATATTTTTATATTGTTTACTGTGTTTTGGAAAGGGCCTCTCTTTAAATATTGTTTATGGAATCCTGTTCTTAAGAAAATCCTTTATACACACACACAAAGTTCCAAAAAAACCAACTTACTTTTGGTAGGTACCTTCCTTCTTTTGAAACTTTATAGTAATTGCTGAACAACTAGTTTTCCGAGTTATCATTCATGCTAAAGGTCATCAAGTACTGATTACACGAGCTCTGTTTAGCTCCACAGGAGCTGGACGATGATGCACAATCTCATTATATCCTCAAACAGACCTATGTGAAATAATATTTATTTTATTTTTAAAAGAGCCACAGAGCCATGTGAAATATCTTCACCTCCTCAACAGCCCACTACTGGACATATTGGTCCACTACTGGACGCAGGCGTCCCTCTGATAAGCGCCGGGGAGGGAGGTAAAGCCCATAATCCCTACGCTGGGCATGCTGGGGATCGCAGTTCAGTGGTAGAATTGTTTTGCAGCATGCACTGCTGTCCACCCCCCCAGTGAATATCGCTAAGTCGCCTCTTACGACACCCGCGGGAAGAGTTGTGAAATATCCAGCCTTATTTATTTTATTTTTGATAGAGCCGAGATTCAAACCCGCGAGAAGGATAACAACACCTGTAATTGGCTACTATAAATCAATAGGCCGCTGACAGCCGTCAACTACCTAATTACGGGCTGGATAATTCCAGTGTGTCAATTGACTAGATTGTGTGATTGCACAGCCATGGCGTTTGAAAACAGCTGGATTAGTAATAACTGCTGGATTAGAAGAACTCTTGTATATCCTGAAATGTCAATTAGATTTGCGCATAACTAAGAAATTAGAACAGACCGCTTCTGATAAAAATCCTACAGAAGTCAGAAGACAGAACACAACAACCGACTTAAAACTATTGATTATAAGCTTTTTAAAAAAACACGGTTTTTTGAGTATATAGTCCCTCATTTAAATTATGAGACCATCTCAGGATCATTCTACTCTACACGAACGAAACATCGAAATCGGATAACAATAAGCGAAAATATGAGGTGACATACATACCTATAAACCAAAAAAAATAGTACATCCCAATTGAAAACCTACGTCTTATTTAAAGTAGATTGAAAATTGAGAAATGAATAAGTTACATATAAGAATAATAAAAAAAAATCATATATTTTTTGATTCTTTTCAAAATTAAAAACCTATTTTTAGAACATCTTTATTGAAAAAGAAAATTACAATTCAATAATAAAAACAAATTAGAACTAGTATTTACAATTGAAACAATTAAGCTAACTGCAGACTGTTGCAAACAATCTACAGGTAGCTCAACCGATCCATATCAATACCAGTCGGAAGCGTCCCCAAGACGCTGGCTGCATTGCCCCGCTGTATGGCAATGCTGATGCGCTGCGCCAGATATCCGCCAGCTCTCGGGTCACGCGTCGCGTCGACCAGACGCTCTGATAAGTTTTTAAAAACCCGGAGAGCCTCGGTACCCCACGGACCTAGGGTCTCAACCCCAAAGGGAGCAAATATGTAGGCTCTGTCGAGACCTGCATATTTGCGTCTCTTGAGATCCTCGGCCAAATCTGCCGCCGCACCAGCCCTTACGGATGTCCTCGGAAGATGGGAAGGCGCAAGTGTGTCGACGCATGTAGCGTCCCACACAATGGGCCTCCCCAACTCCCATGGGACTAGTGTCATGCCGTCAGGCCTCTTACCATCGTCACGCAACAGACCATTCGTTTCGAGAATAGCTGGTACGTTAGCGGTGACAAAGGCCCGCCGGATGACGTCGTTAAGGCTGGCATGACGAGATATCCGACCGGCGGCCCTAGTACACGATAATCCGTGATGACCAAGCTGTTCGACAGCAGTACCGCACTGGCATTGATGAGGCGCGCAACACATTGCACCCAACCGAAGACATGTTGCGATAAGGAAAGTTACGGGATCCAATAAAGTGCCAGTGTTAAATGAAGGAAATGCTTGCAACCAATGTCCTGACTCCCATTTAGAAACGGCCAGGAGACGGGCACGATCCGCAGAGCTGGAGCACGTATGTAACAAACTATTCCGTGTCAACTCACACAGAGGCCCGTCCCATTGCCGTTGAGACAAAAGAGATTTTGGGGGAGCAGCATTAGGGCAAGCATTATGCCAAGCCGTTCGAGCTTCGTCTAAAAATGAAATTTTGAATGAAATTCTAGGTGGGACCAAACAAGATGACTTTAAAATTTTTTCAACTAAAGAACTAGTGCTGTAGACTGAAGACAGGAACGCTGGAAGGGCTACACTTGAAATTTTGCGTATACCTAAGTCTCCCAATTTGACGGGCAGGGAGGCCTGCGACCATGCCTTGTCATCTAAATCGATATTCAGGTTTTTTATATTTATTATCAGACATTCTCTAAAAAAAAAAGGTAAAAAAAAACCTATTTCGAATCCCTTAATTTTACACTGTTTCTAAGTTTTGCGGAACAAATAGTCAACATAGACAATTCGGGAATTAAATTTTTATGGGACCATTTTGGGATTATGTTGCTCTATACAATAGCCAAGAAATTTTCAAAATTATAATTGATGGAGAAATCGATGAACATACTACATAAAAAAAACGGAGTCGAATAGACAACCCCTTTTTTTTTCGAAGTCGATTAAAAAGCTGTATTACGTAGGTACCGATTAGTGACATGGTTATTCCAATAGATGTCACTGCTAATTTTGACTGAGCGCTAGATCGCGCTAACGAAGCGTTTCACATTTTGAATGTTTCGAGAACCATACAATTTTTCTTTGCTCCGCTCGCTGATTAACAAACCTAGCTTCGCTAGCTAAGGTATTTTTGAATGATGCTCCGAATAGCATCTTATTAATTTACAAATTATCTAGGCTGAACAATATCAATGAATTTGACAAAACCGTAGACCGTAGGTAGTATTATATTATGTTTGGACAAACCAAAGTTATTACAACTTACAAGAGAGCAAAGTTGTTCATCAACGTGTCTTTTGAATCCAGCACCATGGTAATATAATAAATAAGAACAGATAAGGATTATTGTAAGAAAGAGCCCCGCACGACTACGTCTTAACATAATAGCAAATTTTTACTGTGTGTCCATCACATGCAGAACAGCCAATATCACAATATAATACAATACAATACAAATACTCTTTATTGCACACCAAGTTAGAGAAAAACAGAGCAGAAAATACAAACACAGAGAAAGTTGCACAATGCGCGGCCTTATCGCTAAGAGCGTTTGTTTTCTCATTTATTATATTATTTCTTTGTATGTACTAAGTTGATTGTAATTTTGTAGGTGATCTGTTTACTTTGCTTGTTCACACTTTTTATGTTTCTACTATTCTTCTTACGCGTAAAAACCTTTTAATAGCCCTCTGTTTTTATTTTCCTAGTTCTAAACTTTTGTATGTGCTGCTGGTTTTCCTTTAAGTAATAAATAAATAACTTAATAATAGTGATTTCTTCCAGGCAACCTTTGGATGGACACGTAACTATTGTACAGATATAGACGGTGGCGTATTAAAGATAGAACATATTAAACAAATATTAATATATAAATGTAAATAAATACTAAGTATAGACAATATATTCATATATAAATTTATAATAACTATTGGAAATCGAAGTAAGAAAGTGTTCCTATGAACACTTTCTTACTTCGATTTCCAATAGTCTCTTCCTATAATTAAACATATGGTCTATCCATATGTTTAATTATAGGAAGAGAGATATCTCAATACATATAATATAATATATCAACAAACATTCTCCTCATTTTTTTAGGCTGTTGAAAAACCATTTGTTTTCAAATATGAGTGATCTCCAGAAGTTAAGCCAGGATAAAGTATTAGACCTGGAGCTGAACAACGCGACAAAGTGTTTAAGCTGTTTCCAAAAAGCTTTACTAAAGCTGGGCTTAATTATCTACGGATTATTGTACATGTAATTAGTATGATGGGGTTGATCTTATTTGCCAAAGATCTAATTATGTATTGTACCTAAATTGATATTGGAATTGGGTGGTATGTCCAGCGAAATACCTACTATTATAGATATAAGTAGAATCTGTAGGCGGCATTGAACAACGAGATAAGCGTGATTGATTGATTGCTTAAAAAGGTTAAGCAAAGTAAATTTTATATTCAAAACTAAATAAAATATTTTGGATCCATTGCTATTTTATTTACGCCTGTACTTCTGCCGTGTAGCTACTCTGTCGAATTTAAGAATCTGCCCAATTCACGATCTGTCGAGTAGCGAATCTGCCGAATTACTCTGTCTAATCCATAATCTGTCCTACACTGAATAAAGGATAGATATAACGGTCCGTTTTCCCAGAGCAACTGGCCTGTGTTACATATACACTCAAAAACTCGCTTACTGTTACATTTCCAATCTTGTGCAATAATTATAAACACGAGGGTGTTAATGTAGTCTTTCAGTCAATAAATCACACTATAGTACGTACTGTACGTAGTAGCAAGCACGCGTAACACCAACGCTGCCGGTTCGACTATGGCTGAGATGGGTGGACCTAATTGCACTTAATTTGAGCCGTCCACTTTCGAGAAGCTAATCCCTCATCTCCCCTTTTTTACTTAAATCGATGCCTACTAGGGCCTTAATATACACTGTCTAATTAGTGTGAATGTGTTTATTCAGGGTAACCTAGATAGTGTTTAATAATAGGATAAAATAATATAAAAGGACATGTTTAGGTTTGAGATCCAAATATTCTTTTTATTTAAGCTATTTCTGTTTTACTTTCTATAGCAAATAAACACTACATATGTGTACAGCTGTAGCTGTCATTGACAATGCTTAATATTTTATATGCCTTATATCAATTTATTAATCTGATATGGATCAAATGAGCTACCTGTAGATTGTTTGCAACAGTCTGCAGTTAGCTTAATTGTTTCAATTGTAAATACTAGTTCTAATTGGTTTTTATTATTGAATTGTAATTTTCTTTGTCACTAAAGACTATTTAAAAAAAATTATAATATCAACTTTTAAGGACTATTAGGCAAACTTAATTTTTTTGTACATTGTGCATTCAATAAAAAAAAAATTGACTGTGGACACTCCTCTGCAAGCAATCCTGTAGGGTGCAGATGCAGAAGACAGAAGACAATAACATTATTTCTTTAGACTTACTAAATAAGCATTTGGACAAATCATATTTTTATATTAAATTTTATTGCGGTTTTAATGTGCTTCCCTTTTGTAACAATTGAGTTTTTGCTTAGTTACAAGTAAATTAAGCATTAACCAACATATTCAGCGAACGTAAGTGTATTATTACCTATACTGAGACTGAAAACCTACTAATCCCGCTATCCTAATCGTATCACCTCGATTAAACCTCACATCATTCAAAAAGCAAGTTAAATGCGAGTTAAACGATAAAACGTGGCCAGATGCCAGTTTGTTTGTTTAGAGGTAATAAGTATACCTAGGTAGTATATGAATGTATTAGGTATTATTTATTTAGGTATGAGTGTATCAAGCGCATCACCTACGCCACTCCCCAAACAATCCGCACTACACCACACACAAGACGGACATCACGCGACACACTCACTCACACACCCTCCCTCATCCTCACACACACACACACAACCACGCTGGAGTCAACAAATGTCATTAATCCTAAGCAGTAGTTATTACTTTTGACTTATTTTTTTATTTCTTTTGTTGTTTTTTACATATCAATAAATTTTGGTGTTAAATTCATAGTTAATAAGTTTTGTTCAATGTATGTAAAACTAGATTACTATTACACTATAGTAAATTCCCATCGCCCGCGGAGTGAAGGGGCTGGTGACCTGTACCACAGGTTGTTTCTAAAACCTCTCACAGGCTCCAGTCTCTCACAAAACAGGTCATAGTTTAAGGAAGATATAAGCTGGGTTATGTTCCTATTCTTATACATTGCTATATATTTAAGTCCCCCTGTATTCATTTATCTTTAACTAAGTACCTATTGTGAGAGACAAATAAATGCTCATTATTATTATCTTCATTTATTTTAAATCTTTAAACGGTGAATCACCGGCCGCGAAGTTAGCCTTAAGCGGCCGGTGACTAGGGTTGCAGAGAGAGGAACTTCTTGACGATTATTATTATTATCATTTATACCTTACGCCAATAGAAATAAATGAATTTAATATAAACAGGTAATCCCTGAAAATACTGGTCCGATTAAATTATCACTTATAATAATAGATTATAGGAAATTGCTGTATGGAATTTCCAGCATAATTAATTTAATATAAGTTTCTTTCAATTACAATCTGTTTCAAATGACATACATTTTATTGAGCAACTTCTTTCATACCTACACCCGTATTATAAATGATGCCTTACCCAACATAATCAAAACACAAAACACACTCAAACAAATGAGAAAAAAGATTGAGATTCGGCTGAATTTGCATCGGATCATTACCCTATGATTGATGGAGTTCGCGCCCGCCCGATTCAGCCAAACTTGACACGTAGACATACTGATAAAGTGACAGGAATTTTATGCTACAATGAAAAGGCAACACACATGTAAGTGTTACCAGTTTTTGACGAAAATAGGTGATATTTTAGAAATTTTCTTGCCGTACATAGATCTTATCTATTGTAACATATTAACCAAAGTAGTAAGGTTTTCGTGCACATAAGTACCTGTAACAACTTACAAGCTTTTACAGTGTTCAGATACATGTGGCAGAATTGCATGTTTTCCAAGTTAAAACTGTGAAACAGAAAACAAAGAAAAATAAACACGAAAATTACATTCTTACTCATATTTTCCAGGACCGTCTTACTGATATTTTTTGTGCTATGATTTTCTTTGCACGAACACCTCTCGCTCCTTACGATTTAAAAACAAACTTATAGGACCAGATTCCAAACTAAAACTTCATTCTGAAAATACTGGTCCGATTGCCCCTATGTCATGACGATTAAATTATATAATAAACTGCCTGACGCATTGAAAAATGAGAAAAACTACTATTTTTTTTATAAAACAATTAAAGATTTTATTAATCACAAAAGCATATTACACGACTGACGAATATTTAAACGAAAAATAAAAAATGCAAACGAGTAAAATATACATGACATGTTAAAAGTGACGTCCTCCTCTCTCCATACATATTGTGTGCCCAGCAGGATCTATAGTGATACCTGCTTGATTAGATTATAAACACCTATGTACACCTATAGAATGCAATAAATGATTGAGTATTGAGTATTAAAATATAGATAGATAGATAGACAATGCTTTATTCATCACCTTATAAAACAGATAGTACTTATTAAATATAATGTAGGGAACAGCAATGGAACTGGCGGCCTTATCGCTTAAAGCGATTTCTTCCAGGCAACCAAAAATCTCAGCAGTGTCAATACTACTTGTAGTATTGAAGGTGCAAGGTATAGATTATAAGATTTGAATATAATACTTCAAAATCTCAGCAGTTCCTAAAGAAACTGTGAAAGGAACTAATAGGAATATTCCCCCCAAACAATATCGTTAAAATTTTTTCCATTATTACACTGCTAGCAATAAATCAATGTGAGTAGTGACATCCGAGTAGTGACAAATGTTCCGCAGAAACAGTGACGGGTGGGATAAATCGTGTGTGACTTGCTTACCTACAAAACAATGTAATTTTATTCCTTTATTGGTAAACATCTTTTAAGGCAAGTGTGTAGGTACTTTTTACTTTTTTTTTTTTTAACTTGCCCTTGTACGGTCCTTTCACAAGGGCAAGTTACCTCCTTTAATGAACTTGCCGTTGGGTGAACTTAAACGGTAAGGGAAAGAAACCAGTGGCGGTCTTTGTTGTCGAAGGAAGGCCAAAATCTATTTCGGGTTCTAGAGCCATGTCAGTATCTAGGTAAGTTTTACAAGAACTTGTTAATTTCCCCTGAGCATTTTCTTACCAAATTTGTCAACACGTATTGCAATAACCAATTCCCGTTGTTAAAAACGATGTGGTAGGAAAATTATTTTAAATAAAAACTTAATTGTGACAAAAAGATAAAACTTTTGCCTTATTTAATAAACGTGTACAAAACAATACCTGTATTCTAAGAAAGTTTCTTAATATGACCATTGAGCTCCTTACCCACATAAACTCGCCACTCTACAACTTATATCTCATCAGCGTGTCTTAAAAGTGCCCAGTCACGCATACCTCGCATTTACAAACAGTTGGACACCCCTGCGGGACAATAACGGTTGGCTACTCCTGGCTTGGCTATTATTTGACCATTTACCCTATTTAAGAGCACTCATCAGTTCTGTCACAACTTTAGTTTTTCTAGTCGTATTATTCGTCTGCCTCATTAATGAAGTAGGTAGGCCATTTTTTCTTTGGAACTTATAAGACAACATAATTTTAAAAAGAGATGTAAACAAAACACACTAAAAGGATACCTACAAAGAGTGGAACTGGACCACTCCGGTTGGGAGGCACTCAGCATAATACAGGCAAAGGTCCTGTAAGAGACTTTGCTAACGCTGCAGCACTGGTCTTCGATGAGAGTGACGTCACAGACGGAATTAAGTTTTTAATATTCCCTGCAAGACAAAATAATTTGGCATTTTTTTTAAAAACGATAAACAGACTTCAAATTCCGGTTTATAGTTAATATTCATCTACGTATGTCTCGGACGAACGAAATCACCGCTCCCCTACTTTCCCTGACCGAAGGTCTATGTTCACGTGCAAAACACTGGAGACATCTAGCTATAATTCAAGTCTAGTTTAGTTTGATGACAAACGGATGAAACTGTTGCCATGGAAACCCATACCATGGTTAATTCGGTGATAATGAAATTATCGTATCTGAAGAATTTTTTAAACCTACGTTTTATGGCGCTCATAGCAATTCCTCAAGACCAAACTTATAAGGGACCACCTCAAAATCAATTTTCATACAACAACGAAACAATCATCAAAATCTATTAATAATTCGCGCGCAGATATCTCCAAAACTGTTGTAGCTAGTCGTCATTCTCCAAAAATATTATGTTGCTTTTTAAGTTAAACGGAATAAATCCTAATCCCTCGGAAATAAAATTTTTATGGGACCACCTCGGGATCATTCTCAATAGTGAAAGAATCAGTAAAATCGGTTAACCATAGGTGGAGATATCAAGTAACATACACACAAGACACAGATATCAAAAAACATACAGACGAACTGAGAACCTCCTCCTGTTTGAAGTCGGTTAAAAAAATAAGCAACCAAGGCCCTCTCAGTCCAAAAGCTAGCCCTAGCCATTAGGGGGTTTCAAGACATCGCATCGGCATTATCTTGGCTTGTCTCTGTCCATCTGGTCCTTGGTCCATTTCTCAGGATCCATGGATGGACCAACAATAATTTGAGTTAAGCTTTTAGTACCTATATTTTCCAAGGCAAGGCAAGCGGAGAGTCAAAATAATATCTACGCTTATAAGTGGGTACAAACCGGATGAAGGTGATGAACTTGAGTCAAGTTAGCAGCTAAAGATCTAAAAACCGAATCTAATCCTCCTATATAGTTTGAAGAAAGGCTCAAAAAAATATATGTGAAAATAAGTGCTGATTCGTGCGCAAATATAGATTCTCCCCTAACTATATAGTTTGAAGAAAGGCTCAAAAAAAATATATGTGAAAATAAGTGCTGATTCGTGCGCAAATATAGATTCTCCCCTAACTGGTTGAGTTACCTTACGTGGCAGTTAACTGAAAATTTACCTTTTTGCGGTGCTATTAAGACAGTCGAATTGCTGCCCTGCTGTTTGATAACTGGTTATTTTATTTTCAATTTGTTTTTTGTTGTTTTTGTAAAGGGTTTCCGTGTAAAAATAAGTTCCTTATTTTAACGACCTTGTTCGTTGTAGTTCCTTTTGGCATGCATATGACTTGTTCCAAAAGGCCGTGTTACAAGTAGCCCAAACAACATCAAGCTTCAAAGAAAAGCTCTAAATTTCCCGAAATCGAGCTTGAATTATCTATTAAGCTCAAAGTGGGAACCAATTCAATGAGATTAAAAAAAAAATCAAGAGCTCCTACTTCGCCTATTTCCCAGTACATCGATTTCCCATTTCATCAATCCATCTTACTTACTAAATCTCTAAATCTTACTTACTAATTTTATAAATTCGAAAGTAACTCTACTAAACTAAACTGTCTACCTATCTATTACCTATTCAATCCTAAAACGCTGAACGGATCTCAGTAAAATTTGGCAGCGAGGTAGATTGTTTCCAGAAGACGGACATAGGCTACTTTTTATCCCGGAAAAAAGCGTGCGAAGTCGCGTGTAGTAGCTAGTTTCCTATAAACTGGTGAACAATATAAAATGTAAAATCATAAGTAGAATACCAATAGGCTGTCATAACAGTGCAAACCAAAGCAAAACTGTTATCCAAATCACAGTCTCCATAGTTTCAGATTGTCTACAACAACAACAGCTCCAGTCGTCAATCATATGTTCTCAATATCTCTAATTGACAGTTCAAGTGGCGACCTCTAGCGCCGAGACATGCCAACTCATCTTAGATAAACTGCCTTTATACAGGGTGTTCTGATAATTATCTAGAGCCCCATTAAAACTTCTTGTGTGTTTCTAAAAACGCAAATTAATAAATAGAGAGGACATGTTACAAAACTCGGAAAATTGTTTGTTTCAAACTTGGTAAGTGTAATAAATAGTATCAACATAAGGCAACGGTAATACTTAACGGTAATGATTTTAGCTTTCCAAAAGTAAACTGTAAAGAAAAAAAACTCATACACAAAAAAACAAATCGTTTCATCCCTTTGGGGTTTACGATGAGACACCAGACAGACTGACACGTAACAATATAATTCCAACAACCCTTTTCGAATTCACATTATCTTTGTATAAGTATTCCATAATAAAAATTACCTACGTACATGGTTACTAAATTGCGTTCCTTTTCAAAATAAAACCAACACAATACTGAAAACCTTAAACAGCCTCAGCTAGCTAAACGGATAACGCTCATGAAATTTTCATACCCTATTTATTCCTGTCCAATATCGCGCACCCTGTATACAGGCTCACCTCCCGCCTGTCATCGCCAGCACCTCGTTAATCATCCTGTATATAGCTAGGTATCAAGTGTAACGGCTAAGTTAAGACCTAGGTGATGCATTAGAGAAGTGATTAATAGCCAGCTGAGTCGTACGATAAGGCGATGTAATCTTTGGTAGGAAGTTTTCATTTGTGGTAAATAAACGAAATTTTAGCAAATTTTAATGAAATATAACGTTCAGGAGCCTACTAAATTGTAAATAAATAATGCTAGACAATCCACACAGCATCATCTAGCCCGAAGCCAAGCAGAGCTTGTATTGTGGATACTAGATGACTGATATACTTTACTTAATACAATACATTATATAGATTTTATGATTCGTAGTAAATAACCAGAACACCCGGAACAAATATTTGTCCCAAGGCGGGACTCGAACCTGCAACCTCCTGCGTCGAAGGCGGGCCTTCGCTCGCCGCGCCACGTCAGTCGTCATCATAATCACATAATTTTTACGACACCGTAATTTCTTGATTGTGTGTACATAGATTTTAAAAATATTTTTGTGACATTTTTGTTGACTTTAATAAAACTATAATTAAAGTTGCTAATATGGCTGTTTGATCTTCATAAGGGAAAAAGTTCTATTACTGTATAATTTTTACATTACTAATTAATAAATCAATGTTATTAAATTGTTACAATTCACAAATATTCTCAATATATATTGTAATAAAGAATACATTCTCTATAATGTTTATTTTATAATCAATCGTTAATTACTATTAATTATATAAATTCTCTGAAACTAATTTTTCTAGGTAAGACTAGTTTTGTCCAACGTTCAAAGTTATAACAAGTTATACCTAAAACTCAGTAAATTCTAGTTGTTACTAGGAAATTCTAGTTGTTACTAGGAAATTCTTGTTGTTACAAAGGTATATAGTTAAAACTGTCGTTAAACGCTGTGTGGTGCCGGCTTAGAATTTGCACCACCCCAATTCTTCCCGCGAGTGTCGGAAGAGGCGACTGAGGGATATCCACCGGGGGGGAGCAGCGCCCCCTGCAGAATAATTCTACCACCAAACTGGGATCCCCAACCCGCAACCCGGGGGAGGCGTGGGTCCAGCAGTGGACCAATATAGGCTGTGGAGGTGTGGAGGAGTTAACTGGATATAATTATTGTGAAAACGCGTTAACTAGTGAAAACAAAAGTGTATACACCGACTAATTGTTCCTAAACTTTGTTACACCAATATTTCTTAAGTTTTTATGTGTTATGTAACTTATTTATTCTGATCTTTTATATTTTGTGTTGCTGTTTCGAATAAATCTTTTTTTTATGTACATGTACATTTATTGTATTTATTTTTATAAATACAATAAATGTACATTTAGAAAAGGTCAAATTCTTAAAATAAAACACTGACACGGAAATATAGTGATATTTTTGTTTTCTGTCGCTTCGGTATGTAGGCTAAAGTAAAGATGGGACGAAGAAACCTTTAGGCTCATAGTTATTATGCGACTGCCAAGCAAAAATATTCAGGATAATTGGTGTTTGCCGACTACAGTCACAATATTGGCTTCCATTCCAAATTGATCCGGAACAATAACTTCTTGTTAATAATTTTTCGCGTTCCCATAAATTCCACCTAATTTTCAGAACCGCAATTCTGGTTCGCTCCAATCGGCACAAATCGCTCGTAAAACGATAAATAACAATTGTACAGATATATGGCAGCAAACCGATGATTAACCGATCGACGGTTAATAGCTCAGCGGGCTAGGGCTGTCCACATTAGAAATCTATCACCTATCGTGTCAAACCGTGGGCATGAACCTCGCATTTTTCTTTTTTATAAGAGACATTAACATCTAGCCCCGAAGTTAGCAGACCTTG
Source organism: Eupithecia inturbata (assembly GCA_963662085.1). Classification (NCBI taxonomy): domain Eukaryota; kingdom Metazoa; phylum Arthropoda; class Insecta; order Lepidoptera; family Geometridae; genus Eupithecia; species Eupithecia inturbata. Next base: position 10,513,282 of record OY759196.1, read on the forward strand.
TTTCATGGATGACAAGCTGACTTTCTACTAAAAATTTAAATTTAATTTTTTTTTTGTTTTTATCTATACAAGCGCACGAAATGTATTATCATTTTAAATTTCAAGTTATTTGCTGTTGTAGTTGCTGAGATATAAAGACAGAAAAAAGACAGAAAAAGCGAGACCCTAAGGGTTTCAAAACCGATCTCCGATCTTCGAAACCCTAAAAAGGCCAAATTGTGCTTTACGCAGAACGATTACATTCCTATATATGTACACCCTGTACACATCCTGCCAAATTTTATTAAGATCCGTTCAGCCGTTTAGGCGTGAAAAGGTAACAGACAGGCAGACAGACAGACAGTCGTTTACGTGACACAGAGTTACTTTCGAATTTATAATATTAGTATGGTTTGAAAAAAAAAACGTACTAACACGAACTTGACTGCCTTACATTTAATCTACGAGGGACTGAAAATCTCTCACGGCGTTTGCATGCATAGAATAAGGTAGAAGACACTTAAACACCAATTAAATTCACAAACTAAAAGTGACAACCCTAAAATTTGGAATCAAATTGTATCGCTTTACGGCCACACGTTTAATCACGGTCCGACGCACGCTGTATAATGAAATGCAAATATAAACAAATTATGATTCCTTGTTAGATTTGTTAATCTTTGTCACAGATTTACAGGTACCTATGTCCAACAGTAGGCTTGGGCTGATGATGATGATGATTTATAAAATAATAGATAAATAAATAATGCTGGACAATCCACACAGCATAATCTAGCCCCAAGCTAAGCAGAGCTTGTGTTATGGGTACCGATAAACTTAATACAATACATTGCATAGATAGCTATATCTATATCTATTTATCTTCTATATATATAAAAGAAAGTCGTGTTAGTTACACTATTTATAACTCAAGAACGGCTGAACGGATTTCGTGAAATTTGGCAGCGAGGTAGATGGTATCCCGGGGCCGGACATAGGCTACCTTTTATCCCGGTAAAAAGCTTGCGAAGCCGCGGGCTGCAGCTAGTGTTTTATAAATTTAAAAAAAAAATGGACCGTTGTAAAAATTCTTTACGAATCACATTGTGTGGTTGAGTGTGACTCATTGGAAAAACTGTGTTATCAAACCTCTACTCTGCTTAAAACGTAAATTAATTCCATCAAATAATGCTTAGCCATTAGGGGATGCCTATGCCCAGCAGTGGACTAGTATAGGCTGATGATGATGGCTTAGCCAAGCGTCTCTAGAGAAAATACCACTAACGATTAAAAGCTTTTCAAAGAAAACTAAAAAAATTAATGTCAACGGCAAATGAAAAAAGATCAATAGATCAACTTCACAAAAACCTCGCATCAAACGAAAAATATTTGAATCTGTCATTAATTAGTACCGACGACGCCCAAGGGTTAAGTCTTTAACCCTTTCATTTTCTTCCATTCAGGGGTAGAAAATACCCTCAAGCCATTTTCTGCTCTCGTAATTCTTTTAAGTTATTGTTTCTTTTTAGAAATGGGACTTTGAAATATTGCAATTATTAGTGTTTGATGTTTGAAGGTCGCACTTTGCAATTTTAATTTGGAGAGGGTTATTGAAAGTGTCGATTTATTAGGTTTATTGTTTGGCTACAAGAAATACCAGGTCTCGTATTGTAAAATAAAACGCCAAGTGCGAGACGACTCGAACACGAAGGGTTCCGTACTGTAAACATCAGGCAACTTTTTCAAAGAACATCAAATTTTTCACGTGTTCGGAGATCCCTTTAAATTTTCAACTTTATTTTATTTTTAGTATTTTTTATTATTACAGTTGAAGTGTTACTTAATTATAGAAAGTTTAATACCTATAGTTCAAGAGATACAACCTTGGGAACGGAACCCTAAAAATGATTGTTCACAAGTTATAAGTCAGATGCACAATGAAAGTTTAATAAAAAGTAATTACTTACTATTTATTTAAAAAAAAACTTAAGATATCACAAAATGCCTCATGAATTTTTGAAAATACCTTCGTTTATCGGAATAATATGATAAACTAGTTTATACCCGCGGCTTCGCATGCGTTGTTCCTATGGAAACGTATAATGGTTATTTCTATCCCATGGGAACTGATCTATAGGATAAAAAGTAGCCTATCTTCTATTCCAAGTCTAGAACTACATCTACGCAAAATTTCAGCCCCATCTGTTTAGTAGTTTTGGCGTGACACACATCGACAAACATCCATCCAAAAATCCATACATCTAAATATCCAAACTTTTGCACTTTACTTCAATTATTATATTAGTGTGATGTGATTAGCCGGCGGCGCACAGTGGATCGAAAAAGCCCTTCCTATAGACATAGAACTTTTTTTTCTAAACATGCTTTTTCTTATTGGAAACCAAGACAGAATCTTATTAGAAGCCCAAACTATACCATATTTTATGAACCTAGGTGATAATGACGCAGAAAAGATTTTTTGAACTTTAATTTGTATGGAGAAAAACATGAAAATCGATATTTTTCGGCTCTCGTGCGAGTGCCCGTTATTTCCTCCGGCATAAATAATGTTCCTATTTTTTTACTATCTTTTGACATATAGCACATATGGGGCACTCGATGGACTTCAGGTGAAAAAAAATTAAATATATTTTTAAATTTTCATTTTGCATTTTATTCATTATACAAGGTACATTACGACCTAAAAATAATATTTCAACTCACCTAATTATTGTTACAGTTTTAATGCAATATTTCACCAGCCATACTTTATAATTTTACCTGATAATTCCATATTATATGGTGGTTTTATGATATTTAGCCGTTAAAGACGATACCTATTGTATATTTTTTTGTTAAATTTACAAGGGGCCATTAAGTTAGGTACTCGACCTTATCATTGTTACAAAATTTATTGCAGAGGTTTACCTACTTATCTTGAACTACCTGCTAACCCGTCACTTATGATTGTATTATTATTCTAAGAATTCCTTAAGCCCCTTGGCTTTATTATTAAAAATGGATGTTATTTAAGTAGGTACTTACCTAATTAACAATTTGTCATTGTCTAGTTTTTTCTAGTAGTCGTTAGCCGGTATGAAGTAAGTATAAATATGGAGGGAACTGAATATTTTTTTAGTTATATTAAAACTTACTACGTAAAACATCTGTGAAATTTCGAGTTAAAAATGGAAAAGCATAGTGTGGTGACCAATCTGGATCTATTTGTGATTCTAAAACGAATCACAAATAGATCCAGATTGGTCTGGCAAGCTTGGAAACTATTTAAAACTGTTAGAAAGTGTTAAATTTCAGTTGAATTTGAGTTTATCTGAAGAAGATACAGACACTCTCCAAGAATTCTGTCGAAGTTTAGTCAGTCTGTGATAAAAAGATGGAAATCTGCAAAATGTAACACAGAAACTTTCAAAAAACACTATACAGATTGGTTGGAGCAGAATATCGAGTGGCCAACTTGTGTACGTGAAAATATACGACCACAACAGCTAAATACTGCAATTCAAGAAACAAGTGAAGCTGGCGAATTGTTTTTACCCTCTCCGAGTACATCAACTGTTGGAACATCAACGAAAACGGCTCCAAGTCCGCGCAAACCTTTCACAGAATTTGGAACAAAACAAAAGGTACGAAGGATTTAAAATTATAATTAAAAGGCCGAGAAAGTTCAGAATTGGCCTTTGCTTTAATTGCTAATATGAAAAATGAGGGTAAAGATATTTTGGCAGCAGCCATAGATCATATTCTAAAGAATCCAAAAGAGGCGGAAAAAATCGTGGAACAAGCAAATGAAAAAAATAAATGTGTTTTCACCCCTACCAAAGCGCTCGGCTTATTACTGTCACTTAAACTATCAAAGTGGCAGTATATAACGTTGAGAGAATCTGCCATTCAAGAAGGCATTACAAATTTGTATCCATCATATTACAAACTGCAGCAAGCCAAGATGGATTGCTTTCCTCCGAAAGACGCAATCACTGTTACAGATACAATGGCCAAAGTAGCTCTTCAAGCACTCCTTGACATAACTGTTAAAAGAATAATAAAAAGTTTACCTGACGAGATTACAAACCAATCAATGATATTAATATCGAAATGGGGATTTGATGGTGCCTCAAGTCAGAGCACATTAATTCATTGATCCAGAAGACACAGATTCTGACACAGATGCTGATATGGATGTCTTTTAATATGTTCTAATTGTTTTACAGAAACTTTGTAACTTATATGTAGGTACATAATACGTGTTTTTTAAATAATTATTGTGTATGATAACTTGTAATATAGAAAAATTTGCCTTGTGTCTAAAAAATAGTAATATTTATTTCGTGTGAATTGTTTAATCGCCTTTGTAGTTTGTAATTATTATTCTTTTCTTTTTAAAAATAATGACTGTATTTGATAATTATGCTTTTACTTTAACAAAATATAAAAATTTTATATATTTTCATTATTATGATAGGTGAAATATTACATTAAAATTGTAACAATAATTAGGTGAGTTGAAATATTATTTATAGGTCGTAATGTACCTTGTATAATGAATAAAATGCAAAAAAAAATTTAAAAATATATTTTATTTTTTTTCACCTGAAGTCCATCGAGTGCCCCATATGTGTTATATGTCAAAAGATAGTAAAAAATAGGAACATTATTTATGCCGGAGGAAATAACGGGCACTCGCACGAGAGCCGAAAAATATCGATTTTCATGTTTTTCTCCATACAAATTAAAGTTCAAAAAATCTTTTCTGCGTCATTATCACCTAGGTTCATAAAATATGATATAGTTTGGGCTTCTAATAAGATTCTGTCTTGGTTTCCAATAAGAAAAAGCATGTTTAGAAAAAAAAAGTCCTATGTCTATAGGAAGGGCTTTTTCGATCCACTGTGCGGCGCTAGTGCGAGTCGGGGTAGGGCCTTAATAAAGAATGACTATATACTGAATTAATTCATACACATCCATTCAAACATATTATATGTACAATCGAACTAATAAATTAATCTAACCCACGTACAGTCGGAATTAAAACTGCTACGTGCCAAACCTCTGAAAATGGAGCGCGGAACAAAGGAGTGTTTTCTGTCAACTGCATTTCCTTTCCTAAATAGAATGCAATGGTCGTGTCTGCGCGGTGAATTTAAAACAAGAAAAACAGAAATGAGTTTTTTGTGTGACTGTCTTTATGGGTTTTGTGTTATCTCAAAGATATTGTTATTATTTCAAAGCGTGGCTTTTTACTTGAAAATGGAAAAAGAAATAACATTCATTTTACACAAATACAGAACGATTTTAAATGGCAATTTACTTAAGAAAAATATATCTAGAGGAAATCCAATTCGAAATTTTGCAGCGGCTTCTTTCTTTGTATATTTAACACCTCCGCTGCGATCGCGATCCGCATGATTATGGCATTATCCCCATTACAACAGCCTCCGACGCTCATTAAAGGAGGCATGTCCAACAGTGGACAAGTATAGGCTAAAGTTACACAAATACGGGTGATTTCATTGAATTACTATAGGGAGGGAAGAGCGGGAGGATATAAGGGAACACATCGCTTCTAAGCAATAAGGCCGCCGATTGTAATTTTGTGTTTTATAATAATGTATAAGCTGTATTTTATTTGTGGTGAAGGTACGTAAGATTTTTGTGAGTAATCTACAAAGGAAATGAAAATTTGCTTCGAAAAAGGGTAAACATTGAAAAATGGAAAAGCAAACTATAGGGCCAGTCGTATAACTATTAATTCTGGACAAATAATAACGTATACGATTCCACATATGTATCAATCGTTTTAACGAAATTGATCTTTCCCTAAACCAACCTTTCTTCACTCCCTACAAAGGGACAGACGAATCAAAGGGCTATTTTGACATGTTGACAAATACGTATCAAAAAATAATATTTAACTTCTCTCCCGCACACAAATTTCAACTCTTCATACGAGACAATAAAGATGAAAATGCATTGATTTGGTGTATCATGATTTAAAGGTTTCATATTACCCAGGGATTTGGCGATTTGTTATGATATAGAAATACCCAGTTTATTTTGCGTTTTAACAGAGGATTTTCAGTAAGCAGCTTAGGATGGACCTTTCACGCAGAATTGCTTTGTGATATTTGCATTAATATAGTAAAATGCATGTAAAATATTTCTTATACTATTTATATTATTTTTTAATACGGCGCCATGTTTATCTATCATCATTATTCATCTTCAGGATTTTTCACCTCCTGCTGGATATTCCTTCGTATGATATATACGACCTCTGTGGCGTGCCGGGCGAAAGTCTCGATTCCCGCCTCGGGACAAAATGTTTGTACGGTCTGCAAATATTTGTTCCGGGTGTTCTTCTATCTATTATAAAAAATAATTCCTGTTTCCCTAGGTCACGGCATCACGCGTAAACGGCTGAACCGATTTCGCTTATTCTTTTTCTGTTGTGTTGTTATTGTCAGAAAAAGGTTTCTATGTCCGAACATAATTTGTCGTATTTTAAAAAAAACGATAAACCAACTACAAATTCGGGATAATACTCATCTACGAGTATGTCTCGGACGAACGAAATCACCCCTCCCTTAATTTCCCTGACCGAAGGTCTATGTTCACTTGCAAAAAAATATTGAGTTTACACTGGCGACATCTAGTTATAATTCAAGTCTAATTTAGTTTGTTGACAACTGATGAAACTGTTGACGCCCGTTGCTATGGAAACCAAGTGATAGTAAAATTATCACATTGTGATGATTTTTTACAAACCTACGTTTTATAGCGCATATCAATTCCTCGAGAATCAAACTTACAACTTATTACCTTAAAATTAATTTTGATACAACGAAAGAATCATCAAAATCTATTAACAATTGACGCAGATATCACCAAAACTGCTAATTCTCCAAAAATATTATGTTGCTTTTTAAGTTTTCCCTCAAAAATAAAATGTTATATTGAGTAAATTTGTATGGGACCACCTCGGGATCATTCTATATACAATAGTAATAGAAACAGTAAAATCGGTTAATCATAGGCGGAGATATCAAGTAACATACATACCTACATAAAAAAATACATACACACGAACTTAGAACTTCCTCTTTTTGAAGTTCGTTAAAAATAAACTTGGACGGAAAATTAGAAAATTTCGATATTCATAGTTAAGACAGGACAACGTTTGTCGGATCAGCTAGTGTATAAGAAAATATCTATCTACGTAATGTATTGTATTAAGTATATCAGTCATCTAGTACCAATAACACAAGCTCTGCTTACGCGACGCGTGAACCGAGAGCTGGCGGGTATCTGGCGCAGCGCATCAGCATTGCCATACAGCGGGGCAATGCAGCCAGCGTCTTGGGGACGCTTCCGACTGGTATTGATATGGATCAGTTGAGCTACCTTTAGAATGATTGCAACAGTTTGCAGTTAGCTTAATTGTTTCAATTGTAAATACTATTTCTAATTTATTTTTATTATTTGATTGTAATTTTCTTTGTCCACAAAGTATAACCAATTGAATGTACAACTATTTTTATCAGCAAAAGCTTCGTCCAATCGATAATAGCTTTATAATAATAATAATAATAATAATATGCTTTTATTTCAGACACATGATCCTTATACAGTTACATTTAAAATAAAATAAAAATAGTCAGGTACACAATCAAATTAACATAAGTAAAATTACTGAATACTTAATGTACCTAAGAACTCAGGATGCTAGTTCCATTCATCGTTTGTATATATCTGTCTGGATCAAACGATCTGCCAGACTAGATATAATACTATTTTTACACTGGTCAACTCTGGACAAGAATTTCGCGATACGGGTTCTTTGGATGGCCTCAAAGGAGCTTACTCTTGCCTCAATATCTGTTTTTGATAAACATACGCAATAGCTCAGAGTCATTTAAATTCCTGTAGCCATAAGTAATATGTTTTAACCGACTTAGGAAGAAAAACGATAAGGAGTTGGTTCTCATGTTCCGCTGTATGTACGTTTTATTTTTAATGTTTGTTCGTCGATATCTCCGTCATTTATGGACCGATTTGGAGTTGTATAGAGTTATATAGAGTAGTAGTTGTTGTATATTTTTTTTTGCAGTTGTATAGAGGGTGATCACGAGGTGGTCACATTAAAACTATTTTTGAGGAATTAATATTTATCCCGCAAAACTTAAAAAACTGTTTAAAAGTAAGGGGTTTGAAGTCAGTGTTTAGTTTTTTTCAAACAATACAATTATCTTCTATTGAATCAAATCATAGTAAGAAAAAAGAATGCTTTGCGACTATTTTGACCTAAAAGATTTTTTCAGAAGAGGCACTCTACTAACAAAACTGCGGGCAAACACTAGTTTAATAAAAATGTGAAAATATAAGTTTAGCTATCTATTGTTAGCTAAAGGAAAGGCTGAATCAATCATGTTGGTAAAATAAAACGATATCCGATACGACCCCGTGTATTCTAATGTTTAAAACATTTGCTCCACCGTCGGTTTAGGGTTCAGCGGGAGTTTTTTTTACTATTTATGTACGTATATTGCTTTCAAATTACTCTTATCGCTTGGTTTTATGAACTAAGATCCGCTTGGATAAGGCTAAAATATAAAAAGTGAGCTGTCAAACCATACAATAATTGACTTGCTAATTATTAGCAAATCATATAAGATAGCCATTTAATGTCTAGACAAAGACAAGACGACCCTCAGGAACAGTCTGTTTCAAATGTAAAGAAATAATATGAAGTCTTATTTTAAAAAAGTACCTTTAAGCTTACAAAATAACATAGGATATTTTTTACTGAGTGTTTTTTTAACTGACTATTATTACAACAGCTTTCTGAAAGCCATATCTGACAAGTATGATTGTTCTAAGTTATATAAAACCTAGATTTAGTCATTTTTGTTTTTCCGTTTGTTGCATTGGTACAACTTGTATGTAATTTTGTATTCTTACCTTAGTTGTCTGAAAATAAACATTTTGATTATTTAAATCTGTACGGAACTCCATCCTTCTCCACCATTTTATCCCAAAATATTCGCATAAAGAACCCGTTTTCCCCTACCACAATAACTTGAGGTGTTTTTTGACGGATGACTGAATGGAACGCATGTATTGGTATGGGGGTAGCCATCCGTGACTTCGCTGTAAGGACTTCTATTGTAATGTGGAAAAACTTGTTTGGTATATTGAAATTTTTTGACATCACTTAGAAACTGTGTAATATTGGGTTTTTATTTGAGATGCTATTTCGTTACGAAGGTTTATTTTCGTAGACAATACGAAAATACAACTCCATTTCGCCTAAAAAATACGTCCTCTACGAGACAAAGCAATGCTTTGTTTAATTATCCAAGAAGCCCAAGTAAGGAAATAATTTTAATCAATAGCGATGTCTGCATGTGAAATAAACCGCCAAGTGCTGATAGTAGACTCACACGCGAAGGGTACCTTAAAATTCAGGCAACTTATTCAATGAACATCAAATTATCACTTGCTTTTTAAATTTTCTTAGTTAATAGGGTTCCGTTTTCACTCTTCGCATACGAAATCCAGAAAAAGAGACATGCTCACAAAGTTTGAATTTGACACAATGAGGTTGCTGCCAGCGATATGCACGTCTATGGACGTGGTCCTTTACTCCTGCCTTTACCAGCTACAATATGATCTGGCAATTGTTTTTTAAACTAATATATTTTAAAATAACAAATCCTACATAGGTTGCTGAATGAGTACCTATGTTTAAAATGTTTCTTCTTCCCACAGGTGGGACAAAACTGATGCGACGTACGGGATATCACGATCATCCACAGCGGATTTTACCCACTGCTTTAATCAAAAAAGTTTTATCACTAAATGTCTAAAGATTGTCACCGATAAGAGGCGCACAGCTTTCACGCAGCACAAAAATGTGCATTCCAATATGGGTTTTAATTTGTAACATTTACATGCATTTCATATTGACGGAATCAGATGACAGATAGCGCGCGGGTCAGCGTCAAGCTTATGGCAAGCCATTTTGTCACTGTATGTTTATACATCACTGTCACTGTGTCACTGTATGTAAAAATAAAATGTATCGCAAGATAACGAGTTGAAGCCCTTAATTGAATGCAAATTTTTGAACTGCGCGGAAGGCGCGTCGGATTAATGTCTGCAGAGCTTAACTCGTCAGAACAACCACTACAAAACATAACATTGCGATTTACATTAACCTACTTCACTCTTATATCATCATTTAATTTCCACACATCGTCCATCATCGCGACATCCTATCATTCATACATTTGATAAGTGTGATTATTTACAAAAGTCATTAAGCATGAAAGCCTCCTCGGTCTACCGCCCCCACGATCCGTAAGAACCCCTCACGATCCGTAAGAACTGGCGTTGACTAATGAACGCTTAAGAAATCAGTATGAGATGCAGGGTGAATAATATGTATTGTGAAGAAATTGTCGTATTATTTCTAGAAATATTTGCCTGTAAATGTGATGTTTATCTTCGCAACACCAATAAAAAGCGTTGTTCTGCTATTAAAATATTGCCTGATAAAATAATGCTAAGAAACAAAAGACGACATACGAAATAACAATGTAAAGTCGGACAAATGTAAAGATAAACAAAACCTGAGTGTTGCGATTTCATCGCGCGAAAACGTATAAATGATTTCTATTATGAGACCATTTTTATTAAGTTAATTTTTTCTTTGGTCGTGAAACAAGATAATAATAATAAGAAGATGAATCAAGGGTCAGATCCAAAAGGCGGTACTCCTGGACTCGGCGCGCATCGTCAGGAAGTTCCTCTCTCTGCAGCCCTAGTCATCGGCCGCTTGAGGCTAGCTTCGCGGCCGGTGATTCACCGTTTTGATATATTTTTTACCGTAGAATAGTTTTATAATATTTTATTTTCTATTAGTAGTAAAAAATGTATTTTAAAACGAGATTTAAAATAAATGAAGTGCATAATAATAAATCATTTTATTGCCTATAACTTCTTTAATTTTTAAGGCAATGGCCTTTATTAACAAAGAAAATTACAATCAAATTATAACTAGTATTTACAATTGAAACAATTAAGCTAACTGCAGACTGTTGCAAACAATCTACAGGTAGCTCAACTGATCCATATCAATACCAGTCGGAAGCGTCCCCATGACGCTGGCTGCATTGCCCCGCTGTATGGCAATGCTGATGCGCTGCGCCAGATATCCGCCAGCTCTCGGGTCACGCGTCGCGTCGACCAGACGCTCAGATAACTTTTTAAAAACCCGGAGAGCCTCGGTACCCCACGGACCTAGGGTCTTGACCCCAAAGGGAGCAAATATGTAGGCTCTGTCGAGACCTGCATATTTGCGTCTCTTGAGATCCTCGGCCAAATCTGCCGCCGCACCAGCCCTTACGGATGTCCTCGGAAGATGGGAAGGTGCAAGTCGCAATAACTTCTTAACCTAAACTAGAATTATACACAAAAAATAAAGTTTCTAACGATAAGCAAAGGGAGTAGATTCAGCATTGTGCTGCATGCGAGGAACATGCTGCGCTGATTTTAAATTTACTCCCCTCGGATAGGTGGTCACCGAGGAGTTAGGATAGCAGGTTTAAAGTAGGTTCTTATACCTGAACATCTATTTCAATCTCACTATAAAAAACTCCGTATGCTGGGTGCATACGGTTACTTCCATGTGTGTTCATACATTAACATTATGTTTAATTGTCTAATAGTAAGATCGCATTGATTGATTCGTAATGAAATAATGAATCGCCTGAGGTTTGTGATCTAGGTACGTTGATGGGGGTGCCAAACTGTCTAACTTTAACTATAAATCTTTTAAATCCATCATGGTTATTTACACTAAAGTAAGGTAGATTGGTACAGGAGGCCATTGAGATTACCAAACCCAGGAACTTCAACCGAGAAGAAGGTTTCCAATTTATCCGGAACCTGGAACCCTGTTGTGACAATGTGCAAAAACCGAAGAAGTGATGTACGAACCGGGCCGCGCGTCATACCGGGCTTGGGCACACCAAAAGCAGTTAGTGTTGTGTGTCGTTATTAAGTTGCGTTCGATAATGAAACCGGTAGTAGTGGTAACGTTCGTAGAAAAAGACAAAAAATGAGGGTAGATCGGTATGTCTGCCAATAAAAGCTCACTCGCCACCTTCAGTTGTTCCGTGATCATGGCGTATGAAACTGTGCCGAAATATTGGAAAACTCAAAACCCAAATCATGGTTAATATCCCGTTGTAAAAGTCAAAGTCAAACTTGAGTTTGACTTTGTATTTATGAAAATAAAGAGTTATTGATAACTCTTTATTTTCATAAATACAATAAATGTAAACTTAGAAAAGGTAAAATTCTTAATAATTAAACACTGACACGGAAATAAAGTAATATTTTTGATTTCAGTCGCTTTGATTGTAAATGACTTTATCTTTAACTAATAAAAATAAATGCTACACAGTCAATGCCAATAACCGCGAGTCAGGTTTAATTTTCCACTTTTTTTGACCTCTGTGGCACGGCAGGCAAAAGTCCACCTGCGACGCAGGAGGTTACGGGTTAGATTCCAGCCTTAGGACAAATGTTTGTATGATCTGTAGATGTTTATTCCGGGTATTTTGGATGTTTTCTATGTATAATAAAATATATATATATATATATATCTATATAGTGTATTGAATTAAGTATATCAGTCATCTAGTGCCCATAACACAAGCTCTGCTTAGCTTGAGGCTAGGTAATGCTGTGTGAATTGTCCAGCATTATTTATTTATTATTGAATTTTCCAAATAATGTAAAAGCAGGGGTACAAACTTACATCGAGGCATTTCAACTTTTAAATAGACAACGCTCATGTTCGACGTAGATTTTTTACAAAATTGCATAGTATAGAACTCGATTTTGCAAATATCATCTCATTAGCTAAGCTAGCCCTTCCAAACTCTTTCATTTTTCCGATTGAATATGTAAAACAGGTTTCCAACAAGGACAAAACTGTACACAATAGCGAAAGGCAATTGAATATAGCATTTTTGCTTGTATTTCTGTAAACAGTATGTAAACGACTCGACTACAATTGAGTCCTGTTTGCTTTTGGCAGAGGATTGGTTTGGACACACGGTAGAGCAAGTTGGCTAACTGAGTTGAACTTACTACTTCTAGATAAAGGTGGTATACAAAAATATGGTGTATCTAAAAACTGATATTTTTAAATGTTTTAATTTTTAATTACATTCTTTTTTTTTTTTCTGACTTCCAATAACTTATTATACAAAAATAAATTTAAGTGTCCATATTCGAGTTAAACACAGAATTAAAATTAATCACAAAATTAAAACTAAAAATAATTAATTACTATTAAAATCACAACTAGAGTCACCCATCATCACTGGTCAAGAGAGCACAATATACGCTCTTGTCCAGTGTTCCATAAAAAGACAGTCAGTCCAGCCTCTGTGCGATGAGCTGTAGGTAGCTGGTGGAGCTGTCGCGCACCCGGCGCTCTAGGGACGCAGATCTTTTGCGCATTAACGCCGCTTTGAGTGCCATCACTTCTTAAGGTTGCCCGGAAGAGATAGCCCCTCATAGCGGTAAGGCTGCCCTTTGTACTTCAATAATCTTAGCATTTCTTTCTGTATTTTTTAGAACCCGCACGCCTAGCTTGGGGATTATGGGCATTAGCCCATAATCCCCAAGCTAGGCGTGCGGGTTGGGGATCGCACTGTACCACAAAGTTCGTCAAATATGCTAGAAGCATGTTCTTCAAATCATTGGTCTGCGTTGGTCAACTTGAATGTGCCTACAAGTCTAACTAGGCTAAAAAAAATAGGCATGGTGGAAGTACTTCTCGAAAAGCCCTTTTGTAAGGAATTGATCTACTACTATATGAGTTTCAAAGCCTATCACTATCACCAGGTAATTATGTGGATTAGTATTTTTCTTTAAAAAGTATTTACTCGTGATAACAATAACTTTTACAAGAGAAGTCTCCAAATGAGGCGTTTTCAGGCCAGTTGAGAAGGTCAAAAAATAGTTCAACCAGACTGAAGAGATGATGCTTTAATTTGAAATTAAAATGGCGTAGACCCTGCACAGGTTACATCAAACTCTCTCTACTACAACCTTATTCTTCCGCGAAAGATCCTTCCCATCATTGGGTTCTAAGGTAGAAAGGACATTTAATTTTTTGGAAAACGTCTCAATAATTAAAATAATTAATGTCTCGACATTATTCTAAAGTGTTGTTTGCTGAACCTCCAAGCCTGTGTGTCGCCACGATTCATCTGTATTCAGCGATGTTTTTTCCTTCCTTCCTTTACCGATTGCGATAGAATCGTTTGCAGCGAACAAATTGTTTCGAGATGCCTTGATTTTGAATTTCATTAGTTTCGTTTCTGCTGCACTTTTTGCTTCTAAATTCATTTGAATGAGGTTTGAGATAAAATAAACTTACTTTTTAATTTGGTACGGTGCGTTCATGGTAATGCAGGATAACAGTTTTGATGATTCTTTTTGTAACGTTTGTTACCACCGGACGCTATAATTTAACCGTTTTTCAGCAAAAATTACCAAAAATTATAAAAAAAAAAACATATTAGCAATTCGGGTGAACTACGGCATTTCGACGCACGCTATCCCGATGCACGGAATCCCGACAACTATCGACAAACGTTAGCTCAACGCACGGAATCTCGACAAACTTAGCTCGATGTACGGAATCCCGACAAACGTTATCGCGACGCACGGAATCTTTCTTCTACTAATTCTAGGTCGCTGCTAGCGACGGAGCGTTGTGGTGCACAAACTTCGGGAAAACTATAAAGCCGGTTACTGACCGACGTAACTGGGCGTAACGTAGCGTGTTACACAGCGAGCGTTCGTGCAGTCAGTTCGGGGAACGAAGCCGCTCGCACCGAGCAACGAAACGGATTTTAGCACAAGGCGTAATGTATCATGCTCGTTGTGAATGTTACATTACGCTCCGTAACACCGATCAGTACCAACCTTAACGCACGCAAAAGACAGTCATCTCCCTCATGCATTAACGGTTTGCTAGGAGCGAGAGTGAGAGTAAGTGAAACCAAATATTGGCCAATATTTGCGTATAGTTAGTACGTTTTGGATTTTGTTAGCAGCCAGTAAGTATCCACACTAATATTATACATTCGAAAGTAACTAAAGTATGTCTCTATTTAGTATGTCTGTAACCTTTTCACGCCTAAACAGCTGAACGGATCGCAATAAAATTTGGCAAAGAGGTAAATCGTATCCCGGGGACGGACATAGGCTACTTAAAAAGCGCGTGCGGAGCCGCGGGCAGCAACTACCTCTAGTTTATTATAACGCCACTCGCTCGCACGAGCACTATATAAACCACACCGTTTGTAAAATCCGGATAGGAATGATGATGAAGTATGGTTATACATAGGTACAGTCATCCTCACAAATATCAAGTTAAGCCGAATATCACCTCACATGTCCGGTAACCATAGAGTAAAAAAACTTTATACGCCCGCGTGCAATTTACTGCCCCCGGTTTATGCTTTGATGCGCCGCGTGTGCTTGTTATTGACGATGACTGTACAGAGTAGGTTGCTGATAAAAGTAGATATTTATTTACTAGCTGCTGCCCGCGCACGTACACATTCGCACGCACTTTTAAAGTACCCTATGTCCGTCCCTGGAATACCATTTACCTCCCTGCCAAATTTTATTGAGATCCGTTCAGCCGTTTAGGCGTGAAAAGGTAACAGACAGACAGACATAGTTACTTTCGAATGTATAATATTAGTATGGGCTTCATAAGGAAATGCAATAGGTAAATAAATAATACATGTATGGAAGGAGGGAAGGACGGCTTTTGCCCAATAGTGGGATCCAGCGGGCTAATCAGATAAGACAATGTATTTTGCTTTTCCTATCTTGAAAAGCAAAATACAAGGCCTGTACCGAACAGTGGGTCTAAAAGAGACTGAAAATGCGATGATATTCATAAGCTATTAAGATATTTTCTTAAAATTTATACACTCCACAGACATGCAAACCTTCACAACAAAATCTGAAATAACCAAAAATGCTATAATATACCTATATTGCTATTGCAATATTGCAATAAATTTGGCCTATTCAACTCTGATCCATAGGTCGAGTGGATTAGTTCCCACTGCTCAAATCTATTCCACTCTGATCCATAGCTCGGGTGGATTAGTTTCCACTGCTTAGATCTATTCCTTTTAACTGGAAGTACTTACCTGTGAAATATTATGTACCTATGAAATATTCACAGCCAGTGGTCGGTTGTGAAGTCACCTCATATAGGTTTCATCTGAAAATCAGCGCTACCTTGCATTAACGTGAGGTAGCATTACGCTAAGGTGGAACCCTTACAGCGCAGAACATACCATTGGTAGCTGACTCACCCACCTAGGTTACCTAGCTATTTTTTTTTTCAATTTTGTATTCAGTCTGTATGCTAGGTTCTAGTTAGGTAGGTATCTATTATTTTATATTTTGCTTTTCTTTTTTTTAGTTCTGTTCTATGGTGTATCTTTGTTGTGTCAATAAATGTCTCTGTATCTCTATTCCACTCTGATCCTTAAGCCAGGGTGGATTAGTTTCCTCTGCTTAAATCTATTCCACTCTGATCCATAGCTCGGGTGGATTAGTTTCCTCTGATTAAATCTATTCCACTCTGACCCATAGCTCGGGTGGATTAGTTTCCTCTGCTTAAATCTATTCCACTCTGAACCTTAGGCCAGGGTGGATTAGTTTCCACTGCTTGAATCTATTCCACTCTGATCCATAGCTCGGGTGGATTAGTTTCCACTGCTTAAATCTATTCTACTCTGATCCATAGGCCAGGTTGGATTAGATTTCACTGCAATTTTTTCTCTTGTAGTTGTGTGTAGCCCTTCGAACTATTTTTATTCATATTGCTTTGTTGCTTATTTCAGGCCTCCTATTACTTCTGTCAGCCTTTTTAGTCTTGCGCTTCATACATCGAGGTACTGCTATATGGTTTTGAAAAAGATAAAATAATAGATAGATAGATAGGTAGATAATGCTTTATTCATCACCTTATAAAACAGATAGTACTCATTAAACATAATGTAGGGAACAGCAGTGGCACTGGCGGCCTTATCGCTTAAAGCGATTTCTTCCAGGCAACAAAAAAAAATTAAGTTCCTCAGCTTTTGCTATAACATTAGCCTACTTTTCTGAAAAATTCTATGCATATAACACAGCTATTTATGTAATGTATTGTAGGTTTAAGTATATTAGTTATCTAGTACCCAAAACACAATCTGCTTAGCTTGGGGCTAGATGATGCTGTGTGAATTGTCCAGCATTATTTATTTATTTCCTGAAAAACTAAAGTAATGGAAAAGTCCTCAGTCTGTACTTTCACTACTATTTCACAAGATTTCTTTGTCCATTATCGTGTAAGCCGATATTATTGGGGGCAAATTGAATTGTCATACAAAAGAGTAGTTTAATGGCGGACGCGCACGAAGTATTTCACGTAGTTACGATAAAAGTTATTATATTTATTACCATGTACAGGTATCTAGTAAATGATCCTAACAATAAAGTATTATATTTTTGGCACCAATTATATTAAATAAACTTATTATCGGTAAGTACACTGGCCTGCAAAACTAAGTATAACATTTTTGAAATTTATATTTTACTAACCTGTAGAAGTTAGAGATTTCAAATGAAAAACGTTTTATAGCAAATTTTATCAGGTTTCTTTGAAACCATAGTAAACTATACCTACATTAGTAACATATTTTATAACTTATAAAAAGATAAAACAATAAAAAAGCCATATTTAGCTTAGTGTCTAAAAACTCAATCAACATTTTATAGGTTTAAGAAAACCAACCGCGACCGCACCGGCACCGGGTTCAAGTCCCGTCGATGCCAAAAAATTTTTGGGATATTATTTGATTTTTTATAAATTAACCCAGTGTGAGGCCTACGCACTATAAAATAAAAAAAAAAACTTAATTTTATAAGTACCTATGTTTTACATGTCATTTAATATTTAATAACTGGTATTGCACCCTCGGGCTCTCCTTACAGCGTCGAGCCAGTTTGGCATAATGATCACGAGGTTTCGGAGCCGATCGTAGGACATACTTTCCCGTTGTTTTATATACAAAATAATAATAAATAATTTTTATATACAGAATTAAACTCTTTTTCGAGTCCTTTTTATTTCGAAAGTATACATTGTGTACCTAAAAAGTTATTGCAATTTTAAAAGTGTGATACTTAGTTCTGCAGGCCAGTGTAGTATAAACTTATTCGTGTCATAGAAACAAAAGATTTATCTTAATCAAAAAGGAATTATAATAATCATAGATATTGTAACATTGATTTTTTTTATACATAGATATTTTTTTCTATAGCAGATTTATTGTCAGTTGTAGTCGGTTTACCGTGACGTAGTTGTGAAAACTTCTAAAAAATTAAAATATGTCGAATTATTCTCATGAGATCTCCACCATAGCGCCCTTAACAAATTAGCAGCTCAGCCAAGGGGGCTGCCACTTAGAACTCAATAAAAAAAGGAACCGTAGTGATTCAAAAGCTACGTTAGGAACTCTAACATGTAATTCCCTCTGTATGTTCTACCACAGCAATTAGGAAACCGCAGTAAATCACAGACGCTCAAGTCTAGCAATGTCTCAAACTAAACAGACAAACAGTCGAATTGTAAAACAATGCAAAGCTGTGCCGTGCACAAATGGAACTAATCACTTAATGCAAGTAATGCGCCTGAAATATTGAGAAGTCGAAGTTTTGGAGGTAGATGGTTCGTATATCGAAAGTTTTACTAATGGTTTGCGAGAGGCAAAAAATAGGTATTTTTTTTTGGAGAATGTAATGAGCTGTAACGGTAAATAATAGCATTAAAATCAGTGTGATTCCATTACAAATCTCTCATAAGGTGAGTATAGAGTAGACCATTTGCTAGAGCATTACAATTTAATATAACGTTCGTGCGAATGCCCTACGCTGTGTTCGACATAATGCTCACGGCGAGTGAGCATTTACCTGTAACATTTATTTCTACCTTACATGTACATTTTTACGCGTACATTTTCCCTCGGCCCGCCGTCCCCCACCACCTGCGCTCGCGCCATTGCTCGATAAAATGTTACACCAAAACGCTCGTTGGTTTTTAAAATCAGGTTATAACAAAACATCGAGCGTCATGTTCGAAGCTAAGTTCGAGTTTAAAAACAGCGAATGCTCGATGTTCTGTTATAAGTAATGCTCTAGTCACACTCACCTTTAGGAGTGGCGGTCGCGGCGTAAGAATCGGTCCTTCCAACTCAACCCGTGGATGTCATAAGCGACGACTAAGAGAACCTGCCAGAGACAGGGACATACCTACTTCTGTGTATTTTTAACACATCGCAGTGCTAATCATCAGAAATTCAGTGTATTATTATCCAAAAATAGACATGTTTATTAAATTTTTTTTAAGCTGATAGCTATTGCTGAATCTCTGAAATTTATGATCATTAGGCTTTAGATCGTATGCAATTAATGCAATCATAAGTTTTTAAATAAGCCAAGTATGGCTTAAAAAATATAGCTCACAAGTTATTTTTACAAGTACTAGGATTAAATCTACACTAGTCCTTTGTATAGTATATATAGTTTATAATGTTCATAAAGAAATGTTGAAACTTAGTGGCGACCATCAATTGGCTTGTCAAGCGTGGTGATGGTAGCAAAACCCGCCTTGTTTGAGGCAGGTTAAACATTGGACGTGCAAACACGTCCAATGTTGAACCTGCCTCCCCAAACCTCCACCTCCACATTTACAGCCTATATTGGTCACTGCTGGACTCAGGCATCCCTCTGATAAGCGCCTTATTGGCTTTTATCTCACGGGGGTTAATGCCCATAATCCCCACGCTTGGCATGAGGGTTGGGGATCGCAGTTCGGAGGTAAAATTATTCTGCAGAGGGCGCTGTTGCCCGCCCCCGGTGGATATCCCTTAGTCGCCTCTTGCTGCATCCGCGGGAAGAGTTAGGGTGGTGCAAATTCTAAGCCGGCACCACACAGCCTCCCCCGATGAATGCTGATGAGGTTACGAGCAAGCTTTGTAAAATGTCGTTGGACAGCCTGTAAAAATAAAGTTTAATGCCAATACTAGCATCTGTCGCTTCGGTTTCGCACACATTTAATCCTAGATAAAAGTTAAACCAAGTACCTAATACACCTATTTTATATGCAGTTTTACCCGAAAAGTGGTTTTTATCCGAAGGTTCTCGATGAAAAAATCCAATCACTGCTTTTCATAGTAGGGGATACAACTAAATAACTTTTCAAAGGATTTGTTCAATAAAATCTCAATAATGCCGTATGGACTGTTTGACTTGAGTTCTCGAGAGAAATGCATAGTTACGTTGAGTACGGTAATATTTCTGAAAGCTTTCTCGTCATATTGTTCGAGAGTTCGTCCTGGGAAACTTGAATATGCAAGTCGTGAAAAATAAAACAGTGGAAATTTGACTAGAATTATTTCTAGAATATTAATCAGAATTTAACAAAACGATACTTATGATCATTATCTTCATTTATTTGTCCACTGTCAGCTATTTTGTCATCAGTTGGCTCACTTTCGAATCTCCGCTCCGCTTTGTTACAAGTTATAGATACAACCAGACAGGTAAAACTTGAACATTCAAAATAATGTATGGTTTCTTGAATCTTTTGGATCACCACTGCCAAAAATTCAATTTCAGAATTATTGATTTTTGACCAAATCCCCGTTGGATTCTGAAATGCATGTCACTAAATTCTAAATTACAGAGAGTGGTCACTATTGTCAAAATTTGTGATGATGGCTGTGTTTACTCCAAGCCTATTTCCATTTTATCATACGATGTCACATCTAAAACTTGGAACGGATCGACCGTATACAGGGTTATTGGTAAATTCCCTGACACTGCGTGAACTGCAGGTTCTGCCCAGCATCACGAACATTTTATTGAAGACGCCAGGTCCTAATTCTTATCTTTGGTATTGGTAGTAGAACCTACTGTAAATCAATATTTAAGAATTCACCTTCAGTCAATAATCGTTCTTTAGCCCGCGATTTTAAGTTTGGTTTCAAATAAAACCTCTGCTTTATTTGAAACTATACTTAAAAATAGCTCTGCGCTGAACGAACAACGAGTGTGCGAGTGAGAGATCAGTCTTTAGTAATTTATTGGGTTACGGTCAACCGTGTTTTTGCATTTTGTATCAGAGCTGATTCACAAAAATTGAAATAAGAATTAAGACCGCGCGAAGGCGTCTTCCTGTACGTGTTCGTGATGATGGAAAGTACCTGCAGTTCACGCAGTGTCAGTGAACTATCAATAACCCTGTATACCTCACTAACAATATTATTAATATCCATAGATAACAGTATCAATACGATATAATCACCCGCTAATGATCTGACCACTGACCAGGCAGCAGTCATTACCCTGTTTGCATAATGTAGATGTCTAATTGCATCTCACGGTTGATAAGTTTGTTTACTTTGTATATTGGTAGGTATAAGGTTGCTTGATTTGTTTACACAGCTACAAATTGGGAAGAAATTGCGAAGATCACAGATTATATAGGTACCTAGTTACCTGGGTAGTTACATTTTTTGTAAGCGGTAGGTACCTATGTAATGTAAACTACTGTACTACTGATGGGAATACCTCTCGTCTCAGATCCTGGTGTCACACAAAGTGGGCCAGTCTGAAAACCAGCGCCGTTCTGTACCTATCCTGGTGCAGAACAGCATAGAGCTGAGACTGACCCTTTTGGGTTCACTACGGTGCAGCGCAGCGCAGGAACGGGTGAGTAGCCCCCGCCCAGGGTGGGCGGTGACTGCCTACTCATTATTAGGGCTTGTGCACAGGTGGTAGGTAGGTGTCTATTTTAGGTATTGTGTATATTTTTGGTTGTTTTGCTTTTGCTTTAATTATTTTTTTTCCTTATACTTACCTAAATACTGTTATTGTTGATTTGTTATGATTTCCTGTGCTATTTGTGTGTGAACTTAATAAAAATCCTTATCTATCTATCTATCTATTTAAGATACAATTAATAAAAATCCTAAAATCTGTTATTCATCAGCTGACAAAAAAGACGCTATGAGATTCGACTGAGCTATTTATAGGAACATTCAGATTAATATTTGAATTTTATTCAGTAAGAGAAAACAAGTATTACTGCGCGCTACATGACGTAGAACTTCGTATGTTAAACAGATTCTGAAGAACGGTTTTCTAAAAAATTGTTAAATTATTTTTGACTAAATCTTTTAAATCCATAATGTTTATTAACACTACAGTCATTCAAAAGCATCACTCAAATCTTGGTAAATATCCCGTTGTAAACGACTATAGCATTTTTTGACAATCGTGCCCTGTTGCACGACACAGGCCATGAGCTTAGTGTTCGGCCGTAGCCAATCCATTTGACATCTATCTATTATAATTAGCAGTTAGTACTTTTCTATTTCTAATGTATACCTTACTGTAATTGGTATTTCTAAATAAATAATAATGTATTTTGTACTTTATATTTATTTTAGCAATTGTTACTTACACTACACCAAAAATCTATAAACAAACTATCAAGAACAATCCACTATAGTTTCTATTCCCTCAAATCATAGTTTCCATTATTCCAAATCCCAGCTAAAGGTACCCACCACGCCATAACAAAAAGCCACAAAGGCCACCTACTCAGACAAACGGCCATCTCAAAGCTGAGACTATAAACTGTCCGATTCACGTATTTAAACGCAGTTTAGTACTAGTCGTTAACTTGGCTCAATCTGCTTAATTGAGAATGGGGGTGTGTAGTGTCTCGTAAATGTTTGATACGGTAATGGGTAGGTAGAATAGAGATTTCTATTTCGTACTATCGGTAAGCGTAAAGTTTGATGGTCTGGTAATACTAGAGTAGGGTTGGAGTTTAGTTCACTAGATTTTAATTAAGACAGAGCTAAATTTATGTCCGACGATGCGACTCTAGGCGGAGTCGCTCTCGTCGCCTATTTTTGTTGGTGCAGAAAAAACTGCCTTTCTTATTTTGCCATCATGCAACGTCTCTTTTGTAGACCGCATTCGATATGAACTTAAATAGTCGACGAGTGAAAGATAGAGCGGTGATACGATGCGCACGAAATCGTGGACGTAGGTAAAATTGAGTTATTCCGGGTTCGTCTCACTGGCTTCGGCCCAAAGTGAGACGGATACGGATCGCGAGCAAGACCACAGCCGATAGACCAAAAATTACAGATTAAATTTCAACAGAACACTCTGCCTTCACAGGTTTTGATAATAAATCCAATAAATTATTACACATATACCAACGCGAAGATTTCAATGCATAAGGAAAATAGCAAGATAAATTTTCTACTCGCATCTGCCTTGAAAGCAATGCATCGTGGCTCACAGCACTATTCCTCATAGTTTTCTTGAAAATCCACAACACATGATTCATGCAGCGAATCTAATCACTGCACACGTGCTCGCTTGCACTGTTTACTAGGGCTGACACCACGGAGCCCTGTGGCGAGTTATGAAAACTGGCTGCACCAGATCTAACTGGTTTAATTTTCTTTTATTGTAATGTCGTATTGCTGGATTTGTAGAAGCCGCCGCGAACTGGACGCTGCTATCTGGCGAGAGACAGTCTCAAAACCAAGATGCTTGGAGATATTGTGTCGGATGTCAAAATCCACTCTGGGTCGCTGAGCCACAGAAGTGTCAGATATCCATGGATCCTAAATTATTGACTTGTTTCTGCTATACTAAGTTTTTATAAGTTCATCATCTTGACTCAGGAGCATAGTTCACTGGGTCGTCGTAAGAAACGAATTTGTTCATGTCTTCCGGGCCTGGTTATCAGATATTTTACTTTATATGATTTTTACATAATTAGGACTACGTACGTTTGTTGTAGTTACGTCCTCTTTTTCATTTATAGCTTCAATAAAGACCCGAACGATTATTAGAAATCATTTTAAATTCCAGATTTGGATAGAAACAAGCAACCCTAGGTTTCCCGAACGGGTTATGACAAATGGCATCCCACCAGCTCATGGCTGCGATGTAACCTTCTTTTTGCGATGTCGGGCAAATGATTTATGTGCTTTAATGCCGAGATGCGATTATTGCAGTGTAAATCTGATAGTGCAACTTGAATTTTTATAGAAATATCACGGAAATCCAAGTATTTAAGTAGTTCCACCTTTTAAAATTATAACCGGTTAGTTAATTTTAACAAATATACCTACCAATTATGTACCTACTTTTTTTTTAAAGTAAGTATAGGCTTTTAGCGCAGTTTTGTCATCAGGCCATATTAAAAACAAAGTTTAGAAGTTTTTTGATCTTACGCGATCAATGGGAACTACCCGTAAATAAACGCGATTAATTCCTGTGAATATTGAAAGAATTGAAAGAAGTGAAGAAATAAAGTTGAAAGTTGATAAGTGTGTTCTCATGATATACATTTAGATGTTTTATGAAACTAACGACAAAACTGGCAACGACAGGTTCAAAACAATAATTTATTATCTTTTTAATATAAAACCACCTTATAATAAATAAATAATAAACAATACTGGACAATCCACACATCATCATCTAGCCCCAAGATAAGCAGAGCTTGTGTTATGTGTACTAGATGACTGATATACTTAATACAATACATTATATTCATAGATAGATATTTTTTATTATACATAGAAAATACCCAGAATACCCGCACATAAATGTATACAAGAAACATATCTATCTACGTTATGTATTGTATTATGTATATCAGTCATCTAGTACCCATAACACAAGCTCTGCTTATCTTGGGGCTAGATGATACTGTGTGGATTGTCCAGCATTATTATTTATTTATTTAAGAAGGGCTGGTTTGCAAGCATTTTGTATCTGCTTTCAGCTTTTAACACAAGCCTCTAATAAACATAACAGGTATACTTAAACCATCAAGAAACAGCAAATAAACAACGAAAAGCCACCCTGATCTTAAAGCTCACTACTGCCACCACCATAAAATACAAGTAAAGTTTATAGGCCGTCTCTCCACCAATCTGTAATTACTTGAACAGATGAAAATTTAATCGCTACAGGTCTCATTAACAGGAGACTTATTCACAAATGAATTACTCAGTTAAAAACAAAAATCTCTGATCGGGGCAATATTCCTAAAGCGTTCTATATGTAAGAACCTTTAACCATTGAATTGTAAGTATACTAGCTACTGCTTGCGGCTTC
The DNA here is from genome assembly GCA_963662085.1 of Eupithecia inturbata. Lineage (NCBI taxonomy): Eukaryota > Metazoa > Arthropoda > Insecta > Lepidoptera > Geometridae > Eupithecia > Eupithecia inturbata. The sequence continues at coordinate 10,538,602 of OY759196.1, forward strand.
GCACGCGTTCTTTCGAAATAAAATGCAGCCTATATGTTATTCTAGATCCAAACCAATTTTTGTGCAAAATTCCAGCTCGATCCGTACAGTTCTGGCGTTGTCTTCAGCCAAACCTCTTCACAACGGCATAACCATTGACTGACTACTTAATACCGGAAGTTGAAATGATAATAATAATAATGCTGGACCATCCACACAGCATCATCTAGCCTCAAGCTAAGCAGAGCTTGTGTTATGGGTACTAGATGACTGATATACTTAATACAATATATTACATAGATAGATATTTTTTATCACACATAGAAAATAACCAGAAAACCCGGAACAAATATTTTAAGAATTTACAAACATTTGTCCCAAGGTGGGAATCGAACCCGCAACCTCCTGCTTTGCAGCCGGACCTTCGCCCGCCGCGCCACATCGGTCGTCATGAAGAACGTTATCCAGAAAGAACAGAATACACGAGAATGAGTTACAGAAAGCCCAAAACAGAATACTTAAAAACCTAAAGAAATACCTTTATGCAGTTATGTGCAGCTTACTGCTTCGAAAAACTGTAGACCGAACAATCACGATCTCGATTGAACGCTATACCGAAAGACCATGAAATCGAAGAAACGCTATTAAGAATATTTTTTTCAGTTTTGTACGTACGTTAAGTTTAAAAGCTTTAGAGTAGCTCTCCGGGTGTTTAAAAAGTTATCTGAACGTCTGGTCGAAAACGACGCGAGACCCGAGAGCTGGTGGATATCTGGCGCAGCGCATCAGCACTGCCATACAGCGGGGCAATGCAGCCAGCGTCTTGGGGACGCTTCCGACTGGTATTGATACGGATCAGTTGAGGTACCTGTAGATTGATCGCAACAGTCTGCAGTTAGCTTAATTGTTTAAATTGTAAATACTAGTTATAATTTGTTTTAATATTTGATAATTCTTTATTGACAAAGAAAATTACAATTCAATAATATAAACAAATTAGAACTAGTATTTACAATTGAAACAATTAAGCTAACTGCAGACTGTTGCAAACAATCTTCAGGTAGCTCAACTGATCCGTATAAATACCAGTTATTTGATTGTAATTTTCTTTGCCAATAAAGGCTACTGCCATTTATTAAGAGATTATTAGAGAGATTTGATATATCAAGTCATGCAACATTTCCAACGTTTATGAATAAGACCTCACCTCATTAACAAACGGGAGATTTACACCGCGGGTGAGTTGTAAACTAAAGACGTTTTATCTTAGAAGTTTTAATGCGAATCATCACGAAACTTTCGCCTGATGAGTGTTTATGTTTGTGTAAATGTAATGGGGTAGAATGATTTGCGAAATGTCGTCTTGGAAAGTCAAGAAATAACTTTTGAGTGTCGTGGTTATGACAAGTTTATTTCTTGCTTAAAGATTAGACAACAACGTAAGAAGGGGATCGCTGATTCTGATGGTACATACAAATCTTTTTTAGTTAGTGGGGCCGATTCAGATGTCGCTAAAACCAAAATATTGATGCCATTCAGTATATTTACCGACTTCGAAAAAGGAGGAGGTTCTATGTTCGTCTGTGTGTATGTTCTTTATGTATATTTGCAAATTTTTCCGTCATTTGTGGTCCGATTTGGATGATTCTTTTGCAGTTATATAGAAGTGGTCCCATAAAATGTTTATATAGGTATTTATCCCGCAAAACTATAAAAACTGTGTAATTTAAAATAAAGGATTTGAACTCGCGTTTTAGTTTTTTCAAGACAATAAATTTTTTCGATTGGAAAGGGACGGCAACATTTTTAGTGACAAATTGGTTTAGTTTAGTTATAGCGACATCAGAATCGACGCCAGTGTCAACAAAATGAACTTATTCTAATAACAAACAGAGCGCTTATTTTAAGTAACTGTGTTTATTTCATATACCTACTCCATTAACTGACTGCCCCGGTTCTGCAGCGCGTCAGGGTTGTTTGCCGAGGTGCGCGTGGGCTGTTCCTACACCACCATGCACAAGCGGGAAGCATCTCTGGTGCGCAGGATCCAACAGCATTCTGAGCGTGTTCGCTTATAGTTTTGACTGCATCCATATGCATCACTCTTCAATGATGCACGCTTATAATAATAATAATAATATAAATACAACATTGCCAAATAATCATTTAAAGTATTATTTTTCTTTGTTTTAACTATTGTGTTGTTGTGTTCAATTTGATTAGTGTTATAAATGTTTTCTGTGGAATAATGTGACTATTTGATTATTATGTACCAATTTTATTTTATGTCAGCTATGAACCTATGTCTGAAAAAACGTGGAAGAAGTATTAAGTTGTGTTTTCTTTTCAAAATTACGTCTCATACCTCCAATGAACTTATGCTTGCCTAGTACTTTTTCAACTATGGTAACCATTTTGTACTAACAACGTTGTTACTGATTGTAATTAGGCGTCGGGCGAGAAGGGAAGGAGACGAAATATATCACGAGACGAGATAAGGAGACTGACTCAAAGTGACGTCATAGGAAAGTGGCGTGCTAAAGTTTAAGGGATTTATTAGGGATGTTTTTGTCTCTGACTGTACCTTTCCACACTTTTAGCTCACTCGGGCTCTTTTATAAATTTGTGGGTTGAAACGAAAATCTTAAAAACAGCCGGTAAGAAACGAAACAATTATTATTACCTACGTTTAGCTTGTGTTGAGAACAATTTAGTGCGAAACAGCGCTACACCAAATAAAAATTTAATTATTTATTTATTTATATTAAGTTCTGAGATTTATGGTAGGTATGTAATTTATTATTACCCTATTGATCATTTTATACCACGAGATATGCTTACTTTGTGACAAGTTGAAGCTGGGTGGATGGTCCAGCGTTATCGATTTGAATACCTGTATACAGTTAACTTCTTACATTTTATGCATATTAGGTATGAATTTTTCGTTTTAATCATGTGTTAACTCGCTTCGTTTTCGCCATTTTTGATGATCGCATATATTTTATTAACCAAGAAAATTGCAATCAAATAATAGAAACATATTAGAACTATTCACAATTGAAACAATTGAGCTAACTGCAGACTGTTGCACATCTACAGCTCAACTGATCCATATACAAGTCGGAAGCGTCCCCAAGACGCTGGCTGCATTGCCCGGCTGTATGGCAATGCTGATGCGCTGCGCCAATATATTACTCAATCTGCAGGCCGATTCAGATGTATTCGGTAGTGAACTCCTACTATGTATTTCCCGCTCACTGGTTTAATTTTCTCTTGTCATTTATTCGTAATGCAGTCACTATAGAGGTAGTATCTATGAATGATACATTCACGAATATCTCCAATCCGACCAACTGACATAGATCTCGAAAAGCTCCCCTCACCACTCCATCTTTTCTCATTATCACTTCACTCCACTCAGCGTAACATAATTTTATCTGCGCTCAGTCATTAACAATTACGCGAACATAAACGTTTATAATCCGTACGTCGAAATTCGTGCGATTTTGACACTTTACTTGCAAAACAGAGTTTTATCGTACGTAAAGTTTATTGCAGAAACTGTTTGAACTGTGCTTTGAGTGTGAATAAAAGCTGCGTAAAGCTTATCAGGGCAGCACGTGTTGTGTAATCACACATCATCACACTATATGATATTAAATATGCGAAAGTTTGGATGTTTGGATGGACGTTTGTGCCTCTTCACGCAAATACTACTGAAGGTATCGGGCTTAAATTTTGAATAGACGTAGTTCTAGGCTAGGAATAAAACAAAGGCTACTTTTCATCCCATAAATCAGTTCCCATGGGATAGAAATAACTTTAACGTTTCCATAGAAACAAAGCGTGCGAAACCGCGGGCAGGAACTAGTATCTAATAATAGGGTATCTTATGTTTAATGTTCGAAAGCTGTAGTTTTATGAAACATGTTAAACATAAAATACCCTTACATAAGACAGTTAACTATAGTTTAGCTGTCTTATGTAAGAGTTTTTTAAGTTGTTACTTAAAATTAATTTCATAGTTAATGATGTTACAATAACTGAATAAAATAATTATTTTCTATTGCATTATGAAATAAAATTTCATAATGCAACCTACCCTAGTTTTCAAAAAGGGTTAAGATCTTTAAGATACATTTTTAAAAGCTGGCGCGGTTATATTTTGTTTTTCCACGCTGACTTCACAAATCCAGGGCTCCTGCTAGTATAGTATTATGAAGTCTGTGCCTCCAGTATACGAAAAACAAAAGGGATCGCGCCAGCTTTGAAAGTTTTATCTATTTATTTTTTTACACTTACTTCTGTACTAAAAATAACGAAAATTTTATAAATTAAATTCAATAAGCACGTACGTACTTGGAATGTGTGAAACTATAATGCAAACTCTACTTAAAATAGTTACTCATACGAGTAAGTTAAAAATACAAATCTTACTGTATACTTACCGATACCTACCTACTTTATAGTCTATGTTTAATTTTGTTTTGTGCTGTATTTTTTTTTAGAAAGGACTAATAATGCTGTCAATGTCAAACACAGATGGCCGTTCAGCGTTACCGGACTTTTGGCGGGCGCAGAGGGCGCCTCGCCGGTAAAGTTATGTTGGGGCAACACGCACAAGGGCCACCACTTAGATGCGAACCTCGGCTTGGGCTGTTGCCAGATGCTATAAGAGGGAAGGGAGGTTCCGCCTAGGTGCACGAATGCACCTACTCGTATTGGCGGAAGCGGGGAATTCTTCGCCCCGCGTCCAGCGAGGTCGGTTTTTGGTCGAGTGTTTAGTGTGATTGAGAGATTGGGTAAACTGGGTCACCGAGAACGTGTCTCGGTCTACAGAGGAGAGAACTCGTGGGAGGTTGCTTAAAACATGGTTCTATAATGTAAACGAATATTTAGAATATGATTTGTAACATAAATGACTAGTACTTTTAAAAATAATATGACTCACACAATATTTGCACGCCTGCATGCAGGCTGAATACAGTTACCAATATACCTGACATTGATTATAAGACCTGACATTGTAAAATAATTATGTATTCTTGCAAATAAATGATTGATTGATTGACTGATTAATCGTCTATGGGATAATCGGGTATTGTGGAGATCAAGGGATTGTAATGTTCTGAGGCCGTTTCATAATGACGCTGGGAAGCAGTCTTTAAAAAGTGAGCGTATATGTTAATGCCCTTACTTTTCCTGTCCAGCTTCTTAAAAATATCTTCCAACGCGCTCGTGAACAGTTTCGGGGATATGACGTCTTCCTGTCTCACTCCTCTGCGCAATTAGATAAGTTTAGACTGCTGGCCCTGTACTTGGACACTCATGGTGGCGGCCTCGTAAAGACATTTCAGCACCTCGATATAACGATAGTCTACTTGACAACGCTGAGGATTCCAGAACAGCCCAGGTTGTGACGGAGTCGAAGGCCTTCTCATAGTCCACAAAAGCGAGACACAGGGGCTGGTTATACTCTTCGGACTTCTGTATAATCTGCCTTACTGTGTGAATGTGGTCTATGGTGCAATATCCTCCTCGGAACCCGGCCTGTTCTGGTAGCTGGAACTCGTCAAGTCTCCTAGCGAGACGATTTGTGACCACTCGTGAGAACAGGTTATAGATGTGGCTCAGGAGTGTGATGGGTCTGTAGTTTTTAAGGAGGGTTTTATCTCCCATCTTAAAAAAGAGCACCACCAAACTCCCACTGAGTTCTCCCATAGTGAAGTACGGTGTTGAACAGGTTTTAGAGCCCCTGTATTACAGGGGCTTCTCTGGCATTCAGAAGCTCTGATGTAATTCCGTCCTCACCAGGGGCTTTTCCATTTTTAAGCTGCCTCAGAGCTAACATGATCTCGTCTTGACTCTTATCTGGCAGTTCATCGGTATAGTGACGTGTGAGGGTGGCTCTGGAATCGTGGTCGTCTCGTGGGGAACGAGGGGAATGTGCAGCGTATAAACGGCCACAAAAATCCTCTATCTTGGCGGATATCTCTGACTTCGACAATACGGTCCTCCCGTCGTGCGTTTTAAGTTTCGTCAGGTGGCTCCTGCCAAGCTGCTGAGTGAATACTTTGGACCCTCGGTTTTGCTCTATCGCCTCTTCAATGAGGCGTGTATTGGAACTCCGAAGGTCACGCCGAATATGGTAATATTCGCAATTCGCTTGTTCAGGTCTGATCTCTCTGAAGAAGTCGCTTGGGTGGTTTCCCGTCCTTTTATCATCAGCCCAAGAGTCTCATCCAAGAGTTGGACTTCTTGCCAGAACGCTGCTTTTTGCAAAACTTAATGCCCTCGTCCCTTAACGTTTCGACCAGATTGTGTAGGATCTCGTCAGCGTCATCAGGGGTTCCAAGGCAACAAATATATCCCCGAGAAGCTGCTGAAACTTCTCGGTGCCCGCCATGATTTGAATGGGTTAGGTCGGAGCGTGGAATTCATCCGACGGTTATTCAAGCTTCAAGTTGATATTCAAAGAGCCTGGAGTAGTCGGTGATCAGATTCAGGATTTATTATCAATAAAGTAGACTGTGCTGACGAGTATATGTGTTGACGAGTCAGATACCAGCATAAATATTTTTCAGTCACGAAAAGTGCCTATAAACAAACACATCATTAGTTGACGAATAAAAAACAATCCAATTTGCCCAATAAAACTAAAAGACCATTCGAAATATTTGTAAAATGCTAAGGTTTCCCTTATTACGTGAGCATAAAAGCAATGCCGTAACGCGATATTTTGTGATATGTTTCACATGTATGTTTAAAATAATAAATTATGGTTCCGTACACCAAAAATATACAAAGAACAAAACACAGACTTTGTGTGGTTTTGTTATTTACGAAAGTTACTTGCGAGCTGGTTCTAATAAATGAAATTGGACAGTCTTTTAGTTTTTTAGAACTGGACTATTTTGTAAGTTGTTGAAAACATCAATTCCGTTCCTTAATAGTTAAGTTACAAAAACTCAATTTAAATTTCTTGTCTTTTATAATTCTCATAAAATTTTAACGGCATTTTATTAAGTTCAGGATTTTTAAGTTCTTTTTTTATTTATTTTTTTATTTTAAGTAAGGACTTTGCCGCTTAGCGACCACACTGTTCGATAAAAATCAACACAAACAATTAACTTAATATAATAACAACTATCTGTAACTACACACAAAATTAACAACGTATGAGCTAAGACCTAATTCTGCAAGTTTAAACAGAATCTCAACTTTCTTAATTCGTTGAAAACTCGTTTACAATATTTAAAACGGAACCCCAATACCGGACATGTGAAGACCTTTAAAACGCTCCCTAAAGAAAACTCAATTTAATTTCGGAAGGACAGTCTATTGAGTGAAATCCAAAACATATTGGACGGCACACCAATAAAATAAAAAGCTTTGAAGTGTAATACAATCCCTGCATTATTTGTCCCTTTTCAAAATATTATTAGCTTTATTTTGGGCTTCCTGTCGGCATTTTAAAATGGGCATTGGATATGTTTTTCTTTTTTTTTCTAGAAAATTGTCGGGTTTAGTAGCACGTTATTAGAGTCCTACCTACTTTTAAGTAGAAAGCTGTACCCAGCGTCTTCGTTTCAGTATGTGATTTTTACAACCGATTTTTAATTACATGACATATCTAAAACATTCTATTCGAAAATAAATTGTTTATTTTTAAGTCGTGTTTAACAGCAGAAATGGATTTTTATTTTATAAACACTTTTTATTGTGATACAAAATAATCTAAGGCTCGTATTATGAAAGCTTACTCAGTCTATCTATGCTAGGGTGCTGTGCTTTTCTATGGCATGGTACAAATAAAAAAGCGTTACTCAAGCATCGATCGATGACTGAGCAAGCTTTCATAATACGGACAGAGTTTAGTTACAAATACCGTATTGCTTATCTTTTGATTACAGCAAAACTCACGCGTTCTAATTTCAAATTCCAACATCAAAGTGTCATTTGACAAAGAGAATGGGAATTATTAAAATTAAATTACAGGCGTCGACGCGTGACCGATTCAAAGCGAGCGTTCCTTTGACAGCGCGTTCCATTTGACAGCGCGTTCTATTTTTCAATTCAGCGCGTGTGGACTGTGCTTTAGAATGCGTTAATTGATTTCATTTGTGAGTATTTTCACGCGTTGTTATGGTATCACACTTTTAGAAACAAAAGCAATTGCAAATTCTGTTCAAAGCTACAAATAATAAAGTTTATTTTCGCTTAACAAAGGCCAGCTTTTACAAAACTAAAACCTAACAAGTTTCAACAAAGCATATAAACCTTCAAAATTCACAACCAATTCGTTCAATGCACGTAAAATGAACAATACTCGTATTTTGGGTTATCTCTCTATCGAATGCAACCTTATCCCTTTCAAAAACCGTACGCTCTTATTCCTACGCAGTAACGTTCAGAATAGAACCACTATTTAAATTTTCAAAGCACAATCCTTCTACGTTAAAACCAAAATACATTTGCTCGGATTGAAAATCGTGGAACCTTATTTCAAGTAAGATGAAGTTGAATTTTGAACGACTTTTGGATAGTGATGGGGTGAAATGGATTTCAGTATTATTTAGACAATTAATCCAAAGGTTCTGCAAATGGATTGGATCGTTCGAAGCGAATGCAAATGTCCTCAGACTTCTTGATTAGACAATAGGTGATTGTGAGATACTCACCTGAATGTGTTTTGCGTAATTTTGCTATTTATAAGGATTTGGAAGAGCTTTTGGAATTAACGGTTTTCAGATGTTTTCAGTGAACGTTTTGGCGAGATTTTGGATGTTGAAATTTTTCTGAAAGTAGATAGCTGCTTGTCGATTCAGACGTATTCGTGAGTGTATCACTAATACTATTTTCGCCCTTTAAATAAATAAAATAAATAAATATGCTGGACAAAAAACACATCATCATCTAGCCCCAAGCGAAGCAGACCTTGTGTTATGGGTACTTGATGACTGATATAGGTACTTAATACAATAAATTACAAAGATAGTTTTTTTTTATTATTATACATAGAAAATACCCAGAACACCCGGAACAAATATTTGCAGATCGTACAAATATTTGTCCTATGGCAGGAATCGAACCCGCAACCTCCACAACGCTCCGCAACGCCACATCGGTCGTTGCCCCTTAGTGGTTTAGTTTTGATAATGAATAAAAACTAAAAGTAAATGGACCAATGAGCGAGTGATACACTCACGAATATAATCTGAATCAATCTGCAATATGAAAGAAAATTTAAGAAAAAAGAAAGAAATTAAATATTTTATTTACTCTAAACCTTAAATGTACAACACAGCACACTAACTACAGAAACTAAAACTAACTACAAAAATAAGAACCTCTATGTAGGAATAATTAGTGTCATAACACTAATTATTCCTACATAGAGGTTCTTATTTTTTCGTGCACAGCAGGGCTTAGAATAAACATGGCCTCCACTCAGCATTGTGCTGGATGAAAACACGTGTGTCCACTCAGCACTGGTTTTCAATAGAAGTAGACCTGTCATTTGATAGTTTTACTATAATTATGTACCTACTTAAAATATTAGGATTGGTGCCAATTTAAATAGATAAAAATAGGATTTCGTTACTTTTAGATAATTAAATTTCATTCTACTTCTTTTGACACTAATAGTTTCATATCGTTCGGTCACTTACGATATGAAAATATTAGTCTAAACTCTGAAATATTAGTAAAACTCTAATGCAATATAGGAACTTCCAGTTTTCCTTAAAAATACAATTTTCTATCATAAAAGCCACTTTAAGATGTTATCAAACCTCATAGAGCTGAAAACACAAGCTTACGCGAAAGACAATATTTATCCTTATTTATAAACGTCTTAAAAAAGGTATTTATCTATTGTATTGTAGACGGGAAATATTGGCTTATTAAACGAAAAAAGTGATTATTTGGCTTACAATCCGTTTTGCTTTGCTACGCCGTAGATCTTTCGTAGCAAGCTACGACGTAGCAACGGGTAAAATTAGAAATAAATGAAAAATTAACCTGTTTTGGAAATAAAATTTGCAGAGAGGCATGTGGCCAATAAACGGGAATTTTCCTGGTTAGATCCATCACCCATACTTCCTGGAGGTGGGGTGGGAAGCACCCGACCCACCATAATAGTGCGGACTTGGTACCACTTCGACCACAAGATTTGTCTATTTTTATTTTTCGTTTATTAAGGCACAAACAATATACAATATTCTTAAAAGTAACAGTAACATATAGCTACATATATACCAATCAAGATGCTCCTAAAAGAAACAATATTTACTATGGACTAAGGTAGCATAAAGTAATATATATATGTGAAAGAAGTACCTTTACAAAATAGGTCGTATTCAAGGTTTAGTAAAAAGCTAAAATTTTAAAACTGATATAGAGCTTATTTAGGTAAAGGCATTAAGCTAAGTCTCACTCTAACTCCTGCCACCCATCAAATAAACAAGAATAACATGAATTCACTTAATTATTTTCATCCAAAGGTTGCCTGGGAGATCGCTTCTAAGCGATAAGGCCGCCCATTGTACTTGTGTCTTATGTAATGTCTTTTGTATTGTATTTTTGTTGGTGTACAATAAAGTTTTTTTGTATTGTATTGTATTGAATAAAACCCGATTTTTAAGTTCAAGTCTTAACAATTTTATAAATAAGCCAACTCCAACGAAAACTTCAAACACCATGAAAAGAAAAAGATAAGACTCGTAGTTATAATGAAACTGAATGAACTTACGCAAGGACCGGATATTGCAGCGTCCAGCTTCTTACATCGTGAGATAAAAGTAGGTAATAATACGGCGCTACTGCTGTTGGCTTTGATAATGCCTTTGGGACGAATATTTTGACTGGGAGGAACGAAAAGTTTCGAAACCAAAGGCGAGATGTTGGGAAAGTAAATGTGTTAGGATTTACTATACTTTGGTTCGTTAAAGTCCTATTCGTAACTAACTTAACTACGTAACTAGATTTTTAAGATATAGATATAAGTGTAAATACTAGTTGTATTTGTTTTATTCTGTTATTGTAACATCATTTAGTTTATATAAAAAATTGTAATTCAAGATTTGCAAAATTTTTTTCTTCTATTGCTTTTTAATTTACGTAATTTATGCAAATATTTACGGGATAAGTCATTATACAAGGCGGCAGAAAGAAAAGTATTGATTAGGAGGGAAAAGTTAAGAAACGACAGTTGATTGGATGTCGAGGGCTTAAGACCGTCCATAGTTGAGGCTATTGGAGGAGAACCCCAGAAATGGATTTATGATGATGACCTACTTGTTAAGCATTGTTATCTTGATTGTTACGTAGTACGCTGCGTACTGCGCACTGCGTATTGACCACAACGGTCAGAATATTTTTACCTCTGACGCAGACTTCGACAGAACAAAATACCACTAGACGTTTTTCATGCGTGTCCGCACCGCATAGTGCATAACGCAGCGTATTACTGCGTAGTGATCAAGATAAGTACCAAGGCTTTAGGTAACAATTGAAAGCCAGTCTCAATTCTTTTAAAAATAAAACACTGTTCTCTTTGCTAAAATTTTTCATAAAAATCTTTTCTCACCAATATTTTCACCAGCAAAAGCTTTACTTAGAAGAAAGCAGTTTACTCTTTATAGTTTCCCCAATTTTCTATAGAACGACGTAAAACCGTAGAGTTCCTTTTGTCTTATCCACTCATTTGGAGCTCCAACTATTGTTTTTACTACATTAAGCACTAGATAATAATTGCTGATCTTGTCTTCCTTGTTATAAAGACAAGCAGGTCGTTTGAATAATAAGATCATGCTTCTATTTCATTTCAGTATTGGTAAGTTAAAATATTCATAAGTTGGAAAGTACAAACTTTCGTAAACTATCGTGATATTTAGGTTTAACTTTATTCGCGTAGCTACGTCACAGAATAACTTTATACAAGGTTGATTTTTCAATGGGTAAATTAAGGAGAGGTTCTCTAACAGGTGTAATTACAGGAAAATAGTCTAAGAAGACTATACATAACTTTTAGAGAAATGTTTATCCACTTACACAGATTTTCAAAAAAATTACAGCTAGAAAATGGGCATTTTACACAAAACTTTTTTTAATGCCAATTTCAATCGATTTTGTTTCATAGACTGATCAAAACTTCTATGGGACCAAATGAGGTTGGAGTACTAAAAAAGTCAGAAATCGCAAATATCTTTTTCATTTGGTAGTAGGTACGAAGTATCATCGTACCTACGGCCCGCGCGGGCTCACTAATGAATGCAATGAGACATTTTCTTAATGTCAAAATAAGATCAAACAAGCTGAAAAGAGGGCGTTTTTTTACGTGGGCCGTCAAATTAAAGTACCATAGACCGTGCTTATTTAGACATGACATCCCCTGGACAACCGAAGCTTTATTAAAAATCTACGCCATCTGTTAGTTCTAAGATAAATATGAGTTTTTTTGAAAAAGCCGCTTTGTTGAATCATCCTGGACGAAAGATTAAAATTATTCTGAATCTATTGTCTACCTTTTTCTTACCTATATATAAAAACTTATGACGATGATCCTTATGAAACATCTGATAAGGTTATCAAAAATACCAAAACCTTTTGAATATTTCGACGGCCCCCACGTAAATTATCGAAACTGCAATAAAGCCATTTTCGTTTTATTGCACCAATAGCAAGTAAAGATAAAGATTTATGATTCTGTTATTTTTATTTTTTTAAATATTTATGCCTTCAACTACTTTTCAATCGAAAAGAATCGAAATTGCATAAAATGAACACATTAAAACATCGAACCTGCCGCTTTCGATGTTATTCGTGGTCACCGGTACCCGGGCGTCAATCGAAACTACCTGTTTCGTCAGTGTTACCCGAAATGTGAGCGAGGGCGCACTTGCGTTTTGAGGTTAAGCTTAGGTTCGATATTGTTTAAGTTTTAGTTCAAAATGAATAAAAGAGGTGAAACAAATGGTTAATATGATAAAAAAGCGCAGTGAAACTTCAACGGAACCTGTTATTTCCAATACAAAGGATGATCAACTCTGTAAGTTTTTTTAACTTTCTATTTGTTTGTACGTGATTGTTTGTATAAGAGCTTTGTTATGCAACGTATATGAATTTGTTATTGAAATCAGTTAAGTAAGCACTTTTTTTAAATAAAAATTGGACAATATATTGTTATTTTTGTAATATTTGGTTTTAAACCATCGAAAGTGGTAGATTCGATATTATACTAGGACAAAGATCCCCTTTGTTCTATCGAATCTACCACTTTCAATAGTATTCTCTGGTTTTTGTATTGATAAATTTATCGAAAGTGGTACATTCGATACTTTTCTCTGCTATGGACATATCAAAAGTACCATTTTCGATACTTTACTACGTCAAAGTAATAGTTTGACCTGTATTTTCGATAGATGTTGTAATTTGTTATATGGTTTTTTTCTTTATTTTCAGCATCTCCTGTGCGATGTGAGTTTACTAACGAGGAGTGGAAATATTTAAATGACATTTACGAAGAAAGTGCGGCGGTAGATGGGGATTTTGGACAAAATTAATATTTACCTGTTCCGAAAGAAAAGAAGATTCCAATAAATTTAAGAGAGAAAGAATCTCACGCCAAGCATCTTTCGAATAAACAGACTGAGTGAAAATACAAAGTTGAGGATAAAGAACAAGCTATTCAAAACCCTGGACAAATAGTATGCGCAACTTACGACTTTCAGAAGTTACTTAACTGCCCTTGTGGAGAGGTTTCGTTATTTTATTATAAAATAAAGTTGTCACTTCTGCATTTGACAGTATTCGACGCTGGAAAGAAGGAAGCATCTTGTTACATGTGGCCTGAAAATGTAGCTAAACATGGGGCCAATGAGGTTTATTTATTTATTTTTTATTTATTTAATTTAATAAACACGGTATACACAACCAATTACATTAATTAAATATGATTACAGAAATGAACACATAATATAAAACAAGAAACAATAAAATTAAAGAATGTCAGAGAATTAATATTTACGTTCACAAAAATTAAGGCACCGTCTCATTAAATTGGTCCAGCTGTCGGCAAACAGATCAACTTCGGGGCTGTCGTCCAGGAGAGCGTTGATGGCATCGAGTACTCGGGGGATGGGCGACTCAGAGTGAGCTGCCGTACGGGACTGTGGGACAGCAAGCAGTCTATGTTTCCGAGCCCGGCAGTAATTGTTCGGGACATAAAGTCGACACAACTCGTCACTCAAGCTCGAGGTGTCAATTCTGCCGTGGAGGATTTTACACACAGTAATCATTTGGTCGTAGGCGCGCCGCACCTCCAGCTAGTTATAGCCCAGACATCCTAATAGGAACTTAGTGGGATAAAGATAGGGGTAGTAGCCGTAGCAGCGCTTGTAGAGGAACCGCAAGAATCTCTTCTGTACCTTCTCAAGCATGAGGGTGTAAGTAAACTCATGCGGGTGCCATACACAAGCGCTGCTCTCCAACTTGCCCCTAACAAGTGCCGAAAAGATAAGCCGAATGACGTGTTCGCTCTCGAAATCACGGGCGTTTCTAATGACGAACCCGAAACGCTGAAACGACTCCTTAGCCAAGGAACGAATGTGGTTATGGAAAGTTAACTTTCTGAGGTTGCTAGCTGCTTGCTAGATTTTATCCAGCTTAAAGTAGCAGATGGTGCATATCTCAGATTTTGGTCGGATAACTGCACCGGCCAAAACCGTAACAGGGTAGTCTACAGCCTCTACATGCACGCTAGCAGGAAATTCAACACCGATATCACTTATTGAGAGATCTTCTAAGGGCAAAATAATTTACACTCCTGACCAATGGTACGCACTAGTTCGTTGGGCAAAAACAAAAAATTCTCCTTACAAAGTAACTGTAGTGACTCAAGACATGTTATTTGATTTGAAACCCTTGTTAGACGGCAGAAATTTGAAGAAAAACACTGTAAATCAAGATATGAAATGGAATAATATTATGGAAATTCATATAAAAAAGACTGATCCTAATGTTCTGTGTGTGTGTAGGTGTAATGTGTAAAAAGCAATATCATAATTTTTACAAAACGCTTCACATTTCTCAAAACAATGATGAAGACATTAACGAAGAGGACTAAATAGGTTATTTTAGTAGAGTTCTTAGAACATAGATATTTAGAACGAAAGTTAAAAAAAAAATATTACTTTAATATGTGACTTAAATTTTAAAATAAGTACCTATTAATTTTAAGTTAAATATGACGATCTCATAAAATTATTAACGTTGTTTCACATTGTACTTTAAACTCGAGCTCAGTATAAGTATTTCTATCTATATACGTTGATTGTGTTGATTATAATTAAAATTAAGAATGTTGATTAGCTTAAGCAAGTTTAGTAGGTGTATATGGTAAATTGAGATAATTATTGCCTGTTGATCTCTTTAATAATTAAAATGAATAAGATTGATGACTTTTCATTCCTTTTTAGTTACAAATGGTTATGCAGATTGATATGATGGTATATTAATTCATATTCTTGGTAAGCAGTGATATTCTGTATTAATTTTATTACATCCATTATTATGTTCCTATTAAAAAAAGAAATAATTAGTAACTGAGTATATTTTTAAGGTTTTTAATAAAAAATTCTCTCTATTAGTAATTTGTCATTGTTTTATTTTTTATTTAGCACAAATATCCATTAAAAATTACTTAGAAGTCTGATATAAATTAATATCAGAGAGTTATCTCATATCGAAACTAGTATTGTGTTACCTTTACTTGAGTAATATAGCAAAGAATACAATCGAAAGTACCACATTAGATAGTTGAGCAACATTTCTTGTCGCAGAAAAGAATCGAAAGGGGCACATTCGATAGTAGACTTAAATATTTTGTCACATAACAATATCGAAACTGGCACATTCGATAAAAATGTAACCAGCAGTACCCGAGTAAAGTATCGAATGTGTAATATCACTTAAAATATGAAAATTATGAAAAACTCTAATACATGGTACAAAAATATGTAATTTTCTACTAAATATACACTTCTTATATTGAATATTCGAATTTAAATTTTGTCAAATATCTAAATCTAAACTTAGATTTGCTCCCCTGTAAAGTACGGGTTTTGCAGTTTCGATAATTTACGTGGGGGCCGTCGATTTACGCTATTTAAATAAAGCTTCAACACAATCAACTCCGTTCAGATTTCCATCAAAACAACAAGACTAAACAAGCTGAATCACGGTCTGTTAGCAATTTGTAGAATACATTATTTATGTCTAGACTGATAGTTTCGTATGCTATTAATCACCGGTTTTTGTTACAGCACCGTAGCACTTAGCATAATTACTGTGCTGTATAGCTTGTCTTAGGTGTGGCTAGGATCTGCTGCGCTGAGCTTAGCTTCGAAGCACCTTCGGAGCGACATTTTAGAGCTAAGTTTTATAGTTGATAGATAGAAGATCAAGAAAAACCCAACTTAAATAATGACGACTCTATCAAATTGATATTATGATAACGGTTAAAAAGTTGTAGTGTAAGGTTACATAACCACTCGCGGGTTTTGTACTCAAGTTCTAAAAACGATAGCTCGATGTCTTTACCTCGACGGTAGGTTTTGTCGATGGGTCGTTAGCTCGACAGATTAACCCTCGAAGGATTTCCACCTCGACGGATATCTGCCTCGACAGTACATTTTATCGATGGGTTGTTACCACGAAAGATCATCAAAACCAAAGTAAATCGAGCTCTTGAAGCTTGCATTTCATTGCCAAAAATGTGGAAACGCAACATACAGCACGTTAGCTGCTAAAACTTAGTTCTAAAATGCGACTCCGTTGATGTCAAACTTTTAAATGAAACATAATCAAGTTTCTATCTAATAAAATAAGGCCAACACTCCAATCCGACCAGTGGAATAATTACATAAGATTAACTTAGTCGTTTATTTTGTTTAAAATACAGCATGAGTTTGATTTAACAACAAAGTAAATTGTATTCGTATTTATTCTTACCTTTTCGTTTTTAGTAGATATCCGGAAAGAAATTACTATGTTTTTATTTTATTATATCACGAGTTATATAATTATATAGAAATAAATAAACGGATACCAATGTTGTTTTATTGTTATAAAGTTTCTCCGGAAATGTTGAATCGTTAACGCGATGTGCTCACGCCCCATCAAATACTGACTTCAAAGTCTTCGAATAAAGAATATCCTATTGAAAACTTTACAAATGATTGTTCCTTTAAAATGAGTATCAATATAATGTGATCAGTCAGATTTGGGTATTTTCTATGTTTAATAAAAAATATAGATAAATAGATAGTACTTTATTGTACCACACAAACACAGAAAGCAATACAGAAATAGATGCTAAGAAAAGACGAAGTACAAAGGCGGCCTTATCGCTATGAGCGATCTATTCCAGGAAAAATAAAAGAAAACAATACTTAATTTAACACTTACATATTTATTCTACAAACATTATAATAAACTTACATAAACATAAAAATAAAGTTGTCTAACTTTTACTAGGATAGATAATGCTGATGATGCGTATAAAACGTATAATTAAATATATATCTATGTAATGTATTGTATTAAGTATGTACCTAGATCAGTCATCTAGTATCCATAACACAAGCTCTGCTTAGCATGGGGCTTATGTTGCTGTGTACTACTTTTTTAACCGACTTCAAAAAGGAGGAGGTTCTCAGTTCGTCTGTATGTTTTTAAAATTATTTTTATGAATGTATGTTACTTGATATCTCCGCCTATGGTTAACCGATTTTACTGATTTTTTACTATTGTATAGAGAATGATCCCGAGGTGTTCCCATAAAAATGCATTCCCGTGGGATTAGTAATTATCCAGTTAAGTAGTTTATTTTACGTATAACATAACTCCCTTACGGCAAGGTAAGTCACCGCGGCGGAGAGGTTAAAATAAATAAATAATAGTGGACAATGCACACAGCATCATTGAGCTAAAATAACTCCTTTGTAATTTCTGAGAATTAAATGTTACTATTGAATTTATGCAATGCTTAAAAACGAAAGTTTTCAACCAGTGCGTCCTACCCGTTACGACCTACGGAGCTGAGACGTGGACACTCACGTTGGGGCTGGTCCACCAGTTTAAAGTCGCTCAGCGAGTTATGGAAAGAGCTATGCTCGGAGTTTCTCTGAAGGATAGGATTCGTATCGAATACATCCGACAGAGAACCAAAGTTATCAACATAGCTCAGAGAATTAGTGTGTGAGTGGCAGTGGGCTGGCCATATCTCGCGAAGAACCGACAACCGCTGGGGTAAACGTGTTCTCGAGTGGAGACTGCGACTTGGCAAACGCCCTCCGGCCAGGTGGGAAGACGATCTGCGAAAGACTACAGGCAGATGCTGGATGCGGCAAGCTGAAGACAGGGCGCTATGGCGCTCATTGGGGGAGGCCTATTTCCAGCAGTGGACTAAGATAGGTTGATGATGATGATGATGGTGATGAATCCACACAGCATCATTAAGCTAAAATAACTCCTTCTTTGGAATTTCTGAGAATTAAATGTTACTACTAAGTAAATACGCGATACTTCGTCATTCGCAACACGGGAAAATATCCTTGCGGGTATTTTTTTGTTTGTGTAACTATTTTCGTAGTGAGCTAAGGACCAAATTGAATGTACTGTATTATTATATGAGTGTAGTTTATACTTAGTATCTATTCCAAAATCCTTAACCATAAAGGTGTGTAAAATTAATAATAACGATAACATAGTTAGTGCAGAGATTGATCAGCTCGAGCGGTAACGAGAGGTTGATGGGGATGATGCGCCAGATCCGGTACTTGAAGGGACGGAGGCGGGTGTACTCCAGGAAGAGCTTGGTATCTTCTGCGCTTTGAGGATCTGGAATAGAACCATACCATTAGTACAGTTCTACAGGGAAACATTAGTGATGTGAACCGGGTTCACAAAAACTAAAAAAAAACTTTTTTTTAAAACCGATCATCAAAGATTCTCATTAAAAAACCGGTAACAATCACAATGTATGTATCCGAGTCTTTGATGTGTATCCGAACATGAGTCTGATACGTTTAAAATGTTGTCTATGCTAGGGGAATCACCCGATATCCGGCTTTAATATGCTACCAACTTCATTACACTAAAATAATTCAGCTCGGTTCACAAGTTCACATTAATATACATCATTCCAATAATTTGGGTTATTCTCATAGTGCCATCGATTTGTCATTTCATGGGACTAATAAGACACTCATTACACTTTAGTTTAAGAAACTACTATGATATATTTTTTTTTAAAGTCATAGTAGTTTCTAGAATTGAAAAGATCTTCGTTTGTTACTGCGAAGTGACAGGGAAAGTAGAGGTAGTAATTTAACGATGACAAGCTTCTGCCGGCGGCTTTTACTGGTAGATATTGTATTGTATTGTATTCATTAATTTCGGATAATTAAATAATCCATATTATACATAAGTACATAAAATAATATAAAATTCAAAATTAAGTCAAAAAATAGACTGGCCTTCGTTCTGCTCATCAGAGATGCTGTTTACTTCCGAATGATGGCGTGGAAACCATCAGTTCGATATTGAGCAAACATCTTCGAGGCCCGGGCTGTTTTTTAACGGTCTTCGAAATAAGAGGATGTTCTATGTCTGATCCTTTTTTTTTATGTGTGTTTGTCAATTTCTCAGTCAAATAAGGACCGATTTTGAAAAGTTTTTTCGCTATTACATAGGTTTTCTTTACAGCGAATTTTTGTTAGTATTTATCCCGCAAAATGTAAAACAGTGCAAAATTAAGGAAAAATCAAATTATAACCACATCTGTTCTGAAGTTTTGGAAGCCGAACAACAAATATCCATCCATCCAAACATTACATTTATAATTTTAGTGTGACAGATTTCACCATTGGATTATCTTGGCAAAATGGTTGTTACACTCACCAACATCATCTATAAGCTGATGCATAAGGAACAGCTGGATCTTCTCAGCCTCGACTGCGAAGAATTCAACCACGACAAATGGAGCGAACAGAAGAACACTGATCTGAATGATGTGGATTATAATGAAGTTCAGAGAACCGTAGGGCTCCTGAAACAGGGAAGGGTACAGTCAGCAACGTTCTTTATATTGATGTAGATTTTATGCCGTCGTGCGATAATCAGTCACCTTCTGCTGTACGAAAGCAGCGAGAAGAGAAGCGTTAAAAAATACTAGTGTGTCTAATTATTTCTCATTACCTCATAGTAATAATAAAGAACTGGGTCATATAGCCCGAGATCATTCTCGGGCTTTATTATTATCAGTTTGGCTCACTGCTGGGCAAAGGCTTCTCCATTCCTATTCCACACTTCCCGGGCTAGTGATATTGTGGATTAAACTTTCATGACTGATTAGCTTACGTAAAACCAAATTTACAACTCCAAGTCTGTATTTATTTTTCCTGTGATGAGAAAGTAGTTGAAAGTATTTTTTGTCCCTAGAAATTTAAAGTCAATAGTAAAATTTTTATTGCAAAAATGTTGTACAAGGGATCTTATAAAATAACAAGAAGGTAGTTTCAAACATGCACCCTGCAAGGGCTCGGCAATATTATGCTAAGTGGCATATAATTATTCTAAATATTCTTGGCATAAAATATAAAAGCTTAAATTAAAAGGCTATCTATAACTATCCATATTAATAATGAGATATAATAATAGCAAGTACATAACCAGATGTACATAGAAATTTTATCTATTGTGAAGGAACTAGAAATCAAAAACATTGTTGCAGAGAATAAAAACAGTTTTTTACTACAAATGTCTTCAGAAGAGACTTGAATTTATTTATTTTGATTTCGTTATGTATTTCTGGAGGTATTTTATTATACATTTTGATAGACATAGCGAAGATTTGCAGTTTAGGGAATGGTATATCTAATCTGTTACAAGGTCTGAGGTTCTGTGGTCTGGTATAAACTTTAAAGAGATTGTAGTGTAGAGATCGAAGGCAAGTGTTAATATGTTTTATTTAATGAAATACGGTCTACAGCTTACCATCTCGTCTAGGACGTGAGACATTGTCGTTTACCTAGCCAGAGTTTTTGTTCATTAATAAAATTACCGTCAAATAATTTCATTAGGTCAGTTAATTTGTATCGAACTTTGAATAGTATGCAACGGATGGAGCCGAAATGCAGTACATAAGCTGGTGGCGATCTATTGTGTCGGAGGGCGCATCAACCCACAACGGGGTTGATGCGCTAGGATAGTAAGTTTATATCATTCCCATGGCCATTGCCATTGTCATTGCTATTTCGTTGCTGACTGTACCTTGGGTACTTGTTTGCGCTTTCTAAGCTAAGTGCCCTTATAAGCTTTATACAGAATTGCATCTAGGTTAGGTCAAAAGGAAGCTTAACCTGATTTTTCAATGGAGAAAATTCTCAGTTCACTACTCATTTATTTTTTCAGCTCAGAGGTAAAAACCTTTGTTTTTCTTTGCATTCGATATCACGTATTCAAAATGAATTATGGAACTCACCAGTCCTTCTAGAATTCTGAGAATGTGATACGTGTTGAAAACCATTTTCGGTAGGTTGCAGGTCACACTGACGAAAAGCTGAAAGAGGTAAGTATATATATTTAAATTATACATTTGTAAATGTAATAAATAATCAGACAAAGTGGAAGCTTATAAAATAAAGAGCTGCGAGTAAAAGGCGACTCAGGAAAACTACCAAAGGCTGGGCAACCGCTTTGTTCTGTGTATGTTTAAAACCTTCTCTACACTGTGGTCAATGTTTCGCCGGCCAAGCGTGACTTACAGCAGTAGGCGTTATATGGGATGTTAATGATGATGACGTGATACTCACAGAGGCATGCAGCTCAGGCGACACCATTTCTACCAAATCCGCGATACTCCTATACAGTTTCAAACAAAACTTCATTTTATTCTCCTTTACCGACTTTTTATCTTTGATAAACAAGTAAAAATTGTCCCCAGGACTTTCCTCCAGTCTAACCCTCAATATTTTCAACCTGTACCTCACTATATCGAATAAAATGCACCTCCAAACTCGATTTAAATCCAAAGCTAAAGGTGTCAATTGACTAACTATGTAAAGAAATAAATCGTTGTAACAAACGTGGTAACTACAGAAAGAAAAAGTGTAATAGACTCTTGCAATCCAAATCATGATGGTTATAACGGAAATTCGGGATAAGTCTAGGTAATAGTGCCTTCTATTTATTCTAAGGTAAGTGTCCACTTCGCTGAGCTTTTGTAAGAACAACCGTATTTGGCTTTTGAATAATAATATAATCAGAACCGATGCATTGTACTCGAGTAATGTCCAGCCTTGGGAAATATCTTGCGCGGAGCAGCAACTCAAAGTGGCGTACGAAATTATGGCCACCAAAACAAGACAGTAAGTTTTTGACGCAAGTTTTGCCACAACACTTTCGTCGTAGATGTCAAAATTATAACCGAAAATAAGAAGAAGGACTATGATTGGTTCGTATAGTTTGATAATACTTTTGCTGCTCATCGGTCCGACTGTAATTTTGTTTTTGAAAATCATGTTTATATTTACGAAATAACATGGGCTTTAAATGAGTTTTCGGACGCGTATGAAATGTTGGATGGTTCTGATTAAATAGTAACAGGATTGACTCCCGTCGAACACGATGGATTATATACCTTACTTCTTTCATTAATAAAAACAGTAGCATGAAGTGGCTGCTCTAACGGATTTAAAAATATACATGTCGCCACTGAATCTTAGAATCAGCCCATTTGTAGAATGGCTTGGCTGGTTAAAAAAGGCGAAATTCTAGTAATTGAGAGAATAAGATCTTTTTTGTACAACATTTAACAATAAACATATTTCTATGCTCTTGTACGTCTAGAATATTAAGTGGGAAGTTATTAAAACACCTACTGCTGGTAACTTGGTTTAAAAATATCGATAGTAAATTTTCAAGTACGTTACCTCAAGAAATAGAGAGAAAAATAACTAAAATCACACAACTTTCCAAGGATTGAATTCAGTAACATCAATGAAACACATGATTTTGTGTCAAAGTCAAAGCTTATCGAGTTTCAGCGTGAAATGAAACATGGTCGGCGATAACAAAGGCTTCATTTACTGACGCGACAATGTGGCCAGTTACAAAGGTGTTGATGGTGCTGATAATGAGACAAACGAATTTGTGAGGAAAATATTTCAAAAATATTCATCAACGTAAACGGTCAAGCAATGAAATTCTACGAGAATTATGACGCTCACTAAAGCTTTGCGTCCACCGAATCGGAATCGGAGCGTACACAGCGTAAGGATTAGTTGCTTTGTATTTATTTCTAACTAGCTGCAGCCCGCGACTTCGCATGCTTTTTTCCGGAATAAAAGGTAGCCTATGTCCGGCCCCGGGATACCATCTACCTCGCTGCCAAATTTCACCGAGATCCGTTCAGCTGTTCTTGAGTTATAAATAGTGTAACTAACACGACTTTCTTTTATATGTATACTAGCTGCAGCCCGCGGCTTCGCACGCTTTTTTCCGGAATAAAAGGTAGCCTATGTCTGGCCCCGGGATACCATCTACTTCGCTGCCAAATTTTACCGAGATCCGTTCAGCCGTTCTTGAGTTATAAATAGTGTAACTAACACGACTTTCTTTTACTCGTACGAGTATATAATAGATGTAGGTGAAGGTTGTTGCACAGCAGATGCCAAAAGTGTGGATTCGACAGCACTCGTTTGAAGCTAGTGGGAAGAATAAATGAATGAATAAATACTTTATTGCACAAAAAAATAACAAAACAAAAAACTTAAATCAACATAATTTAATACATAATCATAAAATAATACATCGGGAAGCCATTTTGTCACTGTAAAATGTATCTTAAGATAACGAGTTAAAGCCCTTATTTGAATGCACATGTTTGTGCTGCGTGGTAGCAGCGTTGGATTAAAGGTGATCGTCACGGGTTGGCGCGAGAATCAAATGTTTTCGTGGTTTTTAATTTAAATTTACTTCTACAAGGAATAAAACCACGGAAAAGTAATTTGCCGCAAATCGTAAACCATTTTCTATCAACCTATGAAAAAACTAACTTTGGTTCACTGGTATTTTTAGAGCATTTTTTTTTAGATGGCCCCATCCCGCTTGTCCGTCGTGAGATTTTCGAGCAATCTAACACTTCCACTGCCGAAGCACATGTCGACCCAGCACAGCTTGTATGATTGTGATAATGGTCATATTATTTAATTTTAG
Organism: Eupithecia inturbata; assembly: GCA_963662085.1. Taxonomy (NCBI): domain Eukaryota; kingdom Metazoa; phylum Arthropoda; class Insecta; order Lepidoptera; family Geometridae; genus Eupithecia; species Eupithecia inturbata. The sequence continues at coordinate 10,562,863 of OY759196.1, forward strand.
GTTTACAGATACTTTTTTGACACTAATAAAGTTTTTTAAACTTACACGATCTTAACAATTATTTAACGGGTATTCATCGCGTTAATTTAAAATAATATGGTTTACACGCTACAGCGGTCACGGTATGACTGGAGTACCTACTGTAGTTACCGAGGAAAGCATTATTTAAAACTACCCTCATTTGTCTACTGAACTAGTGATGTCCATCTGCCCACAAAAACAAAAAAATCGAGTGCAGTTAAAACACATTATCTCCAGAATATACTGGTACACTGCTGGACGTAGTACCCTCTGATAACGGCCGACTGATCGCAGTTCGGTGGTAAAATTATTCTGCAGAAGGCGCTGGTACCCGCCCCTAGAAGATATCCTCTCTTCATACAACACACGAAAACAACTATCCACCAATACAAGATCCACTTTGGGGTTCCGAGAAATAGTAAAAACGAAGTCACTTCCAATAAAAACAACAATAGAGGGAAACCCGATGGAAAAAGCGAAGTAATTGTTTAAGACTGGCATTAGTCGAGTCGACAATCAACGGGCAAGCACTATTAAGTTGTTATAGCTTCAGGAATCTTTTACTTTGAGTGCGCGAAATCGTGGATGTGGCAAAATGGAAAACTACCCAACTCATTTTCTTCTTAAATTGCCGCTTCAGCCAGCATTATGCTGTATATTGCATTATGCTCCATGTGTGTAAGTGCCTTTTTAACAACTTTAGTTAAGTATTTACTTTATAAGTGTGCCTTGTTGTTACATATTCTTTGTTATAATTAAACGTCCCGTTCTTTCATCTCCACTAATAGTTGTTCGTCGGTTATCCTTTTTATATAGGACTAGAACAAAATATGGAGGCCACCCCCAACACGGTGTACTTACTTACTGATGACGTTTGTAACATAATTCGTTATGTATGATCGAAACAAAATTTTACCATAAATATGTAGGTACACGTAGAAATAAGAGTAATTCCTCACCATTATTAGATATATAGATAGAATATACTTTAATGCACACTTAAATCTAATATAAACTATTTACAACAGGACAAATTAAAAACTAAGCGACAGTTGGCGGTCTTATCGCTCAAGAGCGATCTCTACCAGACAACCATGGATGGATAGGATTGGACAGTACAAGGGGATCTGTGTGTTTTAAATGGGTTTATATTATAAATAAAATATCAATAATACATAGACATGTACTACCAAAGCCAAAGTCAAAGTCAAAAACTCTTTATTTCCATAAATACAATAAATGTACACTTAGAAAGGTCAAATTCTTAATAATTAAACACTGACACGAAAATAAACTGATATTTTTGATTTCAGTCGCTTCGGTATGTAGCCTAAAGTAAAGAAGCGACGAAGAAACCTTTAGCCTGTTAGTTGTTATTTTTCGATTTGGAGCAAAACCCGTCCCAAGCTTTTTTATCCTCTAGATAATCTGATATTTTATAGTAGGCCTTTTTACCTACATATCATTATATTTTATATGCAAAACACATTTACACATACTACTTTTAAACATAGGGAGGATTTATCAGTTAAGTGTGTTTGTATTGATTTTTGCTGTAAAAAATGTTTTTTTTATATCCTTATCTTTAATTTATTTGTTATACTTATTCAGAGTTTTCAGTATTTTTTTAAAGTAACGAGTATGCATTTACATTTCTTCTGACATCTGTGATCTACCCTCCTCTCGATTGTCGTTAAGTTGAATGATTGAGAACTTACGCTTTCAACTTCATTGCTTTCAATTTGTTTCGGCTACAGGATGAAGACAGTTTGTGTTTATAATATCTGCCCGTGGCTGCAGGCAGATATTTTAAAAATAATCCTAGGTCGAATAAAGTCATAGATTTTCTATTTATGACTTTATTCGATCCTAGGAACCTCCTAGGGATATTTTAGGTAACCAAAGACATTTAGGTAATATGTTTGAAAACTTTATTCAAACAACAAGAATCGGTTCCCTAAAAATAGCGACATACATTATTTAAATACTAGAAATAAGAATAAACTCGCTGTGCCTCAACTAGGCTACACAAGCTTCATGTATCTTTTAAAGAGCAATCAATGTATACGCTACTACAACAGAATACCAATTGAGTTGAAAAACATCAAAAATTCAAACAAATTGTCAAACATATCCTTTGTTAAAAGGCTTACTACAAAATATCAGATTATCTGGAGGACAAAAAAGCTTGGAACAAGTTTTACTCCAACTCGAAAACTAACAACCTAACAACGTAAAGATTTCTTGTTCGCATCTTTACTTTACCTTAAAAAGATTGAAGTGAACAAAAAATCAAAGTGATCACTTTATTTCATAGTTTTACTTATGTAATGTGAATTTTGTGACGTGTCCAAGATTCCTGTAAGGTCTTAAGGAAATAAAGCACTTTGAATTTTGATATATATTTTTTTAAACTTGTAATAATAACAGAAAACAACAGAGCAAACGCAATGGAATTACTAAAAATAAAAACAACCATTTCAACAACGCATAGTAGTAGCGAAAAGGTGCAAATTCAAGTTGATTTAAACGGACAAGGACGAGTTTTCAAAACCAAGACTTGTTACGAGTTTCTACGATTACCTACGATTTGGTTTTGTTACTCCTTAATTTACTATAAATATCCTGGAGCCGAATATAGAAAGGAGTTATTATTTTGAGCTGAACGGAGTCATTTTAATATAAATCTATTGATTCATTTCATCATCGCTGAAAAGTGGTAACGCGCTGATCAAACCAGCCGATTCTTAATTGTTTTTATAAAGTTCCTAGAAAATAATTCACTTGGTCTTTTTGTATTTGTTTCATTTTTTTTTTAATTGTATCTGATTGTAACCTTCCAACTGTAAATAAATATAATAAATAAATAATGCTGGACAATCCACACAGCATCATCTAGCCCCAAAGTAAGCAGAGCTTGTGTTATGGGTACTAGATGACTGATTAACTTAATACAATACATAACATAGATAGATATTTTTTTATTATATATAGAAAATACCCAGAACACCCGGAACAAATATTTGCAGATCGTACAAACATTTTTCCCATGGCGGGAATCGAACCCGCAACCTTCTGCGTCGCAGGCGGACCTTCGCCCGCCGCGCCACATCGGTCGTCAAATAAAGTAACATTAGTTATTTTCCAGAAATAATCCACTAACAACTTCAACTATTTTAAAAGATTAAAGCAGATCACCCTTTATATCACGGAAATCATCGAAACAAAATCGCAGGTCGTCGTGCTCAATGGAGTGGGCGCCTCGAGCTCTAAATAATAATGTTTTTCTTTATTGCATTATTTACAGCACACTTGTTTACTGTCATTTATGTATTTCACTTACTTGAACTCAATGGCGACGTAAGCGTGCCATTACATTGGCGACAACTTACCTATATCTACATTTACTTATAAGAATCTACTAACTTTAGAGTTAGTTAATAAATACAACATAAATACACGTGAACAGAGATTTTCGATCAGGGAAAGTAAGGGAGGGGTGATTTCGTTGGTCCGAGACATAGATGAATATTATCTAGGTACCGGAATTTGAAGTCGGTTTATACCTAGTTTTTTAAAACACGCCAAATCATACCCTGAAGGCTGTGCCTGGCAGTTAGGGCGAGCTAGATACTAAATTGAATTTCCCGTCAAAGCTTTCAAACTTTTTACCGCCAAAACGTATCGTTACAACTTTTACAAAGCGAAATCTAAAATGATAAAGTCAAACAAAAGCAGCGTGTAGCCGACAGATTACAGGTTTTCTAAGTTTTTTTGTTTTGGATTCCACAGATCCAACGCTTTGTGCGCTTGGACCGTCATTGACCAGTGTAAAAATTGGGAACTGCGAATTAAATGAATATGACACGGAGTATGACCAGCGTGCCGCAGCAACCCGAATGCCTAGCGTGGGGAATATAGGCATTACCCCCCGTGAAATAAAAGCCAATAAGGCGCTTATCAGGGGGAGGCTTAGGTCCAGCAGTGGACCAATATAGGCTGTGGTGAAATAATGGTATTGTGAAAGATCTGTGATAGATAAACAATACAAAACTTTCATTGCGACAACCGGTGGGGTAAACGCGTGTTTTGGTGCAGATCGCAACTCTACAAACGCAGTTTGGGACGCCTCTGGCCAGGTTGGATAACGTCCTAAGACCTGGGGCAGGACGTTGTAGACCTATGTTCAGCAGGTGCCTAATAATAGGCACCTGCTGAAGCCCATAAGGGCTGATGATGATTGTGGACTTTTATTTAAATTCAGCTTTACAACAATACAGAAACTAGCACAGAAACTAGGAAATTTGCCAAACGTCACGTGTTGGCAACACGTGACACATGAACGAGATTTGTCTTGACACAGATGTTTTAATACAAATCTGCAACGTGCCTGTGAGGCGTACGTGTACCACGTGTGCCTGTAGTTTTGGCCTTATCTGAAAGAACTGCTGCCTAACTGCCAAACATCATGAGTGCATGTCTGCGTTTAACCTGCGTACTTAAAGAATAGAATTGAGAACGACGTCATCTGTAATGCTGTCCCGCTCAGTTCGGATTCAAAATGAGCAGGACAGCATGAGAGATGACGTCATTCTCAATCCCTTTCTATAAGAACTCAGGTTATTGTAAAAGCTACTTAGGTATCATACAGGTCTCTATCCTTGCGGCCTGGTCAACTTGGCCTTCTTTAGTTTAGAGTTATTTTTTGTGTGCCACATCAAAATATTCGATCTCAAAAACTTAATCCCGCTTTTTTCCCTGGAGTATAAAATTGCCGTGTAGTATAGTATTGCGTTGTCTGTGGTTCCGGCTAACTTCTTTGTCCATTGACCGGTCGGTTTCTGCTAAATTCACTGAAAAGCATAAAGAGGTAAGGCGAAGTGCTCCCGCATTATGGAGTTAAACACAATTATGAGGTTCCTTTGACTATTTGACTGTTGAATTATTAGAGCCATATGAATATCTGATCTGTGTATAAATAAATAAATAGATATATAGATAATACGTTATTGTACCACACAAAGACTGAAAAACAATACAGAAATAGATGCTAAGAGTAGACGAAGTACAAAGACGGCCTTATCGATATGAGTGATCTCTTCCAGGCAACTTTGGCATGAACTGGACACGTAAGAACAATATAGACGGTGAAAAAATTACTATTTTGTTGATTTGATCGAAACCGGTGCATATTTAATTGATTTTGATCTGTGTGCGCGGGGATTTTAAAAGTTCATTTATACCGCGCGCAGTTCAGGGTTGAATTTTATTTATAAGAGAAAAGTGATTGTTATTTCGCTGGCTGCAATGCTAATTCCACTATAATCCACTTTGCTAATCAGTTTCCACTTTTTTTCGCACTCTGATCTACCGATGGATTAGCAATGCTACCCCTGAAAAAATTGTTTATATTTATTTTTATAGTGCAGCAAAAATCTAAGAAGCTTGTACCTGGCTGTATTTAAACATCTTTTAATTTCATTACTTTAATGACATTATAATTTTAACGTTTTAAATCGTAAAATATTCACGTGCCTGTACTCGGGCGAGATATGCAGCTCTACTGTTCTTTTTCACCAATGTATTTATGTACCCTGTCTTGTGTGAAAAAATATTACTGAATTACTGAATACCTGGACTTAGTCAAATTAAGTTGCTCGCTTCAGCAAATTCTGAGGTTACAATTTCAGTCTTAAATAGTCGTCAATTATTTATTGCAATCTATAACGGTAAGTTATGCACCGGTTAGCTAGCTTATAAACAAGCTAGCTAATTTAAGATCACTATCTAGCTAGCTAGCTGTCTATCTAGCTAGACCCAACTGGGCACAACTGGGTATAGAAATATAGGTTTAACTCCAATGAAAGGATCACGTAAAGCTTGTCACACTGCATCCAGTATTATTACCGTAATTTGGTACTACTCGTTCGTTTGGCATAAATACGAGTAGGAAGGTATCTCCGTTTTTAGTCCGCTGAAGTGGGGATTGTCTCAAGTGGTGGGGAAAAAATAGTTCTTTTGTGCAAAAAAGTACTTTGATAGTCCGTTACGTTTTGATGAGGTTTTAAGTAAGAACGGGGGTTAAATGTTGCAGTTGTTTTCGGAATGGTATCAAATCAAAAGATTATGGGTCGTATTTTCCTCATCTCTCTGTTTTTTATTTTTCTTTTAACAATACAAACTAACGTCAAGTGTGTTTTTTGCGGTTACTTAAAGTGAAAAATGTGATGTTTTCAGGATAGGATTTTGAGCTTTATTAGTACCTACTAAGTAACAAGTGTTTCTACTTTTTATTGATTAAGAATAGTTTTTTTATAGGTAGTTTTCTAATCTCATGGATGGAAATCGATTAATCTCGCTATTCAATGAAAAATAAGTATGGCAACAATAAATAGCCACCAAAAGGCGATCATTACGACACCATAACTTAAAACGTGTCAGCAAACATCCGACTAAGATGAATGCGGCATCGGAACCGGAAATGGTGCCAGATCGGCACAGGATCTACCCGTAACAGATTCATTTTTCACTTGCAATCTGTGAATACTCGCCCGGCTCATGCACATTTAGCGGAGGACATGTCCGCTGTTTTCCGCTGCGAATTATAGATCTAACTTTTAGGTAGGTCTCTGGCGCAGCGCATCAGCATTGCCATACAGCGGGGCAATGCCGCCAGTGTCTTAAGGATGCTTCCGACTGGTATTGGTATGGATCAATTGAGCTACCTGTTAATTATTTGCAACAGTCTGCAAATAATTAATCAAATAATTAAGTTCTAATTTGTTACTATTATTTGATTGTAATTTTCTTTGTAAATAAAGACTTTTAGAGTAAACTAGGTTCGGAGTTAACCCGCTTACATTCATAATAGTTTTTAAAGCCCTGTGTGTGCACGTCAACCTATATAACGGCATACGCCACTTTTTATCCTCGCCAAGCAGCGGAAGACCGCTTTCATATAAAAAAAAGATGAGGTCGGTTTAAATTATCCGAGGTTTAAACTACTTACTACCTGTATGTACCTGTTTATGGCAAAGTAAATGTATACTTATTTCTATTTTTAAACTAAGCAAGTACTTTACTTTATTTTGCAGTCAACCGAAAGGACAGCAAATGCGAAAATGAGTTTTTAAAATGCAGTTCATTATGAATTTCGCCTAATGCTGTTTACCGATTCTATTCCAATAATAATTATTTAAGTTATAGATAGATAGATAGAAAATTTAGAAACAAATTATGTTTCGTAAAGTGTGCAATAAAATAAGAATTACAAAAAATGTGTCAATTGGCGGTGACTTATCGCTCAAGACGATCTCATATATAATAATATACAATTACATACGTATATGATATGTAATCCGTTTTTCTTACACCCATTATCCGCTGGAAGTAGTGACTGCTGGTCCGCTGGTTGGTTTTCAAAATGATAAAGCGCAGCGGCGTTTGTCCGCTGAATGTTGACTCAAGTCCAACAGACTCATCTGCCCTGAATGACGTGAACGCGCCCTCAGAAAGCCCTAATGTTGCACCGAGTGTTTGTGATACGATACATCATTGTCGCAGGGTCAGAGTTAACTATTATCCTTCGTTGTTATCATAGGGATGGACGTCTGTTTATTTTGGTCCATTCAATTATATTATATTTATATATGACGGAAATTAGTACAAATCCACGCAAAAATAACGCACGCACTATCTAGATTTTCTTACATGATTCTGTGACGATACCATTGTCATAGTAAAGCTATTGGTTAGCTGAGTTTGGTCCCTGTCCTTATCACACGCTGTGTAAGGAATAAAAAAATAAACGATACATATGTACCTAAAAGTAAATAATAAATCGAAATTCAAAACCCCATCCTTCTAGCGTTCAAAAATAAAAAATGTCGTCTTTGTATGCATCGATTGTGAGTGATGTCAACTTACAAAGTCGTATTTTGGTTAGATATCCTGTGTTTTGTCGTGATCTGAACTAAATTTCTGTTTTAGATTGCGACCCTATGATACAGTGCTTAGTGAAAAGCTGAACTGATAGAATAAAATTATAAAAGTCTCGGTATTATCTTCCGATGTTTTGTGACGATGAGGTTCGATTGTCAATGATCAAGTTTATTGTAGAATCTCTGTATTAGACTCTAATTTCACAATCCTGAACAAAGCAAAGACCAAATGTAGCGTAGCACACCTGCTACTTCAGGCTTATTCTGGTTAGCTACATTGCATAATACAATATGTAATAGAATAGCGTAACCGGCATAAGTTATATATAACCTTCTTATAAGGCCTTTAAATTGCGAGTAAGATCTGTGGCAGTTAGCGTTTTTTCCCCTCGAAGTTTAAGCTTTATCAACGACCAAACGTTTCAATTTGGTTTGCGCCAATCCCAAATACAATTAGGTACGTCATACCTACTATGACGTTTCTTTCCGTAGTATGCATACCTATGCATACTACGGAAAGAAAGTACCTTCAAAAACACTATAAGATTTCAATTCAAGCCAACAATTCTGACACGAACAGGAATAATACAGTGAAAAACTATGAAAAACATCCTTCAACGTAATATCCGCTAGGTCATAATTTCCACCAATTTTCACACGAAATAAACAGTTTCAAGACGAATCCAGTAAAACAATGAAGGAACCGAGACGTGGTACTGTTGTGCAATCTGTGACGGGGTTAATGACCCGTGGGATCAAATGAGCTCAGCTAAACTAATGATGAAGTGATTTAGGTATCTATACTATAAAGTAAGTGCTCTACATAGGTAGAGAGTAGGTAACTACTATTATAATTTCGGGGATAGCTCTACGATTATCGTAAAAGCTCCAAGACTTTAAACAGATACCGTGTGCATGTGAACAGGGCCATTATTTGTATTGTAATATAATAATAATATGAAATTGTCACAACTAGACTATCGCCAGTAAAATGCATAGATCGTGGTCCATTATTTGAATTAACCTATTCACATAAATATAGGGCCGTCAACCACAAATCTGTTTTACATTTATAAATTTTTATCCACGCGACTCAGAAACACCGTAAAACGCTTATTATAGACTATCTATCTGTTACCCTTTACTTCGTACGCGTTGAATTTGTTTTTGTCAAACCTACTGTTATTACAATACCTAAAGACAGCATTAACCTATCCTTGCATATTAGAGTTAGGTTATGTTAAACAATAAGTTTAATTTTGTTATATTTTTTTTGTATCTTTGTATTCTAATTTTTTACCGGCGATGTTATCGCTTAGTGGTAAAGCCGTGTTAATTAAAAAAAAACTATCCTAGTAAAAATTAGACTTATTTTTATGTTTAAGTAAGTTTATTATAATGTTTGTAGATTATGTTTTTAGTGCAAGTATTATTGTTTTCTTTTATTTTTCGAGTGCCACCGTCTATTTTGTTCTTATATGTCCAGTCCCAATGTTGCCTGGAAGAGATCGTTCATAGCGGTAAGGCCCCTTTGTACTTCGTCTACTCTTACCATCTATTTCTGTACTGTCTTCAGTCTTCGTGTGGGACAATAAAATATTATCCATACATATGTCTAAGTATTCTGCTTTACTTAGCTTGGGTTAGATGATGCTGTGTGAATTATTCAGCATTATATAATATTTATTTATTTATTGACTGTATTCTTAACATTCTCGTCAATGCTTAGAATTTACCTATTTGTGTTGCCGTGGCGTTTACGACTTAAGAACCGACCAATGTCGTAAAAGTCGACTAAGGGATTCTATTAGCGGAAGGGCAGCAGCTTCCTTCTGTGTATTTCAACACCACCCTTCCCCCCCCCTTGTCCCATTGGGGGGAGGAACGTTCTGCAGTGGACGAATATTTGTGTCGTATGTCGAGTCTTAAAACACTCCCAGTATTTGTCATTGACGCTTCCTAACCCCGAAACCGTTCAATCAACACAACCTCTGCAATTAGCACTGATACAAAAGGGAGGCGAAATTATACTTAAATCCACAACATAAATCAGTGACGATACTTAGCACTCGATTAGCATCGAACAAGTGAGTGTAAATCATCCTGACGTTTGTTCCGCCCTGTACAAGGCGTGAATTATAGGCCGATGTACTTTGTCATAGTAAAGAGGACTTCTTGACAGATGCAAAGTGTTCCTGCTAGAAAGTCAAGTTGAAAGCGACAAGGTGCTAAAGTGTGTGCAACTTACCGTATAAAGCATGAGTTATAGGATAACAAGAGCCTACTTATGATAATGATGCTCTCTTGCTACAAGTACGTGGTAATATTTGACACAAGTTTTTGCCCGCGGCTTCGCACGTCCTACCGGGATAAGTCATGGTCTCTTTTACCAAAGCCCCCTTATTTCAGCCTGGTAAACTATTTTTGAACTATATTTTTAGGGAGCGCCTTTTTCCAAAATAGTTTGATTTATTCATATTCCTATTTTACTGTTCCAGATAGTGAGTCTAAACTCCCCGGAGCAAACTTGCGCTAACCCTTTATAGCCTTTACTTTCAAAGTTTAGTTTGACTTATTCAGTAGCACTAAAGTTAGTGTGAAGAATGACTTCAGTAATTTAAGTTTTTCACGACTACACTAAAACAAAGTCATTATAAAAACTAATAAGTTTGCAGAGCAAGTAAGAGCTTGTAAAACTGACGTAGAGGTCAGAACTTTTAGAGAGGTCTGGTTTTAATCGGAAGAACGTGTCGTCATTAACAAGAAGTCAGATGGTGAACTCAACTTTATATATATAGGTAAATGTATTATTAGTAGTTTATAAATTTGTTACTAGGAGTACAGATTTTTTCTTTGTTTTGAATTTTTTACTTTCGCCACCAGAACAGGCGGTTTATAAAGTTCTAATGCTATTAATTTGGTGAAAAATGAATGAATGATGGTGTGAATTAGTCGATTTTGTCCACGGTGACTGTCTGTCACACAAGACCAAGCAAGCGTTTATGTACAAAAAACATTCCATCAAAAATCTAACATATTAAGACCTTAGGTAATCAAAAAAAATAGTAATTTACTTTACAAATTCATCCTTACTACGTGGATTGCAACTGGGTAATTCTAGACGTTCTATCCACGCTACAGCTCGCGGCAGTGTTGTGTTGTGAGCAATCAGCCATTTTACTGCCCTTTGTCTTCTTAAATCGCAGCGCAGAGACAACCGGGGTCTATTCCTGTTGCGAGAATAGGATTTGACACAGAGAAGTTCAGGTGTATATTAATCTGCCTAAATTCTATACATTTATTATGACAAGTAGAGTAAAAGCTCTAACTCCGAACGCCCTGAAGCCTCAGTTTCACCTCAGTTTTATAGATATTGATGATCTTGATCGAATATTCCGTCAAGATTAAATCATCCGTAATATCTCAGACACTTACACGCAGCTGTCGTGCGTGTCACACCAGTCACACCTTTTTTACACAACAGCTAATCGAATTGTTCCCTGCATTCAGAGTCCACGTGAGTGGAATCAGTCCTATACGAGTCTTATCTATAGTCTTCCAGTCACCACTTTCAATACTACGTACTTACTAACTGTCCTTACTGGCAATTTTAGGAAGGCCAATAACCCGAAATCATGGACACCAGAGATCACTGGCTTCCATTTGACGGCACAAAGTTTGGTAGGTCCTCAACACATTGCGGTGTCCATAATTAGAGTACCAAAAGGTGGACACGGACAGTACCAGATTTTTGCCGCTCGTAAAGCCAGTGTGTCGCAAACAGTCGTATCGCGGTAATGGCGTGGAACGGTCAGCTTTAGTCACTGGCTCAGATCCTGGGCTAGATTGCGGAAGATATTTATTCTGGTAATGTCTGGAAATTTCTAGTAATGTCTGAGAGGATGGAGATGCCAGTTAGGTGTGGAATTGGTGACTAAGGGAGGGATCAGATAATTTGTTGGAACAAGCAAAATAACCTTGAATATTTGAAATGAAAAACGTGCTTTTGAGTTTTAAACGATTTTTTGTATTTAGTTATTTTCCTTTTTAGGGTTCCGTACCTCAAAAGGAAAAAAGGGAACCCTTATAGGATCGCTTTATAGTCCGTCTGTCCATCTGTCAACACCCTTTTCTCAGGAACGCGTGGATATCGAGTTGAAATTAACATCAAATACTCAAATCCGTAACCTCTTGTATTTGTGTCTATTTATGTACATGTAGCTTCATGTACCTACAAATTAGGTCTTGTCAAACCTGTATGTACCTGTTTATGGCCAAATAAATGTATCTTTATCTTTATCTCTTGGTGCCGTAATATAAATTAAACTTTTAAGTTTAGCAATCACAAGTTACAGCTGTTTATGTTTAAAAAATCGAGTAATTTTTATGATAAAATCTCATACAAAATTAGCATGCCCATGCGTCTTAATTTATTTTCCAATCACACAACATGCTTTCAAAACCAATACAACAGACAATATTGGACCCTACCGTTTTAATCATATGCATCGCTTTACATTAAGCTACCCCAAAGTCCTTATTTGTTTCAATTACACAAGAGCACTATTTTCGATTATCGTGCCATTAGGGTCACACAAACTAGCAACTATAGGGATCAACCACTTTTAGTATAGCCATTGACTATTTAAAAGTTGCTACGACCAAGATTAAAGCGATGATATAATGCGTAAAGATGCATAGAATGCACGACATATGCAGCAGTGGATAATCCCGGTCTAGAAGGGTGAAAATTAAAGAAATCTAGAGCGCCAATCCAGATTGCGTTATGACAAGATCACTTTTGATTAGTTTATACTCGTTAACTTTATTAAATGTTTATAGCAGCTCTAATCATCCAATTGAGAATTTAGTAATGCCTCCGAAAACGCATTGTATAGAACCTATTATAATCCGCACTCTAGCAGAATGGGCCGCAGACTTGACAAAAGTAAATACGTAAAATACACGTCACATTTTTGGAACAATCCGCGCTTTGCACTAATAAATTGTTGGCCACGTTCGACATGAGGTTGATATACTTATTCAGTAGCCCGTTTGCTACGACCTAGGTACAGGCTAGTGAATTGGTTTGCGTCTGGCCTATCAGCAAGACAATTATTTTCAGCTGGGCCGAAGGGGCCGTCGAAACGCATCATTGTTGCCCAGTTGGATGGAGTCATACAATATTTACAAATTTTAATATTTATCACTTGATTCGGGGGTGTAAATAAACTATATTGCTGACGCCAAATGTGCCAGTGCTTCAAAAAAGTTCCGCTAGATGTCGTTAAAACAAATTGTGGAGTGCAAAAAGAGAACAAATCCTAGATCGCACAAACGCATGTTTCAGTTACAAGTGTTACCACTGACCATATACGTCTACCCAACATCAACTGTCGGCCGGAAGACCACCAGGCAAGTGGACAAGCCGGGTCAGCCTGGTACAGAGGAGAGATCTCTCTCTGTAACTATTTGGAGGAACTTCTAACTACTAACCAAATAAAATAAATAAATAATAATAATCAACACTGTGTGAGACCATGTCATAATTTAGTTTTTTTTTTAATTTCTAAATAATTTAGTCGTTTGGCTTGTGTATGTGCTTATTTTATTAAGCCTATAAAAACAAATGTTATTGATTTCTGATTTCTGCCCGTAGATAATTTGAAAATTACTATTAAACGATACCTAAAGCACAGATTTTATAAGACCCTCAAGTAATAACATTCGAAATTAGTTCTACACTTCTGTTCAAATTATGAAATAGGACGCTGTCCTATTTACTAGTAAGTGAAGCCATGTAACACGAAAGGTTCAGTCCGGAGTTTGCTTCTTCGGTCCTTGTTCCTAGAATAAAAGTTTAGAAATTTTGGTCCATGTAAAAGCTAAGTTTGTGTTTGGTACTTATGAATTTCTAGGGGAAAACTGGATTAAGCCAGATAAGCTAGATAATGCGTGATATGCCCAGCATTATTTATTTAGTCTTGACTACCTTTTGCATAACCACATCCCGCAAAGCCAGCTAAATGCAAATCGCTGATAATCCATTAGTGCCAGCATTGTGTACACTACAATGTACCTACTGTACACTACTGTTCAATATATTGTACAATCAACAATGTAGACTTCGCTAATGACCCCTTCTACGCTCTGGTGCAGGAAAAACAATCAATCTGATGCATCAGTATGGAAATCAGAATTTTTAAAACCAATCGTAAGTCGATAAATAAATTGAAAACACAATTATAATTGGGAAGCTTACCGTGTATTTGAAGCTTCTCATCAACTCACAATCATTTACAAGAAGAGTGTGTTAGGAGTTTTTATTGACAAAGAAAATTACAATTCAATAATAAAACAAATTAGAACTAGTATTTACATGTGAAACAATTAAGCTATGTAACTGTAGACTGTTGCAAACAATCTACAGGTAGCTCAACTGATCCATATCAATACCAGTCGGAAGCGTCTCTAAGACGCTGGCTGCATTGCCCCGCTGTATGACAATGCTGATGCGCTGCGCCAGATACCCGCCAGCTGTCGGGTCACGCGTCGCGTCGACCAGACGCTCAGATAACTTTTTAAAAACCCGGAGAGCCTCGGTACCCCACGGACCTAGGGTCTCGACCCCAAAGGGAGCAAATGTGTTAGGTGTTACTATTGATGGATATTTTCAATTGAATACTAAGTGGTCCTCTTTCCCGAGCAATCATGGCGCGGGTGATAAAAAGGTTATAGTTGGTGAAGCACGAATATGATAATATAATATAGGGTGTAAGTCAAACTAGTACACAATACTGAAGCAGGTTATTCACATGCTAACACAGAATAATACTCAGTGAACAAACCAAGCCGGCTTTTTTTCGACTTAACGATTCTTTTTTTTCAGATTTTTTGATTTTATTACATACTAGCTGCTGCTCGTCGCTTCGCACGTGCTTTTTAAGTAGCCTATGTCAGTCTCCGGGATACCATTTACCTGCCAAATTTCATTGAGATCCGTTCAGCTGTTTAGGAGTGAGAAGGTAAAAGACAGACAGACAGATAGGCAGACAGAGTTTTTTCGAATTTATAATACTAGTATGGATATTGGCTAATTATAGTTTTATGTAATTACCGTTTCCGCTTTCCATCAGGCGGACCGCATGCTTGTTTGCCACCATGGTGGTATAAAAAAAAACTACTAAACTTTCACTTGCAAATAAACAAGTCATTAACCGTGTCCACTTTATATTGCTTTGTAACTTCACATTACGGATAGCTCGATGATAGTTTTAAATGCCTATCACACGCCCAAAGTCGATGACAGTAGTTAATCATCAACCCCTCAGACGTCGATAAAGAGATTACGTTCCACATCGTCATCAGACAATCATTCGATGACGTCAGCCTGATGACGTTCTAACTAGATTACCCATCTATTTTACCCACTAACTAGATTTCCCATCTATTTTACCCCACCTGCTCTAATTGGTAGTGAAACTATTGAGTTAGCTGAAGGCTGGCACAGATGGAATAAGATTAGGGTTCCGTTATCTGTTAGTCTTTAACTAAAACCCATGAACATATTTTACAATGCTGCCTTTGCAATTGTGCAAGACCTATGCTATACTGCCAAAAATCCACTGTTCCTTGAAAATGGACCCCTGCAGGTTTCGACGGAATAGGACCACATTCACATGTATTCATGAGTGTTTCGCTCATAATGTTTTCCCCACTCATTGGATGCTTTTTGATTACGATTAAAAAACAAAAGAAAATGAACCAATGAGTGGCAAAAATAGTATGAGTGATTCACTCACGAATACATCTGAATTGATAATTGTTAGAGTTTCAAAGTCAAAGTCAAAAACTCTTTATTTCCATAAATACAATAAATGTACACTTAGAAAAGGTCAAATTCTTAATAATTAAACACTGACACGGAAATAAAGTGATATTTTTTATTTCAGTCTCTTCGGTATGTAGACTAAAGTAAAGAAGGGACGAAGAAACCTTTAGCCTGTTAGTTAGTTGTTATTTTTCGAGTTGGAGCAAATCCTGTCCCACGCTTTTTTATCCGATAATCTGATATTTTATAGTAGGCCTTTTTACACAAGAAGGTTTTGACAATTTGTTTGAATGTATTTACTGATAATTTTTGCAACTCACTAGGAGTTTTGTTGTAGAAGCGTATACATTGCTCTTTAAAAGATACATTAATTTTGTGTAGTCTAGTTGTGGGCGCAGCGAGTTTATGTTTATTTATTTTATTCAAATTATGTACATCGCTATTTTTAGGGAACCGATTGATATTTCAATGAGTGTACAATAGGTAATAAATATATTGACATGGTACTGTCATTATGTTTATTTCTTTGAATTTATCACGCAGGGATTCTCATACCTTTCGTCTTGTTTTTCCCCCTATTTGCCCGATTTGTATTTCAATTAACCTACTCTGAAATTATATTTTTGAGTGAAATCATAAAACAAACTACATTTATGTATTTTGTATGTAAATATTTGGTTTTACACATTTCCACATTTTGTTATCTACTAGCAAAATTTCCATTTTATCCATGGATATTTTACTTAAATTAAATCAAAATTTTGTACAAAACAAATCAATGTAATTATATAAATCATCGCATTTCTCGTTCAAAATAAAGCATTTTAAACATTTTCCCGCTCGTACAAAATGGGATAAAATTAATACAGATTTTTAAACAGGCGTATCCGAAATCCAATTAAACGCACGTTTTAATTAAATCAAAATAGTTTGAGGGAGGCTTTTACGGAGGTGCAGCCACTTTGATTCAGTCATTCATTTAATTTCTGGGTACTTTTAGTCTTCTCGCAAAACTGTTTTTAATCACAAACAATAGCTCTTATGTTGATGCCAGATCGAAGAATCAATCCGTTTGTAGAACAGCTAGGCGGTTTACAAAACGGCGCCATTTATTTTATTGCCTATACCGATTGTTGAACAGTCGACAGTTTAAACATATGTAAAACGTCTTAATAAATATTATTTATTGGGTATTTGTCGCGTACGTTTTTTTACAAAAGAGTGGTTCGAGAGTCGATTGAGATCATGAAACACCCGAATTTTAATCGTGAAGATATTTTCGTCTCTCTTCCTCGTAGAATCCTGTGATCAGTAAGTTCGCGCGTCGTGATTCGACTGTACCGAAGTCGGACACATTCCTGATTCTGAAGACGAATTGAGGGTAGTCGTTGATACTGCCGTCAATTCTTGGCTGTAACTCCGAGTACATCCATTTGCCCCGTGACCACGATCGCTGCAACGCGGTTTAAACGAAGGGGAAAACAAAAGGTACGCGATAAATACCCGATAAATAATCTATAAATATGTTCACAGATCGCGAAACTTTAAATAGTTTTATGTAGAACGTCACTCGTCGAATGAAACTATTTAAGTTTTCCAACAAATCAGCGTCCATTTTGTAAGCGGCCGAGCCATTGTTCGAACGGGCTGATTCTACGACCTGACGGCGACAGATATACAACTATATAATACTTACTAGTTTTACCTCTATGAATTTTAAATGAGTTTTTATAGAGGTAAAAATAATAAAATCAAGACTTCGATTTTACACAAAAATATGGAGCATCACAAGTAAAAACATATTCCAAAAATTTTATTTTATTTTCCTTTTGATTATTTCACGATTCCACATTTCTTTGTAAAAGATATTACTTATTTTTCTAGGTAGGTAGGTACTTACTTGTAGTTCCTCTACTTAAAAACAACTTAACGATTTTAAAATTACCCTAAAAGCAATATCACTACCCTGTTATTTAACTGAATCTATTTCCCAAGTTAAATCAATCGAGTCGATATTACGTTTAAAAATCAAAATAATAGGACTTATTCTCTTTGTAATAGAGTTTATTTTGTGATAAGTGTAAATGATAATGACTTTATTTCGTGTGTTACTAATGATGCGAGTTGAAAATGATCGCGCCTTTTTAAATAAGTTTTTGATGACTCTATCAATTGTAATGAACGGAAATTACTAGTTGGGTGTTTGTTTTATTAGATTTTCAAATACTTTAATAAAGTGGCACGGAGATTATGAGGCTAGGTATTCCAGAAGAGGCCGTACTTTCTGGATTTTTAAAATTATCTGAAACTTAGAAAATACAGTTTAAAATTATGAAAAAAAAATATTACATAAGGATCTAATCTAGCGAAAGTCGTATTACAAGAACTTAAAAAACTTCACTTTCTTCACTCGATTAAAAAAAGCAAAATTAACCCTTTTTGTAATGTTTTTCAATATTAGGACTGAACTGATATTTTGCGTATCTGTTTGTACGTAGCTAAAGACATTTAATATTTCTAAACATATTCGCAGAATATTTAATAAAATGATTTTGAAATGAAATGAAATGAACTTTTATTGTAAAAACTGTGTACAAATGGGATCTTAAAAGCTAGGTGGAAGCAACAGTTTATCCATTAATTATAGACGTACAATATTTACTTATATACTAATTTATAACTAGGTAATTTATTAATTATTAAATTCTTTCATGTCATACAAACATTTTTCTAAGAGCCACCTACGGAGTTTTGTCTTAAATTTACTAGTAGGCAGTTCTCTTATGTCTCTAGGAATTTTGTTATAAGCTTTTATTGTCATGATAGAGCAATTTTTCTCACTTAATGCAGTTTTCAGTTTCTTAATCACTATGTTGAAATACCTACAAAATGTGCGGCGGCTTGGCAGGCGCGATCAGTCGCGCGCTGGCACTCGCGCAGAAATACCTGGCCTTAACTTGCGAGCGAGCCAAAGTTAAAATTATAGGATAATGGTTTTATAGAACCACAGAACGAAACTATGTTTAATTGTGGATCATGGAGTCTGGTATCCCATAGGAACCAAATTCGCAACTTGTTGCGTTTGTATTGTATTTTTTTTTATACGCCTAAAATATAGTTAACTTATATAAACCAGAGAAGGTTTGTTGTCGATGGTTACAGCGTGTTGCCACACATTTAACAAGAAGAAAAAAATATTTGTTAAACAATAAATAAATAAAGAAGTTATAGATTAACATTATTATCATAAAGTTTGATATAGTTATACCACTTACCTACTACGATTTGTTTGGAACTCCATAGCGATACGTTTTTAGTAATAAGGATTTATAAAAATAACATAGGTAGGCAAAGTTTCGTTGATATCTGATATAAAATGGCTCCCGCGCGGCACATAGAAACTCATATAGAAAAAACACAACACTACTACCTAGATAAGTGGTAATTTCAAGATTACTCCTCCATTAAGAACATCTTTGAAGAAAATCTCAAGAACAAAATCGTCTCATCATCCCCATTCAATAGGTACCAACTACTGTCATTTCTTCAAAAACTCTTCAAAACTGAAGAGTATAAACGCAAGAAGAATGTAAGTCAGATCTCGACAAATTGGAGACGGTCCCGATAAGTGGTCGACAGCGGGGCATTATACTGCCAAATTGTACGCCCCTGGCTTTGGTTAAGGCTTGAGATTTCAGGATCTAGAGATAATGGAACGGATTTATATATTGTTTCTTGTGGAATTGAAAGTTTTGCAGTTGCAACTTGATTTGTTAGAAGACCTTAGGTTTTTCATGCTTCGCTCTGGAGTGGGGTGATTATATCTGAAATATTATTTCATACAGCCTAATAATAATAAGAGTCATCGTCAGAATGTTCTATATGTATTATCGCAGATATGACTGAAAAAAAAAATTATGGACAAAATATTATGTCGTTAGCAGATTTTTAGTCTTTGAACTTAGAATAGAATAGAATATAATTTTATTGCACCATCAATACATTTATAAAACAAGATTAATACTAATTATATCTAATGTGGCACAAACGGCGGGCTTATCGCTAACAGCGATCGA
Organism: Eupithecia inturbata; assembly: GCA_963662085.1. NCBI lineage: Eukaryota > Metazoa > Arthropoda > Insecta > Lepidoptera > Geometridae > Eupithecia > Eupithecia inturbata. The sequence goes on from OY759196.1 coordinate 10,582,731, forward strand.
ATCTCTTCCAGGCAACCTTATGGCATAAAAGTTGTCATTATCATCTAGTGTCATCCATTGTGAATATTGGTGTGCATCTAAAGTTTGATGACGATAATGTCCTTCTAGGCGAGTTTCGGCCACGGCGGCCAGTCTCAACGAAGGCCAGCATAACATTATTGTAGTGCAAACACCACACGCCATTACAGTACTGTAAAGTTTGTGCAGTATGCAAAAATGCAAATTATTATTTTTTACTATTTTCGTTCATTGAAAATTGAATCACTACTGCGCGATCTACCAACGCAGTCAATACAAAAAAAATATCTCAGTTACTTGCGGTTAACGGGGCTGGTCACACTTTTAGAATTTAGTTTATATAAGATTACCTAAAGTTCATATTTAAGTGTGATTGTTAAAAATGTTGTTAAAATTGTTAAAATTCATCAAACAAGAATCCATAAGGATCCCAGTATCCCGCTGTCTGCTCCGGTTGCAGGAGCGGTAGATGTTTTGACACAAAATTCAAACTATACGGCTGATACACCCCTTTTTTGGAAAGTTCTGAGTGAGTACAAAGCTACAAACCCTATTTTTAAACGTATTCCTCGAGGTGCCCGCATCTCTGTCGCTTCCGCTCTCTCAGGAGCCATTAGGAATGCTGTTTCAAAAAACACCAAGCGAGCTTGGGAGCACTTACTAGTTTTTCCTTACAGCGTACTGCATATAAAGAAAGATTTGGGCAACAAATCATCAGTCACGGTTAAGATTAAACAAAATTGTGTTAGGTACACTGCACGCGAAGGGCAGCCTATTTCCATTGTTGATCAGGCCACACCACAAAATTCAAATTCTAATAAGCCATTGGCTGAGTCTACTGTCTACAGACTTGTAGAGAGTAAACTCAATGATGGTGATATCAAAGGTGCCTCACGCATAATGTTCTCAAACGACACGATGGCGCCAAATGACGATGCTACTCTCATATCTCTTGAGAGTAAGCATCCACCAGCAGGGGCCAATACACAACTCCCCGATCCACCGGAAGAGAGTGATGTCGCTGTAAGCACGACCAGCCAGGACGTGCTTAAAGCTGTCATGTCTTTTCAGAGTGGCTCTGCCGGCGGCCTGGATGCTGTGACTCCACAGCATCTAAAAGATCTTCTGTCTGGCGGGTCTGGCCATGCAGGTGAAGTCCTTCTGGAAGACTTGACAGGTTTAATCAACCTGATGTTGTCAGGCCGAGTTAACAGCGAGATCACAGAACTCCTATACGGTGCGAACCTTTGTGCCTTAAAAAAGAAGGATGGCGGTATAAGACCCATAGCCGTGGGCAATACATACCGCCGCCTTGCGGCTAAAGTCTGCTGTCGGAAAAAAGCCGACTATTTAGGCGACTATTTCCGACCAATTCAGCTAGGCTTTGGTTCGCGAGGCGGATGTGAGGCCGCAGTACATTCCCTTCGTTCATTTTTAGACCAAAATTATGGGGAGGTAATTCTGAAGGTAGACGTCAAAAACGCCTTCAATTCCGTAGACAGGGGCGCCTTGCTAAAATAAATTAAAGACAAAATTCCAGAAATTTACCCTTTTCTCTGGCAATGTTACGGTTCGCCGTCAAAATTAATATACAAGAACAAAGTCATTTTGTCCGCTGTTGGATGTCAGCAGGGCGACCCTCTCGGTCCGGCCATATTTAGCCTTGCCATCCAACCGATAATTCAACGTCTCCAATCCAAGCTCAATGTTTGGTATTTAGATGACGGAACTTTAGGTGGAGAGGTAAACACAGTTTTTGATGATCTAAAAATCATCACAGATGAATTTCGAAAAATAGGTTTGGAATTAAATTTTTCAAAGTGTGAGCTTTTTATTTCGGACTCTTGTGTAGACAAAAACAATATCATTGGAAAATTCAATAGTTTAGCCCCCAACATAACAGTTGTTGATAAATGTTCACTTCGCCTCCTTGGTTCACCAATTCTTGATGAGTCTTTTCAGTACTTTGTAGACGAGAAAATTCAAAATTTTAACAAAACTTCGGACAGACTGCTCAAATTTAATAGCCATATGGCTTTTACAGTAATTCGGTTTTGTCTTTTTGTATCTAAATTTACGTATTCTTTGAGATGTAGTCAACTGTGGAAACACAGTGAGCTCTCGGAAGGCTTAGACAACATAATAAAGAATACTCTATCATCGGTTTTGAATGTCGATTTAGATGACAAGGCATGGTCGCAGGCCTCCCTGCCTGTCAAATTGGGAGGCTTAGGTATACGCAAAATTTCAAGTGTAGCCCTTCCAGCGTTCCTGTCTTCCGTCTACAGCACTAGTTCTTTAGTTGAAAAAAATTTAAAGTCATCTTGTTTGGTCCCACCTGGAATTTCATTAAAAATTTCATTTTTAGACGAAGCTCGAACGGCTTGGCATAATGCTTGCCCTAATGCTGCTCCCCCAAAATCTCTTTTGTCTCAACGGCAATGGGACGGGCCTCTGTGTGAGTTGACACGGAATAGTTTGTTACAAACGTGCTCCAGCTCTGCGGATCGTACCCGTCTCCTGGCCGTTTCTAAATGGGAGTCAGGACATTGGTTGCAAGCATTTCCTTCATTTAACACGGGCACTTTATTGGATCCCGTAACTTTCCGTATCGCAACATGTCTTCGGTTGGGTGCAATGTGTTGCGCGCCTCATCAATGCCAGTGCGGTACTGCTGTCGAACAGCTTGGTCATCACGGATTATCGTGCACTAGGGCCTCCGGTCGGATATCTCGTCATGCCAGCCTTAACGACGTCATCCGGCGGGCCTTTGTCACCGCTAACTTACCAGCTATTCTCGAACCGAATGTCTGTTGCGTGACGATGGTAAGAGGCCTGATGGCATGACACTAGTCCCATGGGAGTTGGGGAGGCCCATTGTGTGGGACGCTACATGCGACGACACACTTGCGCCTTCCCATCTTCCGAGGACATCCGTGAGGGCTGGTGCGGCGGCAGATTTGGCCGAGGATCTCAAGAGACGCAAATATGCAGGTCTCGACAGAGCCTACATATTTGCTCCCTTTGGGGTCGAGACCCTAGGTCCGTGGGGTACCGAGGCTCTCCGGGTTTTTAAAAAGTTATCTGAGCGTCTGGTCGACGCGACGCGTGACCCGAGAGCTGGCGGATATCTGGCGCAGCGCATCAGCATTGCCATACAGCGGGGCAATGCAGCCAGCGTCTTGGGGACGCTTCCGACTGGTATTGATATGGATCAGTTGAGCTACCTGTAGATTGTTTGCAACAGTCTGCAGTTAGCTTAATTGTTTCAATTGTAAATACTAGTTATAATTTGATTGTAATTTTCTTTGTTAATAAAGGCCATTGCCGTTTAAAAAAAAAAAAGTGTGATTGTTATTTATCCCTAAGAGATTAAAATAAAAAAAATATCTTAAATAAACTAAATAATTATAATCGATAATAATAATATATTTAAAAATCTCTTATATACATTTATATTTTAGTATTTGTTTATGTATGTTCTATCTATAAAACGCCACCTATATCTGTACAATAGTTACGTGTCCATCCAAAGGTTGACTGGAAGAAATCAATAAGGCCGCCAATTGTGCAACTTTCTCTGTGTTTGTGTTTTCTGTTCTGTTTTTCTCTGTCTTGATGTGCAATAAAGAGTATTTGTATTGTATATATCTCTTCCATTTTCCCTAACCCTGAACCCAGCACCAATATTCACAAGAAAGCAACACGCTATAATCTGTGGAATGCGCCCTCTTGTAATACAGTCCCCTATGCTGGGTGATAATGATAAGGTGGCTGATGCACGATGCTACTTTTCAAGCGTTATAACAAAGACCTGGGTTGGAGTTTTGTTGATTGGAAGAATAACGTTGAAGGTACATACAAGTGTATATTAGATCTCTATTAGGTACGCTATAAAATGTAAATTTATTAAGCCAATTAATTTTCGTTCTGCAGCCGTTCCTGTTGAATGATTGTTTTTTAAATTTGTTGGCACAGAATTTACTACCTACCATACTAAAATATCAAAACAACGAGATAATTACCACAATCTCAAGCACAGCAAAAACACAAAAAGTCACGTACGCCCTTCTGCCCTAAGAAAGCTAAAAGAGAATTCATTAGGTCGTTTCATACCACTTCAGCCTCTCGGACTTTTGATTGAGGAAATAAAATGCGAACGGGAAAAATACCCCGAATTTCGGGAAATGCGAAACGCTGGCTATACTGGCTAATTCAAGAGGAAGCTCTTGAGAATGTGACAGTAATGTTTTCGGGTACTTTATTGAGATAGTGTTAGCTTTTATTAGATAAGGAACTGTTGTTAACATTAGTACAAAACAAAAGATAAGTGATGATCGTGACCGGATGAATAATTAAAAATAATAATAATTAATAATTGTGAACAAGGTCCCTTTGCCAGATTTTAACACAATGATTAAAATCTCGATATTTATTTTGGTTGCTTCCAATTCATCACAAGTTGGATTTTACTCACTGCTAAGTAATCGATTTTGGTTGACGATTATGACTATTTCCGGGATAAAATTTCGGAGTGTCACTATTGTAACCCACCAGGGACTTGAATCTAATTCAAAATAATGACGGCACTGTACCTACATGACAATAAATTACTTACCCACTTCGCTCTAAGACATAAAGAGGTATTGGATGGTATCACCTGCTTTGAATAAGCGATCAATTCCTCGAACACGCCTCATAAAGTAGAACTTAGAGTTGGAACACTGAATATATTCGTAAGGTAATAAAACTGGAGAAAAATAAATGCATTTGGGAGCATGTAGGAAATATTTGTGAGTAGGTTCTGTAGCAATAAATTTTAAGGAGAGAAGGACAAAGGCTTATTTTTCGATTGGCAGCGAAAACCTATCTTAACCCAGTCACTGCCCACCCTCGGCGGCGCGCCTGCAGGAAGTGGTCCCAGAATGCCTAAATAGATGGTTATGTGCGTCGTAGGCAATGAAAGTATCGCGTTCACTGCCCAGCCACGGTGGTGCAACCCGCAGGGTCGCAACGGCGCTCTATGAATCTGTAGACGATGTGCATCGTGGGCCAATGAAAGCGTTAAACAATTTACAAAGTAGCAGAGACTGAAAACTGTCAAAAACCTGCTCCTACTCTCGCTTACTAACGAAATGCAGCTTTTGCCCTGTTGTGGGAAGCCACAGACTTACTGGTAGGCAAGCAAATTTTTTTATAAAACACATTACATACATAGATACAACCATAACACCTGGACTGGCTCCAGGCTGATCGAACAAAAATTTTTCTCGAGGTGGGAATAGAATCCGTAACATCTTGAGTTTTAGGTAGTCCTTCGCCTGTTGGACCACAGATGCCGTTGATTTAGGTAAGAAGTTTAATTATGAAGAATTAATTAAGATAAGGATGTCCCGTATTTCAGTTGGGTGCTAGATCTAATCCAGTCAGATTTGATACGTACTATTAGGATTTTTACCTAGATATAATCAATACCTTGCGTTCTTAGCCCGAGTAGAACTAGGTATGTGTCATCCCTAGTTCCCAGCTGGAATTGGTCCAAGTCCACACACGGATCAGGGATAAAGGAAATGTGAGGCAATACCTATAAAGATTTTACTGTGGGTGACGATGTTGGAGCCCACATGTTACGTGGCATCAGCATAGCTGGGAATTGACAATCAGAAGCTTGGTGTAAGAAAAATCAATTAGATTCTAGATAGGTACCTACATAACGTATAATTATTACGCAATAGAACGTCATTGTACTGTACATGTGTATTGCCAAACAACAATAGATTATTTTCCAAATGTATTTTATTCGCAGTAGTTTCTTTGGAGGAATTCCTGAGATTTTTTGGTTTCAAATAATTTAACATTTTTTCAAACTGGCTGTAATTTACGATGATGATGATAAATACCATAGTCTGATCAGTTTTGTTCTGTGCCAATCACAGCAGCGGCTTAGAAAGCGGATAGACAACAAGCTTTATAAGAAAATGCTGATTCTTTTACTCAGATAGGGCTCAACCCATTACCCGTAAACGTGAAATATTCAAGCACTATGGATTATGAGACAATGGGTAATGATTTTAGAGATCCTCGCTATTCTCAAGACGTTGAATATTGGATGGGGTTCCGAGATGGAGGATTCTTGAAGCGTTTTATGAGTTTTACGGATTCTTTAATTTTTGATGAGGTATTTATGCTCTTTGAGCCTTACGTCATCTTATAACGATTATTCAATTTCCACAAACTGAACAAAATTTCGCCAGACATGTAATATATAAAATATTCATCGAGAATTCATTGTCACGCAAATAACCTCACAAAGGCCACTAATAAACACTTCCGACAAAACATTGCTTTTCGAAAACCACTTTTAGCAATACACAAATACGATTTACAATTATTTACAGCTGAAAAAGTCACAGAATTTTCCCGTGTAAAAGAAAATAGTTCTTGCTCGTCAGGGAATAAAGGTTGGAGTCTTCTGTGGCCATTTTTAAACGACCTTTTTGCACGGAAAACTTATTGTGAAAGTCGTAAATATTGAGCTCGGTAAAGGGTTCTCAACGTTGTGGCCGCAAGGTCCATTTGAGTGGTTGCTCCAGTGGACATCTTGTTTAGGTCTCGTGGTTGTGGCATGTGCCATGCATAATTCAAGGGTTTTCTCTGGTATGTTTAGAGACTGGGTATTTTGTTGGTTTTTTTGGGTTTTTGGTTGAGTTGACATAAGATAAGACAGAAATTATTACTCTAAAATAGACTACTAAGTCCAATTTTACCATTTGTTAAACTAAGTTCAGCTTAAACCGGACCAACGTGCGCTATGCGCTGAACTCGTTCAAAGCGCTGAACTGAGTTAATCTTATTTTGATCGCGTTCAATTGCGACGGTGAATTTGGGCCGAGCTCATATTGATTCAAATTTAAATTCAAATTCAATTATTTATTTGCTTCAAACATAGTATACAGGTGGTACAGTTACAAATATTGTGCTCCTCATGTCTCGCTATTGTCTTAGCATACAATAATACAATAAAATTATAATTTAAGATTTTAAAATTATTTTATGTCATAAAAATTCCTGTCATTCAGCTATTTAAACAATTTAATTTTAAATAAATAGTTATTAAATAATTTAAGTTCCTTTGGTATCTTATTATATACTTTTATAAACATTGTCAAGCAGCTTTTAATATACTTGGCTCAATGCGAGGTTTCTTTTAGAATCAATCTATTTATGTCTTTACATAGGCTAGGGTTTTTGTCGCATGCTTTTTGGAATAAATGTCCGTGATTCGTAACAAAATTATCTACTTCATAAATATAGAGCAATGGTAGAGGTAACAAACCAAGGTTTATATACAAGGGTTTGCATGACTCATCAGGCGGGACTCCACATATCGCTCTTATACATTTCTTTTGCGCTATAAATGCTCTGTTCCTATCAGTACTACTGCCCGACATCACGAGTCTATAACGAAGAACCGATTCTATATAAGCGTGAAAAGATATTATTGTAGTTTTTAAATTTGTCACAGTTTTTATTAGACTTATGTACCTAAAAACTTAATTTGCGGAACTTCTTCTATCTTTGCTATATTAATATTAAAACTTTATTTTACATGTTTTGATTTATTAAATTGCATATATTTCGTTTTGTCAAGATTTATTTTAAGATTATTCATGTCAAGCCATTCAATTATTTTATCAATTGTATTATTAATTTCAGTTTCATGGTCATTTATGCTGATTTTTTTTAATCCGATGTCACTATTACAGAAATGTCTTCAGCAAACAAAATGCAACTATGATTTGTCACGTCAACTATTTCATTAATATGCAATAAGAATAATATGGAACCTAAGATGCTGCATTGTGGCACGCCAGATTTGTTGTTTTCGTAGCCTGTCATCAACTGTCATCAATTCGTTGTTTTCAGTTAGTTTATTAATAACAACACATTGCTTACGGTTCTCCAAGTAAGATGAAAACCAATATAGAGTTAGACCTCGGACACCAACTTTATCAAATTTACCCAAAAGTATGTCATGCGAAACGAAGTCAAAAGTCTTAGATAAATCGAAAAATAGTCCTGTCGTTAAATGACCTGCGTTTAAACCATTCAACGCAGATTTAACTAAGATAAAATGGCCAATGATGTAGACTTTTCCTTTTGAAAGGCAAATTGTTCCTCTCTTATTATATTCTGAGTGTTGCAATAATTTAAAAGTCTTTAATACATACATATTTCAAATATTTTTGAAGAAATTGATAGATAGATATTGTAATGAATTAGTTGAGCTACTTCTAAATTGTTTGCAACAGACTGCAATTAGCTCAACTGTTTCTAAATAGTTTATATTCTCTAATTGTTATTTTTTTTGTTTATAAAGAGCTTTAAAATAAGGTAATTAGAGCACAGCATGGCAGATGTTATCAGGGATTCAAGATGCTTCATCATCATCAGCCTGCTGACACCTTACACGACAGCTTACTCAGTCTGTGCGCGCCTCACCCACAGAAAGAAAGCTTGCTCAGTCATAGATCTAAGCTTGAGTTACGTTTATGCCATAGAAAAGCGTAACATGGAACCATGTCTGCATGTCAGAGCAAGCTTTCATAATACGAGCCTCCATTGAAGACCGATGTGGCGCGGTGTGCAACGGTCTGCCTGAGACGCCAGGTGGTGTGGGTTCGATACCCGCCTTGGGACAAATGAATAAATAATATTTATTCGTAGCTACTGGCACAGATTTTATAATAATGTGTACTGGCCTCTAAGAATTGCATAAAATTGCTACGAAATGTAGAGGCTCTACGAAGAAATTATTCCCGTAGCACGTAGCAGCGCTACGATGTAGCACATCGCTACGAAACTACTTTAAACTATAGATGCTCCACTCACAATGTTTAATTTTAGAATGATTATTTCGTTCCGGGTGAGAGCCCGTGTTCTATATACATCATCATTATCAACATATCTTAGTCCAATGCTGGACAAAGCCAACCCCAATGAGGGTCATAGCGCCCTGTTTTCAGCTTGCCGCATCCAGCATCTGTCTGCAGTCTTTCGCAGATCGCTATATACAGGGTTATAATATATAATATAACTCTGTTTCATAAAAATCTATCAAATGTATTAAGTTTATCAGTTACGTACCTATAACATACTATACTTACCATAGAGACTGACGCTTACGGACAAACCGATTAACGGTTTATGTTATCTGTAGATAATTATGCAAACAATGTGTGTAAATCATCATGATGATGATGATTGTGTGAATTGACCAGCATTTTTTGTCTCTCCCTGCCAGTGTGGCTTAAAGACTGTAGATGAGGCTCCCACAGGACCAATGGCGTTGGCGTGTAAAAGGAGGAAGCCTTTAATCCAGCAGTGGTGTCAATGGGCAGGTATTATGGTAATAAAAGGTAAAATTTTCCATGCATGCCATTGGACGAGTTAAACTCACTAACATCAAACTCTTTTAATAAATAAATAAAAGTATAAATAAAAATTGTTTCATTCAAGTGCGTGACTTATAAAATTACATTTAAAATACACAATAATAATAAAATACAATGAAAAATAACAAAGAAAATTACAATTCAATTATCAAAACAAATTAGAACTAGTATTAACAATTGAAACAATTAAGCTAACCGCAGACTTTTGCAAAGAATCTACAGGTAGCTCAACTGATCCATATCAATACCAGACGGAAGCATCCCCAAGACGCTTGCTGCATTGACGCGCTGTATGGCAATGGTGATGGGCTGCGCCAGATACCCAAAAGCTCTCGGGTCACGCGTCGCGTCGACCAGACGCTCAGATAACTTTTTACAAACCCGAGAGCCTCGGTACCCCACGGACCTAAGCTCTCGACCCCAAAGGGAGCAAATGTGTAGGCTCTGTCGAGACCTGCATATTTGCGTCTCTTGAGATCCTTGGCCAAATCTGCTACCGCACCAGCACTCACGGATGTCCTCGGAAGATGGGAAGGCGCAAGTGTGTCGAAGCATGTAGCGTCCCACACAATGGGCCTCCCCAACTCTCACGGCACAAGTGTCATGCCGTCGGGCCTCTTACCATCGTCACGCAACCGACCATTCGGTTCGAGAATAGCTGGTACGATAGCGATGACAAAGGCCCGCCGGATGATGTCGTTAAGGCTGGCATGACGAGATATCCGACCGGCGGCCCTAGTACACGTTAATCCAGACAGCAGTACCCTGCTGTCGATCAGCTTGGTCATCACGGATCAACGCAACTCATCAATGCCAGTGCGGTAGCACTGGCATTGATGAGTTGCGCAACACATTGCACCTAACCGAAGACATGCGATACGGAAAGTTACGGGATCCAATAAAGTACTAGTGTTAAAAACAAGAAAAAAAAATGTAAAGTCAAATCAAATCAGACAGAAAGTAAAAATCAATAAATTAAAATATAAGGACACCGACAGACAGACATGTGAACACGAGGGACCATCAGTAACTGGGGCACCGCCTCTTAAAAGGGTTGGCGTGCAAGTTTATCCAATGCCCCATAAACGAAGAGTACCACATATCTGCAAATATGCTTAGAATGGTGTTGAGGCTGCCACGCAGGCGTTTCGAGAGCGACGCACAAAGCTTTTTTATAATGGCGTGAAAGCCATCAGTGTGCGCCTCACTGAACTAGCATACCTGATGCACCGCATTAATGCGTTCATCATTTCTAAACTCTTGTATGTGTATATAACATAGATATACAATTTAAAATAATCTGAGTGAAAACCAACGCTGGGCGGATATAATTGTCTATCCACAATGCTGAGTGTAGGCTATGTAAGGTTTCTGCCCTACACCTTTAGATGATATTGAAGGAGATGATAAGTGATAGAGAGATTAAACTGTTAACTTGATTTATTGCTAATTGATAATGATATGAATACACGGGACTGCGGTCGAACGCGTACTGAAATGTTTTTACTTAGGTAAGTAAAAATGCACCGCTTGCAAAAGTGCAAATGCGCGGTTTATACATAAATCGTACAAGCTTTATTGGCCCTAAACTCTGCTACGCACGAAAATAAGCAGCTGAGTGTACCTTTCTAGGATAAATTAGTGTTTTAAGTTATTGTGTTGCGTTGTGATTTATTGTATTTATTTTTTTCTGTCATCTAACTGACGGATTTGGTCCGCTAAAACTGTTAAGCTGAACTAAATAATGTATGGTGAAATTGAGGATTTGTCGATAAACATGTGAACGACAGTCAGAGAGAGAGAAGCTCATAACAACATCCAATCAAAAGCAAATCCAATCCATTACCCACCAAACTTCAGCATTTTTCATTCCCAAAAAAACATCGGCACACTAATCAAACGTAACAGGAAAAAACCTGTCCTATTTGTAAGTTCGCCCACATTTGTCTGTCTGTCAGTCCAATAAATAAGGCAAGAGAAACTGCCGGCCAATCCTGTCTGTGCCTTATCTGGTCTCATCAGGGAGGATCGATGGAGACAGCGGTGGCTACCAGTTCTTAGAGCTTATAGAGGGGATAGCACCGTGTTTGGAATAAACACAATTTTTTGAGAGTTAACGCGTTGATTGCTATGTTTAAGCAATGAAACACAAGGTTAGTACAACTTGGTGGCCTAGTATAACAAGTAAGATAAGATAATTTTTATTGGTTCCCAACTTCACAAGACACATACAAAATACAATGATATAAAAAATCGTACGATCACTCAACGTGTTAAGAAAGAGGTCACTCACGACTAGTGGTGGCCAACTAGGTATAAACAGGTGCGTAACGTAAGAACGGGCTCGGCTATTTTAAATGTTTTTAAGTAGCGCCCCCATTATAGCAAAAAATGGAAACCCCTGTACCCCTGAAATACAAATAGTACTGTTAAACAAATGAATGCGCTTTCTATTTAAATAAAAAGTATTTGTATTTTGTAAGAAGATAGTAATTTATGTTGCCCGTCAAGGTGATGTTGTGAAATCCCCTGTGCTTTTTGTACTCCGTTATGCTCAGAATAATAAAAGAAAGTATAAAATAATTTACCCGGTTGTATCACCTCTCAACACCTCCTCTTGAAGTGAAACATTCATTGGAGCTGTTCGGGATCATTACTCTCTGCCCTCATTGTCTTTATTTGACTTTATTTATTGGAAGTTCACTTCACCTCTAGGGCAGTGTTGTGACGTCACTTTGTCGGTTTTTTCATTTGCTGATGGCGCCTGTACGTACATTGCTCTCACTTTGGACGTAATCCAAACAGTGGTTTAGTTGGAACTATAGATCATGTTAAAGAATAACTATTTGCCTTTTTTTAAAACATTATTGAAAAACAAATAATTTCGACACAATTGGGCACCAAATAATATGATGATTTTTAGGGTTCGGTAACCGAAGGGTGAAAACGGAACCCTATTACTAAGCCTCCGCTGTCCGTCCGTCTACCTGTCCATCTGGCTCTATCTCATGAACCTTAAGAGGTAGGTGACAATTGAAATTTTCAGAAAATGTGTATTTCTCTAGTAGCTAAAACAAAAAATAATAAAAATAAAATAAATATCAAAACTAAAGGGGGCTCCCATACAAAACCCGTTGTTTTTTTGCATTTTTTGCTTTAAATTTGTCAAGGCTGTATCTCTTGAACTACAATAGGTAGGCCCATGAAACTTTCTATAAATAAGTAAAACTGTTATAACAAAAAAATACTAAAATTAAATAAAATTTCTCGGAACCCTTCGTGTGCGAGTCTACTCGCACTTGGCGGTTTTATTACAAAAACTGACTTCGTATACTTTAATAAGTGCGAAAGATTAAGCTTTATGGGCCACGTGTTAATACATAGGGATTACTCACAATAACATAAGCGAAGGATTCATCAAAACAGAATTACAATTAACGAAGACGTCAAGTTACTTATAAAATTGTCACAAGTCTCAATTTCGCTTTATTCACACTGCCTTCGAAAAGCAAATCCGCTTCACTCAACTCTCGTTATAAAACGTCTTGGTTCCCCTGGGAGACCATCATCCGTCAACCACGACAACAGCTTAATTGGACCACCTCTGTTTCCAATTTAAATGCGAAATTGAGTTGTGAGGTTTTAAATTTCGGAAGATTGATGGTGAGGTAGCGATAGGAATCTAATCTAGTCGGTGGTATGGTGAATATCTTGGAAATGCTTTAATTATTCAAAGTGTGAAGGTTCGTAGATTACATAGTTTTTTTCTCTGATTTCTATGATGATGTCTCCTCTTGCGAGTGCTAAGTACTTTAATAAATTAACTTGGTTAAATTGAAGTCGAAGTTTGTGATAGATCTAGATATTTTTCTCAATTATTCAAAAGTAAGTATTTTAATAACTTATTTAAAACCCTTACTAGGTAGGGTTTACTAGGGTATACCCTAGTAAACTTTGCTGACCTACACTGAACATTTATAGCTTAACTCACGTACGGCCCACGCAGGCTCGCTATTGTATGCAACTGGTGAATCACCGCGAAATGATGCTCCATTCCACTTTGATCCAATTTACAGATCTACTAATACATACATCAGTTTCCACCTTTTTGTCTGCTCTGGTCTATCCCGGGTGGATTAGTTTCCACTGCTGAAATATATTCCACTCTGACCGATGGGCGGGTTGGATTAGTTACCATTGCATTTTTTTCTCTTGTAGTTACGTTGTGGTCCTTCGAACTGCTCCATAAATACTCGAATCGTAACGTTAGAAATATTATAATTCTCGATGACAGCTGTCAAAATTACAGATACTGTCAGAAAATAACAATTATTGTTAAATTTGAATAATAAATAATCAGCTAATGATGATGACGATGTCTTCCTAGCCGAATTTCGGCATCAGCGGCCAGTCTCTACGAAGACAAGCCATAGCCAGGTGCGTAGGACATTTACAGTGCACAAGTGTGCAAAATGATCTTCTTACGCTATGAGTCCATAGTGATAGGTAGTTATTAGGAATACCTAGCAATATAAAATATGTTATTACTTTTATTAAATAGTGTCTGGCATTACAGCAACATCAATTAAAACCCTCATTAAACAAAGAAATGTTCAAAAATAAAGCATTTAATCCGAGGAGGAGCTGTCAAAAGATAATTACTTCTAATCCCAAAGGCGCCTGTCGAGACACCTACCAAATTAAAACCTTGGTAAGACAGCACAGCATGAGACATAATAGAAGTCAGTGTTTTCTTTTTTATACAGAAAAATAATTATTAGTAAAGTCAATAAAAAGTCATAAAAATAAATAATTAAAAATTAAACGACTTCGTTCAAATTATCAATGCACATTCATTAATAAAATCAAATCATACTACATTTATTTCAGACATAGCGAAGTTTACATACACAGTCCATATAACGAGAATAATTTTACGTAACATGCACAGAAACAAACAAATTACAATAAATTTAATAATTAAATTAAATTGAAAATAACACACTAAAAACCAACAAAAAATATGAAAAAATATATACAAATATCATTATATAACTAAACATAATAAATTGCACCATCACATTACACTAATATCATGCGAAAACTTGGATATTTCTGTTTGTTATCTTATCTATCTCTTCACGCCAAAACTACTGAACATATCGAATATAAATGTTAAATACCTAGATGTACCTATGTACTTACCTAGTTCAAAGTCTGGTAAAGGCTACCTACTTTTTATCCCGGATGTGCGGACCTGCGAGCAGAAGGTAATATATACATAATGGTAAGCCTGTGCGAGCGAATTCCATATGGTGAGTAAATAGGAATAATCGCTTTGATTATTGTGAAAGTCCACCAAAATAAATAATTAAATAAAGCTGGACAATCCACACAGCATCATTTAGACCGAAGCTAAGGCAGTGTTACGGGTACTAGATGACTGATATACTTAATACAATACATTGCATATATATGTGTGTACGACAACCGATGTGGCGCGGCGGGCGAAGGTCCGCCTGCGACGCAGGAGGTTGCGGGTTCGATTCCCGCCTTGGAACAAATGTTTGTACGATCTGCAAATATTTATTCCGAGTGTTCTGGATATTTTCTATGTATAACAAATAGTATCTATCTATGTAATATATTGTAGGTAATAAGTATGTATATCAGTCATTTAGTCTTATCGCAAGCTCTGCTTAGCTTGAGGCTAGCTGTGTGTATTGTCCAGCATATATGTATGTATATATTTTGTTTTGTATAAATATATATATTATACCTACATAGAAATGACCCAGAACAAATATCCACCAAAAGATCAAAGCAATTTTGAAAAGTTTCGTATTACTCGATGTATTGGTTCCCGTTGCAGAGCCAGCTGTAGGTAAATGTTTCCCAGTTACACAAACACAACCAACTACCACCGTCAAAATACTTGTAAAAACTTATAGCGTACATAAGAAGCATGACAAAACGTTTCTTTATATTTTCTCCCCGAAACAAAAACTATAACAATAATCTCACTAATATAAGCACGGCGGACATTTCAGTGCATTCCTGCATTTTTAGCGCAGTTTAGTTCCTTTTTAGTGCATTTTAGTGCCGCGCTCAAAATATAAAACACGCTGAGAATTGTTAATTCTGAGCTGAGTATTTTTGATTATATCTCATTCAGAGATACAGTGGGAACTTAGCCGACTCTCAAGGGAAAGTTAGTTATGGATGAGTCAAACTAGTACCTATCCCAGCTTGCTTCGGGTTTTTGCATTTGCAAGATGATACAAGCAGTCTGCTTTATGAAAATTTCATATAGACTGCTTGTATCATCTTCTATTATGTAGCAAGAAAAAGAGAAAAAGCCACTGAAGGTGATTAGGAGTACGGAATTAAGTTTAATTAAGAGCTTTAGCAAGATTTTGTATTGATTTGTAAATAATGAATGAATGAATGACAACGATTAAATAATAATAATAAGTTGGTGTCAAAAGTAAATACAGAAATACAATTACAATTTATCATATAGAAATTCATCAACCGTATAATTATATAATTTGTCCTCCAATAATTTATTTTTAAATGCAAACAAATTACCAGAAATTTCAATGTGCGATTAAAACAATATTAATATTTGCATGCGGTATATGGTCCTTGTTTTTGGAAAAATTAAATAAAAGCAATTGGAAGATAATCGTGAATAGAGGTAGAAGACGACACGACCGACAAATCGGGAAGATAGACGTTCTGTCTACGTGTTAACGTATTTATCGCGTACCGTGTGTTTTTGTTTTGCCTACGTTTTCATCGCTTTACAGCTATACGTTAATGTAACAAATCCCGAAAGTTTATTAAGTGTTAATTTAACACAGTTAACACTGAGATTACAGAATGCGCCACTCATCGGCGCGCAAAGCGGTGTTTAGCTATTCGTATTTTCTAAAAGCAGTGAAAACTACACTCAAATTATATGCAAAATCGAACAAATATGTCACGTTAGTCCTAAAGTACTCAGGGCAAAGAAATCCATTACCTCCTTCTACCCCTTTCTTTTAGCAGCAAACCCACATAATAATTTATATGTTGTAAATTTGTTTGAACACAATCTCACCTGTAGGTAAGTGACGATGTGGCCAACGTTTAGGTATCACGTCACACTAATATTAAAAAAAGTCGAAAGTTTCTATGCATGTGTTTGCGTGGGTTATATGTGTATGTTTGTTACTCCTTAACGCTCAAACGGCTGAACGTATTTGAATGAAAATTCGCATAAGGACAGCTTATATCCTGGATTAAACCATTGACTTTTGTGCCCAGAAAGGTGCATTGAGGGATGATTAAATTCACCCCGGGGTGCAGCTAGAGGTAAAATAATTAGGGCTTATTGTGCGAGCAACTTTAGCCCACTCCTTTGGACTCCGCGCACACAACCCGTAAAACCAACTGAGATAAAACAGTATAAAATATTTAATTATATTTTATCACCACTAAAGGCGTGTAAATGAAAAACCGGTTTCTGTACTTTATGAAATCGTAAAAAACTTGTCTTTTCTGTGATTTCAATGGAACTTTTCATGGTTTTGCATTGTTGGAATTTCATTAAATACTTTTTATGGGATGGCTTTGTGGGAATTTTATGGGTTTTACAGTCAGTTAATTAAGATGTGGCCCTTTTGTGTGTTTTGAATAACGTCTAAGCGACCTCGGACAAGTTTATTTTCACCTCAATAGGTCTTGTTGTCTCTTAACGCATTCACTTCCCTGTCTCTGCTGTGGAGCACGAGAAAGGGCAGCAGGCGGGAGACGTCTATGTACGTCATGGGCAAAGAACATCTTCTTTGCCCATGACGTACATAAACGTCACAAAAATTAAGAGTATAACTGCATACATCTTCATGTATGCAGTTATACTGTTAATTTTTATTTAACTTTAGTGTTCACACTTAGGTAGTTTATTATGATTCTATTAGCGAATGCATATTATTAGATTTCTGTGTCTACTTTAATTTCTATTGTAATTAGTTAAGCTGATGGCAAACCGAATTAAATAAATAAATAAATAGCAAGTGTTAGGGTCCGTCTATGTACATGTTGGTAAGTACATGCTGGCCGAGCTATAGCTAGCCTAGTAGTTGCAAGCTGCCAAATATGTCATTTTAAATTACGTTTGCGGTGATTGGCTTACAGGGGTTGTAGTCTCAACATAGCTATCGTAAAGTACTGATCGCTAACTATTAACGAAAATATTTTAAAACGCCGGTTGTACCGGTTGTACCGTTTGCGACCGATGTCGGTCGCCATGTCATCGTTATTTATATCAAAACTGGATGCCAAGGTGGGCGAATCTTTTCACACAACACACTTTTCACACGGGGGGGGGACCCTCTTCGTTCTCGCAACTGTGTTGCGCTATACGTGCAACTGTGTGTGTGACGTCTAGGGTCACTTCATGATACTTATATCTTGCGAGTGAGACACTGTTGCGAAAACTGCATCCCGTGCATTTGGGACGGCCAGGTGGGGAGTGAAGAATGTCTATTCTATCATCATCATCATCATCAACCTATCTTAGTCCCCAATGAGCGCTATAGCGCCCTGTCTTCAGCTTGCCGCATCCAGCATCTGCCTGCAGTCTTTCGCAGATCGTCATCCCACCTGGCCGGAGGGCGTCCTACACTACGTTTGCCGAGTCGCGGTCTCCACTCGAGAACACGTTTACGCGTTCGGTTCTTCGCGAGATATGGCCAGCCCACTGTCACTTCAGCTGCTAATTCTCTGAGCTGTGTCGATAACTTTGGTTCTCTGTCGGACGTATTCGTTACGAATTCTATCCTTCAGAGAAACTCCGAGCATAGCTCTTTCCATAGATCGCTGAGCGACTTTGAACTGGAGGACCAGCCCTACCGTGAGTGTCCACGTCTCAGCTCCGTAGGTCATAACGGGTGGGACGCACTGGTTGAAAACTTAAGTTTTCAAGCATTGCGGTGTGCATGACGATAAGGCTCAACGTAGTTTCCCGAACGCTGCCCAGCCTAGCTGAATCCTCCTCTCGAAATCGTTAACTGCAGAATCTGCCCAAGGTAAGTGTACTCGGAAACAATTTCGAGAAGGTGGCCACGTACGACGAGCGGTCCTAGACCAATGTAGCCATTGATCATGACTTTGGTTTTATCCAAATTCATGCCAAGACCGATGCATCGCGAGGCTGTGGCTAGGCCATCCAGCATCCGGTCCAGCTCCTCTAGCGACTCCGCCATTAAGACTATGTCATCAGCGAAACGCAGGTGCCAGATGTAATCGCCGTTTATGTTAATGCCCTTCCTTTTCCAGTCCAGCGTCTTAAAAATATCTTCCAACGTCCATTCTATACGTTAGTATTATTATATACTAGCTGCGCCCTAAGGCTTTGCCCGCGTGGAACTTAATTACACACCCCTCGGGATACGTAGTTTTGTAAAAATAAAAAGTACATGTATCATTATTTACTCTACAGTTTATTTTTACCAAATTTTGAGTGCATCGAACCAAGGAAACTTTACCACCCTTTTTAAACCCTTCCGAGGTCATTTTTTGAAAATTAGAGTAGCCTGTATGTTTATTCTAGAACTTAAACTATTTATATACCAAATTTCATCTAAATAGGTTAAGTAGTTACGTAGATTCGTAGTAACAAACATTCACACGAACTTTCGCATTTATGATATTATACATGTAATATAAGCTAAGGATTAAGACACGCCTCAAGAAAAGTCTTGATCAGTCAATCACATAAAGACTACCAAAACTCCGTTACCTATCAAACGCGGCCCTTAATTCTAGGTGAAGCTGAGATGCTATATAAACATGCAGAATTAGGTCTTAGCTCTTAGGTTGTTATTTTGTCTGCTTGTAGGTAGGTACATTTAGTTTTCTTTAGTTAAGTGGTTTTCCTTTGTGTGTACTTATTATAGATGGTTGTTTTTACATTAAGTTTGTCTGTGTTGATTTTCATGGGACGGTGTGGTCAATAAGCGACAACGTGCTTCTTTTTAAAAAAAAAATCTAAAGGTACTGGCCGGCGTTACAAGGCGTAATGTAACATGATTATTAGACGAAAAGTCTAATTATCCCCTTAGCATCTCATTTCAGTGGTGTCAGGATACCTGTTTGTGAGAAACTGGTTGGCGTTGGTGACAGGTTTTAAAACCGGTGTTACTAGTCGCCAGTGCTCCCTTCACAGAGTTCGTTAATTTAAATGTTATTTTTACAATGACATGAAAAAATATGGTTATTAAATGGAAAAAAAAATACTATACTATGCTATATTAAAGGGCTACGGGCTACAGACAGCTTACGTATGCATGTGTGTGTAGAATGCGGTGTGTGAGATCGCAATGACAAACCATCAAAAAATTTACTCCGGATCTCTATGGTTTTACTGTTATTAAATCAGTTACACACAGAGGTTCATAAAGACACTACACTTAAGACATCAACCCGTTCTAAATTACTAAATCTCAATCTTGAGACCCCCCAAATCCGGTTCATTTACCACATTAACCATTTAAAAATATAAGGCACCTACCATCTTCAAAGGTAACACTTACAAAGGAAGTTCTTACGCGTTAATTGTAAACGTGGCAGTTGCAGCACTCTACTAATTTCACACCTGACTACCCCCTTTAAGGTAAAGGGTGAAGATGAAGTGAATTTTTAATCGCGTCTTTACCAGATTCACGGTTTGTTGAATAGTGGTAATTTTTTAACTGGCTAAAGGATTTTCTGGCCGAAAATTCCATTTTCGATCATGGAAGTTCAAAGACATTTTTATTGCCAATTAAAGTGCATTAAGAATGCTCCGGACCTTTATTCCTACTTTTATTATTTTATTTACCCTTGACCTTTATTATTTTATTGTATTCGGAGAACAAATTAATGTTTGTATGTATAACTACTATTACTTAACATTTCTTTTTATTATTGAATTGTAATTTTCATTGTCAATATAGGTAAAAAAAAAAATCTTAACATGTAACTCTATTATTTTTTGTGTGCACATATGTAGGTTACGTTTGAAGCCAGATCATATTTTTTTTGTGTTATTCTATTATTGCTTGTGACTTGTTTTGTGTACTTAAAAAACTAAAGTAAATAAACAAATAAACAGTTTTACACACTTTATAAATAAACTTACACATTAATTCATAACCTCATGTGTCCTCGCATGTAGAAGCTATGCTTGCGGAGTAGAAATGGAGAACAGTTCTGTCTTGTTATCAACTAGGTACATTGAAGTAAACTAAGAGTAACTAACTATTAACAAAACTTATAAAATTACTAACAATAATTAACAAGAAATTATACAAGACAGGGACTGATAGATGAGAAAAAAAATACATAATATACAAAAAAGAAATGTAAAGTTATATAATTTTATGTAACTTTTTGTCGTTGATTTTTAACTGCTTGGTGCAATGAATGTAGTGATACTTAATTATCTACCTTAATTTAAAGTATTAGTTATTTTTATAAGTTATTTTATTTATATTTCATTCATGGTTCATAATATTTTCTGGGATTAGGTACTAACAGGCTTTTACTGAATACAAAATGTTTGTCCGTAAGACAGTCAAATTCTAGTTTTGATTTGATCCCAGATTACAATATTTTAAGCATTTGGTATTCACAATGGCCTTTATTAATAAAGAAAATTACATTAAAATAATAAAAACAAATTAGATCAAGTATTTACAATTGAAACAATTAAGCTAACTGCAGACTGTTGCAAACAATCTACAGGTAACTCAACTGATCCATATCAATAGGTACCAGTCAGCAGCGTGCCCAACATGCTCTAGCTGCATTGCCCCGCTCGCTGTATTATTGTTCATTTTGGTATTCACAAAGTTGTGTAGATAAAGTGCTAGCAATTATTACTTCCATCGAAATTTCTTTCTAACTAGTGGCGTTTTAAAGCTACCAGTTATTTCTAATTTTTATCCCAGTTATTATTTTCTAGAGTTATACTAATTTCAATAAAAATCATATGAAGCAGCGTGACCACCGCTCCTAGAAAACTGCCAGCAGCGTTAAATTAGTCTGCAGTGTAGTAGATACTAATGCAACGTCACTACTTGTAATAAACAGGGCATTAGTTTGAACGTACGTTCGCGTTCGTCAAAATGAAGGGTGACCATAAAACCAAAAACTTATGGAAAATAAAAGAAATTACTTCATGTTCTTTTGTTTTTTCTACGATGGCTTACCTGTCTGTCGGTATTGAGGCTTAAAAGATTAAAACATAACTCTAAGCGGAAACATGCTTAGTCCGCCATGATAAAGTGCACTGCTTTGAATGTCCAAAGCTCACAGTAATGGTCATGTCACTATTAGGGAAGAGGTCTTCCTCAATTCCTTCTAGACTTCGCGCCTCCGTCTACTACAATACAATACAATACAATATCTTTATTGACAATACCAAGTTATAAATCAAGTAGTTACCAATGTAGGTACATATTTCTTAAATAACAATAATTTATATTAAAACACTTCTACCGCTCCACTTCTACCAGGAATTTGGTCAATTCAAAACGCCATCTTCCTCTAGATCTGCCGCGGCACTTAGGTAACACCTTTGCCCTTAGCCTCTAGCATGCGGTTGACCATCTCGTGATTTCTGTTACAAATTTCAATTAACGGTATAGCTACCTAGCTATACCGTTAATGATCCCATGGCTACATTCACATTATTAAATACAAAAACTGACATAACTTACTAATTGTAACCCTTAACTTTAAATAGTGCCATTTTATTTGAAAAATACTTTTACTTTACTTTTTTTATCCTAAAAGTTACAATGGCCTGGCCACAACACAATATCTAGGTGATGAATGCAATCGCTACATCGGGGCTTGCCTAGTCTTGCCTAATACATCCGCGCTTGTGGGTTGCCACACCCAGCCACAGCATGTAAATGTGGTTTACAGTATCCTATCTGTAAACTTCCCTAAAGCTTTCAAGACTTGGAACTTCTAGCGGTCTTCACTAGGGCTTTCGAAACTGCTTGCAGAGCAGCCAGGATTTTCTTTTGAACTGTCTAAAGTTATCATCATTATTACCTATGTACTAAGAAGTTGGCCCACTGTTGATAATAAACTTTATTAGTGAGTGATTATTGATGTTGCATACGTTTTGAAATTTGAATTTAATTTTGGCAATGACACTTTTAATTTGAGATTCTTTCAAATACAGCAGGGCCTCGATAATCCGCATGGAGCGTTCGGATTATAGTATGTAAATATTTTAAAGCCGATTTTCTAAATACGTAAAACGAGGTTTTTATGATTGAGAATGTTTTCTTAGATTAGCTGGGTGTCGAGGCCCTGCTGTAAAAATTAAAAGTAGGTAGATGTCCGGTTTGAACTTCTTTATACCTACACGACTTTATTAAATGTTTTGAGGTTGATATCTGCAGATATTAAGTATTTAAAAATAAGTAAAATACTAAAGGATCCTATTGGATTAATTATGAATGGAGGGGCTAATAACGAACCTTGTTTGTGTTGGAAGAACACCAAGGTTTCGCACGGGAGAGCCTCCTGTTGGATAACTTGGCTATTAATTTTTTTATTCAAAAATTCTCATGTGAGTCAGAACATTCTGCATTTTATTACACTGTGTCCATGAAACCCGTCGTGTTTTGCAGTTTTGCAAATGGCGCGGATGACGTTACACTGATAGGTGCATTACTATGAGTTGTACGACGAACACTTTGTTATGTTATTAAAGTTTCCCTGGTCGTTCACCTTTTCATTTCAGCTTTTATAGGATGCATCTACTTTAATCTTAGAAATGGATATTCGATGTATTTTATAAGGGACCTCATAAGAATTCTTTTTATATTGTCGGCTGATATTGATTAAAAAAAAGAAATTAGAAAAAATTAAGGTAAAAAAATTACGAAGGTTATGTAGAAACATTCTAAAAAATAGTACTTACTTAGATTGACTGTAGGTACATATTTGGCTGAAACTATTGCGGTATTCATTCAGTTGTTTTCTTCTCGAATGTGCTGAAAATGGCACTGGTGGGAAGAACCCGATTTTACATCTTCATCGTCTAATGTTTTTATAACTTGTGTTTTTTTTAATCTATGTGTCGTCCAGGACAGGGACGCATGGAAAATCTTGGAGAAATGAAAGCACAGATATATTATTGTCTCAAAAAGTTTAATTACCTCGCATGCCGAAAAGGGGGCGGGAGAGCCTCATTGCTCGCCGTGAAATTCAGCCCGCTCCTGACCGCTTTCCACAGTTTCCACGTCAGACGTCAGGTTATAAAAACAAAATGCCTTGTTGTTCAATAAATTAACTGTTCAAACTCCACCAAAAGAGGAAATTGTGTAATTTAGTGGTATTTTACATTACTAAATTACACTCGTGACGTCAAAGTACCTATGCAAAAAGTTAGACGATAGGTTTCAATGCAAATCGGCGAACTCTTTGCTAGATATATTTAGATATTATATATATTTTTGGTTGCCTGGAAGAAATCGCTTTAAGCGATAAGGCCGCCAGTTCCATTGCTGTTCCCTACATTATATTTAATAAGTACTATCTGTTTTATAAGGTGATGAATAAAGCATTGTCTATCTATCTATCTCTATCTATATAAGGTAATAAGATAAGGCCGCCTATTGTACTGTGTATTTGTTAAATGTAGATATAAGGTTTTATTGTGTTATTTTGTTAGGTACAATAAAGTGTTCATTCATTCATTCATTCATATCTGGATATATTTCTGTGAAGGAAAGTATAGGCCACTTTACCCAAACAGGGGCTTCTACGGGAGACTTTACTTGACGTAGGTAAATATTCTATGCAATCATTTGTAAGAAATAAATGGCTTTTTATTTATGTACTTAAGAGGGCGCAATGCGCGCCATTTTGTGAAAAGGATAGGCATAGGATTTCGCGTTCATAGGAGCGGGCCAGGAGCATTCGTTTTTGGAACGGCGTAAGCGTAAAAATCCAGGTTTTGCTTATTTACAAGAAAACTACACATCTTAGGAAGAAACTAGTTCAATGAACTAAAAAATTAGTTATAATATAACCTACGAATCAAAACATAAGTCATTTCAATAGACCGCAGGGTTCCTGGACCAAATTATATGCGAAACAGTGCACAATAAAATTTTTTTTTCTTAATTTTTTTCTTAGTCGGGTTTTCTCGTTCAAGAAACTAATGAAAAAAAATTGAATTATTATGTAATTCGAGTTTATTACCACAGGGATCCCGTGAGCACTGAGATCTAGGCCTAGTTTGACAACCGAACTCGTTGGGTTGCCCCTTAAGCGGTACAAATTATATGTTTTTGTACCGTCTTACGCAATTTTCAGTCGTCTTTGATACAACAATACAAACCCAAAACATTTGGTACAGCAAACTACAAGTAGGCACCATTCTCTCTTTTATTACCATTCCCAATCAAACTACCTTACCCATTCAAGTAGATTCAATCAAGACACATGTACATCGCCACTAAACGCCACCCTACGAAGTAAAAGCTACCAATTTTATATCTACAGGCGGAAGAATTTGGAACTAATATCTAACTCAAAGATTACTTCCCTTATTGTAATAAAATGCGACGCTAGCGCCACTGTCAAGTGAAGGAATAAGTTGGGGTAGGCTGGAAGCTGTCGTAAAACTTTACGAACTGGCGCGTCCTCTATCGGATATCTGTGACAATCATCTTGAAATGTAGAGTAGGGTTGGTTCAGAGATTGCTGATGACTGCTCTAACTCGAAGGCCCGTATGATGACAGCTTGCTCAGTCATCGATCTACGCTTGAGTAACGCTTTTCTATAGCATAAGCGTTTTCAAGCTTAGATTGAAGCGTAGATAAGCTTTCGTATTACGGATTACTTGCCTAACTAGAGATTTGAGGTCGGTATTTACAATCGATATTTTTCACGTTTGAATCTTAAACGTTTTTTTTTATTTTAAAATCGTTATTGCACTAAGGTACACAGGATGGGCTTAATGCCTAGGCATTTTCTACCTGCCGACCAAAAACTTTACTCTTTTCTCCTAAAATGACTAAAAACTTTAGTCTATTCTCCTAGTAATCTCCTAGTGTCTGTCAATAAAAACTCACTCGTAGTGCTTTCAGTTATTCCGTGATCATGGCGCATGAAACTGTGCCGAAATATTGGAAAACTCAATACTCAAATCATGGTAAATTCGTCGTTGTTGCTTTAGTGTTAATAACCATGATGGATTTACTAAATACGTATTTTTCATGAAAATTCTTCACAAAAAGGTTGCTTCTGTCGGCCAGACTTGATTGAACCCACACCACTTTCTTTTTTTTTTTTAAACACTGTTTACATAATTAAACCGTTATTTGGTTTGTCCATAAGCCTCAGTCTCTGTTGTAAGTATAGTAATAAATAAATACTAACTATCTACCCTACCTACGTGAGTAGGTTAATAAATAAATATTAACCTACTCACGTAGGTAGGTACAGTCAACTCGTACACTTATCTTACGCTAATAAATGCAATACACACACACACACCCTCACCGAAATTTCGCGTCAAAAGCTGAATGTACCTAAAATCGGCTTTTCGCGAACTTTGATATCTACCTCTAATTTCTGTTGTTCTACCTACCTAAGAAAGTGACGATCGATTGAAGATCAGCTTAAAGCATTTTTAAAGTTCGTATACTAGAAATAGCATTGATAAGCTGTTTATAATTTCAATGCATCTCTGAACTTTACTACTCTACGCCAAAAGGCTGAGATTTCAATAACGCGTGACGCCTGATTGCGTCGTCTTGCACTCGGCGTGTCTTCGTTAAATGGGACAGACATATCGACAGATATTTTATTGTATTATGGAATTATATCCTGACGATAGTTTAGTTTTCCACGCGCAGTGCACTCTAAAGCCCGTATTATGAAAGCTTGCTCGGTCATAGACCTATGAAGTGACGTTTATGCGATAGAAAAGCGTTACTCAAGCATAGATCGATGACTGAGCTAGCTTTCATAATATGGACCTAAGTTTCAATCTATCTTGTGAAGTATTGCTCCGAGGTTTACTTTAGGTCGGACCGACCCTTTTACCGGAACGGTAAAGGTGTGAGATTCATATTATTGGCTGAAGTAGGTATTTCAATGTCGTCTTTATAACGTATTGGCTTCCAAAAACACTGACATTTTCGATTCCAATGTTTAATAGGCATGTTTAATAAGCAATGCGTAATCAGAGGTGTGAGTCTATTTGTCGATAGTAATGAGACGCGATCGTGATGTCTCCTTTTTCCATACAATTTGGTACAGCGTCTCTATCGTCCGAAGAGGGAACTACGCATATCCTTTATAAAAAGGAGACGTCACGATCACGTCTCGATACTAACGTCAAATAGACACCCCTCTGGTTGATATATGGTGTTCAACAACAATGTTAAATAATGTTTATCGTATTTGTTTCATTTCTATTTTGTTTGTTTAGTAATTTGTGTTTTTTTTTCTTGGTACACATTTTGTTTGAAGTATTATGTTATCTTATGCGAAAACTCGTGCTTTTTTTTCGTAAATTTTAAATTGTAGCTTGCAACATTTTTTTATCGCTTGTTATTTTTGCATATTTGTGTAAAATCTTGATCGTAACAACAATGTACTTACAAGAATAAGAAGAAGTTTTATAAGAATTTTACTCTGTTTTGTGAACTAAAAATAAAAATAGCGCTGTTTACATCAGGGCGACCCGATACATCTTTTATTCCAGTATCACTTCACAACACACTAATATTAAATGCGAAAGTTTGTATGTTTGGATGGATGTTTAATACTTCTTCACGCCAAAACTACTGAACGGATCCTGTTGAAATTTTGCATGCCTAGAACTATCTAGGCCTGGAATAAAACACAGGCATACTTTTATCCCCTAAATCAGTTCCGATGAGATAGAAATAACATTAAAACGTTTCTATAAAACCAACGCGTGTGAAGCCACGGGCAGAAACTAGTATATTATAAACGCTAAAGTTTGAATGTTTGTTTGCTCACACGCCATATCTACTGAAAGGATCGGGTTGAAATTTTGCATATATGTAATTCTTGACCTGGAATATCATATCTTATAGGATAATTTTTAGCCTAGGTTGGGCGGTGACTACCTACGCTAGAGCACTGTTGGTAGGTAGGTGCCTATTTATATAATACTAGCTGCAGCCCGCGGCTTCGCACGCTTGTTTCCGGAATAAAAGGTAGCCTATGTCCGGCCCCGGGATACCATCTACCTCGCTGCCAAATTTCACAGAGACCCGTTCAGCCGTTCTTGAGTTATAAATAGTGTAACTAACACGACTTTCTTTTATATATATAGATAGATAATTTGGTTGTTTTGCTTTTACTTTAATATTTTTTTTTCTAATAATTTCTTATAATTGTGTACCTGCCTTCGTATGTGTACCTAAATACTGTTTTTGTGCATCTGTTATTTTTCCAGTGATGTTTTTGTGTGAACCTTACATTTTTTTTATGTATCTATCTATCTTAACCGACTTCAAAAGAGGTTCTCAACTCGGCTGTACGTTAATATCTCGAAAAACTGTGAGCGAAGCCGCGGGCAGTAGCTCCGGTAGAACTGTCGGTCCGACCTAATGCGGACCTGCTCTTGGGCGAGATAGTTGAACAAGGCCATCTTCTTTTCTGTCAATACGTAAGTTCAAGTATAGATGATGTAAATATATTGTCAAAAAACTGTACCTGTCTCTGGGGTCTTCAGAACGACAATTTATGTATGAAACGCTTAATGTACCAAGTCCAGCAGTGGCCTTGGCTGAGATGACGATGAGGTACCTAGCTAATTCTATGTGGGGGAACTGAAATCTGCACTGACATCACGCATGGCAGTGAATTGTGCATGTGGTACATAAACTTTTTATTAAAAACAAATAAGTCTACTTGAAAATACTAATTAGTTACTTAAATAAAAAGCCGTGACATTTATTCGGACAAAGTTTATGAATATTCAAGTTAATGAGATGGAAACTTTAAATCCTTTTAGTTTATAGTAGCTAATATGTATTCTGTGGCAGGCAACAACTCGTGAAAGGGTAAGATTAATTACTGGCCTTTTTGCTGATGATGGAGTGTTTTGCTAATTTTTGGCTACTTCTGATGAAGGTTAAAAAGCTTTGTTATTTATTTTCAGTTACTTATAAGTAATAATGTGGAACTAATACTACATACCAAACACTCAAAAATAATTTAGGTAGCAGTACCTTCCTAACACCAAGTGAACTCATAAGAACTCTATGGCGTATCGGGCGAAGGTTCACCCGCGATGCTGGAGGTTGCGGTTTCGATTCTCGCCTTGGGACAAATGATTGAATTGTAACGATCTGCAGATATTTGTTCCAGGTTTTCTGGAGGTTTTCTATGTATAATAAAAAATATCTAACTACGTAATGTAAGTATTCAGTATTGGAGTTATTTAGTACCTACCCACAACACAAGCTCTGCTTGGCTTGGCACTAGATGATACTGTGTTTAAAAAAAAACACTTATTATCGAACCAGTAAGTTCAGGGCGCCTCATATTTCATACAAACATCCTTATCCAATCTTACACCCTTAAAATATTTGTGCCTACATATTTGATTACTTATTAGATCCATTTCAGTGTTTTGTCTGTAGGTAGTTTGAGTGTACAAAATAAGAATAAAAAAAAAGCTTTCGGCCGCTGTCATGTCAAAATGCAATCAAAATCAAAATCATTCGAAAACAATCATCGAGTTCGTAAGAAACTATTGGTTCGTTGTCAGACTACGAAAAGTAGTTCCTATCTATATTCAAATCAAATTGTTTATTTGCAAGAATACAAAATTATTATACAATGTGAGATCTTCTAACTATTTTAGTATGTATTTTAGCCTGCACGCAGGCGTGCAAATATTAAGCGAGTCATATTATTATAATGATATATTAAATTAAACTATATTAGTCATTTAAGTAACAATTAAAATTTCTAGATAAATATTCGTTCACAGTATAAAACCATTTTCAAGTAGCCATCCTCTTAATTTTTTCCTAAATATATTTCCATTTAATTCTTATAGCTCTTCCAGTAATTTATTATAAATAGTTATACACCATACACGGCTTGGTCTAATAATCCCCTTAATGAAGTTTCCCTTAAGGGGATTATTAGACAAAAAAAGTCTTAAAATCCCCTTAACCATGTATTATAGTTTAACTTAGCCTTATCTAGCCTATAATTTAACATGTCATCCGACCCACGGTAGCACTCAACATGTTATAAGATAACCATTTCTTTTATATATGTATATATCTTTATGGCACTGGTGTTTATAGAGTAATTTTTTAAACTCTGCCTACTTTATTCGTAACATAATGCGCACAACCCATACGTATGACTCTGTTGAATTTCTTTGAATCCTGGTTTATTATAATATGACGTTAAATTTCAATAAAGCTCGCATTTTCCTAAACATTTTACTGAAAATAACGTCCATCGTAAAAGGTATTCCATTGGCATGAGAACAAATACATAATTCTGCCATTTATTACCGTTTTCATCCAACGCTAATAAACTGGGAATCGAGATTTATTAAAATTCAAAGGGAAGATTTTCATAGGATACATTAAAATCTGTTTCTACCGCTTCGTTTTTGAAGTGGTGTGAGTTTTGAGCGATAGCGGTTTGGTTCGAGGACATGCATTATTTTGGATTCATCTGTTCCAGTAGATAATACCTACATGAATGTAGATAAAGATAATGCTGATTTAATTTTAGGTACAAGGCCTACACATTTGCTCCCTTTGGGGTCGAGACCCTAGGTCCGTAAGGTACTGAGGCTCTCCGGGTTATTAAAAAATTATCTGAGCGTCTGGTAGAAGCGACGCGGGACGTGAGAGCTGGTGGGTATCTGGCGCAGCGCATCAGAATTGCCATACATCGGGGCAATGCAGCCAGCGTCTTGGGGACGCTTCCGACTTGTATTGATATGGATCAGTTGAGCTACCTGTAGATTATTTGCAACAGTCTACAGTTAGCTTAATTGTTTCAATTGTAAATACTAGTTCTACTTTGTTTTTATTATTTGATTGTAATATTCTTTGTTAATAAAGATTTATTACCATTTTAGATACTTGGTGCCGCTTACTATGAAGGTTCCTCTAGGTGTCTCATAGCCACAATGATATCGTCGAGTTGACACACTCGCAAGGAGTAAAGAAAAGCCAAGCTTACGTGTCTCTGTGATGCGGGTTTCGTTTTAACAGATCGTTCTTTACATAATGATTTCAAACCAATTCCATTTGCTTTTGCAATTTTTGGTGGTTTGATCTGAGATGGACCACGGGCTAGTACCTAGCACCATAAACTTCGACTAACATCAAAATGTAGAATTTAGCGCCGTCGCTCGACCTATCAAAAATTGTTGTAGAAAGCCTGGGATTCTTCTAGAGCCGATCTTTCTGTTCCTTGTCCCACGAGACAGGTCCACAGGGACGGCAATAACAAGTCCATAAACCGTTTTTACTGCCTTTGTTCGTGCAAATGTATGTTGGTTTTGACTTTTTAAACAATGACCGTATTTTTGTATGGAAGGATAATTCTAAGATCCTCAATGGACGCACGAATGGCTTTCTTAAAGTCGTTAAAATGTGAATCTGACCAGAGCTTGAGTATTTTGATGGGGTTTGGTTCGAAAAGGAGAGAAATTTTGTTTAAGTTCAACTGAGGAATGACTCAATTGTCCAGTTGTCAACTAAAACAAATAAATAGGGTAGTAGATTTTTTTATTTAAGGCCAGATATCTTCTAACTAAGGAATATATTTTGCGTTTTAACAAAACAATAATAATAAATAATATTTTCAGGGGAATAATTTATGAAGTTTTGACATTTCAAACATACCGATTGTTATGTGAATTAATAAAACACCTAAGTCGACTTCAGTCAGGTTAATTTTTTACTTTTCTATAAAAATAAGTTTCCTGCGAAGTACTTAGGTAGAAGTAAATGACACACTATTTTAACGCCACCGCCGCTGCCGCGCCCGCGCCGGTCGCTCTAATTCAGGTCAAATGCTTTCGTCGGTCAGTTCTCCTAATTGTGACAGGTACAATGTAGATAAGTATCATGTTCTTCTTGGAGATGGGAAATTATCCTATTCAACCAACAATACCAAATTAGAGTAGAGCTATGAGCGTCTAGAACTTACCTTTAATGTATTTGTCGCCATAGAATGTAGATATACTTCAATAACTTCGTGTACGAAAACTGAAGCAATTTATAACCGTTTCGCTCGAAGATTGCAGAGATCTCTGTTTATGAAGGAAAGAGCGGTAGATTTTATTTTATTTTAGAATATCATTTATTGCCTAATGTAAAGAGCTACAACAAATTTGTCCTTATTACACAATGCAAT
Organism: Eupithecia inturbata; assembly: GCA_963662085.1. Taxonomy (NCBI): domain Eukaryota; kingdom Metazoa; phylum Arthropoda; class Insecta; order Lepidoptera; family Geometridae; genus Eupithecia; species Eupithecia inturbata. The sequence goes on from OY759196.1 coordinate 10,614,651, forward strand.
GGAGTCGTCAGATTAGCTTACGCATATTTGTTACAACACCATTCTAAAAAAAATTAGAGTAAAACACAAATCATTATGTTTTTCTTTTAAATCATTGTACTCAATTTTATTCAATATGTTTGACAAGATTTTTTTCTTTTTATTTTAGCGTGTAAATATTTTTATTATTATGCATCAATTAGGATATAGAAACAATAAAAGGCAATGACAGTGTAATAAACCATACATATTATTATGCGCTGTCTATTTATACGATAATGTATGTAACTCTACAATCCTACATCCTAAATCTTGCTATAATTTCATTCACACATCATCCAACCATCGTCAACCCACCATGTATTTCCTTCTACTCCTCCTATCATGTACTCTAGTAAGGTCAGAACATTTCAACAAGTCCTGTGACGGATTCCAAGCGACTATCAACCTAAAGGATGTACTGGGGACTTGGCACGTAGTGGCTATAATCCCGGAGAAGCTGTTCCCGGATAGGGATGTCAACTGTTATCGAGTGGAGTTTTGTGAGACTGATGAGGTAAGATTCTTTTTTTTTGATCCCATTATTGTAAGAGTGAACGAAATAAAGTACCTAAGCAGAAAAAGTGAAAAGAGGGCCACCTTTGTATGCAATTTGCAATTTTGGCATTTGCTTTAACTAAAGTTATCATTCAAGACATTGGTCCAACTTCTAATATTTTTAGAACACTAGAAAGCTTTATTACATGCGAGTGATATCGTTTACGATATATCCAGGTAATATTTTATGAGAAGATGCGGGCAGAGCTAATAAGTAAAAAAGTGCTCTCAAATAAACAAAAACACTGATTCAATCATCATGCACAGATGTGGAAGTAGACAAATGTGGCAAAAAGATGAAGAGTGAACAACTGCTGTTACAGGGAGGTCTCAGGTGGCTAATCAACAAAACGAAACGAGCTGCCAAAGAAAAGCCAATCAAAGAACTTCCCACTCATATACGATCCAAGCGTACTCCAGGAAGCATCGTCAGGTTGAGATACCACACTGAACAGCCCTTCGATGTGTGGTCTAAAGCTGTTGATGGCGTGAGCGGATGTTTTATACAGGTGCTGTCTTTGGATGTCGGGGTTAATGATACACGTGAGTAAAATATACCTATGCAACTAGTTGTACTCGCGGCTTCGCCCGTCGCCCGTGTGGAATTCCACAAGGGTTAAGAGGTTAAGAGTTCTTTTTAAATTAGGTAATCAATCAAGTTTTTTTTTTCTAAAACAAAAGAAGCCTATATTACTTTTTATAACATCAGCTACAATTAATTTATGTAGCTGAACGCACCATCTACTCTTCCGAACCGAGAACGGTGAAGTCGAGAACGCTGAAGGCGACTAACATTGGACGATTCCTCACAATCATGGAGATTTTACAAAGAGAATTTGACAACACGAATCCCTGAGTATCCTAAAGTATTCTAGCACGTTCTATTGTAATCTCCGTTCTGGAATGCCGCTGAGAGTAAAACTCTTTTTCAGAGCACGTAAAGAACCACGACGCGATGATGCAGCTCCACATCGTGCACACACATGGAGACGGACCATACCTGGTGCAGATGCTGTGGGGCCGGCTGATCTCCGCAGTCATTTACCGACGACAACCGGTAATGTCTTTACATCATCAGCCTACATAATAATATGGATGTACTACATAAACATATAACTCCCAAATATGAGGGGGTTATATATATCACATCGCTCGGCAAGCAGATTAGTGATCGCAGTAAAGGTGTTGAATAATACTGAAGCTGCTCTGGTAAGTTTAACAGGCATTTACGATATCCACGGGCTAAGTTCGAAAGGTCGATTCATACATCCATTTCCATATTAAACAACGACGAGATGATTTAGCTCCACGTCGTGCACATGCTGTGAGGCCGGCTGATCTCCGCAGTCATAGACAAACATCATCATCATCATCATCAATTAGCCCACTGCTGGACATAGGCCTCCCCTAATGAGCGCCATAGTGCCCCGTTTTCAGCTTGCCGCATCCAGCATCTGCCTGCAGACATTTGCAGGTCGTCGTCCCTGGCCGAGGGGCGTCCTACACTACGTTTGCCGAGTCCCCAGCCCCAGCGGCATCTCCTATTGATACCGCGGTATCTTTCTTCAGTAAGAATTGCAGTCGTAAATACGTATTGCGATTGCTTAAATAGCTTTTTCTACAATTAATATTCTAGCAGACGGATTTGTGAAAGCAAAGTTAACTCTCTCCATTTGGTCAAACATTATTGGAACAACGTGATTTCAAAAAAATCTCTAGTAATTACGCTATTCAACCAAAAAAACCATGTGGTATACCTGTGCCTTTATGCAGAAAAGGCTGCGGTAGGACGCGTGACGATGCAGATGTGGTAGGGCGCAGCCCTTTCCGAATATAGTCACCACATACCACATAGCTTTTTTGGTTGAATAGTTTAAATAGAGAGGTTTTTAGAAACCATGTTGTTCCAATAATGTTTGACAAAATAAAGAGAGTTATTACACCCAATTAATGTTGTAGGGGGTGAGTCAAGATCAGCTGAAGCCCGTTTTCAAGTTTTTGGAGAAGCTGCGTGGACCTCAACGGCTGCCTAAGATTTGCGACAACCCTATGCGAGATTTTTTACTTTACAATGGTAGATCTAACAAAAATACCACAATGTAGTGAAATTATGTACCAATCTAATATGTGTATTTATTTTAATTGTTATGAATTAGAAATTGTCACTTGATTTTGTATCTTTGAGTTATACCTATTATGGTTACTTGATTTTGTTTCCAAGTATTTAGAAATAGATATAGAAATTTTTGTTTGTCACTCGAACAAGTAGAAATATACATTAATAACAAATAAAAGACAGAAATAAATAATAATAATAATGGAAAAATATTTGCTGATATTGTCCCTTGATCCACTGCTTTTGCTAGGCAGAGCCACTAATCTTGGAATGGCTTGTGCCGAGAGCCAAGCTGGTCTATTCGGTCAAATCACTTTGTGAGTGTATCACTCATACTATTTTTGCCGTTCATTGTCTAACTTTCTTTTATTTTTTACTAGCTGCTGCCCGCGGCTTCGCACGCTTTATTCCGAAATAAAAGGTAGCCTATGTCCAGCCCCGGGATACCATCTACCTAGCTGCCAAATTTCACCGCGATCCGTTCAGCCGTTCTTGAGTTATAAATAGTGTAACTAACACGACTTTTTTTTATGTATATAGATTTGTAATCAAAATGCAAAATTATTGATACACTAAATCTGAACCGACCAGTTTATTTATTTACTTTAGTTCGCAAAGCCACAAGAGAGGGCGAGTGAGTACAAAATCCTAAATTTTATTCTATCAGTTGAAAGTTCTAGAATATACAGGTCTACAGACACTAGTTTCTTTTTACACAACCTCCATCCATTACAGCTATCCAGTTTAAAAGCAATATATTTCAGTTGGAGAAGCATTATTTGCGATCGGTTCGATGTCCAGTTTCTAACATATTGTGTGGCCTCACGCCATCATACAAATAAACTGCCAAGTGCGAGTTGACTCGCACACGAAGTGTTCCGTACCGTAAAAATCTGGCAACTTTTTCAAAGAACATCAAATTGACACTTGTTGGGAGACCCCTTAAAATTTTCAATTTTATTTTATTTTTAGTATTTGTTGTTAAAAGTGTTACTTATTTAGAGAAAGTTTTATGTGTCTACCTATTGTTGTTCAAGAGATACAGCCTTGACAAACGAAGAGCAAAAGTAGCCAATAAAACACGATTTTTGTATGAAAGCCGCTTTAATTTAGATATTTATTTTATTTGCTGTTCGCCGCTTATAAGGCAAGAAAATATCAACTGTCTTCATCCTACGTTTCATAAGATAGAGCCATGTGACAGACGGACGGACGGACAGCGGAGGGTTAGTAATAACTAATAAGGTTCTGTTTTCAACCTTCGCGTACGTAACCCTAAAAATGTGAAAGAAGCAAAATAACTGCTTCGGGACATAGATAAAAGTACAGAATGGACTTTTCTAAAAGTAGTCTACTCAAGCGCAAATACATATGCGTGCCGAATATTTTGAATTGTTTGGCATTGATTAGAAGTGATAATATTGGAAATAAATTATAAAATTGCATGCTTTTAAGTCAAATAAAAACGTATTGGATTGTTAGTAAGTTTTCACATGTGTAATGAAATGTTTGTACGCCTAAGCGGCAGAATTCAGTGATCTAAAATAAGTCTTATGTACCGACTGTAACATTACCTGATTCACAAACAATAAATGAATTATGAATTATTATGAATTATGAATTGTTTTCAGGTACAGTAGGAAATGACGATTACGGGGACAGATAGACGAAATCCTGTCTAGAGCCTGTCCAAATATCATTCAAAATTAAAGCTGATGCAATAGGCTGCTTATCGTAAAGAACACAAGACACCTTATACTAGATAAAACTTACTCACACAAACATTCAAAATAAACCTCAGCTTATTGGCGAACCGATCAAAAATACTTTGGCTAATTATTTTACTGAAAATTGCCTCCTTATAGTTTTTAAACGTTTTCGTAGTGGGTAGTACTACAAAAACGTTTCAAAATTATAACCTGCATAGTTAAGGAATGGTATTTAGAATGACGTCATCTCATGTTCTTCGCAGATTGCATTCGAACTGATACTTACTTTTAGAATGTACGTAGGTTATACCCGAAAAATATAAGCGAAATAAATAGCAAAAGTTATTTTCACCTGCTTCTCAATTGGCTATGGTTTGTCTGTTGTATGTAGCTGATCTTTGACACAATTTCGTATCGCATCGCAACAGCTTTCGTGTCGTTCCTTATTAACTGCCTTCTTTATAGTTCGGCCAAATGATAACTCCAAGGTTTGGTCAACTAACGATATTACACGAAATTGTGCCCATTACAATGCAAGTTTTTAATCATAAAATAATAACATTTTTTTCATTGCTTGCACGTTTAACAGAAACGTTATTACAAACTATAAAGGTATTTTGAAGCAAGAATGTAGCAGAAACAGAGTAAACGGTGTTATGTTATTTATCACAGAAGTAGCTTTATATTGATGTTGTAGGTAAAGGCTTCTCTCATTTGGCAACCTTTATATCTCGCAAACCTCATAAAACAACTGAACGAAGGTATTGAGTTAACACAGAATAATGCTGAATGCACAATAGCTGAACCAAAAGTAATCAAATTAAAACAAATGAAATCTGACAAATAGCCCGCCTCAACGCGGAATCCCGGGGACAGACAAAGGGTACTTAAAAAGCGCGTGCGTAGCCGCGAGCAGCAGCTTGTTTCTTATATGGGAAACAACGTCGCTCATGATCAGATCACCATAACACGCCACCTTGAGAGCAAAAAAAACACACCGTTAACCATTGCTTAAAGTTGACATTTTATGTAAAAAAAAACGGAAGAAGACAAAATTTAATCTTCAGATTAAATTTTGTCTTCATCCAGATTTTCAAAGGAAAATTTTAGAAATAGTGTTTATTTGCTTAAATATAGGTTAAAAACGATGGTTTTAGAAGAGATTATCACTATATTTATAGTCGTGCTAACGTTTTATAATAATTTAGATGAATGGGGCCGGCTGTTTATAACCGTCTCTCATCTGCATATAGGCGCTTCCTCAACCCAATCCTTCAAAAGCAAACTTAAGTTCTGGCTTATTGAGAAATGTCACTTTAAATTTATTTAACTATATGACATTATATAATTTTTATTATTTTATTTAATCATGAATCAATTTAATGTTATTCCCGCATTTATACATAAACAAATTAATTATTTCAGCAAGACCTATGTATATATTAATTTATACAACGTTATTTTTAATTTAATCAGAATTAAGAACATGACATATAATTTATAAACGTTATCAATAAATTAAACTAAACTAGATACATCGTTTTTATAGTTCAAAATAAACATTATCGTAAAGTTGTACATAATTCAAAGATTGCTATTTTAATATAAAAAAAAAAATAACACATTCATAAAACAGTCGGGAATATACATTGCTTCACTAAATCTCAATTACGCTGGTCACATGTCACTACAGTTTATGCAAATCAACAAAACAGTTCCGGAACGTGTAGCGGGCATCAGGTGCTGTTGTCCTGTGATTGATTCCATTCCGAGAGTGTCTAGTCCATCAGGTTAGGTAATTTCAAACGTATGTTTGTGTAGAAGGCTTACATAAGCTGAAGCTAAGGTCCCATTTTAACAGAGTTAAAATAGAGATGGAGACAAAAACAAGGCTTATAAGGGTGATCGTCACAGGCTGTCGCGAGATTAAATATTTTGCTTGTTATTTAATTTATTCTTCTTTCTATAAGGCCAAACCTTGACAAAAGGAGAGTGAAAATAGCCAAGGCCTCTTTAATTTAGGTTTTTATTTTATTTTTATTATTTACTGTTTAGCGGCTAAATAAATACACATTCTCTGAAAATTTCACCTGTCTTACTCTTACGGTTCATGATATAGAGCCCTGTGACATGCGGACGGACGGACGGACTGTGGAGGCTTAGTAATAGGGTTCTGTTTTCACCCTTCGGGTACGGAACCCTAAAAACAGGAAGGATAATGTATAGGAATTAATAAACTCCACACTTTCATTAGTATTATCTATTAGTTGCTGGTTACATAATTTTTCAGGAATTCAAAATTTATTAAAAGGACTCGCTAAATCAAAGTAATTTATGCAATTCATGCGAAAGTTTGCATGTTTAGATTTTTGGATCTTTGTTACATCTTCACGGCGAAACTACTGGACGGATTGGGCTGAAATTTTGCATAGATGTAGCTCTCGATCTGAAATATCTTAGTTCGGTTTTTATCCCTGGAAAAGGCGTGCGAATCCGCGGGCGGAAGTTAGCAATCATCATCATCATCGGTCGCCACTCGAGAACCTTTACGGGTTATCGGTTCTGCGAGCTATATGGCCAGCTCATCGCCACTTCAGCCTGCTAAATCTTAGATCTATGTCGGTTACTTTGGCTGGTTGAAAGTTAGCAAATAAAAAAATAAATATTAATGGACAATCCACACAGCAAAGACGGTAAAGGCTCATTAAAACAACAAAAATGCTCCCATAAGCTAACACATACACAGATTTTAAAACTCAACTGTCAACCCTTTCGCAACTTAAAACCGTTCAAAAATAGCTGGTAGCCGGAAATTCACATTTGGAGTCCCCTGTACGTAGACAGGCGTGACGCTGACGCGGCTGAATAGAGGGTGTTCCACTTGGCTCGTTTTATATCTATTGTTTATGCGAGGGGATTGACGGAATACCTTAGGATGTCAATATGGAATTTGTGTATGGTTTGTTTTGATTTGTTGAAGAAGATTTTAAATTTTTGCAGGCATTGTCTTTGTTTTTGAATTTCAATGTTATAAACTTAGAGGCCACCTTAAGGTACCTGGGTTAAGTGCCTTGTAGCGATGCATGAAAGAAGTTATCGCTGCGATAAAAACTAGTGAATTCAAACATGGTTAATAATTAGCTAAGCTAGCTGACAAAGGGGGACAATAGAATAAGAAAAAGAGGTAAGGGGGAATTCTTGACTTTTAAAAATTATTTTTTCAGATTTCCACCTTAAGGGGGATTTGTCAAGGGGAAAAACTGCAATAAGCCACAATAATAAGCTAGCTAAGAGTCGTTTCTCTATCTCTATCTCCACAGCATATATTGGTCAATTGCTGGACACAGGCCTCCCCATAATAAACGCCTTATTGGCTTTTATCTCACGGGGGGTAATGCCCATAATCTCTACGCTGGGCATGCGGGTTGCGGATCGCGGTTCGGTGGTAGAATTGTTCTGTAGGGGGTGCTGCGGCCGCCCCCGGTGGATATCCCTTAGTCGCCTCTTAAGACACCCACGGGAAGAGTTGGGTGGTGCAAATTCTAAGCCGGCACCATACAGCAAGCAAACTTGTATAATGTTACCCATTGAATCCTAACTAAGAAGGCCCAATAACCCATAAGCCATCAAAGATACCAACTTTTGATTGATCAAACTTTACTGACCGAATCCTTCATCAAATCTCCAACACCGTGACGAAATTACGTAAAGTCGTTTAGCAATAAAATGAACATAAAGACCATTTTATAATAGGATCGTAAAACTGACTATTTCAGATGGATAAGGGTACTTGCACTTGCCCCCTGGAGGCACTTTTTGTAATTTAACGACTTTTTCGTTTGTAAGAATGAATTTTAATTTTTCAGCGCACCTGATGTTTTGAAAGGGTAATTTTGGATGAAAGGGGATGAGTAATCTGATAAGAAATATTATTAACAAAGCTTTTATGTGAGGGTTGTCTTAATGGTTCGTAGGTTTTGCTACTAATTTATGTTCTACATAATTTACCTTAGTGGCTAGTACGAGTTTGCGGAAAATGTTTTCGTTTAATAGCCAAAAAACCCTCGATTATATTTTTTGAATGATCTTGAGTGTTTATTCGAAATCATTAAAAAATTGTTAAGAGATGAGGTACTAGCTTCTCGAAAGTGGCAGGCTCAAATTAGGTCCAACTAGGTTCCCCCACCTCAGTCATAGTCCGACCGGCGTTCGTGATTCGCGTGCTTGCTACGACGTACTTTAGTGTGATTTGTTAACTAAAAGACTACAGCAATGAACTTGTGTTTGTTCATTATAATTGTTGCACAAGATTGGAAAAACTGTGAGCGAGTGTTTACGTGTAGTTTTTCAGTAAGCGCTAGGAGAATGTACCATATCTACAGATTTTCCTTATAGGTTCTATGATTGATATGGATCAGTTGAGCTACCAGTAGATTTTTTGCAACAGTCTGCAGTTAGTTCAATTGTTTAAATTGTAAACTATTTAATTTTTTTTCTTTTATTTGATTGTAATTTTTTTCAAAAACTATAATTCAGTTCTGTCATACTAAGAAAAGTAGTTCCTCTAATTATCCGTGCCCACTATAATGTAAGGCGCTAAATGTATGGAAGTTAACGAAAACTTTCATAGTTTTCGTAAACGATGAAAAATCAATTCGTATCTACCTACGTAAGGTCCTTGACGACAATGCAATTGCTATGAAGCCTGTGTGGTTGATAGTAATAAAGTCTGCCTTTAAAAGCTGGGACGAATCTGGAATAAAATCAGCATTGAATTAGATTTTCCGCGTTCAGACTACTTTGGGCCGAAGCCAGTGGGACGAATCCGGAATAACTCGGTGGTAATTATGGTTTGCAGATGTTGCAGATAATTATATGAAAATATTACGAAAAATTACAGTTTGAGAAAATAAGATAAGAGAAGTCCAGTCTAAAATAATCTTATAACGAGGAGTTTCAACAAAAAATTAAAACAGACTTTTTTTTTCGAACAGCAAGTATAACAGCAAGCTTTGAATGGAAACTGTCATAATAATGGTTAGGTATGTGTTCTTTTAATTTTAAATGGATTTTGGTTTCACTATTCAGATAACCCCGTAAATTGCTTCAAATCCTTCCAAAAATTCCTTAATTAACCAAAATCACGGTCAAATAACTCACAGAGCTTTCCGGCCGATTTTTCATTAACCCAACCGCGACAATCGCGCGATTGAAAGTCGCTCGAGCGACTAATTAGTCGCCGACAGCGTAAGGGTCGTCTGATGGTATTGTGTTTGATAAAGGATGTGTGGATGGTATTGATTAGGGCGAGCGAGCAACCCCAGATAATTATTTTGATAGATACAGATGCATCTACCTCATCTACAAAATAGTACATTGTGTTCCCAGGGACTAAACCACCGATACCTACGCTTTTCTCCAGAAATTCTTTTTGCATGGCAATTAAGATATTTAATATGTTACCAATGGAATTTAAGGAATTGTCAATGATATTATTTAGAAATAGACTCAATATGCAGCTGTTTAAGGCCGTGAGCCATCACAAATAGTTAGAAGATTAGTTGTTTGGTCTGTTATGGTGTATTTTATATTTTTTAACGTTATATTTTCATTTTTGTTAAGCGTATAGGTATTTATAACCTACTTTGTTATGTATACAATAGGACTGATAAGTTAATTTATACACCAAAAGTCCTTACAAAAAATCAGATAAAAAAAAATGTTTACTGACTCATTGTTTTTATGGCGTAGAGGAATATTTAAATTTTAAGCAGATAAGACATTTTTAATTTAATTTTTATTCATTATTATTATGTAAGTAGGTAGGATTATTAATATTCACACACTAGTCCTGGTTGTATTACATTGATACCACTGATACAACAACAGCATTGTGATGTTAGACATGTTATCTGTGAATAAATGATTCTATTTTATTCTATACCTACCTACCTATAGGAGGTTATATAACTCCCGAGCGCAGCGAGGGCGGATAACAAGTAATACCTATTACATATTAGTTTGTATATATGTGAGTTTGTTGTTTCTTTACGCTAACCTATCCTAACCTAATCTATGCAAAATTTCAGCCCGACCTGATCATTTACTGATCAGGTCGGGCTGAAATTTTGCATAGATTAGGTCTACATTTTATATAACACATAGTCTTCATTTATCTATAAATCAGTTCCCACGGGATAGTTTATTTTTATAATATTTATTTAGTTTTAATAACAATTTTATAGTTTTCCTGAGATATAACTTAATAAAATAAATATTACTATATTAACATAATAGTAATAACTTTAAGTTTTCATAGAAGTAACGTGTGCGAAGACGCGGGCATATAAGGATTCAGATTCATTTATTAATTGCAAATATGTACATAGATAGCTTAAATTCCAATTATCGCTAAAGTTAGTACACACACCCTGGTAAGTAAAGTAATTTATTATTTTGTCACAGGACAAATATTATATTCGTCAAACCTCTGTACGTCTACATTTATTCTCCAACTTTCAAACAAACATAAGGACGATTGTTTCCTTATATAGTGACCGTTCCGTTTTTAATGTTTTTTCTTAATTCCAATCCCATTTATTTCCGCATTAACGACACTACTGAAATAAAATAAACTGTTCGACCAGCACTTGGCATCTTTGTCCGAGCCAATCCAGGGTTCAATGAAAGAACCGTAAAATTTAATGTACACTAACCTGCTGCTATAAAGGAAGGTTAATCTCAATACACCGATAGCGCTTATTATGTTTAGTGAGGGGATGGTGGTGTCGACAGAAGTTTTTATCGATGAAATGTAATAGAAATGAAATGGCCTAAAAGTTAAACATAAGTCAGAAATCTTCCATGCGAATGAGGAGAAATATTTGGTTAAGTTTGTTGAAGCACTTTTTCATCCTAAAATAAACGACATAAAAAAAACTTGGAATATTAAAAAGTGTGGTTACTGATACAAATGGGCAATGATACCCATCTCTAGTTGAAAAGTACGTCAGTTCTCAAAAGACTTCTTTCCAATTTGAGAAGAGTAGACATTTTTTAAAACGGCAATGGCCTTTATTAACAAAGGAAATTACAATCAAATAATAAAAACAAATTAGAACTAGTTTATTTTATAATCCTGAAGACTAAATCAATTCTAGACTGGGGTTATGATGTTTGTATGATGGCTAATTCATTTTCAAACTGTCACACTGCCCTGAATCTGCAGGTAAAAAATGCACCTCATTTTTCCAATCTATAGATGGTTTTATCGAAATCTTAATCCGGATACCCCATCCCTAAACCGGAAATAAAAATCGTAAATGAAGCCATTCTAGCAGAGGTCTCGCGATTAATGCTCGGAGCACAGTTTACTGTCCTTTTATTTCTGGTACAAATGTTATTTATAGAAAGGTAGGTAGGTGTATATTGTAGGTGGCTGTGGGGCATTGACTTGGAAGTTTTATGAGATTTTGTTGGGAACTGTATAAATACTTTCTAGTGGGATTTTCTGTGTTTTATTGTAGGTATATTATTTATGCAGCATCATATCTGGAAATCTTACTGAACAGTTAACTTTATGAAGTAACTAACATTCTACACGCATTTCTTTAACTATTCTACATGCATTTTTCAGAAATAAAGGCATATGTTACTCAAGGTCTAGAACTACGTGCATGCAAAATTTCAGCACAATCCGTTCATTCGTTTTGGCGTTAAGAGGTACCGAACATCTAAACATTCAAAGTTCGTTATGACTGCCAATAAGCGATATTTTCTATTTTATTGTAAATTTTTTTTAGGTAATTTAGTATCTACACTAAGAAGTATCTATTGAAATTAAACTAAAAAGCTCAGATTTAAGAAAAGTTTTTTAATCACCTCAATCTACGATTTGAAATAGGTACCCATTTTATGACACAAAAAAAATACAAAAAGTTTATTTCCAACAGCTTAAAAAAACCTTATACGTACCTATATACAATGGATTACACAGGTTTTAGACTTGTGTGGCGACTAGTTTAATGATTAACTATGATCTCCGCACTATGATGGCGTTTTTTGATTTATATATGAAGATGTTTGCAGCGTTGTTATAATAGCAGTTTTCTGATAAGTACAGATAAAGTTTCCGATTTTCACTTGATTTATTTGATTTTTCAACAGAAAATCTGTCCCATTTTACCCCTAAATCTAATAACTCAAAGGTGGTGCTGGTCAAAATGGCGTAACCTGGTTTGTGGTCAGGTAATAGACCGGAAATAAAGGGCCGAAGGGTTTCTATTAGGACAAATTGGGTTTCGGAGTTTGTAGGATACAATTTCTGGGTTGTAGGTACTTACTTTTTTCTGTTGACAGTTATATAGCAGTAAAATAATATTCTTTATTGACAAAGAAAATTACAATTCCAAAATAAAAACAAATTAGAACTAGTATTTACAATTGAAGCAATTAAGCTAACTGCAGACTGTTGCAAATAATCTACAGGTAGCTCAACCGATCCATATCAATACCAGTCGGAAGCGTCCCCAAGACGCTGCCCCGCTGTATGGCAATGCTGATGCGCTGTGCCAGATAAAATAATAGGTAAGGTAGAACAAAAGGTATAATCCACGTGCTTTTAGAATGTGTGGGACCTTGTCAAAGTAAATGTCCGAACGCGCTTGTTTCAGCTGGATTATAGGTAGCTAAGCTTAGAGTTACAGTATTCTGTATTAGAATGAAGGACTGAACGTCTGAAGATAGATCTGAAGATAAGATTTCTGTCCTTAATCAAACAAAATAAAAAAAGCTAAAATATAATTATAATTGTATTCGGGCTTGTAACCATGTTTGTGTTAAAAGAAAACCAATAAACAATAGTTTTCCCTTAAAGTTGATCGCACGGGTTGGCGCGAGATTCAAACTTTTTCGTGCTTATTAATTTTTTATATATTTATTTATAATAAAACTACGGAAAAGTAATTTTCCGCATTTCGTAATTCATTTTCTATGAACCCATGATAAAGCCAACTTCGATTCAATTGTATTGTGGCAGCATTTGGGAAAATGTTGATATTTAGCTTAAAATTTCCTATTTTCCCAAATGCTCTAAAAATACGAGTGAACCGAAGTGCTTTCATAGGTTAATATAAAATAGTTTACGATTTGCGGCAAATTACTTTTCCGATAGTTTTAATCCATAGAGAATAAAGAAAAAAATAAAACACACAAAAAAATTATAATCTCGCGCCAGCCCGTGACGACAACCCTTAACGAGCCTGAACCGCACTCACCCTGAATAAGTCCCTCGTTAAAGAATGAAACGTTGGTGTTCTTACAACATAAACAAGATTCATTGTGAACGTAAACTTTAAGTTAGCAAACCTAAAGTTTACATTCACAATGAATTAGTCAAACTACGATAGTTTTTTTTAGTAAAAAAGCCTAGATCTCTAAAAAATACTACTCACAAACTTTGATTTGACTGCATTTACGTTGGGTGGCAGAATGGGAGCGAGATTTTCTACAGACAAAAAAAAGGCGGGTTTGCGGGGCCCTTTTTCCAAACAACACAAAGAGCTATAGAATGGAGCATTTAAACATAAAAAGAAAAGATGACAGAAATGCCAAAATACGAAACAAGACTAAAGTTATTGATGCTCTACCTACATTACTGCCAAAGATTGAAATGGAAATGGGCGCGCCGTGTGGCAAAAATGAGTAATAAAAAATGGACCCGAATAGATTAGCTTGGCAAGGACCACCCATTTAAAAGTACCGCCCAGGTAAAATAAAAAGAGGTTAACCACTCGAAAGGTGGGTGGACGAAATTTTAGAAACAGCTGGAAAAGAGAGTGGCAAACTGTAGCGACTGACAGAAAGAAATGGCACAGTTATTATTATTCCATTTTTCCACCACCTAGATAGGTAGTTTCTATAATGGTGTGTGTATAAAGTATTTATTAGCTTAAGATAAGTGTGTGAGTTGTTGTATTTATTACTATTACGGACAAACCGATTAACAGTTCATGTGTGTAAAAAAAATAATAAAATAAAAAATATATAAACACTTACCTACTGTTTTATGAATACCTAGATTAGAATAATATATATTCAAAATAATAATGATAATATTTTAGTTTATTACGCACGTTTTGGAAAGTACCTACTAAAACTGTCGTAAAACAGGTTAGTTATTGGATTACCCCTCGACCGTGGCGGTGTAAATAATAAATATTATATTCTATTCTATGTTAGCTGTACATTAATTATGTAAACAATATTAAATAAAATAAAATATTATGAAAACACACCGCTCACGCCGAATTGGTAACATCATTTAAAAGTAAAATTATAAAATACATACTTAGCATGAAGGTAGGTAATTGAAGCACCATATTCATTAAAATTTCAAAGGAATCATAACAACAGAATGCACGCCATCAAAAAAACATCACAATGCTACCTTTCCACGGGAAATGAGACTAAAAGCATCAAAGATTTAAAAATATGAGAGTCCCATCTCATTAATACACTTTGATGGCTCTTTGGTACATCTAAGTGGGGGTAGCATGAGCTTCTGATCTGTATGAGAATTTGAAATAGATCATTTATGCGATGTTTTTGCTCAGCGACAACGCCTTTTGTGTGGTGTGTAATTGTGCACAAAATATACTGACTGGGTAATCCAAGCTCGTATTTTAGCGTATTAAGGGACGAGTTAAATATGCCGAGTTAAATACATTCTTTAATTATTTTTTAAAAGACGTGCTTGACGATTGGCAAAATTTCAGCTCTCAAACATACGTGCAAAAAATAAGCTTTTTGAGTGAACAGCTGGTGTACCTAGACCATATTTTTGTAGATAAGTAAGCTTAAAAATGTACACGTAAAGGTCCTTTAACTGCTTTAGATATCCCAATTTTAGGTACCTACCTACACCCAATAAAATAAGCTCATTATTAACGCCAATAATCTGATGCTAGCCCCTCTGTTTCCCTGTGCCTTAGGAATATCTACCGACTGATCATTTCGCGACAAAGATTCCCAGAGGAGCGAAAAGACTATAGCTATCTACCTACAGTAGGTACCTATGTTTTTATGGGCTCCATTGTTTATTGATATGCGGTACTTCAAAGAGGCTGAGGTTATAGAAATGGCTTTGATATTGAGCTCTGTTAAAAACGTTTATCATAAAAAAGTAACTCGATTTTTTTTATTTTTTTTTTTACTTTTATTGACAAAGAAAATTATAAATAATAGAAACAAATTAGAACTAGTATTTACAATTAAACCAACTGAGTTAACTGCAGACTGTTGCAAACAATATTCATGTAGCTACAAAACTGATAGTAAAGTTGCAACAAATTTTTTTTTTAGTGCTTTCTATGAACTATGACAGATCGGTCCGATTTTTTGAAAATAAAGATACATAAAGATACATTTATTTGGATTGGAACAGCAGAGACATAATCAGTTTAACATAAGTAAGTACCAGTTTAATTGAATAGGTGAAAGGTAGAGTTACACATGAGGATTAATTAAATAGATGACAGAAGTAGCAAGTGTAAGAAAATATATAGGTAAAGCATGAGAAGAAGATAGAAACATCTAAAACTTATATATTAAAGCGTAGGTAGGTAGGTACCTACACAGAACAGAAATTTGAAATTAACATACCTACTTAACTAACATAAAACTAAAACAAATTATTCTAGATAGGTACAGTGATAACAAGAATGTGAGTACAAATATTGAAAACAATCCATTACACCACCTGCTACGTAGGTACCTACTTACTTACTAATAACTTGATTCAGAATAAATAGGTAGGAAGTAAGTACCTACCTACTTATAATATGTGCACATACCAACACATTATATCCAGTACATAAACAAACACAATAATGGATACTTACAACATTCCAAATACAATACCTAAGGTAAATCATTAAATTTGGGTGCAAAACCAACCACATAACTACCTATTCAGGAACATACGCGCTGCCCCCCGCATGGGCCAAAAAGGGTTAAACTCAGCTATGTGTTGGATCAACGCTAATTTCAGTTTAATCCTGTCTTATTGGCATCACGATCACGACACGACCGGCGAGAAGGAAATTTAGGGGAACTGGGGAGAACAACTTTTTCAACAATATATAAATTTGTGCTAATTATTGTTTTCCATCCATTTAAAAATATGGAAATTTTAAAGTATGAGTTTGACTAAGACGCTATTTCGCAAAATAAATACCAATTTAGAATGTGTGCTATAGTTCTATTTTAATTGTATTTTATTTGATTTATATTGTCTTAAAGTTTTTTGTGTATGTGTAGTGTTTAATAAATAATTTTCTTTCTTTCTTTCTTTAATTAAGTAGGCATTAATTTCAAATTTCAGTTCTGTATACGCTTTAATTTATCTGTTTTATATGTTTTTGTTTTCTTCTCTTGCTTTACCTACATAATTTCTTACACTTGCTGCGTCTGTCATCTCTTTAATTAATCCTCATGTGTAACTCTACCTTCCACCTGCTTAATTACTTGTACTTACCTATGTTTATCTGATATACTTATGTCTGTGCTATTCCTGTGAAGCCAAATAAATGTATCCTTAAATATTCAAAGCTGTGGGTAATATTATGATTGTTATATTTTTCTGGGTTTCCAACTGTTGAAATACCTGAACCGTAATCGAGTAGTCAGAGTTCATAAATATGTACATACATAACTGGGTAATATTCAATAGTAGGTATAATGTTATAAACGTTATGATCCTTGAAATAGATTAACATACCTACACAAATCCAGCGATAGTACAATCCCTATTGGTCCACAACATCCAAACGCAAATCATCAGAACGTTATGAACTTGAAATATATTAACATACCTACACAAATCCAGCGATTGTACAATTCCTATTGGTCCACAACACCCAAACGCAAATCATCAGAACGTTATGAACTTGAAATATATTAACATACCTACACAAATCCAGCGATTGTACAATTCCTATTGGTCCACAACACCCAAACGCAAATCATCAGAACGTTATGAACTTGAAATATATTAACATACCTACACAAATCCAGCGATTGTACAATTCCTATTGGTCCACAACACCCAAACGCAAATCATCAGAACGTTATGATCCTTGAAATAAATTATCATACCTACACAAATCCAGCGATAGTACAATCCCTATTGGTCCACAACATCCAAACGCAAATCATCAGAACGTTATGAACTTGAAATATATTAACATACCTACACAAATCCAGCGATTGTACAATTCCTATTGGTCCACAACACCCAAACGCAAATCATCAGAACGTTATGATCCTTGAAATAAATTATCATACCTACACAAATCCAGCGATAGTACAATCCCTATTGGTCCAGAACATCCAAACGCAAATCATCAGAACGTTATTTATGACTTATGATGATCCTTGTAATAGATTAACATACCTACACAAATCCAGCCATAGTACAATCCCTATTGGTCCACAACATCCAAACGCAAATCATCAGTCACCTCACCCTATACCCCTAGTATCCCAGAATCCCATTGATCTCGCCGCCAAAGAAGCCGACTCACTTCCGCCGGCGACTGCTTCCGCTCGCACGCACCTTTAATGAACTAAAAAAACATTAAAAGTACCTTAAGGTACTTTTGCATAGTTTTCTTATAGGTAACAACCTACCTGCCTTAGTTTGACACCCTTTACAAAACATTATAATTTGTAAATAATGAAAATTTCCTAAAATTATGTAAGAAAATTTTCCAAAAAGTTGTAATCAGAGCAGGTCCACTTTACATGAGCTTTAGGATTCAATATTTATAGGCATAATATTCACGAAACACAATACGTGCGCTCTCGCATAATTAAATTTGCGTGCTAAAACTCTGGATTTCCATCTATCGACCATAGTTGCCCTAAAATAAGGGTAAGACAAAAATTATGCAAATGAAAAATAGCCAGTTTTAATTTCTCTAAGTCTTTCACTTATACACTTATATTTAGCAACAGTGAGAAACCTTCCTAACCTAAAAGTATGGGAAATGATCATTTGTTTTTTATTACGTGGAAATAAGGGTGAAGTTGAAGCGGGTATTGAAGGCTCTTGAGGAAGACAAATGATAATCGTATGAATATTTTATGCGTTATGCTGATGTCTTTTGTTTTTATGAAAAATACGTGAAAAGAGATTTGAGATTATTTTCACTTTATTTCAATTTTGTCGCAAATAAAAACACTAGCGAGTGTAGGCTCACGCGCGCGTTTGACTTCTTGGTGCTGAGAAAACTACTGTTTAGTTCAATATTAAAATGAAAAGGCTGAATTTTTTTAAAAGTTTTTATATTATTAAAGGAGTCAGTCGAAGGGAAGGGAAGGGGGGAGGGGGGGTAGAGGCAGAAGAGCAGTAATTTTCACATATTAGTTATGATTATGTCATAACTTCATAAGGTAAGCGCACTTGACTTTAGTTTCACAAGTACGCCAATGCAGTTTTTCTCTAAGAAAATTAAATTGAGTTGCAAATATGGGGTAAACATCACAGTTTTGAAGTATCAAACTACTATACGCTAGCCAAACTCGATGTGGATTGTTTGTAAACAAACCTCGAGACAAAAAAGTAAGACTCACTTGCTTGGCGTCGGGTTTCAAATATTAATGTTAGCAATATTTATTGAAGAAAGGATCTCAAATCGACAAGTAATGTAAATTACGTATAAAAATAAGCGGCAACAGAGTGAATTTTAGGTTAAGTATGGGCGGTTTGTTTACAAACATTCCACATCGAGTTTGGCTAGTATATTTAATTATATAACCGGATTAAGTTAACTTAATCCGGTGACGTTTACAGAGAAACTCAAAACAAAATAATAAGGTAAATTTGTTCATTCCTTTTTTATTGCACGCAAAACCGCGGGATAAAGCTAGTTTATGATATTAGTGGGATAAAAATAAAAAAAAAAATCTGTAGAACAATTCACGGAATCACTTCATAAGGCATAATTTTCACGTGAACGCTTCACTGAGCCCTTGACGAGAGCAGGAAAAATTGTGTTAAGGGCTCATTTATATACACAAGCAAAAGTAACCGTTATAATCATGTAGAGTAGAGACTAATTTCCCTTCGACCTGAAGCTTATAAAAGTTACCTCAGTCACAGATTAGGTAAGAGTTAATTATTGGTTGAGTTGCAGCGGTTAGCCTTTACAAAAATGGTTTTGCTTTTAGTTGAACCATAACGCTTTGAGATAGGGTTTATTTTGTATCAGAAAGGGGTGGAAGAGAGTTGGTTTGAGAAAAATCTTTTCGGATATTGAATAAGAGGACTTTTGTGGGTTTATCGCGATTTACCTTGTTAAACTACTGTATCTGCCTCAAAGGGTGCTTCTGAGCCACGGGGTTTTGAGAAACAAAAGTTTTAAATTGTTATGGAAAACTTTGTGAAAAACTTATTCGAATAAAATGTTCATTATTTTCCATTTTATTGTTATCTCTTGATCGACTATGATGCTGCAGAAACTATTTATTCTCATGCGAAACCCTCAAAATCCTACTGACCTACACATACCATTTTTTTTTAAAAGTTCGTATTACTTTGTAACCTTGTTATTATTCTTCTTATTGAACATGTTCCTATTTCATGTTCTTATTGAACATGTTCCTATTTTAATATTTATTCTAGTTCACTATCAGACCACTTAGAACATAGATAATTGACCTCTAGATTGTTTGCAACAGTCAGCAGGTAGCTTTAATTTTTCAACCTGCCTACCGAAATGCAGCAATTTGCCAATCTTCACAAAGTCTTAGTATTTTACGAGTACTTTAAAAACTTTCGTAGTTTGACTAGTTATGAATGTAACAGGGTTAACTACGAACGTGGTTTGTGTTGGAAACGTTGGTTTGCTTCCAACACAAACTATTTTCGTACAAATTAAGTCTTCAGTATCTTCACTCGGCTTTTAACCATCTTTATCAGCCATTAAAATTATTCACCTCCTACCCTCTTTAACAAGCCCCATCACACCTATCAAATCACCTCTCAAACAATTCAAAATTAACAGGCTCCGTACAACAGATGTGCCCAAATTATCTAATTTCATTATTACGAGGACATTTTCTACTGCCAATTGGCGGCCATCTTTGTACGTTTTAACAAACACCTGAGACCTGGAGTGAGATTGTTTTGAGATTTTAGATGAAATAAAAGCAAATAGGAAGGAAAATAATAATTTAAAACAACTATTTTAAAATAAATTGGCTCGTATGAACTTGTCTAAAACTGTGGACGTATGATAGAGGAGGAAACTATATAAAATAGAGTGGTTTTTGAGAATTTTACCAAGTTTGTTGGGAAAACAATTTTAAAATTTCGACAAGACGAATCTGTACGAAAATTTGATCCTGTTTTGTCAGTCAAACAAAACAAAGTTAATTAGGCCATAAACCACCGGAAAAGAAAAAAAACATACTCTCTCATTTTGTAATTATGTTTTTTAAACAAGCCGACTGAAAGTCTGCCCCATTAAAGGATCAAATTCATCAAATAAAAATAAAACTTGATCCTGAATTAACACATCATTAGCCATCGCCCATGGGATTTGTATAGGGTTGATCGAACATTTTTCTACTTTCCATGGTAATTAAACAGATTAAAGGCATGACCTAGTTTCACCCCACATGGGGAATATGACCCTATGAGGTTACAATGGCACACGAGTGAGGTATCTAAACACAGAGTAAGCTTTTGCTTTTGATCTACACTACAACAACTCCTGTTACCCGGACTCTTAAGAGTTCGGTGTTCTCAGGAGCACAACTCACAAACACACCCTCACACACACTACACACACGCACACATACGAATGGTGTCTCCTGTTGCCCAGACTCTTACGAGACTGGTGACCTTAGGAGACCCATCACTTAATGTTTATTTTGTAATTATTGATTTTATTTAGACATAATGTTGCTTGATATATTTTATGTAAAGAACCCATGGAAGGTGGTCCCCAAGATACAGGTTTATCCTAGTTTGGGGATCAACGATGTAATAATTTTAAGTCTCAAATATTTTTCAATAAGCGTTATTAATATTATTATTATAACAACGATGCAATTTTGGCAGGGAAATGCATGTGGCAAAACGGACAGCAATCATTTGATGTTTTTTACAATAATTTGGCGTGTAAATAGGATTAATTTAGGTTCACGTGCAAAAAATTGGGTTTACACTTCGATAGCCTGATCTAATATCCCTAGTGGCGACATCTAGTTATAGTTCAAGTCTAATTTAGTTTGATAAGACATGGATGAAACTGTTGACGCCCGTTGCCATAAAAAACCATTAGGTGATATAGTGAAATTATCATGTGATGATGTTTTACATATATATGTATGTTAATTCCCCTGGGAATAACATTTTTATGGAACCTCCTCGGGATCATTCTTTATACAATAGTGAAAGGGGCAGCAAAATCGGTTACCTAACTATCCTACCCCCAAGCGCGGAGTTATCAAGTAACATAAAACAGTTTAAAAAAGTTGGTTAATAAGTGAAACATTACTGTAAAATTTTTTTTTACTAAAAGTACTGACGTGGGTGAGCTTATGACAACAGGGCATACCTCTCGAATATGCTAGCAGGCCAACGATTTACCTATTAGGAGATCGCATTCCAAGAGTTTAATGTAAATCTTGAAAAAAAATATGTTTCATCCGAAACCCGTTATAATTAAAATTGCCTATTTTGTAATTCATCTTGCTTACCATAAAAAAAATGAGTAATTCACATTTGTGCATCATCCTAGCTCGTGTGCCATAGTGCCCCTACGGGGTAACGTATGAATGATTTAAAATAATAAAGTTAATTAATTGGAGCAATATTGTTGGATTAATTAGAACAGAATTTCACTTAAGTTCATTTTCACATAAACCCTGTAGGGGTAATAGGGTAGTTTGCATTTCTCGCTAGCTTCTGCCCGCTGCTGTGCACGCGCTTATCCGGGATAAAAATTAGGAGAGGTACAGTATCCCTCGTACTTCCCTCATACCTCACTGCCAAATTACATAAATTTTCAGCCGTGTTGACGTGAACAGACTGACAAACAGAATTAAACTTGCTTTAATAGTATTAGTATGATAAATATGGATTAGACTTATTTCTTATCGCTCTTGGAGTGATCTGTAGGTAAAAATTTGCTGAACTACAAAGCAAATGTCAATAGAGGCGCTCAAGAAAGAAACATCGGAAAAACGGAAACTAGCTACTTACCTGTGCTTCAAAGAAGGTCCGCTAGATGTCGTTAAGACACATGGTGGAGTGCAAAAAGAGAACAAATCCTAGACCGCGGAAACGCATGTTTCAGTTACAACTGACCATAAACGACTACGCAACATCAACTGTTGGTCGAAAGTAAATTGGTAAATTGTAACCTGGATTCTTTTTACATCAATAAATATTTTTTCATTGTTTTTTCAATTCATTTAAAGACCACCAAGCAAGTGGACCAACTGGCTCGACCCGGTACAGAGATCTCTCTTTGTAACTATTTGGGGGAAATTAAACCATTTCCTCGAAAGTTCTAAAGTATTCAAAGTAATGGGGCTTAAAGAGGGTATTTTTGTATTGAACAAATGAGACAATATCTGACCCCAGTAAACTGTAAATATTTTTAATGACTATTTTATTAACATAGCGGTTAACGGAAGCAGTACTAAAACTAACATGAGAAAAAAAGTAACGCTAGCACTGACATTAGGAATAATAATGTTACCATTGACATTTAAATTATAATAATAACACTGACATTAAAAATAGTAATAATAACTATGACATTGGTAATAATTGTGGTGGTGGTTCATATTAATAAGGACAAATATGTATCATCTAATTCTTTATTTCTGACGCCAATTACCTACTCCATTTGACAAGAGCATCGTATCTCATCATCAAGACCATCGTATCTCTAAAAAACACAAATAGTGTAGGTTATGACGGGTTATCAACGTGAAAACAAATGACGTCCTACTCCTTAGCACTCCGTCGTCAGCATAGTATACGTCCACTGCTGAATGTTCCTTCCCAAAACAAAGGGGGTTTTGCCGATCCATCTGCCAAACGTGGCAGACGGATTGGTGAGCGCATTATGGATGTTAAAAATACATAGCAGAAAGCTGCTGCCATTTCTCTAGTAGGTTCCCTTAGTTGACTCTTGCGACATCCCCAGGCTGAGTTAAAGGAATCGTTTCTAACGCTGCCACTGCCACGGTTTACTGACCAAATTATCTAGACAAAAGTATAAGCAGAGCTTGGTGTAAGGGGCATCTTGCAAGACATGACATCATTTTAAACTACTTGATTATCATTATTTCTCCTATGAGGGTACAAAAAAATACCGACAGAAAAAGCATTCAAATACTTTTGCTTTGTACTACGACTTCGTAAAATTGATTGTACAAGAAAATAAACAAACTAAACTCAATTTACAACCCACAAACATTTACTTACCTCTAAATAACTTATAACAACCTCAAAACGGCTTACCGTTTCATCCTTGTTAACCCTAAACTCGTACCGTAACAATAACAAAATTCAAATCTTCAAAGGGATCCTCGGATTCTAGTCGCATGAGTGGTCACATGACAAATTGCCTGTCGGCGGAAGCTAGGCAAGGGTTTTTTGGGACGCGACTTATTGTCGCGCATTTGATAATTATCCGCATAGGTGCTTTCTTGGCTTATGCGTTCTAAGAATTATTTAGGTATTTACATAAAGCACTATAATCTTAACCTTACTTGGGTTAAGGTAATATCTGCTTTTTAAAGATTTTCACATAATCGTTGAATAAAATCTTGATATCCAAACTAACAGCAGTTATCATAAAAATAAACTTGAATAAACCATTCTACCAAAATATAACCATGAAAGTTCATAATATTATTATAATTTGTAATAATAATTTCAACGTTTTGGGTATTTACCCTATACCTAAATATCTGGGACTAAGTTTTATCTTTTTGGAATAAGCCCAAATTCTGTATTTATAAATGGAATTGTCTTTTTACCCTCTAAGTTAAAGAACGAATGAAACAAAAGGCGTTGGATATTAATTGGTATCCAATTAAAACTCACTAAATCGTTCATTGAAGCAAGAACACCAAAGAAATGAAATCGTGAGCAATGAAATTAGCCATGTCATAAATATTTTGCTACTTTTGGACAAAAATGCGTCTTTCACAATATATTTTTGCATATTTAGTCGCGTCTGAAAAGCGACAAGTATTTGAACCCTTGCAATCTCAGGTAATGTATGATTTATGTGTTGCAAATAGAAAAAATGTTACCAATTCGAAATAAGCTAAATTGTGTTGAATTATATTCACAAAAATAACTCATTTTCTAAATAATTTATTTTGAAGTGATTTATGTTGTGTTTTTCCAGTACCGTACACTTTATTAAACGTAATAAGGTTAACGACAAAAATAGCTAAGCATTGTCAAAAACCTTAATAAGCTCCTGTGCATTTTAACCGCTTTTGGAAATTAGACCCTCTTTAGCGACATGTATATTATATTTAATTCGAACAAAAAAAAATAAGAACAAAAATACTTGTTAATATACATATATATAGTATAAAGTACATTTGTATCAACCAAAGAAAGAAAACAATACAACCAGAAATGCTTGGAATCGAGGAAGTGTAAAGGCGATCTCATCCAGGTAAAAAATATTTTATTTTCTAATTTAACAACGACTCTACCTTTGTTTTCCCTCTCGTTGTTTGTTTGTTAAACGTTTATTTAATTTTCTCAAACTAATAACTTATTTTTTTATTTTTTTTTATCTACAGTCTTTATTGACAAAGAAAATTGAAATTTAAAAACAAAAACAAATCAGAACTAGTATTTACAATTCAAATAATTTATTTACAATTTATTTTATAACTAATTCGTATTACTATATTTAATATTAATTTTATTCCTAACAAAATTAAAATTAAAATACAAATGTATTGTTGTTTTATGGATATGTTTAATGTTTGCATTTTTTGTATAAGTGGTTTTTTTGTTTGTTTAATATTTACTTTTGTTACCATGATGTTGGCTTAGTTAGACCAAGTAAATAATACCTTTCTATAATGTATTTTTTTTTGTATACCTTATTTCATGTTGTTTTATTTTGGTCCTTTTTATACATATTATTTAGTTTTTTATTTTTGTACTTTACATAGCGTAGGTTTGTTCGTGACGTCATTTGTTCGGGTTCTAACGGAAGATCAGCGCTGGCTAGGCCTCCTACGGGAGCTTAGCCAGCATTATGCTAAGTTAGGACCTTTTTAATAACAACTTTATACATAATATGTACCTATCCTATAAGTGTGTCTTGTCTTTTTAACTGTTCATATTGTTGTTGTTATAAATAAATAACTTCTATTCTATTCCATTAATTAATATTAGTGTTGTCTTGATGATATAATTTTTATCATCAAGACAACACCTACCATACTACAGTACACTTTTTACACACAATTACACTAAAAAGCACAAAAAAACTTGCTCAACATTTACTACCGCAAAAAACTAAAGTGAATCTCATCATTAGATTATCTGTCTCGACTATATTCGATTAAATCTCCCTTTCATATCAATTTACTCGAAATAGTTGCATTTACCCGCGTTTTCGGGAAAATTGCGGATTATGGCGAATAGGGTGAATATTTTTGGATAATGTAACTAATTTCATTAGCATTATGTGTTATGTTTTGATCGGATTAAATCGGATTTTAAGACCGTAAGCGATTGGTCATAAATACATTATATCCATCTGTTGTAATTATAAGTATCAATCCATATTTGTTCTACTATTAATAAAGCGTGTTACTGCGCGAACAAAGCCAAAACAACTTAAATAAGGCATAAATTTGGTTGTTTTAGATAAGGTAATTTTAACATGAATTATCTATCTTTGGTCTTAACAGTACAGCACAGTAGAGTACTCTAGCGTAGAGCGTAACAGAGCATACGTTTTTGGAACGGCGGCGTAAGCGCAACAATCAAGTTTTTGCTTATTTACACGAAAACTACACAACTTATGAAGAAACTGGTTCAAGAAACCAAATAATTAGTAATAACCTAAGAATCAAAACGTAAGTCATTTCAATAGACGGCAGGGTTCCTGAGATCTCGACCAAATTATATGTGAAACAGTGCACTTTCATGATTTTATATCGTACTTTTTTTCTCAAACTTGTTTTCACATTCAGGGAACCAAAGAAAAAATGTAGTATTTTATGTAATTCGAGTTTTTTTACCACGGGGATCCCGTGAATACTGAGATCTTAACTACCAAACTTACGATAGATTTTAACCTGTTTTTGATTAAACTAATTAAATTGAAATGAATAAGACCCTATAATTTTATGTAAAATCTAACATGCGTTGTTTTTATTCATCCCTCAGCGCGTTCATTTAAAGCTTTTATAACATGCTCGTAGAATCTTTTCTAGATATACAGACAATAACCTACCATTTCTTCACCAAACATCTATCATCTCCTATCATACACATATCATACTGTGGTATAATCTCACTCGGTTCCAGCTGCAGAGCTATAATTCTTACACTCAATAGAAACAATGATTATACCGGGGGTATTTCGAACGAGAGGTACAATATCTGGTAGGATCCACTTATACGGGAGATGGTATACAGGGTGTTTTAGATAGATAGATAATATTTTTTATTAGGTTCACACACAAACAGCACATAAAAAAATATAAAGGAACAAAAGCAGTATTTAGGTACATATAAGAAGGCAGGTACATAATTATAAAAAATTAATAGAAAAAATATTAAAAACTAAAGTAAAAGCAAAACAACCAAATTATATGATATAAATAGGCACCTACCTACCAACAGTGCACTAGCCCTAGTAACAAGTAGGTGGTCACCACAATGGGCGGGGGCTACTTACACGTTATGTAAGTTTTAAAACTTGCTAAAAAAAAATTTATTACTACTACAACGTAAGCTTGAATCAAACTTTTGGGGTTAGCCTGCGTGTCTATTTTATCTCTTAGATCACTGATGATTATATTTTAATTAATTAGCGCCGCTACTACCTTCGGCATGTAGCGGTATAATGCTGAGAAGTTTTTGGCCCCATACGTAACACATTGTATAATTGTATCTGTTTTTTTATAATTGTATGTGTCGTGTTAAGTATTATGGGTTCAAATAAATTTATTTTCTTTCTTTCTTTCTTCTTTATTTTAGAAAACTCGTTGAACGTCATTTTATTTGAATATCTCAAACTCAAATCGCGTATTGAAAATCAAGTGGAGGTTTTTGTTGCCTTGGACATACATAATTCCACCGCTTATTCAAGCATTAAAAGCATGAAACTAACTAGAAACGTGGGTGCTCTACAAACTTTGTAAATATTTATTAATCGATTGAAAGCATAAAACATCCGCTGAACATGGATGAACTGCTTAGAACCCACAGTTTACCTGTGTGTTATTGTACGTATCTAACTATATAAGTGTATCTATACCTCGTATTATCAAATAAACTAACTGGTTTCATTTCTAAAGTCCGATGGTCCAGCAAGGTGTTTCCAAGCAAAGTAAAAGCCAACCAGTAGCAGCACCCTCTATCTATCTCAACATGAATGTAACATGACGTCAATAATCCGGACCCCGCCATAAACTTGGGTCGACGATGGCCACACTTGCACAAGTTTTTTGCTTGACCCACCCCAACGCGGTAATTTGTTCGGTTTTATCATGAGCGTTTTATTAAATCTTGCTAACTTTATCGTCTATTATTATATTTTTTTTTGGTTTTATGAAAACGTGGATTGTTTTATGGCTCTTCTTTTTTGGATGGGATTTCCCAAAACCTTACAATTTGTGGAAATAAGAGGACATCACCAAATTTTTACTGCGATATGTCTCATAGTAGCCTAATTTCAATTCAGACACTTACAAAAAACAAGAATTAATCATATTGCAAAAGCAGGATACCCCTGTATAAATAATCACGATACCCTAGTAAATATCATCATAGTGGAATCACCATGCTGCATAAATTCCATCAATACTTTAAATATATTTTACCTCAAACACCTCCTGTAACATTTTAAATGGTCATCCTTCATTCAATCAAAATATGCTTATCGTAAATACCACGAACTATCAATATCCATTTCACATTATGTAGATCTGAACAGTAAATCACATAATTTGCAATACGACGCCAAGAGCCCATCTGTCTTTATCCACAAGTGTGGCAGTGAAGTAGATACTCCAATATCCCTCCTGAATATGTATTAACACAAATCTGCTACTTTGAGGGACAATTTGTACTTTTGTGGCGATATTTGGACATTTTAGGGTTCGGTTTTGATGGATTGAAGTAAAATAATTAAGCTGCAGTGGTAAGTAAAGTCAGCTTACAACAAATGAAGACAAGAACAGTAAAATGCAGTCAGTGTTTCTTCCTCAGTATGCTTTTATTTTGAATGGAAAATAAAGATCGCGCGCAACTTTAATCTTTACTTACTAGGGTGTATTGTGCAACTGAAACTATAAAACTGCAACATACATTAAAACTTAAATATAATGTTGTCTGGGAGAGATCGCTCTTGAGCGAAAAGACCGCCAATGGTCACTATTCCATAATTATTCTTATGTAAATTAATTCTAATAAGTATTTAATAATGAAATAAAATACAATAAAAATTGCAATAAATGGGTACATACAAGCTGGTAAGTATTTTCGAGTTTGTAGGTATCGCCGAAATAGCTCAGTTGGGAGAGCGTTAGACTGAAGATCTAAAGGTCCCTGGTTCGATCCCGGGTTTCGGCAATTTTTTTTTATTTCCACGCGTCTCTGATTTTCAATTCGAAACATTTTTGAAAAGACCAAGAATTGACGAGCTGTTTGGCGCGGGACGACCGATGTGGCGCGGCGGGCGAAGGTCCGCCTGTGACGCAGGAGGTTGCGGGTTCAATCCCCGCCTTGGGACAAATATTTGTAAAATCTACAAATATTTGTTCCGGGAGAAAATACCCAGAACGGGTATTTTCAATGTATGATAATAATATCTATCTATGTAATGTGTATTAAGTATATTAGTTATCTTATCTGGTATCCATATCACAAGTTCCGCTTAGCTTGGGGCTAGATGATATTGTGTGGATTATCCTGCATTATTTATTAATTATTAAATATTATTATTTTTAATGGATTTTTTTATGAATTAACTTTGTTTATTTAACTTGTTATTTGACGTGTGTACCAACTATGCCAAGTGCTTTTTACGGTTTTTAATATAAAAAGTTGATAATGTTCTTAACAAAAGTTGATTTTGCATGTATTTCGTATTGTTTATAAATAACTAATTAAAGGTGCTGCACGCCTCACGCGACCACACATGTAACTTTTTAGACGCGACCAATTAAGGGTTAAATGTAAGTATTTTGGTCATAATATTAAATGACATTCCGACATTTGAATAAGACATTTCGAGTAAGTAAAAGAAAATTTACTTAGTAATGACACAGATTTTATAATACTATTAACAAATCGTATACATACCATACATACTTCGTACCCAATCATTCATCAGAGTGAGATGACGTCACGGATTTACATAATATTTGAATTTGCTTATGACTGAATTAAATAGTATATCTATGACACGTGCTCTCCGATGCTTCACGGGGATTACATATTTATTTTCAATAGCTTTGTTGATTAGATTGAATGTTCATTTAACGCAGATTATTATTATTGGATTATTATTGGCTTATTATTGGATTATTATTGGATTATTATTGGATTATTATTATTATCTTAAGCTGAGAACATCAAATAATAATGAGAACAAAAACATCCCAGAATCGATAAGGCGGCCTAATTATAAAAACTTGATTAACAAAGAAAATTATAATCAAATATTAGAAACAAATTAAAACTAGTATTTACAATTGTAACAATTGAGCTAACTGCAGACTGTTGCAAACAATCTACTCATAAGTAATTAATAACTACAATTACTAATCATCTAATTATTGTACATTTTTAGGTATTAAATTATGAACTTTATAAAAAAAATTGTTCTAGTATTATTTTGTATTGTAATCTCGTAGTATTCATATGACATGATTTTGAAGATGGATTATGGTGCATGAAAACATCTTGCATAATTTATTTATTTTAAAGTTATGAATGACCAAATTATTATTAATTAACCAAAATTCAAAAAACAACCAAATTATCTTGTAAAGTTATCATCGAACAGTGCAAAAGTTTATCAAAATAATAAGCAAACGCAATCTTTACCTCAATAAACACAAAATAGGCGAACTTCTTTGAAAGGAGTTTCAAACTTACACTCCAGCGATTAATGAGTCAAAGGGTTCCGTACAAAAGGCAGAGGAATGGCTTTGGGTGGTTGCTGAGAATAGGAAAAGAGAGAAAGGAAACTGAACAAAAAGTTTTTGATGAACTTTGACAAAAAACTCAACCATACTATCCAGTTGTAACGTATTCACTTTTGCTAACTTTGAATTTTAGCCTATCATTCGCAAATTTTAACAATAAAAATAAATAATGCTAGTCATTCCACACAGCATCGTCTAGCCACAAAGTAAGCCGATCATTGTGTTATTGATACTAGACAGGTAGTGTTACAGGTAAGTACGAAGGATCATCTATTAGCCACTGATTTACCCACTGCTAGCCTCCTGACACGTTTGTGCCATGTACCACGGATGGTACTTAGTTTGTGCCAGGTACCTAGGTGCCTACTTAATTTTAGTTTATTTATTTATATATTTTTATCTCTTAGGGATAACTAACAATCACACTTAAATATTAACTATAGAAAAACTTAAATAAACTAAATTCTAAAAGTGTGACCAGCCCCGTTATTCACAAGTTACTACAATAGAAAGGGGTGGTGTTAGTAACCACCCCTTTCTGTTGGGAGGAGTAGGTATTAATATAAAAAACTATTTAAGTAAAACTTTTTAAACTTTCGCGATCTGTTAACATATTAAAGATTATTTGCGATGGAAACGTAGGGGAAAATAAAACAAAAAGTACGCGATAAATACCCGACAAATAACCTTTAATACTATATAAGTAATCATCTAATCATGATATATATAATGTTATTAAAGTATATTAAAGTTAAACAAACATGACACTTTATTTGACAATTACCTATACGTTGTTTATTATTTTTTTTTACTTTGAACATTTATCTGTTAATTGTACTTATTATTATTTTTTATTAACTCGTTTTTCTGTAAATTTTGCACTAAATTGTTGTCCACACTACCCAAAGGTTAGCAGTTAGAGAATGCTATCTAGCATTATGATATATATATATATATATATATATATATATATATTTATCTATCTATTCTATCTGTTCATAAACATCTGTGGAACTCAGCATCGCTCCTTGAAAATGAATTGTTAGGTTCCTGAATAGTCCCCATCAGACAATAGCTAGTATTCCTGGTCTTTAGTTATTATATTTGGTCTCTGTGACTTTGACGTAGATTCTCCATGTCTTATTGTCTCGCAGACCGTATTTGATAAAACTCGTGGTAAGACAGTTGTTTGTTTATTATATTTTCAGAAAGGAATATGATTTTTTTTGACAAACAACAATTAAATAAAACAGAAGATCCTTTTCTCAGTGGCTCGCTTATTATGCTACTATAACACAACACGCGTTGATACAAATATAAATATATCTATAAACATATGCATCAACATTGCCATAGAGAGGGACAGAGGGGCAATGCAGCAAGCGTCTTGGGGACGCTTCCGACTGGTATTGATATGGATCAGTTGAGCTACCTGTAGATTGTTTGCAACAGTCAGTGCAGTTAGCTTAATTGTTTCAATTGTAAATACTAGTTCTAATTTGTTTTTATTATTGAATTGTAA
This sequence comes from Eupithecia inturbata, assembly GCA_963662085.1. Classification (NCBI taxonomy): domain Eukaryota; kingdom Metazoa; phylum Arthropoda; class Insecta; order Lepidoptera; family Geometridae; genus Eupithecia; species Eupithecia inturbata. The sequence goes on from OY759196.1 coordinate 10,647,028, forward strand.
TTTTCTTTGTCAATATACTATATAAATATACTTTAAATACTATATAAATATTTAAGATATAACATTCATACTAATATTATACATTTGAAAGTAACTGTCTATCTCTTTGTATGTTTTGATTGTATTTTCCGTGGAAAATATTAATTATTATATAGTTTTTGACATGTAACCGAATCATTGTTACGAATAAAAAAACTTGAACTTGTCTGTTAAGTTTTCTCGACTAAACGACTGAACGGATCTTAATGAAATTCGTCATGGAGGTAAATAGTATCCCGCGGGGACGGATATATGCTACTTTCTTTAATAAATAAATAAATAATATCCATCCATACTAATATTATACATTTGAATGTAACTCTGTCTGTCTGTTACGTTTTCACGCATAAACGGCTGAACGGATCTCAATGAAATTTGGCGGGGAGGTAAATAGTATCCCGGGGACGGACATAGGCTACTAAAAAAGCGTGTGCGAAGCTGCGGGCAGCAGCTAGTATTAAATAGGCTTAAATATTTAGCTAATCAGCATTATATGTCGTTGGAGAGCGAAAGCAATTATTTGTAAATACGTAAGTATTCTAAAGAAACTAGTCACGTGACCGGCAATCCCTCACCGGAATTACCAAAAGCCTATGCACTGAAAACGGACCTTTAAATTCTACCACAGGTTTTTTAATACTACTAGCTGCTGCTAGCGGCTTCGTATGCGCTTTTTAAGTAGCATATGTCCGTCCCCGGCATACCATGTACCTCCCTGCCAAATTTCATTAAGAACCGTTCAGCCGTTTAGGCCTGAAAAGGTCACAGACAGACAGACAGACAAGCAGAGTTACTTTCAAATTTATAATATATTAGTATGAATACTAATCTACCATCATAATTTATAATTTCTGACTCGATTGTGAGACACTCGCTTGTGAAGGCGATCTTTTACCACGAGAAATCCTAAGCTATGACTTACCATCAATTCTAGACAAGACATTTCAAGTAATTGATTCAGCATATACCGAAGCGGCCTAGGGCATCGAATTGATCGCATTAGAATGTAAGACAATCCGAAGACACATCAATCCACTTGACCGAGTGGATGCGTTAGGGTTTAGATGTCTGGTAACATGACTAATTAGTTAGGTGTTCATCTACTCAAGAAGTGTTCATCTATCTATCTATCTATCTATCTATCTATCTACTCAAGATTCGAGGTCGCCTCTATACTTTAGTCTACTTATCTCCTAGTCTCTTAGATTGTACCTTAATTTAAATTAGTTTCTACCATAGATAGTAAGCATTCGGGTGTAAAATGTGAGCTTCTAATACTTATTAGAAGCATAATAAATAAATGCCTTAAAAAATGTCTTAATACCGAAGCGACAGAAATAAAAAATATTACTTGATTTCCGAGTCAGGGTTTAATTTTTAAGAATTTGACGTTTTCTGATTGTACATTTATTGTATTTATAATTTGATTTGATTTGATTCAATACCAACACCTATCGTAAGCTTGATTCTGCTCGCCTTTTTGATCACGAGGAATTTGAACACGTCGGGTACATCTCGTACGCGAAAAAACTCGTCCGCGGGCGAGTTGTTCACATCACTTTTGAGTTGGGATACATCTCGTCCGAATCTAAGGTCTCTTGGTTTTAGATTCGAACGAATTGTATCCCTACCCCAAAATGAAGTGGGCAACTCGTCCGCGAGAAGATCGTCGTTAATTTTTAAAGGTTCTGTATCGAAATGATTTATATGCGACTGGGTACTGCGCTAAGAACACAAAAATAATTTTGTACCTGCAGCAGATTATAAGCGAGGGAATTTTTACTGTCGGACAAGCGGCTTTAGTATGACCTTTTACAGTTTTCGTTAATTATGCGTTTACGAAAGCTGTTAAAGGTACACGTTTTCTTCCGTTAATTTAGCTACTTGGAGCGCCCTTAAGGGATACTGAGTAGAACTAGATGATGCTGTGTGGATTGTCCAGCATTATTTATTAAAATGTGTTTCTCATTTCCATGATCTCGGGCCATATGCCTCGGTAATCGCACTCCCACCGGTCCTTTGGGAGGCATGCGTGGAGCTGAAGCCAACAGCACATAGGCCCTTTAAGAGAGTTATTCTAAGGTCTACAAGGGCTACCGCCGATATCCGATGATATCCGCCAGGTAGAGACTATTGCAAAGGAAAATGCAAGGAAAAAAAATCAGGTTATTGTGATGGGTGGATAATATCAACTACTTTTTGTAGTTGGCCATCCAGTAGCATCATTATGAAGTCGTTTATTGTTTCGAATGAGTTTATGTTATTTGTTTAAACTAATTTGACAAAACTAAAAGTATTGCTGTCGCATTCATAACAATCGAAAAAAAAGGATGACATCATTTTAAGTGCTGTCAAATTGGTTAAGTACAGTTTTGGCGACATCCGTATTGACACCATTACCAGCAGTGCCTACCTTCAACAAGGAAGTTAGTTAAGTTTAGTTTTTAGTTTTTTTAGTTTCTGCAGTTAGCTTAATTGTTTCAATTGTAAATAATAGTTCTAATTTGTTTTTATTATTGAATTGTAATTTTCTTTGACAAGGAAGTGGTAGTAAACTATAATTTTTCTCGATTTTCCGTCTCATTATTTTGCAAAATCATAAAAGTCGAAGGTTTCTACAGTAGGTATTGTTTTAGTTTATTTGTTTATTACTTGCAGTTGATTCAATACATACTTATAACTATGTAGTATACCTATATATTTTCACATAGTAGCTATGTGAATGTTTGGTAGTAGAACCCTTAAAATCAGCTTTACCTGCCCAATTCTATGCAAAGAATAAAATAATCCAAATTAGCAATTAAATTATAAAAACTCAACGCACCCTTGTTTAAAAACGGTGTATCCCTATTTTACAACGAAACCCGATGCCGGCATAATGAGGGAAAGCTATGGTTTTACAAATTAATGGTGTTTTGTTTTATTATGGCGTTTTTTGTTTTATTTCCTGTATCAGTTCCTCATTTTGGGATCATTATTTTGGTTTCCTTGGGTGTATAAAAATACGATTGTGTTTTTTGTCTGTCTGGCCGTTTTATATTAAATGATGCTTAGAAACCCTTCAGGATTACTTGCATCAAAAGGTAACCAGAATCCATTTTCTGAATAGTTTATTTTAAAGAACAGTAGGCCTCCACGTTATCTTTTATAAACATTTTCACAGGCTTTATCACTATCATCCGTCGTGTATTACCCACTACGTGGAAGTTTGATCTGTTTTTAACCGTGCCAAACGCATAACTACAAAAGAAATCGAAATAGAAGTATATCCCATGTAACTTTAAATTTACTTTACCCAGAATGTCAAAATTTTCTGGCTTATGAAACCGACAATTTAAAAAAATATAAATCATTTTCTCACACGCTTGCCAGTTACTACTAGTTAGTTACACTATAAAAATACAGATAAATCCGATTCGATCATTCAAAACTGTCACAAAGCGCCCTGCGACCCAAAACCACTCATAATATAAGTTCAAATTCAAAAGTATCAATGCGTGGATGCGGCGACACTGATGCATCACTTACACAGTCCCCTGCTTTCTTGTAGTGATGGGACTTTTAACTCAAAATATTGTATAGTGCAAAAAGTATGGAGTCGAACGGGGTTTGAACCCCCGCCACTTGCATCGGTACTTTGATAGATTTGATCCTCATTCATTACATCACCATATTTTTATTTTAAATTTGTATACCCTTGGATGTATGAATTTGGTTTTGAGAAACGAACACATCGATCGCTTCACATAATTACGATAACATAACTGAATTTCCAAATGAGTCGATTGTCAATAAAATTTTCTTGAAAAAGTTATTATTCACTAGGTCAGGTACCCCATCACTAGTTCCAAGGAGTCCCCTATTATAGTGAGGGGACAAGGGCCACCGTAATCCGACGCCGCACAGTGGATCGAAAAAGCCCTTCCTATAGACATAGAACTTTTTTTTCTAAACATGATTTTTCTTATTGGAAACCAAGACAGAATCTTATTAGAAGCCCAAACTATATCATATTTTATGAACCTAGGTGATAATGACGCAGAAAAGATTTTTTGAACTTTAATTTGTATGGAGAAAAACATGAAAATCTATATTTTTCGGCTCTCGTGCGAGTGCCCGTTATTTCCTCCGGCATAAATAATGTTCCTATTTTTTACTATCTTTTGACATATAGCACATATGGGGCACTCGATGGACTTCAGGTGAAAAAAAATTAAATATATTTTTAAATTTTCATTTTGCATTTTATTCATTATACAAGGTACATTACGACCTAAAATAATATTTCAACTCACCTAATTATTGTTACAGTTTTAATGCAATATTTCACCAGCCATTCTTTATAATTTTACCTGATAATTCCATATTATATGGTGGTTTTATGATATTTAGCCGTTAAAGACGATACCTATTGTATATTTTTTTGTTAAATTTACAAGGGGCCATTAAGTTAGGTACTCGACCTTATCATTGTTATCTTGAACTACCTGCTAACCCGTCACTTATGATTGTATTATTATTCTAAGAATTCCTTAAGCCCCTTTGCTTTGTTATTAAAAATGGATGTTATTTAAGTAGGTACTTACCTAATTAACAATTTGTCATTGTCTAGTTTTTCTAGTAGTCGTTAGCCGGTATGAAGTAAGTATAAATATGGAGGGTTCTGAATATTTTTTTAGTTAGGTATATTAAAACTTACTACGTAAAACATCTGTGAAATTTCGAGTTAAAAATGGAAAAGCATAGTGTGGTGACCAATCTGGATCTATTTGTGATTCTAAAACAGTCTGGCAAGCTTGGAAACTATTTAAAACTGTTAGAAAGTGTTAAATTTCAGTTGAATTTGAGTTTATCTGAAGAAGATACAGACACTCTCCAAGAATTCTGTCAAAGGTTCAGTCAGTCTGTGATAAACTGACTGAACCTTCGACAGAAGATGAAATCTGCAAAATGTAACACAGAAACTTTCAAAAAACACTATACAGATTGGTTGGAGCAGAATATCGAGTGGCCAACTTGTGTACGTGAAAATATACGACCACAACAGCTAAATACTGCAATTCAAGAAACAAGTGAAGCTGGCGAATTGTTTTTACCCTCTCCGAGTACATCAACTGTTGGAACATCAACGAAAACGGCTCCCAGTCCGCGCAAACCTTTCACAGAACTTGGAACAAAACAAAAGGTACGAAGGATTGAAAATTATAATTATAAAGGCCGAGAAAGTTCAGAATTGGCCTTTGCTTTAATTGCTAATATAAAAATTGAGGGTAAAGATATTTTGGCGGCAGCCATAGATCATATTCTAAAGAATCCAAAAGAGGCGGAAAAAAACGTGGAACAAGCAAATGAAAAAAATAAATGTGTTTTCACCCCTACCAAAGGCTTATTACAGTCACTTAAACTATCAAAGTGGCAGTATATAACGTTGAGAGAATCTGGCATTCAAGAAGGCATTACAAATTTGTATCCATCATATTACAAAGTGCAGCAAGCCAAGATGGATTGCTTTCCTCCGAAAGACGCAATCACTGTTACAGATACAATGGCCAAAGTAGCTCTTCAAGCACTCCTTGACATAACTGTTAAAAGAATAATAAAAAGTTTACCTGACGAGATTACAAACCAATCAATGATATCGAAATGGGGATTTGATGGTGCCTCAAGTCAGAGCACATTAATTCATTGATCCAGAAGACACAGATTCTGACACAGATGCTGATATGGATGTGTCTTTTAATATGTTCTAATTGTTTTACAGAAACTTTGTAACTTATATGTAGGTACATAATACGTGTTTTTTAAATAATTATTGTGTATGATAACTTGTAATATAGAAAAATTTGCCTTGTGTCTAAAAAAATAGTAATATTTATTTCGTGTGAATTGTTTAATCGCCTTTGTAGTTTGTAATTATTATTCTTTTCTTTTTAAAAATAATGACTGTATTTGATAATTATGCTTTTACTTTAACTAAATATAAAAATTTTATATATTTTCATTATTATGATAGGTAAAATATTACATTAAAATTGTAACAATAATTAGGTGAGTTGAAATATTATTTATAGGTCGTAATGTACCTTGTATAATGAATAAAATGCAAAAAGAAAATTTAAAAATATATTTTATTTTTTTTCACCTGAAGTCCATCGAGTGCCCCATATGTGCTATATGTCAAAAGATAGTAAAAAATAGGAACATTATTTATGCCGGAGGAAATAACGGGCACTCGCACGAGAGCCGAAAAATATCGATTTTCATGTTTTTCTCCATACAAATTAAAGTTCAAAAAATCTTTTCTGCGTCATTATCACCTAGGTTCATAAAATATGATATAGTTTGGGCTTCTAATAAGATTCTGTCTTGGTTTCCAATAAGAAAAAGCATGTTTAGAAAAAAAAAGTTCTATGTCTATAGGAAGGGCTTTTTCGATCCACTGTGCGCCGGGATCTTCACAATTACTTGCCCTTACGTTCACACTTAATATTGCTTTGAACACAATGGAGGTGGCCCTGGAATTAAAGTTAATGGAAGTGGCTTTTAAACATTAAAACCTACTTACCTTAGCTGCAATTGGAATTTATTATTATACTGTAATAGTGAATAGCCGTTGCGGTCTTGACGTAAGAATCGACCATTCCAACTCACCCTGCGGATGCCGCAAGACCCGATTAAAGGAACCATTGTATTGTAACCCCCTGTAATGGGAGGTATGTTGAGCAGTGGACGAGTGAGGCTGATAGGTAGTACCAGAAGACTTAGCAATCCTTCTTCTAAGCTGTTTCCACAGCTCAGAAGTTAGCAAGTCCGATACGACGACGCGTCGTCGTATCGGACTTGCCAGGTCGTATCATGACGCACGCATTCAAGTCTAATATCACTTAAATAAACTGCAGCCACGCAAATGGGAAGGCTTAATAATATTCTGATAATGATCAAGGCTTTATTTTATTGCTGTTTAATGCAGGCTGCCAAAATAGTGTGCTCCATATTTAACAAGTAACGCGTGACTTAAGTATAGAATTTTAGGTTTTGTTAGACACTTTTCCATGCTTTCCTAAGCTGAAATGTTTTTTTTCTGTCAGCCCATTTAGTCTCACTGCTGCTTGTCGATTTGGATGTTGTGCATCACTTATACTTCTTTCAGACCATAGACTGTATTTTGATTATGAATAAAAACCAAAATAAAATGATTGAATGAGCGGCGAAAATAGTATGAGAACGAACACATCCAAATGGACCTGCTGAAGACACAGTTAAAAACTTTTTAGTTCTGCTATTCGCCATCACCAAGTACCTATGTATGTACATGTCCGTGAATTTTAGGGTCAAAGTTTATCGCATCCAGCAACCATACATCTATGTTTGTAACACAATGTCTCCCTTCGGCATTGCGATTTATCGAGTGTTGATTCAATCATAGATTCCTTTAAAATTTCATGTTTGGAAACCAATTCGGATTATGATGAGACGCAATTTATTTTAGATAAATTCCATGATAGATGATTCAGGCAATTTTGAAGAGGAATTCGGTAAATTGAGTGTCTCCTATTAGATAAATCATGATCGTGTTTTTTTATAAAATTGGAGAATAATTTTAACCCATTCAGAACCACGGGTACCGCAAGTGCTAAGTTAGCTTTTTTAGACATAAACTGATGCAAATACACACAATATACATACACACATATACGTATATACAATGAGTACATACACACATATACATATACACAATGAGCAAATACTAAGGTTGAAGGCAAATATAAGTAGAAAAAAAATTATAAAAAAATACTTCGGTTGTTTGCTAATTTTGCTATAAATAAATAAATAATGTCGGACAATCCACACAGCATCATCTTGCTATCAAGCAAATCTGACACTCTCTCTTTCTGACATTAAATCAAGCACGACAAATATTTGGCCTACTGCTTGAAACAGCATTTTTTTATTGACAGGAACATTCTGCCTCCTATAACGCATAAGCTACGTCACCTTTAATTAATAACCTGCGTAAATTATAGCAAAATATGGCCACACACTAACTTATGACTTTGCGTGCATTAAGCGTCAAATAACTTAAAAATATAATTACTTCCTATTGTGATAACGGAATTTAATTTATGGGACATTTAGAAAACTAAGTTTTTTATTTTCCATGTTATTTAAAACATTTAAAAGTGTCGTTGTGAATTAAGACACAACGACACTTTTATATGTTTTTCAGGCCCCAAGCTAATATGATGTTTTTTTGTTTGACCCAAGATTTGTACTTTTATCTATAACTTCAGTATCTGGCGCATCGCACCAACATTGCTATACAGCGGGGCCCTGCAGCCGTGTCTTGGAGACGCTTCCGAATGGTATTGATATGACGTATCAGTTGAGCTTACCTGTACATTGTTTATAGCTAAATTGTTTCAATTGAAAATACTAGTACTAATTGATTTCTATTATTTAATTGTAATTTTCTTTGTTATTAAGTATGTCTAAGTATGTACTTTAGTTATTCATGATAATTTCCATCTAATAAATTGCTTGCCAACAATCTCGCTAGTTTCCTGCAAACTTGCCACTTTAGTTCCAGATACGAAATTGCTATTAAGACAGTATTGTTTAGTTATGAATTGTGCCATTAATGCCGTCCTTTGGTTTGACTTCCACTAATGTATTCCGCTGCCTCCGACAGGTTACAAATGCATTGTGATGTTGTTGTGCTGTTGGTTTTGATACTATTCAAATTTCTTATGAGTATTATAATGATCTAAACATACGTATTATAAATCAAGAAGTATTTAATAAAATAAAGCAAGCTGCCGGTTTTAAAAGTTTGAAAAATGGAACGTAACAGCACGGACTAATTACTAAAATAGTATGAGTGAGATATCAGTAACTCTGCGTGTTGACACACGCGACAGATAAAAATAGAAGAACTGGCTAAGAATGAAAATATTCAAACCATTTCTCATAATCCGATATGGTCTAGTGGCTAGGATACCTGGCTCTCACCCAGGAGGCTCGGGTTCGATTCCCGGTATCGGAATATTATTTTTGATATTTTGCTTTTTGTCCAGTAAAAATGTCTTCCATGATAAATTATTGTGCTAGGTTTGGTAAGGTCTACATTTTTTATGTTTAATTAGAGATACATAATAAATTGTGGTAAGTAAACTTAACATTATAGTAACAATGGAACATCTGGTATGTTCCATTGTAACTATTCCAAAGTAATTGAACTAAACTATAGAACTAGTATAGTAACGTAAAATCTGTGACTAAGTCACGTAGGGTTATTTATAACCCATTCCTATTCAAACATCACTTGTGACTAAGAGCTATCAAATTTCTCCGTCCAACTGTAATCTTTCACCTAAATCGCACCGATTAGACCTTTCAAACAAATCACCAAGTTTACCCAACAAATACCTCGAGGATTAGCCATAAGTCAGGCTGTAAGATGGTCAAAGGCACCTCTTAGTTATTCATTTGGCTAATGGAACTGTTGAAACAGTCACATTTTAGATTGTGATGGTGTTCAATGTTGTTAATATCACAGGGTTTTGAAAGGTTATTGATTAGGACAATGTTTGCATTGCTTGAAAAAAAAAAATCTTAATACTTTAAAATAGCTCATTATTGCCTAGTTAGTAGAAACTGTTTTGTTTAGTCGTTATCTATACCTACCTATTTTTTAGTTTTCTAAAGATCTTTCAAAGAGGCCTGGTTGGTATCGATCAGGAGACATAACGTACATCGGTACGGAAGCAAAAAAATGTATTTGATTTTAAATTGCTCGTTGCTTGTTATGACCGATAGATAGCTACTCGCAAGCTTTATATAATATATTTCAATTTAAGTATTGTATTAAGTAGGTATACCAGTTATCTAGTATGTTGCCCATTACCTGTTCATAAACTTTTTTTTTTTTTTTGCTTTGGTGCTAGATAATTTATTTATTTAATATAAAATTTATTTATGCCGTAACATAGTAAATAGAGGTAAATATAGTAGTTGTAGATACTCATATTTTGGGAACGTTTCGAGTATTTTTTGATGAAGACTAAAGAAAATTAAATCTAATAATTAAAATACTGAAAATACGTCAAGCCGTCACCGATTTGGAGGCAATCTTTATTCTAAATCTACGGGGCGGAAGTGGGTCGATTATAATAGCGCCGAGCAATCACTTAATTTCTATGAACAACGTGGTTGTTGTTACTGTAACTAGAGTATAGACTAAACAAAGTAATGAGAGGAGACCCTACATAACTAGATCGTAGCGTGCGACGATAAGCACGTGTTATTGTAATTTGTTTAGTGATAAATATATAATATAACAAGTGTATGTAGTGGTAAACAATAAGGCTTTAAAAGATATTCAATAATAAAATGTAGCAGGACCGATTTCCTACTTGTTTCCCCGCTCAAATTCAAATACTAGTACAAATCAGTTCCATTAAATGGATAAGCTGTAACATGGTGTATCCAATGGTTATAATTTGTTGAATAATAAATGTTCTAATATAGTAACTGTATGTTGTGGTAAACAGTAAGGTTTAAAAGATATTCTGTTATAAAATGTAACGGACATCATTTCCTATTTGTTTGCCTCTCAAATTCAAATACTAAGACAAATCCGTTTTATTTAATGATTAAGCTATTTCATATTGGATGTACTAATTATCTTAATTGTTAATTTATATTTAAAAACATTTGTCATGGATATTTTATCATATTAGAAGATATTTCAATGTATTTAGTAATTAAATGATGTGCCAAATCCTCTTGCCGTAATTTGACGGTATCACTCGAAATGTAACGAACAAAACAAGTTCGATTTGTTGAACCAATGCTATAAATAAGAAAGCCGGTAGGCTGGCTGGCCCTCTCACTCTGTTCTGAACCTGTAAGCTGAAAGCATCTCTCATTATGGTAAGCTTTTGTACATTGTAGCACCTTTTTCTAAATGTGTCCTAGCTTGTTTTAGCTTTGAAATTGTTGAAGGTAAAGTTTGAATTATAAGGATGTGTATTATTTTAGAATGTTCTATTTCTATGGTTTAATACTTCTATTTAAATACAAACATATATTAGACACATAAGTGATTATATAAATGTGCTGGCGGTTTTTTTTCACTTCTTCCACCAGTGGTTAAAGATTGAAGTGAAGAGAAACTCAATAACACTTTAGGTACTTCTTATTTGATAGTAATTAATGGTTGGTATTTCACTTGTCTATCTATGTGCTTATTTTGTAAGCCTAAAGAAATAAAGTTATTGACTTCTGATTTCATTATTCTCAATTCCCAAAATGTTAGGTTGCATAGTAAGGTGGGCAATTCCATGATTCTATCGAATTAAGATAATTTAACAGGTAGGTAAAGCCCTTCAAATCTAACACACGCTACAAGCAATTGCTTCAAGAAAACATTTAATTTCCAATTCTCAAGGGAAACACTTAGCCATAAAACCTTTCCTACTTCGCTTCAATAAATTGTTCGACACTCGCTGACAGCAAACGGCCTGTTTTGAATTTCAGAGCATTTGCAATCGGTATCCAAAGCACTTAGATACGGTTCGGTACTCTTGATACTCACGGGCAATGAAGTTGAGCAGCAAACGAACAAAGTATACAGGTTTACTGACCTGTGATTTCGGATTGAAAAGTATCAAGATGTTATTGTGCCGTCTCATTTTTATATGGGATTTGGTACAGCGCCTATATCGTGCGGGCATGGGATTGCGTGAATCCCATACGATCACGTCTCAATACTATCGTCAAACTGAACATGAATTAGTCACTTTATTTCTTCAAAGTCAAAGTCAAAGTCAAAAACTCTTTATTTCCATAAATACAATAAATGAAAAGAAAGAAAAGGTCAAATTCTTAATATTTAACCACTGACACGGAAATAACCACTCACCATTAGGTATCATGTTTTTTTACAGTTTTGAACAATCTAACTAACTCGTATCATGATTATAAGTTTTATGCATATAAAAAATGTTAAACAATCAAACTGTCAAACTCTGCAGCTCTAGATAACTACGAAAACTTTGTGTCATTCAAGAATGCATTTTCCTGTGAATAACTTTTTATATGTACGTTACTTTAAATACTCGAAAAACATGACACATTGATTATAAAAAACAGAATAACAATTATAACAATTAAAGAATACTAATAAGAGCTTAATATACAACTGTAATAGTTGAGTTTACTGCAGACTGTTAACAAACAACGTAACTTGTTCTCGTGTTCGTCGATCTCAAAAGCAAATTTTTTGGGTCTACGTCTAATGTATATTTTGAGGTACATACATGTTAATTTTTTGATGAGTCACTTCAATACGCAATCTCTGCTGTACGTCCCACAGGGGCGGGCTGCTGCTAGTAATTCTTCTAGGACGACACGTGCATCGTGGTAAAAAAAAGTGTTAAATTCACAGATCATGCTAGTTAGACACATATAGTACATATGTCAATTAGAATTAGTCCAGTACCTTAGAATATTATCAAGTATTCGCCAACTTATCCAACAGTGTGTCCGAAACATCTTGTAAACTCACCAAGCTAAGATCCTTACCATAACAATAAACTATAGTGAGGAGTTCATTCGAAGACATTTACATACGAAACGTCGAAATGTTTGACAGTTTTAGGCACAGGATCAGTGTTATGATAGGCTCGCTTTGAAGGCGGTTGTTTAGTTTGGGCGTTGTCAACCGTGTCTGAATCGGATATTATGAGGTATTTTAGTGAAATCAGAGAAAGGCGTCAGCAGCTGGTCCATTCTGATATATTTATGAATTCAAAATACATATACAAAATGTTTATTTATATAATTCTCTTAAGTCACATTGTACATACATTGTTCAGTTCAAGACCACAAATACAAATTTTATCTTCTTTATAATATTAGTGTAGATATACTTTACTTACTTCTGATGAGGTCACATATCGTTTGTATTCAAGATTTACATTTTTATATTCTTTGCATCGCCAACAACTACCATCTTTATAAATAGCATTTCTGTAGAATTGGTATTCGCCAAGCAGTAAAACTCTTCCACGCCTACGTTTTAATATTCCAAAATCATTGTCAGTCATTTTAAATTTATTTAAATACAATTGAAAAAGCAATAGTCCACACACACTGAAAGCTTCAATGACATTGTCGTATCACCAAATTTGAAAATCTATATATATGTATATATATAAAAGAAAGTCGTGTTAGTTACACTATTTATAACTCAAGAACGGCTGAACGGATCTCGGTGAAATTTGGCAGCGAGGTAGATGGTATCCCGGGGCCGGACATAGGCTACCTTTTATTCCGGAATAAAGCGTGCGAAGCCGCGGGCAGCAGCTAGTAGGACATAAAATTAAAACAGCCATTTGGCTTGAGAGCAAGGAAGTTGGAAATCTCGAGGAATACCTATTTTTTTCTATAGGCTCTCATTTTTTTGTTGGAAAAAATAAACTGAAATTAATGCATTTCTTTTTTTGGGAAAGTCGAAATTTTTATGTGTAAATATCGGACTAAAAGGGTCAGTAGTCCGATGGTCTGTATTGGTCAGCATCATCGGACTAAATCATCGGACTACTGATACTAGGGGGAGACATCCTTAAAAATAGCTGTATTAGGAGGTTACGCTCTTCCTTATCATTACGAATTAAAATAATATGTTATTACAAAACATTTCACAAAAATAATCCTATTAGAAACATGAAATTTGTTGTTTTTAGGTTTCTGTTAACTTTATTCTATTGTAAGTTCAAGATGTTGTGTGAAACAAGTGCTAGTTAGTGCGAGTTGAGTAGTGTGTGTTTGTGTAGTGAGTGTGTGTGTTTTGTTAGGTGTTTCTGAGGACACCGGTCTCATAAGTGTATGTTAAAATTATAGGTATTAACTATTTTGCCCGTTAATTGGTTAATTTTTTTTTTGTCTTTTTTATACGGAACAAGGTCTGCACTTTTCACTGAACTTGATTGCACACAGAGCAGAAAATGGCATTTAATATTAGGTCCTTACATATGAAATTGGCGTTTTTCGTACTGGCCACTTTAATCACAAATTTCTCCTCTTTGGTAAGAAATTCCAAATTCAAATTTGTACAGCTATAGACTCATGTATTTGTGCTTCGATGATCGTCATTCATTTGTTTTTTTTCTTCTGTTTTTTTCTGTTTGCGTCACTCATTTTACAAAATGGAAAGCTTAAAATATCGCATTATTTACGAGTACGAGTTCCGCCGTGGCACTAGTGCTGCGGAAACAACTCGAAGGGTGAATGATGTGTATGGCGGTCGTGTTGCAAAAGAAAACACAGTTCGTTTTTGGTTCCAACGTTTTCGTTCTGGAAATTTTGACCTGCAGAACAAGCCCCGTGGACGGCCTGAGACTCAAGTTGATAATGAAGAGTTGAAGGCTATTGTGGAAGCGGATCCATCGCAAACCACGTCCGAGTTAGCTGCAGGCTGCGATGTTAGTGATAAAACTGTTTTAATTCACTTGAAGCAAATTGGGAAGATTAAAAAGCTTGAAAGGTGGGTACCTCACGAATTGACTGAAGCAAACCGGCAAACGCGCGTCGACTGCTGCGTTACATTACTAAACTGGCACAATAATGAAGGTATTTTAAACCGAATCATTACCTGTGATGAAAAATGGGTTCTTTACGATAATCGGAAGCGCTCAGCGCAATGGTTGGATCCTGGCCAGCCAGCCAAATCCTGCCCCAAGCGAAAATTAACCCCAAAAAAGTTACTTGTAAGCGTTTGGTGGACTAGTGCCGGTATTGTTCATTACAGTTTTCTCAAATCTGGCCAGACTATTACGGCTGATGTCTATTGTCAGCAATTGCAAACCATGATGGAAAAGCTAGCGGCTAAACAACCTAGGCTGGTCAATCGCTCCACGCCACTGCTGCTTCACGACAACGCTAGACCACACACTGCGCAACAGACGGCTACTAAATTAGAAGAGCTTCAATTGGAAAGTCTAAGACATCCTCCGTACTCCCCGGACCTTGCTCCAACAGATTACCATTTTTTTCGAAATTTGGATAACTTCTTGCAAGGGAAAAAATTCAACTCCGATGGGGCAGTCCAAATCGCCTTCAAAGATTTTATTGATTCCCGTCCGACTGGTTTTTTTAGTAAAGGGATCAATGAACTACCTATAAGATGGCAAAAGTGCATAGAAAATAATGGTTCATACTTTGATTAATTAAATATATTATATTAAAAAATATTCGACTTTTTGTTCCTCCCATACAAAACGCCAATTTCATATGTAAGGACCTAATATTATGGGTAAAATGTAATAAAGTCAGTAAAATACAATTCTGTAAATAAATCATCGAACTATCAGTCATCGGAAGTGATCTTTCAAACGAAAGACGCGTGCTCTCGATTCATCAAATTAAATGAAATTCGTCGCTTTATCTGTTTGAATGATGGTCTTTGAATTTTTATTCAATTTGTATTTCATTTTAGGATATTCGTTTAAGTTCAGAAAGCGTGTTTTTGTGAGAATACAATAATAAAGCCATTTTATTTCCATAATAAAATAAAATTTACAAACTTATAATAGAAAATTAATATGAAAAATAATTAATACAATCATAAGATTACATATAAAAGCTGTATTAACAAAAAGACTTACAATCAAATAATCGAAAGAAATTAGAACTAGCATTTACAATTGAAGCAATTGAGCTAACTGCAGACTGTTGCTAATAATCTACAGTAGCTCAACTAATCCATCTCAATACCAGTCGGAAGCATCCCCAAGACGCTGATGCATTGCCGCGCTGTATGGCAAAGCTGATGCGCTGCGCCAGATACCCACCACACCAGCTCTCAATCACGCGTCGCTTCGACCAGACCAGACTCAGATAGGTTAGAGATATACTACCTAATTAGAAATTTTAATAATATTATTATGGACCTCACATCGAGTGAAGGCCTCCTCCATTTTATATAAAGTTTTTAATTCTAAAATGTTTTGATTTCTCAATCATTTGCACCGGAAGTAGGAGGATAAGCTTTTACCTACGAATGATATTGTTACATTATGGAATTTGAGATTCAATATACACATTCGTTCTAATAATCTTATAGAGCTCTTTGTATTTAACTTATTTATTTTCTTTTTGTTATCGCAAGAAAGCCGCCTCTATGGCCGTTTGTGTCTCCAAAATAGCAGGATAAATTGTGTTTATCATCTTTTACTATACAGTGTTATTCTCGATAAGGTCGACAAACGAAAGGGGGTGAAACTAGACCCAATTTTATCGACGAAAAAAATAATAGAAAAAATCTGATATTTTTTTTCTTGGTTTTATTGGCTTTTCTTTCTTTGAACTGCGTACTGTGGGCTCTCTGCACAGAAAATGTTATAACTTTTTATGTTTGTGGTCTATGGTGTTGAAATAAAAGCAGTTGTGATCACAAATAATGGACAATAAGATTAAATGAAATAAAAATACCAAAATAAATAGATATTAATTTTAAAACAGCCTTTTTTTGAAAAAAAATCGGAAAATTTTCATAAATTTTTCAGAAATTGACAATTTTCTCAGAAAAACGCCTAGTTATTCCTATACTTCTAATACTTCTAATTAAACAACATGTTATGCTCATTCAAACAAAAAAAAACCGTGCTTTAAACTCAAATGCAACGGTAGCTATGAGCAGTTAAACAGTGACACTGTAAACGTGCTTTTTCTTATTATCGTTATTCTACCTGAGTGACCCTCATTTTTAACCTATCTTTTGAGAACGATGTGTACAAAAAGATAAGGAATTATTCAGAAACGTTTATTATTTACCTAAAACTTAAGACTAATGTAATAAATTCTCAAAATGATCGCCTCGTTGCTGCAAACACATTGCTGCGCGCATCACGATTTGTTGTGTTGCTCGTCGAATAATTTCTCTATCACTTTTGATGGTAGAGGCACAATTAATTATCCTGTCGTGTAGATCAGCCACACTGTCGATTGGGGTGCTATACACTTGTTGTTTCATATGACTCCATAAGAAGTAATCCAGCGGAGTCATATCTGGTGATCGCGCGGGCCATCCCACTGGTCCTCCACGGCCAATCCAGCGTCGGGGATACGTTTCGTTTAAAAAATTTCTAACGATACCGGCATAGTGCGCAGGACATCTGTCCATTTGTACGAAAATTCTCCGACGTATACCCAGCGGTACATCCTCCAATAAAAGGGGCAATTCGTCTCTTAAAATTTCAAGAAATCTTTCGCTGTTGAGTCTGTTCGGTAGGATAACCGGGCCGATCAAAATATCATCAATTATTGCCGCCCATACGTTGATTGAAAACTGGACTTGAAAAGAAGACGCTTTTTTCAGATGTGGATTCATTCCTTTATAACACCACTTGTGCAGGTTTCGAGAGTTTTTAATCCCATTTCTGGTAAAAGTCGCCTCATCCATCCACAGTATCTTCTTTGGAAACTCAGGATCACGTATAACTTGCCTTTGAATCCAGAGAGACATAACACATCGGGGGCGGTAGTCTGTGTTCTGGTGTAGGTGCTGAACCCTCTGGTAGTGATACGGGTGGAGGCCTTCTTTTTTCAAGATGCGCCACGCCGATGATTGTGATATACCGTGTTGCAATGCCAAACGAGTGGTGGTGGTGGTCGGATCGGCAAAAAGACTACGTAGAACTGCTTCTTCGATTGCGACGTCAATAACGGGTTGTTGATCGCGACGCTCGCGATTTGATGAAAGTCCAGCGTTTGCTAATCTCCTATGTATTTCTTGGAAATTACTGGCAGATGGAACTGGTTGCCTATTGGGAAACGCAGCCAAATAGGCTCTGCGTGCTGCTCTTGCAATTCCTCTTTGCCTTCCATAAAAAAAATGCATGTCCGCGATGTATTGCGGAGAAAAATCGCTTAAATATGGCATCACGAGAAGATAACATGGTTTAGTAGTCGAACACACAAACAGTAGCGGCCGATGATTCGAAGCAACTGATTTTGTTTGACAGCGGGCCCTCAATCAAACCCGTTTCCCCCCTCTCATCCCGCGCCCCGCATCTGCCGTCTACCTGAGGTACTCGAACAATGACGTAATCTGCGCTGTAGTAAGCTTTGTTTAACAGATCATAGCAACCGTTGTATTTGAGTCTGAAGCAAGCTTTTTTTTTTGTTTGAAAGACAATAAGATGTAGTTTAATAAAAAGTATTAAAAGTGTAGGGGTAAATAGGCGTCTTTCTGAGAAAAAAGGCATTTACTGAAGAAATGTATAAAAAAAATCCGACTTTTTTCAAAAAAAGGCAATTTTTTTAAATTAATATCTACTTATTTCGATTTTTTATTTCATTTAATCGTATTGTCTATGATTTGCGATCATAACTGCTTTTAATTTAACACGATAGACCACAAACATAAAAAGTTATAACATTTTCTGTGCAGAGAGCCCATAGTACGTAGTTCAAAGAAAGAAAAGCCAATAAAACCAAGAAAAAAATTATTAGATTTTTTCTACTATTTTTTTCGTCGATAAAATTGGGTCTAGTTTCACCCCCTTTCGTTTGTCGACCTTATCGAGAATAACACTGTATATATTTCTTCTTAGTTCTGTAAGGCCTTGGTAAGGGTTGTTATTTTGGTTATAGCCATTGTTACTTTAAATTTAAAATAAGGTATATTATTTGTGAGATTAACAAACAATAATGAGCAAAGGTCGCGACGATTGGAAATCTATGGAGAAGGTCTTAGCCCAGCAGTGGGGTAAAAATATTACGTTAGAAAAAACCCACTCAAGTTTTATTAAAATAAATACCAAAAAGGCTAGGCACAAGCACAGCCAACCAATCCAATTTGTTTCAGCAATCCAATTCAATCCCAAATTTATCAATAAACCAAAATAAACTGTCAACAACAAAATAACTGACAAACAATCAAAATACAATACTATTTCGTAAACAAAGTACAGTAGACCACTTAGATTCAATGTTCTTTAAAAGAAAATTACTTAATGCGATGTTTAGATAATATTTTCAGACTATAAATTATTATTTTAAGAATACCTATACCTATTTATATATTTTGTTGAAACCATCAATAATATATCAAAGATAATGAAAACAATGAATCCGTTTTTATCTCATTTTCAGCCCACTTTAGTGTTCATTTTCTTTATCATAAACTCAATTGTTTGTAAACTACATTGTAGTTGACCGTACAAATCCACAAAAACAATTTGCGATAAAACACAAATACATTAGCAGTGGCCGAGTACGGAGACTGAGAGTGATCGATCAACGTCCCAACTAATTCCCGTCGAGATAGGAAAGTTAAACGTTGTATACGTGACATCGCCGAAAAACGTGTTTTTACCCTCGAGTGTTTGCGGATTACGTTGGGTCAGTCGTTATTAATCGAACTGGCGGTAATTTAGTAACAGAATCACTTTTCATATATCTTTGGTGTGTAGTGTTATATAACTAATGTTTTTTATGAGTAAACAAGTAAATAATATGAATAATACTTTATGTGTACTAAGTAACTATAGAAGTCATGTGGAATAAGGACCAGTTAAGTTAGAATAATATGGATTTTAATTTCTTCTGTTTTGTATAGATTTTATAAGTAACTAAATTGATTAAGAGAAAAAACTAATTCTTATATTTTTGTCACTATAAAGCTTAGAAGTTTCGAAGCCATCGCAACGTCTTGATTTAGATATTTTGATACATCGGCAAACAAAAAGCCACACCAGAAACACACAACATGAAGACAATCCGCAAATCCTTGCATAATTCCTTCCATATCGGCCGCAGCTGATCGTGTCGTATCGCATCGTATCGGATGGCATCGTATCGCAATTAGTGTAAAGCGCAGTCCGAAACAAAGCTCCGTTGATCCTTGTTCCGGCTTTGTGACAGGGAAATCCGACGATGAGCGCGGAGGTAGGGATAATGGAATCGGTGTGGAAGCCATAGCTAATATAGTAGGTGTTTGATCATAAAAAACAAGATCCATCAAGTTCAAGTGTAACAAGCGCGCTGAGGGTTTCGAACGTGTCAATTATACAAATATGTACTGTAGGTACCAGTTAGAGAACCTACATTTCAGATGGATCGCTCTGAAAACTTCGGAGATTGGGGTAATGCAAAATTTTTCGACGTTGTTATAAATATTTCAAAAAGTAGCTTCAAACATTTTAAAAACTGTTTAGAGATGTACATCATTTGATACCCCACGCGGTGAGGTAGTAATGATTTTAAAAAGAGGGGCCTTTTGAAAATCATTCCCAATTCCCATCATCCCATTCAAAAAGGGTTTGACCATTTTTCAATATGTGTTCTTACAGACTTCTCTATAGTTGACCTGGAAGATATGGTATAAATATATAAGTATGTATATCTATAAATGCTACAAACATTCTAGATGGATAGCTCGGCAAACTTCGGAGATAGCCGCCCCCCCCCCATCTCGGGGGGATACAATAGTCTACTTAAATTCAATGTCACGTGTGTGTGTAAACTAGCGTCTTTTGACAAAGAGCGCTACAATTAATAAAATCTCAGATAAAATATTATGAATAATTATAATTAAGTCTGATGAACTGAAAACCATTGCTGCAACCGTAGCTGTCTATTTCAAATCTTAAAAATAAACTGAAATGTCTTGTAATAAAATTTGAATAATTAAAGTTCGAATAACATAAATGATTTTAGCTTCACAATGACAAGGCCACATCCAGCCAACACTTCATAACATTGTATTCCGTAATTGTGGAGTTTTCGCGTGCATCTATCAAAATTACATTTTATGGGATTTTGAGCATTATGCCAGACTGTAAAGGATTTATTTCAGATGTGAACGCAACACTGTTTTTATTTGTTAGGTTTCGCGCTCAATTAGTTTTGCTTTGAAATACGAGTAGTATTTTGAAGCGTTTGTTTATAAATGATGTTATAGGTGATATGTAATTTTGTAGGGATTGCATACTTAGGATTTCGTTTACTTTGTAAAATAGTAGAACATGTTAAAAAAAAAAACAACCCTTATTTATTGCCCGCTGCTGCCTGCGGCTTCGCACGCACTTTTTAAGTAGCCTATGTCCGTCCTCGGGATACCATTTACCTCCCTGCCAAATTTAATTGAGATCTGTTTAGCCGTTTAAGCATGAAAAGGCAGACAAACAGACAGATAGACAGACAGAGTTACTTTCGAATTTATAATATTAATATGGATAATGGTGTTTTATATTATCACACACAAACTATCACAAATTATATAAACTCCATTAGCAGACTATGCTACTCCCGTTAGATATCTATTCTTTATAATATAAACATGAAAAAACACACAAAATCAACAAAATATAATTATCAATAACGTTTGCCATATGACAATGCATGGCCTCCTTGTGGAATGTGGTTATCACTGTGCGGGTTACAAACCTACCTATAAACATAGATACCTTATTCTCTGTCAACATAATCGATGAGGAGAATTGTAAATTTAAAGTTATTTAAAGTTACTTTGAGTTCCCATCTAAAATTAGAAAGGCAGATACACGAGATGCTTTTAAGCAAATGGTGCGCAGGCTTTTTCTTAAGAGGTTATACCAATAGTTAATTTACTTCATAAAATGTTTTTGTTTATTGCTTCATATTTATGCTTTAGATAGGTATTTAGATATAAGTATATATATATATATATTTTTATTAACTATTATTAGCACGCCAACCCCCTGTAAAAACCATATGGTTTTGGTCGGCAGGTAGAAAATGCCTCGGCATTAAGCCCACCCTTTGTACCTTAAAGTGTAATAAAATAAATAAATAAATAATACCCATCACAAAATAATATGTCTAAAATAATATGAACAGCATTGAATATGTAATTTAGATCTGTTTAATAGTTAAGAGGCAAACCTAGCAGGTGTAGGTATCATACTAGGCCAAAATCTCAGTACTCACGGGATCCCCGTGGTAAAAAACTCAAATTGCATTAAATTCAACACATTTTCTTTGGTTTCTTGAATGTGAAAAACAAATAAAAATTATAATAAAAATTTGAAAAATACGATAAAATAAACAAGTTTAAGTGCACTGTTTCGCACATAATTTGGTCGAAATCTCATCCATCATCCCTGCGGTCTATTATAATGACTTATGTTTTGTTTTGATTGGTGGGTTATTATATTACTAATTATTTAGTTTCTTAAACCAGTTTCTTCATAGGTTGTGTAAGAAACTTGATTTTTGCGCTTACGCCCAAAAACGTATGCTCTGTCCCGCTCCTATGAATGCGAAATCCTATGCCTATCCTTTTCACAAAATGGCGCGCATTGCGCCCTCTTAATTACATTTATTTTTTGCAGTGTCTGTACCGCGCCAAAGTAAAAAAAAAGGTTTTCACTGAACACTCCCACATTTTATAATAATAAGTCAACACATCAAATTAACTTTAAAGTACCAACACGTGATTCTAAGTTTTATTTATGTCTATTTCCTATTCCAGTCAGCCGATGCGGAATCAATTGACTGCTATAGAAACCATTAACATCTTGACAACCCTTATATTTACATTCTAATTTCATTCAAAAATCACCTTTCAAAAAAGAACCCTATTTCCACTACTAAGAACATTAAATAACGCATCAATTTCTAACGTTTTTATAAATTTAAAGTTGGCAACTCATGCGCATTACAAGCGATTATGAATCTTAACGTCAAATTTGTAAGGTTCATAATGAGGATATAAGTTTACACATCAGTGGATTACAGTAGTTTGTCATATTTACAAGTAATTATTTGCTAATGTTAGGGGCGTGAGAATTTTCGAGTTGTTTTTGCAGTACATTTAATTTCAAACATATTATTTTGTTGGCTTATGTTTTACTGTGGGACAGTTTTGGGTGATAAAAAAAACAATGCTTAAAGGCACTAATAAACTTACGTCAAACATTATGACACTCCTTTTCTGTCGCGTGATAATCATATTTTGGTGATATCACTGTGAAATTAAATAATTTTTTTTTATTTAAATACTTTATTGCACACATTTAACAAAAGTATACAAATGGTGGGCTTAATGCCGATGGCATTTTCTACCTGCCAACCACACATGGTAGAAATAAAACAAAAAGGCGTGCTATAATTAAACTAAGCTAGAAAAACTACATTAATTTGTATTAAAACTAGCACTATATAATAATATATATAATATCTAAATATATATATAAATAAATATATATTATAATAGGTACTTACAATGTTTTAATGAAGAAAGGTAGCAATAAAAATCACAAAAAGTTAAAAAGATGGTTGAGTTACCTAACTAGAAGTCGGGTTAAGATTACTTAAAAAATGCTCACGTGTCAACTTTTTAAAACTATCCTTTGATTCGACTTTTCTGATATCATAGGGAAGAGAGTTCTAGAGTCTAACAGCCTCAATAGAAAATGATTTTTCCCGAAAAGATGAGCTATGTGCCGGTATCTCTAGGAGTAGATTGCTGGATGATCTGAGTGGTCTGTCATGTAAGTCAGCCAGAAATGAAAGACGATTTTTGAGATAGGCAGGAGCAGAAGGATTTTTAAGTGCAGAAAAAAGAAAACAAAGTATTCTAACGTTCCTACGTTCGCGAATAGAGAGCCACTTGAGTTTAGCACGATATTCGCTTATATGGTCGTACTTGCGCAAACAAAAGATGAATCGAATGCCAGTATTTAGGAGACGGTCTAGTTTATTTAGTAAGTCTTGATTAATATCAATGAAAGCTACGTCTGCATAGTCTATGATTGGCAAGAGAAGAGAATTTACTAGAGTGATCTTTGTAGGGGTTGAAAGAATTTTTTTCAGGCGGATTATAGAGTGAAGGGCAGCATAAAATTTTCGGGAAATTTCCTTAATATGGGGAATCCAGCTTAGCTTTGAATCGAAAAGAATGCCAAGGTTCTTGACTGTAGGTGTGAATGGAATTCTGTGTCCATTGTAGTAAAGTTGGGGAAGGGTGTCAAGAGTAGCGATTTTGGCAAGTTGTCGAGAACCACCGATGACGATAGCCTGACATTTATCTGGATTGACTTTAAGGCCAAACAGGTTGGACCAGGACTGTAAGCGAGAAAGATCATTATTTATAGCTTTGATAGCGATATTTAAATCATTGAAGGAAGCATAATTATATAACTGAAGATCGTCAGCGTACATGTGAAACTGGCAAAGTAGGTGTGGTGATAGCATGTTAATAAACACAGAAAATAAGAGAGGGGATAAAATACCTCCTTGAGGTACACCTGCCTCAATGTCCGTCCACTCTGAAAAAGCTTGACCATGCCTAGTTTTTTTACGCCTTTTACTTAGATAAGAAGTGAATCAGTTCACGGCCGATTCAGATAGGCCAAGTTTTGGAAGAGCTGCAAGTAAAAGGTCATGATCTACTACGTTAAACGCATTACTGAAATCAATAAGGACTAGCACCGTTAAGTCAGTTTTTTCCATGCTATTTCGCAGATCTTCAGTGATATTCAAAAGAGCAGAAGCAGTGCTATGCCCCTTTTTGAAGCCGGATTGATAAGGGTTGAAGAGCTGATTAGCTGATAAGAACTCTGTTAGCTGAGCATGTGCTACCGATTCAATTATTTTTGAGAAAAAAGGTAGTATTGAAATTGGTCAGTAGTGCTTCAACATAGAGGGGACTGGTACTTTGGGTAAGGGGACAACATACGCTTGACGCCATTGATCTGGAAACTGAGACTGGGTAAGACTGGCTAATAATCATCAGACAGACAGAAAATAATCAGACTAACAAAAAATCACACTAATATTAAAAACGGCAGAAGTTTGTATTAGTGTGTGAGGGTGTGTGTATGTGTGTTACTATTTCACGCTCAAAAGGCTGAACGGATTTGAATGAAATCGTGTATCAAGATCAAATTGCAAATAATTTTCAAATAATTCTCATATATTTCTTACTTATTAAAGCGGGTAACACCGCGGGCCGCAGCTAGTGCTATCATAAAACATGTCCTCTTAGTTCGGCTATTAATTATCCAATTATTTCACAGTTGAATATCTTATTCTAGGAATATCTACATATACTATGTAACCTGCTCTTTCTGTAAACCACATACCAATGAATGCACTCATATCACAACACTATATACATATAAATGGTATGGTAGGTGTACAGGGTGCCACAGAAAGGGTAAACCGAATACGGGCGATTCTGGACATATAGAAGGTTAATGCGTTTGTTTTACGATTTATTTAATTTCTGTGTAATATTATATATTTTTTGAAGTTTCAAAGGATTTACATCATTTTTTTGTAATAATTTCATGACAAAGCAACGGTTTTGCTGAAAAAAAAAGCCAAAAAACTTTACTGTAATATTTTGTCATGTTAAATAATGCAAGATTCCTTGTAAAAAAAAAACAAATGTGAAGAAAAAACAACTTTATTTTCTGAAAAAAAATTTAAAAAATATTCCAAATTCAAAATCGTTGTTCACAAGTTGGTCCCCTGAGGCCGCCTCAACCCGTTTCGGCTTGGTACACCCTTTCCGTGGTACCTTGTATATCTACCATACCATTAATATCCCAGTTCATAGATCCAATTAGTCCACCGTCTTCCTTTGATGTCCGCTGGAATTCTCCGATTCGAATAGTACACGCTATTGATATAGATCTAGGAACCTATTGGATCTTTGGTTTGTGCATGAGTATACATTTAAGTTCATTAGTACTCTTGGTGTTTCCACTTTACTTACTTAGGTGTAATATTGATTGATATTTTGTATTTTGTGTAGTATAAAATAAAGAGTTAGTTATCTATCTATCTGTTTGGGATTACATAAGCACGAAAAAATCCTAGTACCAGTTCAGAGTCAGAAAAATGGCGGAGTTACACCCCCGTGCCTCGGAAAGCACGTGAAGTCGGTGGGCAGGACCACCGGTTTCACGTGCTTTACCTGACCTCTCACCATGTTGGTCTGCCGGAATGAGGAAATGGAGAGAGCACCTGTGTTTGAGACTGACCGCCTTGAACGAAATGTTTGCTATGAATCTTTTACAATAGTTTTTTTACTCATAAGATTTAAAGCTCGACTAAGCTTGCATGAACTTGTAGAAGATACGTAAAGTGCTGTTAAAAGAAAATAAAGAATAGCAGACTTTGGTGAAATAACCATTTTTACGTTTTTTACGCCTACGGTAGATTCGCTCGATTAATCGAAAATTAATTACTTTGAAAATTATTTTCTATACAATAGTATAGAAAATAATATTCAAAGTAATTAATTTTAAAATCCGTAATTGACAGAGATATCGACGGACATACATAAAAACAAGATCCGTCAAGTGCAAGTGTGACTCGCGCGCCGAGGGTTTCGAACAGTTGTCAAGTATACCAATATGTACTATACTGGTACTGGTTAGAGACTTTGCTATTTGATGAACACCAAAAAATTAAAGGTTACATTTCAGATGTATCGGTTTGCAAACTTCGGAGTACCTACTATAATAAATAATAGTAAAATTTTCGAGTTCAAAATATTTCAAAAAGTACGTAACCTACAGGAATTTCAAAAACTGTATTGAGATATACAAACCGATACCTTATAATTATTTGATTCACCACTCGGTGAGGTAGCCCCCCTTTTGACCATTTTTCAAAAAGTTGTTGTTTACAGTTTTCTTTATATTTTTCCTGCATACATTTCAGGTGGATCGCTCTGCCAACTTCGGAGATGGGGGGGACGGGGGAAAAGGTAATTTTTCGACTTTACTCAAAATATTTCAAAAAGTATGAAACCTACAGAAATTTCAAAAACTGTTTTGAGATGTACAAACCAATACCTTTAATTTTATACACCACTTGGTGAGGTAGCCCCACTTTTGAAAATATCCCCCCCCCCCCTTTTTGACCATTTTTCAAAAAGTGGTCTACTTACAGACTTCTCTTTATTTTTCCTGTAAAATATAAATCCATATCTACAAACAACACTACGTACATTTCAGATGGATCACTCTGCAGACTTCGGAGATAGAGGAAGGATTGGTATTTTTTCGAGTTTTTTTTAAATAGTTCAAGAAGTATTAAACCTACAGAAATTCCAAAACTTGATTTCAAATGTACAAATACCTTTCTTTTGATACCCCACTTGACATTGTAGGTCTCTTTTAAAATTTCGACATCACAATTTGTTCTGAAAATTTTCATTTTCATTTTTAATTTCTTTTCTTTTAATCTTTACATGCGCACGAAATGTATAATTACTTTAAATTTCACGTTATTATCTGATGTACAGAAAAAGCGATGCCATAAAGGTTTCGAAACTGATCTCCGTTCTTCGAAACCATACAAAAAGCATAAATACAGCCAAACATCTCCATTTTTCGAAGTCGGGTAAAAACAGGTTATCGCAAAAATATCAGCAGACAAACAAACTGGACAATACATTATTCTAATGGACAAGCTCTACATTTTGCAGTGCATTAGACGCCTGACCAGCGATTTATCAACCAAATTTACATTCTGGGAGATTAATGGTCACTTGTCTGTGATTTCGTACGGTGTATGTGTGGAGTATAATATAGGGTGGTTCATAGAATGCTAGTTATTAAATCCTGCAAATAATAGTTAATGTGTTGCCTTAACTACTAACAGAAAATAGCTGATTTCGTTATGAATGTGAGCGAGCGGGTTATCTACGGTCTTGCTCAAGAACAAGAACAATGTATCAGCTTATAAATTTCTCAAACTACTATAGTTATTATAATATAGGGCACTTGTTTTGGTGCCGGCTTAGAATTTGCACCACCTCAACTCTTCCCGCGGGTGTCGTAGAAGGCGACTAAGGACTATAGGACTATATCCACCGAGGGGCGGGCAGCAGCACCCCCTGCAGTACCTACAATCTACCACCGAACTGCGATCTCCAACCCGCATGCCCAGCGTGAAGATTATGGGCACTACCTCGCATGAGATAAAAGCTAATAAAGCACTTATCAGGAGGAGGCCTCCGTCCAGCAGTGGACTGATATAGCCTGTTGAGGTGAGGTGAGGATAGCTATTATAGAAAAACGGCAGACAGAAGCAAGAAAATGATAGGTTGCCTAACAATCGCCTATAAAAGTGCAGGTACTTTGCGGGCATTCATGAATTCACTTTGAGATGTTCTAGCCTAGCCTCACACGCAATACAGCAATGCTGATAAGCGGCAGAAAACGGCACGTTACTACCGTCATGCATGATTTCTCTTCGCTTCCCTAGAAAAGCTTCTGCACTTTGGCCTCTCCCAAACGACACCACGTATCTATAGCGGTATTGAGCCGCCACCATCCATCGACTCCCTATGACCACCAGAACCAGCACATGGTCCTAACTCTTAGTCATGATCATCATCATCAATCTGTAATAGTATTTAAAATATAAACTAATCTCAACAGTGCTATATCGCACTGGCACACATAACCACAAATGTTTACTCCGTGGATTACGCTGTGGGTCTAACATATTTGTAGTCTTAACATTAAGTTGTTATTTAAATATATTCTAGTGAAATCATAATGTTAGTACTGTTTGTAGTTCCTTAAATAAATATTAGCCCACTGCTGGACATAGGCTACCCCTAATGAGCGCCATAGCGCCCTGTCTTCTTGGCTGGATGCTTGCCGCATCCAGCATCTGCCTACAGTCTTTCGTAGATTGTCGTCCTACCTGGCTGGAGGGCGTCCTTCACTACGTTATCAGAGTAGAACACGTTTACCCCAGCGGTAGTCGGTTCTTCGCGAGATATGGCCGGCCCACTGCCTCTTCAACTTGCTAATTCTTTGAGCTATGTCGATAACTTTGGTTCTCTGTCGGATGTATTCGTTACGAATTCTATCCTTCAGAGAAACTCCTAGCATAGCGCTTTCCATAGCTCGCGGAGCGACCTTGAACTGGTGGACCAACCCTACCATGATTGTCCACATCTCAGCTCCGTAGTCCTCTCTATTAGTAGATACAACAAAACTTAACAACCTTTTTAGAGTGTACCTAGTTTTTTTTAAACTACTAACAACACCGATGATTCATACAACCTGTATATTGGTCAGACCGTCACTCCAGACGTAAGTAATGAAAGGGTTAAACTTCGGAGCATAATCCATCAATCTTGTTGACGTTCATTTTTATTGGGCGGTAGGGGATGCTGCGGCGATTTGTTATTCATTTTGTTCAGATTTGTATTGTTTGTAACACTATATTCTTGTTAGTACGGAAGAGAGCCGAAATAATCTCAAACCAGTACTTATTTCAATAGTTGCGAGTTGGCGAGAGACAGCTCAGAACCGAGATGTCTGGAGAAGGTTTTGTTTGAGGCCAAGATCCATTTGGGGTCACTGTGCCATAGGAGTTAGTAGTTAATACTTCATCTTCTTCAGCCTAAATTACAAGCAACACAACCATACTGAATCATGTATCATTATCAGTAGTTAGCCTTTTGCATCAACATTAATATCTAAGTTGCCATAGCCTGTTGAGATATCTACAATTAAAAAAAATAAAATCATAGGTATTCATAATCATTTATTGTGATTTTATGCAATGGTCTCATACCTAGTATTTATTTAATTTCTTGATTAAATGCAAAGCAACTTCAGCATCTCTGAATTAAACAGAAAAACGAATGACCTAAAATCCAAAAATTCATAAAAAAAGTTATTTTTTTTGATTGACCTTTACTTTATTCTATCAGTTTTTAAATAGAGACATCAACCACCAATTTGATAGAAGAGTAAACCAAACGACTCCAAATAGAATCGACAAAAACTCATTCGTCCAGGGAATTGCTTTCAAGCTATTATTTTCGCGTAAATCGTCCCGATTTAAAACGTCCCGCCGACGATTCTACAAAACGGTTGTCCATCCTGATAGATGCTCAACGAATGTATCTGCTGGACTGCAAAAGTCTACTCTAACACCTAAACTTTTAGGTTCGAATTTGGGTACAGATAAAACTGAATGTCCAGTGAAAGATGCCTTGCAAATGCATATCTTTGATTTTGCAACATTCTGCTCTAGCGTCTAGCTTTGTAGGTTTAAAATCTGTTGACTAGAATCTCAATCCATCGAAAAAGTCTGCTTGAAAGCAATGTCTGCTTTAGCAACTAGGTTTTTAGGTGTAAAATTGACTGAAGTAAAAATAGCTTGGTCAGATTGCATCAGTGGCTGTGAAGTCGAAGAAAAATCTGATAGAACGGTTAAAAAACGAGGGCAATAAAAATTACGTTTATCTTATCGCCGCTTTTTAGAATTGCTAAAAAAGTTTCAAGTGTCAGCGTAATCCCTCAATTAAATTGGAGTGATGCAAGATTTGGTTTTGGTGTGAAATGGAGGTCATTAGCAAAGGTTTAACAGTGTCATTAGGTATGATAATAACTAAGCTTTAACTCGTAACATTTAGATGCATTTCAAATAGACGGCATCAGATGACAGACGGCTCGCAGACCACTCGTTTGATGCTTGTGGGAAGCCATTTTGCCATTGTAAAATGTATCTAAAAATAACGAGTTTAATACGTAGGTATACTTGAATGCACATTTTTTTGCTGTGCGGTGGTGGATAAATGTGTGCAGAGCTTTAAGGCTACGATTTGGTTTTGGTAAATTGTATGGTATATAGTTAGGTGCTCTTAGTATCCATTATATTAGGTCCTTACATATGAAATTGGCGTTTTGTATGGGAGGAACAAAAAGTCGAATATTTTTTAATATAATATATTTAATTAATCAAAGTATGAACCATTATTTTCTATGCACTTTTGCCATCTTATAGGTAGTTCATTGATCCCTTTACTAAAAAAACCAGTCGGACGGGAATCAATAAAATCTTTGAAGGCGATTTGGACTGCCCCATCGGAGTTGAATTTTTTCCCTTGCAAGAAGTTATCCGAATTTCGAAAAAAAAATGGTAATCTGTTGGAGCAAGGTCCGGGGAGTACGGAGGATGTCTTAGACTTTCCAATTGAAGCTCTTCTAATTTAGTAGCCGTCTGTTGCGCAGTGTGTGGTCTAGCGTTGTCGTGAAGCAGCAGTGGCGTGGAGCGATTGACCAGCCTAGGTTGTTTAGCCGCTAGCTTTTCCATCATGGTTTGCAATTGCTGACAATAGACATCAGCCGTAATAGTCTGGCCAGATTTGAGAAAACTGTAATGAACAATACCGGCACTAGTCCACCAAACGCTTACAAGTAACTTTTTTGGGGTTAATTTTCGCTTGGGGCAGGATTTGGCTGGCTGGGCAGGATCCAACCATTGCGCTGAGCGCTTCCGATTATCGTAAAGAACCCATTTTTCATCACAGGTAATGATTCGGTTTAAAATACCTTCATTATTGTGCCGGTTTAGTAATGTAACGCAGCAGTCGACGCGCGTTTGCCGGTTTGCTTCAGTCAATTCGTGAGGTACCCACCTTTCAAGCTTTTTAATCTTCCCAATTTGCTTCAAGTGAATTAAAACAGTTTTATCACTAACATCGCAGCCTGCAGCTAACTCGGACGTGGTTTGCGATGGATCCGCTTCCACAATAGCCTTCAACTCTTCATTATCAACTTGAGTCTCAGGCCGTCCACGGGGCTTGTTCTGCAGGTCAAAATTTCCAGAACGAAAACGTTGGAACCAAAAACGAACTGTGTTTTCTTTTGCAACACGACCGCCATACACATCATTCACCCTTCGAGTTGTTTCCGCAGCACTAGTGCCACGGCGGAACTCGTACACGTAAATAATGCGATATTTTAAGTTTTCCATTTTGTAAAATGAGTGACGCAAACAGAAAAAAACAGAAGAAAACAAAACAAATGAATGACGATCATCGAAGCACAAATACATGAGTCTATAGCTGTACAAATTTGAATTTGGAATTCCTTACCAAAGAGGAGAAATTTGTGATTAAAGTGGCCAGTACGAAAAACGCCAATTTCATATGTAAGGACCTAATATTATTATTCTCTTCATTTATTTATAATATCATTATAAAATACATTTTTTACTACAGAAAATTAGATATTATAAAATTATTCTAAAGTAAAAAATATATCAAAACGGTGAATCACCGGCCGCGAAGCTAACCTCAAAGCGGCGGGTGACTAGGGCTGCAGAGAGCGGAACTTTCTGTCAAAGCGCGCCGAGTCCAGGGGTAGGTACTGCCTTTTGGACCTGGTCTTTGGCCAAAGGCCCATGGGGACAGCGGGAATACATCCTTTCTTTCAAACTAATATGTGCTAATTTATCCAGACTAATATTATAAATTCGAAAGTAACTCTGGCTGTCTAATGTCTGTCTATCTGTTTCATTATATTATTATTAGTAGTATATTATTATTATTATTTTCAGATCTACACGGCCGAAAAGATCCTAATGAAATTCGGCAGGGAGGTAAAGAATATTCCTGGAACGGACATAGGCTATATTAACCCGGCACGTGTGAAGCCGCAGGTAAAAGCTAGTGATTTATAATCTAGTCTAGAGTGGTATCTAAAAAGGTCCCATTTAAACCTAAAAGGTAAAATTTAGTACTACTAACATAAAATTAGGAAAATTTTTGTCTAACATAATTATGGACCTAAATTGATTTTTGTGTTGTCTGAAATAAACGAATTTTATTTTATAAGAAATTAAATAATATCCCAAAAAATGTTTGCCTTCGATGGGAATTGAACTCGCATCTTTCGTTCAGTACGGGAACGTGCTGTGGACACCACGAGGTCAAGTGACGTAGAAGACGAAAAACTTTGAAACATATATCGGACTACAGCGCCGTTAGCTCCACCTACAGGGGAAACATTGAAGTGTTAACCCAGTGTGAGGCTTACGCACTTTAATAATAAAAACTTTAGAATTTTATTTTATTTATTTATTATTAAAACAAGTTTTAAATCTTTGAGCGTCACTTTCTCACATGTCTGCTTAATCTGCCAGTATTCCACTTGACACCCTAGAACGTTCCTACGGCGTCATTTGTCACGACCGGTGTGGTGCGGCGGGCGAAGGTCCGTCTGCGACGCAGCAGGTTGCGGGTTTGATTCCCGCCTTGGGACAAATGTTTGTGCGATCTGCAAATATTTCTTCTGGGTGTTTTGGGTATTTTCTATGTATAATAAAAAATATCTATCTATGTAATGTATTGTATTAAGTTTATAAGTCATCTAATACCCATAACACAAGCTCTGCTTAGCATGGAGCTAGATGATGCTCTGTGGATTGTCCAGCATTTATTTATTTATTATTTTACGAACACAGGCACGTTAACTGGTGAACGTGCCTCCCCCAAACGAGGGGAGGTTTGTCATAATCACCATACACCATCATACCATGCTTGGCAGGCAGATTGGTGATCGCAGTATGAGGTGTTAAAGATACTGTGATGAAAGCTGCTGCCCTTCCTCTCGTAGGTTCCCTTAGTCGGCTCTTATGGTATCCACGGGCTCGAATTGGGCTTATTCCAGTTTTCCCCCTTGACAAATCCCACTTAAGGGGAAAACTGGAAACTTAATGTTTAAAAGTCCAGTACTCCCTTCAACGTTTTCCTTAATCCATTTTTCCCCCTTGAGAAAATTTTTCAGGGGAAAATGGAGGGGTCGATTCTTACTCCCTGTCCGATAAGGACACCCTTTATTACGTTAGAGAGTATCAAAACAATATTTTCAATTAAAACCATGCATATACCTACAGGAAGGTGTACATACATAACTACATGTACAGCGACAAGCGACAAGTATGTGTTGTCGCTACATAAGTCAGTTCATATAAATTATGTATGTTAGCACTTTGGGAGCAATTACCAGGCTTCCATTACATAACTCATCGATGCTCACTCAAGGTGGGTTGGGTTAACGTGGATTTGTTTTACAGCGGTTTTTTACAATATTATTATTTGTTATAGCTTCTGCCCGCGGCTTTGCACGCACTTTTGAAGTAACCTATGTCCGTCCTCGGGATACCGTTTATCTCCCTGCAAAATTTCAATAAGATCCGTATAGGCGTTAGAAGGTAACAGGCAAACAGACAGAGTTCTGTCAGAGGTCAGAGTTGAATTTATATTATTAGTATGGATTGCGGACTTTACGAAAACTAACGGCTAGCG
The DNA here is from genome assembly GCA_963662085.1 of Eupithecia inturbata. NCBI lineage: Eukaryota > Metazoa > Arthropoda > Insecta > Lepidoptera > Geometridae > Eupithecia > Eupithecia inturbata. The sequence continues at coordinate 10,681,196 of OY759196.1, forward strand.
AGAAACAGACCCGAATCGAGGACTCGAGTCGCCTCGGATAAGTCTTCATCGTTGTAATGTGGAATTGATTTGGAAACTTAGGTACGGGACAAAAACTAGTTTACATATAGCGGCTCAATCCAATCCAATATCAGCTTGGAAATATTTTTATGCGACTTTGTTTGAAACTTTTGTGTGCAAAGTAAAATATATTTTGCATCCATGTATATTTTATCCATGAACTTGTTTTAATGTGTATACACAGATATTACAGAGTTCACACATAAAAATTAAGAACACTGTGGTCTCCCATTAGGCAGATATCAAATATCAAAGTGCTTTATTTCCTTTCGACCTTACAGGACTCTTGGACATGTCACCAAATTCAAATTACATAAGTAAAACTAGAAAATAAAGTGATCACTTCGATTTTTTGGTCACTTCAATCTTTTTAGGGTAAAGTAAAGAAGCAAACAAAAATCGTTCCAAGCTTTTTATCCTCTAGACTAGAGGTCTTATCAGTCTAGATAATCTGGTATTTTGTAGTAATCCTTTTTACAAAGGATATGTTTGACAATTTGTTTAAATTTATTCATTGATAATTTTTTCAACTCATTTGGAGAGTTCAGAGTGCTCTTTTCATATATTTTACAAATTATACGTTGTTTAATGAGTGTGCTGTAAGTAACCTACCGGGTTTCCTCATAATTGAAACAATGTCATGGAAATAACGATTTTAGCTGCAATATTCTCTGCAAAGTCTAATCCCTACTAACTTGCCTTCTCTAATCCATGTCCACTAACAGCGGTCTCTGAATAATAATCAAACTCACATAAAATTTCAATAATGCCCGCGCTAACTGCTTCTTCATGCAAATGGAGTTCCAAAGCTGGAACAAGGAGTTTTAATTGTTTTAGTTGGAATGGTGTAAACAAGAACGTCATGTGTACGGTGTGCGTGTGGAAAGATTTACGTGTGTTTTTAGTTATATTAATTTCAAGAATTTGTACGCTTACTAGAAATCAACGTTTTGAAATAAGTGCCTACAAATAAAATAAATTTGGTATCAATAAAATCTTTGATATATTTGTATCAAAATGTACACAAAACAACACATACACAATAGACACACAACACAAAAGTGCATAATGTTCTACGGAACATTATGCACTTTTGATGTAATTGATTACTTCACATTCCAAGCAAAATAAAATTTTAGTTTTGGGGCAAACCTTTGTCCAAGTTGGACGCAAAAGTAGTAAAAAGGTGGTGAGGACTGTTTTATCCTATTATCGGAACATCCATGAAATTACGTATTTAATGTATTTTCCATGCTCAAAGGAGGATGAAGGTAAATTAAAGCAAAAGCATCACAAAGACGAAATTCCATCTGACCATATTCTCAAATCACTTCCACTCTCTATAGAAATTTAATAAAGCCGTTCTGTTCATCTGTATAAAACAAAGACAGAGGCCTTTAGCTTTCCTGAAATTCAGTTGACCATTGTCCATTTACCTTTAGGCTCAACCAACACAATTTGACCTCTGCCTTACGTATCTACCCTCACTGATACTTACACGCATAGGTCAGATTATATTTGCTGGCTGATACCGGTACAAACCAGATGTAAAGGGAATGAACCGGAATATTATACGGAATAGGAACAGAATGTGGTTTCCGTAGATGGTGACATCTGATAGGTGCGTTGTATAGGCATTATCGTTTGCTAGGGATGGGATTAGAAATTATTTTTACTGATATCGATTACGTTTTCTCAATTAAATACGCTGTTAAAAAGCCAGGTACGCCATTTGGATATGACAGAGGACGTTATAATATCTCAACTAGATTATTACCCTTCTCGTTCTTAGGCTGAGGTTTTTGTTTACTTGGCCATCAGAAGATAGCCTGAAAAAAAATAGCCAACACTTTTAAAATTTTATCAGGTTTTCTTATTTTCGTTTACGATAACGACTAAAACATTATTTTAACGAAAGGATCAAGATCATAATTAACCCAGAAATTTACAATTCAAAAATAAAAACAAATTAGTATTTACAATTGAAACAATTAAGCTAACTACAGACTGTTGCGAACAATCTACAGGTAGCTCAACTAATCTATATCAATACCAATATAATTATTAATTAATATCATAAATGCGAAATTTTGGATATTTAGATGTTTAAATATTTGTTACCTCTTCACGCCAAAACTACTGAACGGATTGGGCTTGCATATATGTTGTTTAAGACCTGGATTATTTATACTATAGGCTATATTAGGGGAATACCAGTACAAAATCACGGGTGCCATCCTGGCGATACCATCTACGTCTACGATGCTACGCCGTAGAGACCTCCGCAGCTAATCGTAGCACTTTGTAGATCTCTTCGTAGACTCAATTCAAATAAGATATTTTACCCTCGTATGCAATTCTCAACCTCTCTCTATGCAATACTTATGAGTCGTTTGTTTTCATCCGTAAGCAGTATTTGATATAGACATAATGAAGTAAGAATTGAAGTGAAGAGAAAATCGAAATGTAGAACAAAATGTTACTTGTCTGAGTTGTGCTTATTTTGTAAGCCTAAAGAATTATTTATAAAACTTCTGACTTCTGAAATGAGCAAAACAATGCTTAAAGTTGTTGGATTATTATAAGAAGCAAACCAGGCGTTTTCTTAAAAATGATTCGACCAGAATGAAATGACGGCGCTTTGGCGTGGGGTAGGTACCTAGTATCTGTAAAATGAAAAGGAATAGAACCACCATAGACCGCGCAAAGTTTGACATGTTATCTCTACGCGAAAGATCCGCACTGTCTATTTAGCTTATGGTAATTTATATTTTTTTTTTTGATAAACATTTTAATCTAAAATAAATTATTTATCGACACCTGACTGTCACATCACTAAACCTATCTGTGCGCATTACCATGCAAAGATATTAGCGCCAAACGCATTCCCCTTGCTACGACCTTTCATAACTCGATGCCTACATATACCAATACACTTCATGAGTACTACTTGTGTGTGTGCGTGCAACTATATTGATGTAGGTAGAATAAAGGGAATTATCTCAGTTTACATTGTTCGATTCCCGCCTGGATTTTTCTATGTATAATAAAAAATATAGATGTATATATAATATTGTGTTCTGTACATCAGTTAACTAGTACCCATTACCACAGATTATAATACTGGCCATTAAAAAGATCTGCTTACTTTTGAGGATAGATGATGCTGTGTGGATTAAAACAAAAAAATATATTAATTAACAAATGTTGCACTACAGGTTAAGTAACAGATGCTAAAAAGTAGGTAATTACTTAGAGAAAAATACTACTCTAATGACAATAATCTGAGAAAAAACCAATCAACACAACATAATATCACATTGCTAAACATCAGCTTAAGCAACCCCTAACGTCTCTACGTAAATAATTACACATCACTTGCAAGTTTAACCCTTTCTGCGTCGCGTCACGGGATGACGGATAATACCAAAAGCGTGGCGAATCTGACCGGATAACCCTTCTATGCATATTCGCGGGTCTTCATGACCGATGGGCGTGAATTTCTTCTGTGATTAATCAAAGTAATTATACGGCTCTGGTTAAATCTTAAATAATGATGTTGCGAGCTGAATTTGCATGGGTTATTTTGGATATTAATATCTGTTTTATTATTATAGCGGAGATAAAATTGCAAATCAATGAGCACTTTCAGATTTTTTATAAATATGAAAAGTAGTAAAAGTAGTAATTTGCATTTATTCAATAATTAAACCTAATTAATAATGAGATAAAATATAAGTATAAACTGTCTTTTTATCTTTTTTTGGTTTAATAAATCTCCTACTATAGGATAAATCCCAAACATAAACGAGCAATATACAGAATGTTTCATCTTCACATTACACTAATTAAATATATCACGCTCGATCGGAATATGTGGAACGCACGCAGTGACGTCACGGACACGCGTCTAATTACGTCACATGTGACGCATCGGTGGCCGCCAAAGGTGTAATTAGTTGTCGCCGATGTAGGCAATGTTGTAGTGCAATTGAAATGTGGCCAAATGTAGCCGCAGGCAGAACTCCAGTAAACAAAGTAATTAAATTTGTGAAAAAAATGTTTACTTATTTATTAAATGGGCGATTTTACCAGTTTTGTGAGACTAGGTTGATTGAGCATTCTAAGATTGGTTCATAACCTTGTGAACACACTATACTCAAAGGTTTTAGACTTTGAGCTTTACCAATCTTTGATACATTTGTTACAGTACATAATACTCAAACTTTCACTGCTGAACGTGCCTTCCTAAACAACTTACTCGTTTGGGAAAGAACATTTTCTATTAATCGCCACGGTTAGCAGGCGGATCGGTGAACACAGTATAGGTGTCAAAAACACACAGAAGAAAGTTGGTGCCCTTCCTCTGCTAGGTTCCCTTAGTCGCCTCTCACGACATCCACGTGCTGAGTTGAAGAGGTCGATTCATGCTGAAACAGCCTAAGCTGTATCTGTCACAGCTATTAATACACGGCTACATTTGTATCCACAACAATATAAACGGTAGACATACCTACCGCCTAGGGTACCTACCTACATAATCCACATTCGACACAACGATTGCACGTGTCGTCGCCACTAATGAGATACATTAGTTGTGTATCAGCATACCTGCATATAATAATAATCATACTGTATGTAGAAATGTTATACCTGCCAGTATCAGTAATTTCAGGTAAATTTTAATAATAACTAGCTGCAGCCCGCGGCTTCGCACGCTTTTTTCCGGAATAAAAGGTAGCCTATGTCCGGCCCCGGGATACCATCTACCTCGCTGCCAAATTTCACCGAGATCCGTTAAGCCGTTGTTGAGTTATAAATAGTGAAACTAACACGACTTTCTTTTATACATATATAGGTATATAGATTTCCGTACCTATATCTGAATTCCATAACGGACCCCTTTATGTGCGATCTTTTGTTTTGAATTGACTGATAGATCGTCTGTACATTATTAAACCTTTTTGACATGAAGTAGTCAGTTAACAGGGCGCAATGCGCGCCATTTTGTTAAAAGGGTAAACATAGGATTTCGCGTTTTAGGAGCGGGACAAAGCATATGTTTTTGGAGCGGCGGCGTTAGCGCAATGATCATGTTTTTGTTTACTTACAAGAAAACTAAGCAACTTATCTAAACTGGTTAAAGGGACCAAATAATTAGTAACGACCTACGAATCAAAACATATTTAACTAATTTCAATAGACCGCAGGGTTCCTGAGATCTCGACCAAATTATGTGCGAAATAGTGCACTTTCATGATATTTTTATTATCGTATTTTTTCTCAATCGTGTTTTCACATTCAGGGAACCATAGAAATTTTTTTGAGTTTTATGTATTTCGAGTTTATTACCATGGGGATCCCGTGAGTACATAGTATCTAGACTGAGTATCTAGACCTAGTTTGACAACCAAACCTAAGTTAGGTTAGGTTCGCCTCATAGCTAAAATTATAATACGAGAACTCGACCCGTATTGTGAATTCAGGAATTATACGAGTAAATAGATATATATTTATTTATTTATTTATTTGGCACACAAAACAGAACACAATCAAATAGTAAAAAAATAGAAAGCCACTATATTATGATCTAGATTGTATCCCTAAGTATGTGTGTGTATGTGTATACATATATAATATGAAAAAGTTTAAGGGATGCATTAAAACTAGAATACAAAGTTCATTAATAAAACATTAAATTAATAGATTTGTTTAAGTGTGTACCTACTTAGCTACTATAATGAACTAATTAAAAAAATAGATTTATATGTTTCTTATATAGTATGATTGAAAATAAAGATCGGTATTCCCTACCATTGATTCGTTAACAGCCCGGTACACCACCGCAATTTCACCACCAGCTACTATTTTATTTACAGAACTATACCTACGATAATCCACACTAAATCACCACAAGAACTCGGTGCTATATTTCCGATGACAGTTTTATGGGCAGGGCCAGTTGTGGGGCCTACGGTGTGAACACAGCTACATAAAATATTAATACATAATTTGTCCGAGTGGCCGTCTGTTAATCTACTTTTATAGGATTCTGGATTTTGTGGACTCATTGTGTGAGTGTGATAGATGGGTAGCAAAATTTATGTGAAATATTTCAAAAAAGAATTATTTTCTATTAGTAGTATGAGTTCGATCGCTTTACATAGAATCGTTATAAGTATTATTAGGTTTTGTTACACTATACACTAGCCAAAATAGATATACAATGATTTTAAACTAACCGCCCATAATTACCCTAAACTCTGTTTCACTCTGTTGCCGTGTCTTATTATACGGAATATACATTAATTGTCGATTTGTGATCCTTCCTTTACTAAATATTGCGTACCATTATATCTGAAACTCGACGCAAGTGAGTTTTATTTTTATGTCGTGGTTTGTTTAAAAACATTCCACATCGAGTTTGGCTAGTGTATATATATTATAGAATCCACATTCATCAACGTGAATCGATATACTCGTAAGCAGCGAAGTGCATTATGCCATATTCTATTCTACATAATATGACTTGAATAACAAATATTACCCATTTGATTTGTGACCGTAATTTTTCAGGATCTTGTGTTGTAAGATTTTTTGTCATAGAAATAGAATTTTATACCGTCAGTGTTTTGTTAAATTGGTCTCAAGGGCAGCTATACAAATACGTTGAAAACTGTACACTACAGTTCAAAGTAAAGTGCAGTACTCGTATCTTTTAAAGGGCAATGTATACGCTTCTACAACAAAATACCAAATGAGTTGAAAAAAAAAATGTCAATAAATAAATTCAAACAAATTGTCAAACATATCCTTTGTAAAAAGTCTTACTACAAAATATCAGATTATCTACTAGAGGATAAAAAACTTGGAACAAACTTTGCTACAACTCGAAAACTAAAATAAATAAATAAATAAATAATGCTGGACAATCCACACAGCATCATCTAGCCCCAAAGTAAGCAGAGCTTGTGTTATGGGTACTAGATGACTGATAAACTTAATACAATACACAACTCGAAAACTAACAACCTAACAAGGTAAACGTTTCTTGTTCGCTTCTTTAGTTTACCTTAAAAAGATTGAAGTGACCAAAAAATCAAAATGATCACGTTATTTCCTAGTTTTACATATGTAATTTGAATTTTGTGACGTATCCAAGACTCTAAAGGAAATAAAGCACATTGAATTTGAAATTTGAATGTGAATTAAATAAACACCTACAGCTACACTGATAAACGGCTACAAATCAATCCATGCACGCTGTAACACGGTGGCCTCGGGCAATTGCTCTAATTAAATGTCCAATAGTGTACAGGCACGTGCGTAGGTATACTAGATAGGAGAGTAAGTATTGTCACTAAACGTATATGAAGTGTAGTTAAAGAGAACGTTAGCCCCAACTGCACAAGGATAATAAACTAGATAAAAATGGTTAAAAAAAATATTTTGTTGTCAAACCATATAAATACATCAAATTTAAATTTAGATCCAATTTCATCGTTTGCTGCCAAAGCCAACAAAACTAAGTTCAGCTTGATTGCGTTTAAATTCGTAATACCTATTGTGCAACATTTGAACTCGGTTTAGTGCTATAACCGGATCAACTTTCTGTCGGTAAAATGCGTTGAGCTCGTTAAAGCGCTAAACTGAGTTTTGTCTTATATTGAACGCGTTCAATTGCATTGCTGAAATTGGACCTTAGATATTTAATATCCTTGTGCAAGTAGGTCTCAGCAGACCGCGGTTGTAGGTTAGATGCGGTACCTGTTAATAAAAACTGGTGACATAATTAGATATTCGTGAAAACTCCTAGATCCTAGATGCACTTTTTGTGAAGAGTGAACCAACCGTCGTCGCATCACGTTAAGTAATACTTTGATTGTTATGAAAAAACTAAAAACTGATTTAGAATCTTTTACTTTTATACTACCTAGTTTTTAAGTTTTGCGGGGTAAATACTAACCCCTTCGGGAATATTTTTTACGGGGCCACCTCAGAATCATTTTCTATAAAACTGCAAAAGAATCATCTTAATCGGTCCATAAATGACAGAGAGATACATTTAAAATCATACATACAGCCGAACAAAGAAACTTTTTGTGTTTTCGAAGTCGGTTAAAAATAGCAGACCAACAGCATAGACAATCACATAATATCCCAAAAATTTTTAGATGTTTTTTTTTCTGTTTTTGTAGTTGGTTAGCACGTTCCCGTATTGAGGGAAAGACGCGGTTTCAAGTCCCGTCGAAGTCGAAAAAATTTTTGGGATATTATTTGATTTCTTATAAATTAATCTTAACATAGACAATGTTTACCCCAACTCTATACCGACCAGTATAACTTGCCTGACCATAAGGTAGGACCAGAAAGCAGTGTATCTGCTCCGTGGGTAAGACATATTTAGATTGTGTCATCGTTACGTTCGCTTGTTACGCCGTGACTTAGTATTTGAAGGGACATGAACCTATTAGAACCCATGGGGGTCAAGATCGGCGGATTGAAGGGATTATTTCGACCCTTCAAGCTTCTACCTATAGGTTACAGAAATACATAAACTGGCCTTTGGACGTTTTAGTGCCCTACACTAAAACGTCCATAGGCCAGTTTATGTCGCTATTTATAACTGAATTCGAAACAAGTTCTAGTAGCACCTAGTTTTATGTTCGACTTTATGAACAATTTACAAACAAAGAAAATTACAATAACAGAATAAAACAATTACAACTAGTATTTACACTTATATCTATTTCCTAAAGATCTAACTCGTCACTAGAGAAGGCAGAGTGCCCAGGATGCTGGGAGCATTGCCACGTTGAAGGGCAATTATCAATAAATAAATTCAAACAAATTGTCAAACATATCCTTTGTAACATAGGCTTACAACAAAATAACAGATTATCTAGAGGATAAAAAGCTTGGGACAAGTTTTGCTCCAACTCGAAAACTATATAAGAACCTAACAAGGTAAAGGTTTCATATCGCTTCTTTACTTTACTTAAAAAGATTGAAGTGAACAATAATCAAAGTGATCACTTTATTTTCTAGTTTTACTTATGTAATTTGAATTTTGTGACGTATCCAAGAGTCCTGTAAGGTATAACGGAAATATTAATAGTCTAAAGGAATTTTAATATAATTTATGTCAATCCATCAAACTATTACCCTAAATGCAATTTTCTTAACTGAATAAACGTTCCTTATTATTTTAGGCTAGCCTACACTAATTTTCAATCTGCATTATCCTATTTCCATTAACTTCATCATCAGGTGAAATTTCAGCGGCAAAATTTCAAAATTATATGCTTTGCACATTAGCATCATGATATCGATTATTTATTTTATTCAATTAGTTGGGTAGATCATCGATAGCCGTGGCTTGGCTGATGATTTTCCTCGATTGAAACCATCGCGCCACTATTCCATCACATTCCATGGACCATAAACATATAAACAGCAAACCATTAGCATAAACATTTCATTGGCCATGGAGTGAGCTTCAACATAAACCTAGTCATTTTCCTTTTATGATTTGTTTAGATTTCGAGTAATCTTTTTATGAAAGTTAAGGTTTAATAGGTATAATGGTTGTTATGTCTTATTTACATCGTACCTTCCAACATAAAATAAATCATCATCATCATCACCATCAGCTGCAAACCCTTTTTGTTTTAAGAACTTTAAAATGTTAACATTACCATCTATTTACATATTAGAACTATGTAAATTTGTTCGAAAATACCCTAACTTCTACAAAACACTCGACGAACTTCCCAGAAAATATCCACTTAGACCAGGCAGAAACAAAATCATACAACCATCATCAAACCTGTGTATGCACAGTACCGGCCCTTGTAAAATGTCCATAAAAATCTACAACAAGCTTCCAAACTAAATGAAAGACATTCAATCCGATTCATTATTCAGAAATAAACAAATGCTACTATGACGTAAATGAATTTTAAAATGACAAAATAAACAAACTGACATAATATAAATCAAAAATTTAATTTATAATTTTTTACTTGCACAGACTAGACAACTAGTAGGTACCAGTAGGATACTAGTAGGATACTACTCTAGTAGGTACTAGTAGGATACCTACTACTCACCTTAGCACCTACATATTTTTATCAAAACCAACCTCGGTCTGCCTTCCACTTGTTGTGTACGCCCAGCAGGGTTCACATTCTGATACATACATGCATATACATATATGTATATACCTACCAATTAATCCATGACAACAATTAATAAACATATTGAGTATTGAGTGAAAGGGGTTATTATTTAAAGAGTGTTTTATTTACAAAAAAATACGATATCATTATTTAAATCCCCTAGTGCTGTCAAATGATCCTTTATTGTCTGGTAGAGCTAATAACGGATTATAATTAAGTTTCTTACAGCCCATTGCTCGTACGCTGGTAAATATCTAACACTAGCTGGCCTGACAGGCGTTGTCCTGTCTTAACTATGAATATTGAATTCGAATTGCTGTATTATGGTCGTTAGGGTTTCTTAAATTTTCAGATTTTCCGCGCAACTATCTTAATTTTTTCTTTCATAAGAAACTTGTCCTTACAATAACAAACACAACAAAAAAAGAGTAAGCGAAATCTCAATCAAAGGTCCCGTGACTAAGGGAAATAGAGATTCATTTTTATATATGTACTAGCTCCTGCCCGCGGCTTCATTTGATTGTAATTTTCGTTGTTTAAAACAACTATATCAATAATCTAATTTCTTGTCAAATAGTTTTGTCTCGTGACGTGTGACGTGACGAATTGAAGTTGACAACATATTTAATCATTGTTTTTCTATAGAGATAATCACAGCCGGTTGTTTGTACATAATGCTATTATAGGATCATCGTGAGAATATTCTCTGTACAATAACAAAAGAATCATCAAAATTATCACAATTAACGGAGTAAAAGGCAACAAAACATAATTTTTAAAAAACTTTTTATTTTTCTGAAGTCGGTTAAAAACACGGCTTTTTGCCTTGCATCCCTCAATGATACACTTTAGCAACACAATAAAACTAAATAGTCTTACTTTGAAGTGTTATTTCTTACACCCATCCGTACTGTATTCAAACAAATTTGTATATAAAACGATTCCTATCAAAAAGCTGCGACAATATATTAAAGGCAATATACATGTTAATGGTGTAAGGGAAATCTACTTCTTCCCCTTTAAACTCTGTGATGCTTTACACAGATGTCTGAAATTGCTGATCGCAGGATAAGACATAATTTTATGTCTTACCAAATAACTTGTAATAATCATATTGGTTACCTATATTACGACGCTTCCGACTGGTATTGATATGGATCAATAGAGCTACCTAAAGTTGGCCGAAATTTAGTATAAATGTAGTTCTAGACCAGGAATAACATAAATCCTACGTTTAATACGAAAGTTTACACTAATCCCGGGAAATTGCGTGATAACCGCAGTCAAAAGCCAGTTACAAATATATGTTTTTTAATTCTACTGTTATTCGAATTATCCGGAAATGTGAATGATGAAAACTTTGTTATCCGGATAAGAGAATTATCTGGATTTTACAATCCCTAATTGCAGCCCTTGATGGCCAAACTGAAATGAAGGCCAAGACCGAAAGTCGAATACATTAAAATCTCCGCCTACATAGATATCCTCATCCTGGGGAATACTCATTATAACCGCGTCGAAATCTTAAATTTTTTTTATTTTAGTTTATCATCACATCTCCACGGTGCATACACACTGATTACATTCAAAATGAGTATGTACAATTATCTTACTTAGGTACTATCTTAATTAAATTACTACAGTTTTGCTAATTGTTTCTAAGTTTCTAAAGCTTTTCTGAGAAAACACCCAAAACATATTTTTACCTGACATCATAAGTATCACTTAGTGAAATGCATACAATTAGAATAAATTCTCCCTTTTCGAGTGTCGGCTGAGGGTGAAACGTGCCTAAAATTGTTACAATTCAATGAATGGGTATGGGTATCGAAAACTTTTAACATAAATTTGTTAAGGCTGTAAGAAAAACTTTATTTGTTGAATTGTTGACTAATAAAAACTCTTTTATCACAATATTTCATTACCCATAACAATTATCTTATGATAATCTCGCCAGCGTCTTGGGGACACTTCCGACTGGTATTGACATGGATCAATGGAGCTACCTGTAGTTTGTTTGTAACAATCTGCAGTTAGCCCAATTGTTATAATTGTAAATACTATTTCAAATTGTGTCTATTATTCAATTGTAATTTTCTTTGTTAATAAAGATTATCACATTGCCTACCGAAAACATAACCTATGATGGGGAAGAACACATAACCCATGTCAAATTACTAACAAAAACGGTTAAGCCGTTTTGATGCTTCAAGAAAATAATGAGTCCAAGACATCAACTTCTTATGTACCTATTATTAAACAAAACGCCGCATCTCTCTCTCGAACTAAACCTGAAGGCGAGAATCTCAAGAAATACCGAACAGTATTTCAAAAGTAAGCTTTTCACCAATTATCTGTATTGGTACTGGTTGAAATGATAATGATGATGAGGCTGTCCTCCTAGCCGAATTTCGGCCACGGCGGTCATTTTCAGCGGTAACTATTGCCATCAGCGCAGGACTTTTGTACAGTGCACAAGTGTGTGTGCAAACACAGGTGAACTCTCAATTCCCTCACTCTTATAATACGATGGGACGGCAGACCGACACGACCGGGGAGAGGTCAGGCGAAGGACCAACGGCTCAAAGTGCTTTCCGGAAGCAAGGAAGAAATATTAATTAGCTGAAATATGACGATGATTATTGAAGATGTCGGAAAAAATCATGAAGACTGGGATTTAGCTAGCATGAACCGCCTTAGGGCACGTTCCCATCTTGTCGTGACGACAGATAATCGTGCAGTTTAAAGCCTCGTGGCTTGTACATTTAAATGGAGGTGTTCACATATAGGACGCCACGATTAACTGTCGTCCCTGTCGTCCACGACTTTTTTTTATTGTGACGATAGATTGTCAAGATAATCTCAACAGTCGATATAATGGGAACAGCTAGAGACGATAGTCGTCCAACGATAAATTAATCGTAACGGTATAGGGGGAACGCGCCCTTAGCCATTCATCAGTTTCAGTTTATCGAATTTATTTTACTCAAAAGAACAATGTTCACTTAAATGAGTACATACAATAACCTTACGTACTATCTTAACTAATTGATACTAAATTATAACAGTTTGATAATAATTGTAGTAGCAAGTTTTACATTATTGGTTGGTACCATCACGCTAACTTAAAAGATCTTATCATAAATATACTCTTTCAGTCTTTTCCTAAATATGTGCATTGATAAACAGTTCTTAATGTTATCGGGTAAGCTGTTGTACAACTGCGCACCTTCATAAAGAATTTCATAACATTAATTTCATAAATTCATTAAATATAAAAATTATGACGTATTGCGGATTTATTTGAACGTCTCAAAATTGTCTTTAATATTTATTATATATTATATCTATGTATAAAACAGATCTGCCGTGTGAAGCCAGAGCGGGTTACTAGTACAATATAATATAACCCTCTTCGGTTGATAAAAAACTCAGTATCAAATTAAATTACGTTCCATGGCTCATTTCTCATGTCAAAGTTATCAATCCACATTTTAATTCACGCCCTTCTTGTATTATTCAACTCTTCTCGGACAAAAGACTATTCGGATTTCGAAAATGAATACAAATGACGTGAACATCCGAGTTCGGCCGAACCGCACCGGAAACGGCCGAGCATTTGTCATTGTCACATTTGAATACGCAAGAACGGGTGCGGGGAAAAACGATCGTCATCTGTTCAGAAGAAAGTAATACAACCTAAAAACATCGGTTGCGTTGATCACTCGTCACTTCGACTATACTCTGTTCGCCGAAACAAGCTAATAGGGAAATCATAGACTGCACGTTATTATTAGTCGCAGATAACGAACATAGGGCACGTGCACTCTGTGTGGCCAAAAGTTAGTCTTACCTGTCTCTTGTGCGGTGCGGACGTGATGTAGTAGAGCCTAGTATGGATGTTATAGATAGATACGTAGAAAATATGGCAGAACGTTTTATTATAAGCTTGGAGTATGATTCAGATTCAAGTGAATCAGAAAGTGAATAAATTTGTAAGAAAATTTCTGATGTTTTATTTTTTGTACACTACCCAAATTAAACAAAATATATATTTTTAGGTTCTCAGTATCATAACAAGTAGGTCAATTATCAATGACCCACTCATCCACAAAACCCCGGGCGAAAAGCTAGTGAATAATGTAAGTAATAGTTTGAAGTGAGCAATATAAACATAGCTTTACATTTTCAAATAATAGTCACTCCCACTGACCAATCTTAGTCTCTCACGCTAGTAGTCCCGTCCTTTTCACTTTCGCACAATTGTGCAAGAGAGCGCACGCTATATTAGCTTGTCTACGTGAACAGACTATAGGTTATGGGCTCTTGTCCACACACGTTTTTTGGCAACAAGCTTCCACAGTGATCCATACAACACTGACGACTGTGCCTTCACACGGCCCGTGTCTTATCTAACAACACCGCTCAAGTAATTCTTAGTCACTTTTTAGGAGAGACTAAAAACTGTGTATTTTATTAAATTCAAAAGTTTTAAGGCTGTAGTTATTAACATGTGCTTTAATATATACAACAATTGTTTTAATATGTCTATTGTTTACTTTTTATTTACGTACATAGTTTAATTTGACTAACGCGGTGTTGCGTGATAATTTTACGAGACTTAGGCGGTGATAATAAGAAAAAGTATGAGAAATGGCATATCCAATGGCATCAAAATGTCAATTCAATACCGCCAAAAATCGACTTGAGCGGTGTTGTTAGTTAAGAGACGCAATTAATCGTTGATTTTTACGGCGAAAAAAACGTATGTAGGCAAGTAACCCCTCCACACGAACGTGTTCACGTGAGATCGTCTTTAATCGCCGATTGTGAAGAGGTGCCATAAAATAATACCGGCCAAGTGAGAGTCGGACTTGCACGTGAGTTCGGTCCAGTCGCACAAGATCTAACACTAAGCAATTAGGTATATTAATTTAAATTGCCTTGCGCGTGTGTTGTTTATCTGTCTTTTAGCATAATAATATCACAACTTTAGTAATTCAATATTTAAATGTCCAGAAAAAAAAAAACATTTTTATTATCTTTAACACCTTTATCACAAAAGTCAATGCACGACTAAATACGAAACAAATAGAAAGATGCGTTCAACCCTTCCTAGTTTGATAAGATTCTTGTCTGTGATTGGCTGAATGCAGGTAGTCAGTCAGTCGTATTCGCACAATCCGACAAGTTGTCCTTCAACTGTACGTTACCCGAGCGCAATGCATTTGTGCGTTTATGGTTGCGTTGTTGTTTTCGTAAATCGAATGTCGAAACACTTTTACGTGTCTATACAAACCATAAAATGTATCAATGGGATCAGTTTCCCGATTCAAAATAGCATTAGGTCGATTGGTTGACTGATATAAATAAGGATTGAGGCAGTTTTATGTGTAGTGTTTATATTACTTTTCTCGTGGAAACTTTCGGATAAATAAACGTGTTGTTGAGTTGAGCTCGCCCTATTTATGGGTCTTTAGTCAACTGAGGCCGCTCGAACTCATCCCGCGGGATCAGCTTAGCAAAGTAATATCCACTTGATTTAATTTTTTAGTCGTAGCCATTTTGTTTTACTGATATGGTTCAGATCAGGGGCTAAAAACTGACTTAGAATCTGTTCGTTTTAACAGGATAAATACTAATAAATAAATAAATAATACTGGACAATCCACACAGCACCATTTAACCCCAAAGTAAGCAGAGCTTGTTGTTATGGATAATAGATGACCGATACATTACATAGATATTGTAGGCGGATTTAATTCATAATGTATGCGGCATTTCCAATCAACTTTCGACGTGTGCACATCTTGAAAAAATATTTTACTTTTATAACAAACGGCGATAAAAAACCATGTATATCATAAATGGACATTATAATGCTAAGCATTTTCGATTTAGTAGGTGGCGTAGCACCATTCAAAATATCGGTCGGTATTATATCTAGCGAAATCTGAAACCCGAATGAATCCTCGGCAGGAGGCCATATCAATCCTAGCGTGCGCTCACTGGTATTCATAGGTCCATGTTTGAACTGAACAGCTGAGCGCGCCAGTGCTTCTGTAAGTACCGAGTCTAACACCTGTTTACTGTTTCTAGACCACCCTCGTATTTCAAAACCACCCTTGCTGTTAATCAATGTTATGTCACGAATTAAATCAATTGCCTTATTTTCGGCACAGGTCGAATAACAACAATCATCCAAGTAAAAATTATTTTTAATTACTTGGGCAGCTTCGGAATTTAAATCCTCATATTTCAGAGCATTTTTATTTGTTACATATTGCGCAATAAACGGTGAGCATGTAGCGCCGAGAATAAGACTTTGCATCGAACAAATCTTTAACGGGCTTTCCGATGATTCTTGCCACAATAATCGAAGTACATGCTGGTCTTCCGGGCGAACTTTCACCCTAAGAAACATATATCCAATGATAACAATTCTATTCTCACGAAATCAAAGCATAATTCCGTAGAGTGAATGAAGTATATAAATCCGGCCCTGTTAATAAATAATCATTAAAGCACAGGCCATCTAATTTTGCCGCTGCTTCAAAAACAACTCTTAACTTTTCTGGTTTGTTTATGTTTTGAATACCAAAGAGCGGTAAATACCAAGCTAATGAATGCGATTCGTTATCAGTAAGTTCTCGAGCGTAACTATTATCTAACAATTTTGTTATCTCAATTTTATAACGGGCAGCGTAGTCAGCATTTTGACGAAACTTTCGTAACAATAGTTGCTAACGCTAGTAGGCATTGTGATAGGAATCGGGCGGGCATGCTAAACACATCTTTCTTAAAGGACAAACCTACTTCCCACTGAGTACCTACTTGGCGAGCTGTCGTATCTAAAATCTCTATAGCACGAATATGATCCGTATTCTCGCGCGATACGGGTGAGATTCCTATCTAGTCAAAATCGAGGTCTATGTTCACGTGCAAAAAATTGAGTTTGCTTTGGCGGCATCTAGTTATTATTCAAGTCTTATTTAGTTTGATGATGATACATGGCTGAAACTGTTGACGCCCGTTGCCACGGAAATTATTAAGTGATAATGAAATTATCATAATTATACTGAAGAATTTTTACAAATCTACGTTTTACGGCGCACATAGCAATTCCTCGAGGATCAAACTTATAGACCACCTCAAAATCAATTTTTATACAACAACGAAATAATCATCAAAATCTATTAACAATTGGCGCAGATATCACCAAAAATGTTGTAGCTCGTGATTCTCCAATAATATTACGTTGTTTTTTAAGTTTTTTAGGATAAATACTAATCCATGGAGAATTTTATGGGACCACCTCGGGATCATTCTCTATACAATAGTGAAAGAATCAGTAAAATCGGTTTCCCATAGACGGAGATATCAAGTAACATATGTACATACTACATAAAAAAAAACATACAGGTGACCTGAGAACCTCCTCCTGTTTGAAGTCGGTTAACAAAATATATCAAACATAATAAACCTAATGATAAATAAGAATGAACGAAGATGTAACAAACATACTTCCATCCATCCCTCGACACAAACTTTCGCATTTACGAGATATTAGTATGGAGCTCGAAATTAATCTCACATCCCCATTAAATTATTCGCAGAAAGTATCAAAGTCCCAGTGCATAATTATTTATTATCCTTATAACCACGAGGTATCTACACCCCAAATATTGTCACACGATTTTAATAATTTAACTCGTGGCTGCCCTTTTAATTTATCTAACTAATCCGCTTAGGAGCTTTTGTACCTACCAAGTTAAATTACGTATAGTAACGTCACGAAATCAGCGATGTATGTTGTAAATTAGTTTGTGATACTTAATCAATATGATTATCAAAATGTTTTTATTGATTTACATATTTTTTTTTAAAGTTTTTTTTTCGAATTAAATTTTGTTTTTTTTGTATTTTGTTGCTACACATTTGCTCCCTTTGGGGTCCTAGGTCCGTGGGGTACCGAGGCTCTCCGGGTTTTTCAAAAGTTATCTGAGCGTCTGGTCGACGCGACGTGTGACCGAGAGCTGGCGGGTATCTGGCGCAGCGCATCAGCATTGCCATACAGCGGGGCAATGCAGCCAGCGTCTTGGGGACGCTTCCGACTGGTATTGATATGAATTAGTTGAGATACCTGTAGATTGTTTGCATCAGTCTGCAGTTAGCTTAATTGTTTCAGTTGTAAATACTAATTCTAATTTGTTTTTATTATTGAATTGTAATTTTATTTCTCAATAAAGTTATTAGTTATCATTTTAGAAATTGAGGGTATTTAATACACAAAGGTATGAGATTTCGTTAGTAAGTTTAAATTTTTACTCCAACTCGAAAACTGACAACCTAACAAGGTAAAGGTTTCTTGTTTGGTTCTTTACATTACCCTAAAAGATTGAAGTGAACAAAAAGTCAAAATGTTCCTAGTTTTTCTTATGCAATTTGAATTTTGTGACGTGTCCAAGAGTCCTGTAAGCTCTAAAAGAAATAAAGACTTTCAAATTTGAATTTGAATTTCAACTAAGTAGAGGTAATTAGGTACATCTTTACAACTTATTTTAAATTATGATTGTTTCTTAGTTTTACTTTAGAATTGCTAATTCAATTTGTAGATAGCGATGTCTCCAAAATACGCAATCGTTTGTTTCGTTTCTTTTTGTGTAAATTGGTACTCTAATTCGGTGTATTAAAGTACAGTAATTGGCCGAAATTTCGTGTTTGAGAATTAAAATAAGCCCCTTATGCCGCAGGCTTTTTCAGACTACGAGAGGAAGAAAAATTCCGCATGGTATATATACTTGGTTATTTGTATTAACTACTAAAAACAAACAATATCAAACAATTTTTAATCATTATAATACCCCATCAAACAATTCGATAGGAATTTTATCGATATTCAACCCCATCCCTATTTCTACCCCGCGGCACAGAGATTATAATTCTATCCGCGCGGCCGCGGTGACAATATCAACAATTAACAGGGCCTAATCCTACCACGACAGGTTTCTTATTAACGCCATTTGTCAGCGACGATACCATCTAGCTCATTTGCAATAGGTAACAAACTGGTACCTCTGACATTTTGTTGATGACTGTAACAGATTAAAGTTATCTTATTTTGCGCCCCATGAAGTTATTACAGTGGAATTAAATATGTAAAAAATAAATAACGCTGGAAAAACAATACTGTAAAGTATTGTTTTTTATTCAACCGATTATTTAACGTCTCCAATCCAAGCTCAATGTTTGGTATTTGGATGACGGAACTTTAGGTGGAGAGGTAAACACAGTTTTTGATGATCTAAAAATCATCACAGATGAATTTCGAAAAATAGGTTTGGAATTAAATTTTTCAAAGTGCGAGCTTTTTATTTCGGACTCTTGTGTAGACAAAAACATATCATTAGAAAATTCAATAGTTTAGCCCCAAACATAACAGTTGTTGATAAATGTTCACTTCGCCTCCTTGGTTCACCAATTTTTGATGAGTCTTTTCAGTCCTTTGTAGACGAGAAAATTCAAAATTTCAACAAAACTTCGGACAGACTGCTCAAAATTAATAGCCATATAGCTTTTACAATAATTCGGTTTTGTCTTTTTGTACCTAAATTTACGTATTCTTTGAGATGTAGTCAACTGTGGAAACACAGTGAGCTCTTGGAAGGCTTAGACAACATAATAAAGAATACTCTATCATCGGTTTTGAATGTCGATTTAGATGACAAGGCATGGTCGCAGGCCTCCCTGCCTGTCAAATTGGGAGGCTTAGGTATACGCAAAATTTCAAGTGTAGCCCTTCCAGCGTTCCTGTCTTCCGTCTACAGCACTTGTTCTTTAGTTGAAAAAATTTTAAAGTCATCTTGTTTGGTCCCACCTGGAATTTCATTCAAAATTTCATTTTTAGACGAAGCTCGAACGGCTTGGCATAATGCTTCCCCTAATGCTGCTCCCCCGAAATATCTTTTGTCTCAACGGCAATGGGACGGGCCTCTGTGTGAGTTGACACGGAATAGTTTGTTACAAACGTGCTCCAGCTCTGCGGATCGTGCCCGTCTCCTGGCCATTTCTAAATGGGAGTCAGGACATTGGTTGCAAGCATTTCCTTCATTTAACACGGGCACTTTATTGGATCCCGTAACTTTCCGTATCGCAACATGTCTTCGGTTGGGTGCAATGTGTTGCGCGCCTCATCAATGCCAGTGCGGTACTGCTGTCGAACAGCTTGGTCATCACGGATTATCGTGCACTAGGGCCTCCGGTCGGATATCTCGTCATGCCAGCCTTAACGACGTCATCCGGCGGGCCTTTGTCACCGCTAACTTACCAGCTATTCTCGAACCGAATGTCTGTTGCGTGACGATGGTAAGAGGCCTGATGGCATGACACTAGTCCCATGGGAGTTGGGGAGGCCCATTGTGTGGGACGCTACATGCGACGACACACTTGCGCCTTCCCATCTTCCGAGGACATCCGTGAGGGCTGGTGCGGCGGCAGATTTGGCCGAGGATCTCAAGAGACGCAAATATGCAGGTCTCGACAGAGCCTACATATTTGCTCCCTTTGGGGTCGAGACCCTAGGTCCGTGGGGTACCGAGGCTCTCCGGGTTTTTAAAAAGTTATCTGAGCGTCTGGTTGACGCGACGCGTGACCCGAGAGCTGGTGGATATCTGGCGCAGCGCATCAGCATTGCCATACAGCGGGGCAATGCAGCCAGCGTCTTGGGGACGCTTCCGACTGGTATTAATATGGATCAGTTGAGCTACCTGTAGATTGTTTGCAACAGTCTGCAGTTAGCTTAATTGTTTCAATTGTAAATACTAGTTATAATTTGATTGTAATTTTCATTGTTAATAAAGGCCCTCAAAAAAAAAAATACTGTAAAGAAACTATCTTCTGCCCGCGGCTTCGCACACGTTTGTAATTAAAAGTAGCCTATATTAACATGCAGACATGGAATAATTTCCAGGTCCAGATCATATTATTATGTGTGCAAAATTTCAGCCCGATCCATTCAGTGGTTTTGGCGTTGACTTCGGCCAAACATCTTGACGGCACAAACTTCCGCCCATAAAATGTAGGATGTTTCGACCACTCTTGCTTAAAAAGGGTGACTTTGTTGCTCAAAAACAGTGATCAAAATCGGTTCTTGCGCTCATGTAGAATAAAATATAATATTCATTATCATCAGTCTATACTAGTCAACAGCTGGACATTAGGGCTCCTATAATGAGAGCCATAGCGCCCTGGCTTCAACCATACTGCGAGTATAGCGCGGGCGCGACGACGACGCCATGACGCGGGCTGGCGCCAAGTATCAAACATATACAAGTATTAAATATAGATCTCTGTGCTTATAAAAACTAAATTTTAAGTAAACCTATTGTGTAAAGAGGAAATTAACAAATTACTATTATTATGGGAAACCGCCGATTGCGTTCACAGTAAAGTGAATAAGGCGGGGGGCTCACCGAGACGCTGCAGCGCTGGCTGCATTGCCCCGCTGTATGGCAATGCTGATGCGGGGCGCCAGATACCCACCAGCTCTCGGGTCACGCGTCACGCTTAGATAACTTTTTAAAACCCCGAAGAGTCTCGGTACCCGACGGATCTAAGGACCTAGTGTCTCGACCCTAAAGGAAGCAAATGTGTAGGCTCTGTCGAGACCTGCATATTTGCGCCTCTTGAGATCCTCGGCTAAATCTGCTGTCGCACCAGCCCTCACGGATGTCCTCGGAAGATGGGATGGCGCAAGTTTGTCGACGCATGTAGCGTCCCACACAATGGGCCACCCCGACTCCCATGGGACTAGTGTCATGCAGTCGGGCCTCTTACCATCGTCACGCAACAGACCATTTGGGTCGAGAATAGCTGGCACGTATAATGTCGTTAAGGCTGTCATGGCGAGATATCCGACCGGCGGCCCTAGTACACGATAATCCGTGATAACCAAGCTGTTTTGACGACCGATGTGGCGCGGCGGGCGAAAGTCCGCCTGCGACGCAGAAGGTTGCGGGTTCGATTCCCGCCTTGGGACAAATGTTTGTACGATCTGCAAATATTTGTTCCGGGTGTTCTGGGTATTTTCTATATGTAATAAAAAATGTCTATCTATGTTTGTATATTGTATTAAGTTTATCAGTCATCTAGTACCCATAACACAAGCTCTGCTTACTTTGGGGCTAGATGATGCTGTGTGGATTATCCAGTATTATTTATTATTTATTTATGTTTGGCAGCAGTACAGCACTGGCATTGATGAGGCGCGTAACACCTTGCACCCAACCGAAGACATGTTGCGATATAGAATATTACAGGGTCTAATAAAGCGCTAGTGTTAAATGAAGGAAAGGCCTGCAACCAATGTCCTGACTCCCATTTAGAAACGGCCAAGAAACGGGCACGATCCGCAGAGCTGGAGCAAATTTGTAACAAACAATTCTGTGTCAACTCACACAAAGGCCCGTCCCATTGCCGTTGGAACAAAAGATATTTTGGGGGAGCAGCATTGGGGCAAACACTATGCCAAGCCATTCGAGATTCGTCTAAAAATTAAATTTCGAATGAAATTCAAGGTGGGACCAAACCAGATGGCTTTAAAATTTTTCAACTTATGAACTAGTGCTGTAGACGAACGACAGGAACGCTGGAAGGGCTATACTTGAAGTTTTGCGTATACCTAAGCCTCCCAATTTGACAGGCAGGGAGGCCTACAACCATGCCTTGTCATTTTAATTGATATTCAAAACCGATGATAAAGTACTCTTTATTATGTTGTCTAAGCCTTCCAAGAGCTCGCCGTGTTTCAACAGTTGACGGTAGTTCGTCTCAAAATATACGTAAATTTAGGTACACTATGACAAAACCAAATAATTGTAAAAGCCATGACTATTAATTTTGAGCAGTATGTCTGAAGTTTTGTTGAAATTTTGAATTTTCTCTTTTACAAAATTAAATGACTGAAAAGACTCGAAGAAGATCAAGGATTGGTGAACCAAGGGGCGAAGTGAACATTTATCTACAACTCCCAATGATATTGTTATTGTCTACCCAAGAGTATGAAATAAAAAACTTGCACTTTGTAAATTTCAATTATAATATATAAATTATCATTGATGTTTTAATCATTCCTCTTAATCGGGTATTATACTAAAGATTAATTTCATTTGAGAATACAAAGTATACGATGTGGTTTTATAAAAAAAAAAATGCTTGTATATCTATGGGAGCTGCGGCTGAATAAAATTTAACTTCCCATTTATGTTTTGACAACCTCTGTGGTGCAGCTGGTGAAGGTCCGCCTGTGAAGCAGCAGATTTCGAGTTCGGTTCTCGTTTTGAGACAAATATTTGTACGATCTGAAGATATTTGTAACATGTTATTCTTGGTGTTTTCTACGTATTATGATAATTTGTACTACCTATGTAAAGTATTGTTTAAGTAAGTATCAGATATCTAGTACACATAACACAAGCACTGCGAAGCTTGGGGCTAGATGATACTGTGTGATTCGTCCAGCATTATTCATTGAAGTATTCATAAATTTATTTTCAGCCTGCATTGTCCCACTGCAGTGCAAAGGCCGTCCTCCCGTTCTTCCAGATTTTCCTGTCCCCAGATGTCAAAGGCTAGTCTGAAAGGTGCACATATCGTCCTGCGATCTCCGTTGTGGTCTGCCGCGCGGACGCCGTGCGTCTGAGTCCCAATTTTAAGACGAGGACTCATCCCATTTTTATTCTTAGTACCGATTCTCTCTATAACTCACTCTCATTTTGCAAAAAACAATCACATTACAAAGCTGAATCCATTTTTCTTCGCTTTGGTAATATGCAAGATTATGTATGCATGATTGTTTGTTTTCAGTTTCGCGAACTATCAACACAAGTACCTAATTGCTGATATTTTTACCTGAGATGCTGGAAAAGTTGCTGTTTGGTATTGCCAATTCTGGCATCTCGTCTTTGTAAGTGTTTAAGCGTTCGCAGGATATTAAAGTTCAAAAGAATTTGCAATAAACAATCGGATCTGCATAAAAACCTGTTTTTTAAAAGCGTGTATTCATTATCCAGAACTCAACAGAAGACACAATTTAGTTCAGTTCCACAGATTTTTGGTGCTAAGTGTTGGTAGCTATGTAAGTAAAAATTAGGGGCCATGGTAGTGGGGCACTCACTACCATGCCTGCCATGTCGAGTAGAAGGTTACCACCTGTAAACCTTTTCTTGATAGGTAGTTATTTCTTCAACTAGTTGTCAAAATAGTTTTGTGAATAATAACTAATCCACGAGTATACAATAAAAATGTAACAGGTCCAATTATCTACGGAGAAGGATTTAGGATAATTTTTTGTCCCGTTATTCAGTAGTTATGGCTAAAAAAAAAAATCTTCTTTCCCTTTGGAGAGAAGATGTTTATTGTGACTCGGCCGTGTCCTTAAAATAACTACCCACAGCCGCGCGGTTCTTCAACAAGCGGTAGGGCTGCCCGCCTGCAGTATTTTAATTTCATCTACCTACTTGAGTTTCTTTCTAGATTTATTATTGTAAATATTATATATCTATTAAAAAAAATCGTTGTGAATAAAATAGGGAGTGTTTAATAAAAATACATGTTGTGTTTTTTGATTAGTATATTTAATAAAAATCCACTTAATCCTTACTAACTTAACCCTAGCTCACTAACCATATTTTCTAGTAACGTTGTCACTAACCTTTCGTTTCTCAGACTACGAAATAAAACTTCAATAAAAATTCAATCAGCTTCATTTATTAGAGAAGACGACCATAATTAGCAGTCTTATTTTTGCGGTAGTCAAATAACTAAATTTGTTTCAGAAACAACCTAAACGGAACATTTATTACACATAGAAACAATGTGCTCTCCACAAATGGCTCTTTTGCAGCCCTTGCAAAAAAATTTGGTCATGCGACGTTTTTTGGCGGCAGTAGCTGCAAATTTTGCGTGTCCTGGGCACTTCTTGACTGGATCCTCCCTGAAAGTCTTCAATATGCAGGATCTCGGCAATGATTTGCTTCAGATTGCGTTGTATAGTCACCAGTGCTATAACGTTATTGCAACCAAGGCTTCATGAGTTCATCTGCCATTTCCAAGGCAAAGACCTTCTGTTCATAGGTTTCTTCCCATTCCAGATCGTGTTTGACACGTGAATTACATATTATGCATTCACAATCGATAGATTTAATATATTGTAAAACAAACACAGCGGCCATCGGTTGGTTTTACGGTAAGTACTCATGATCGAGCACATTTGATCTACTGTATCAACAGCACCTTTAGTTGAGTTATAAAATTCAATGATTTCGGGTTTATTTGAACTGCTGTTGATAGCAGGTTGATCATGGGTAGTAGAAAGTAGGTACACCACCTTATTTGATTTACAAAGAACTCGTCGTCTAATGAATCTGCAGCATCCTCCTCACTTTCATCAGTATTGATGTGAATTTATTTCTCGAAATTATATTTTCCTCCGATTCTGATGACTGAGATTAATCGTCCAGTATTGAAGCCGTGTCCGTATAGGCCAACCACTCTGCAATTTTTTCATTTTGGCTTCTCAAATCCATCTGAAAGTATAAAAAACAGAAAACAAATAGATTTAAAACTACATAATACCTTCTTATAATATCAAAATAAAACACCAACGTAATAATATCTGACATAAGGGTAAAATACTCATTATTACGTGAAATAATTTTAAAATTAAATCATATTATAATGAAATTACAAGCAATAAACAAAACCTAATTTTGTAAAAAACGTAATCGTAGTCACTAACCCTTCGTCTGTGAGGCGACGATTGCGCGAAATATCCCAATCAGTGCAGCGTGCATCCGCAATGAGTGTTTGCGGGTCACTAATTATGCGAATTAGGAAGGTACTAGAAATGAACGGGGTGGCAAGGGCCAGGAACTTACCAAAACAACAAATACGCGGGGTACGCGTAGTCTAATACACGAATGGTTAGTGAGCTAGGGTTAAACACCTACCTACTCAGACAAAATGCAAGAAACAGCTGACGAGTAACCATAATATCTTTTTTCATCTCAACTTATTAACGTCCCCAGTAACTACAGCACGGAGCAACTCGATATAAAAAATGTTTTGGTCACCTATCCGATGTCGAACCTCTGCAAACGTTACTTATTATCATCGCGTATGCGATACCTACAGCAATCAAACAAAACCTCTACTTATTCCTCCTACCTACTTATAACCTCTACCTAAAATCTCAAATCTAAAATCTTATTTAAAAATAAAATTATAATGTAAATTCTTCTTACACTAAACACGGACAAAACAAAATATTCGACGTTCACACTCCGCAATAATAAATTACCGGATACTCTCTTGTCTATTACGGCCCACTTAATAAACTGTCTACATCCACAGCCATCAACCTGTCTTTGTACTGCACTTGATAGTTGTGAGACGATTAAGTACCTAGGGATAGTAATTGATAACAAGTTTAATATGCTTCTTATATAAAACAACTAACATGTAGAGTTCGCAAACTTATTGCCGTTTTCTGAAAGGTTCGGCATGCCGCAAATGCATGACAACTAAGATTATTGTACCAAACTCTCTGTCACTCCCTTCTTACCTATTGTAAACCGTCATGGGGTGGAGCCGCAAAGTCTCACCTATTATCACTAGAGAGAGCTCAAAGAGCTGTTTTAAAAAACGCTTTTTCTCTCCCGTATTGATACCCGACGACTCAGCTAGTGAGTGTAGTGAATGCAAAATCCTCACCTGTAGACAAATCTTTACGCAACAATTAATTTTAAAACTTTTTTTCTACTAAAGCTTGAAAACCAGAGTAGGCGTAGAGATAAAGCATTCCAAACTCTTAGCTCTACAACTACTTTTGCACAAAAACATAGCTCTTTTCTAGCCCCTTATATCTACAACAGATTAAATAAAAACTTCTCTATAAAAGACCTGTCGTATAAAGATGGTAAATCAAAGTTTAACGATTACCTTAAATACCTAACCTATGATCAGACAGAGGACTTTTTCGCAGAATATCTTAGAATATCTTATAATACCACTTAATCCTTAATCCATGAAATTAAATATCTCTTAATCCTCAATCCCTAATACACATACATAATATCTATCTTGTAACATATGTGTCTTAACATAATACCTTTTTCCATTTGTAGACTAATCAGTAGTATTAGTATAAATTAAATTAGACATATTTGTTTGTTATTTAGAGTAATTAATATAATATATATTTTATTAGTATATATTTTCTTACCATTTCGTATGTACACCATGTTAGTAAAAAAACCTAAGTTAGCCAGAGCAGGAGGCCTCGCTTCTTAATACAAGTTTTAACTTAGTAAGAGAGAGGAACTCACTAACGATGCCTTATTATAATTGGGTCTTTTTCACACATCAGGTGGCAAATTACTTATATTTTAGAAATGCTGATGTGTTACGACGAAATAAACATTTTTATCTTATTTTTTTTTATTTTTAAATCATATTAGTTATTAATTAGGTAGGTAGGTGCCTTCCATTTATTACTCTTATAACCATTTCATAATTATATTTCGCCTAATTCAATAATATATTGTAGGTAGCTAAGTACCTAAGTTAGCCTAATCTAGGAAACTACCTACTTTTTTATCCCATTCACTTATTTATTTATTAATCCAGGTATTTTACTATGTGGAAAAACAAACCTACCTTCCTATTAAAAAACGAAACAAATTACGTACTGGTATAAAAATATTTTATAATCTTACTTTTACAAGTTTTCAGGTAATTTAAAAAGTAATCCAAAAAAAATGCTATAATGCTAAAAATGTTATACTGGCTCTTTGGTATATTACGTTAGAACTTGTACTTATTTCAATTAAATATTCACAAATCGCACGCTTACTGCTAACAAAAAAAATCACACCGTTCGTTCGTCACTGCAGCGCATTCGCGACTGGTTGTGTACCAACTGTGTAACCAACACGAAACGCGTAGGTATGACTCACGTTCCGGTCTTTTGTGAACGAATCGCACGCTTACTGCTTACAAAAAAAACCACAACGTTCGTTCGTCACTGCAGCGCATTCGCGACTGGTTGTGTACCGAGTGTGTACCCAACACGAGACGCGTAGGTATAACTCATGTTCCGTCCTTTTGTATGAAGATAGAATACTGTATAGATATCATTACCGAGACTTAATTGTAATTCATTATCGCGTCGTCCGATTTCATTCATTCTTTTTTTGTTAGAATCAATGCTGTAAGATCGAATTTGACTAAATCAGTAGAAAGTCCAGTAGAAAATCAGTAGATTGAAGAAAAAACTGTAGGTTTTGAAAAAAAGGTGTTTGTAGATAAGTTTCTAGATCTATGGTCTATTTTTTTCTTCCAAGTCGCAGCCATGAATTAAATACTGTGGTCAAATGTGAATACACACCTATTTAGTCGGCAGGTATGGCAATCGCGAACGAAGTCGCGGGTACAGCTAGTACTTATGATAAAACTGTAACCGGTCCAATTCTGTAGATTGGAGATATTTTGAACGTTTTTTTTGGAAGGCATTCTACTATCGATACTGAAGCCAAAACTGTATTTTTTATAATTTTTGGCTGCCTGTCTGTTGATGTCTTGGCCGCGCATCACGCCGAAACTACTGAATGAATTCGAATGAAACTTGGCACGATTTGAGTTCATACTACGACAAACGATACTTTTTATCCCAAAATTCAGAAGGTACGGTTCCCTTGGGAGAGGGGATGAAAGTCAGTGTACTTAGCATTTAGTCATTCATTAATGCGTCGTCCGATTTCATTAAATCTTTTTTTTGTTAGAGTCAGTGTTGCAAGATAGTATTTGACTAAATCCGTAGATAGACGAGTAGAAAATCAGTAGATTAAAGAAAAACTTTGTTAATTTGGAAAATAACTGTTTTCAGGTATTTCCCCCTAGATCTATGATGTAGGTATTTATTTCTTCTAAGACGCACCCATTAGTTAGGTTAGGTTAGGGTGTTCGCAGTTTATGATAGTTCTTGACACTGACACAGGCCGAGTCGTAGCAAAAACTCGTGTAGATAAAGAATGCGATTGAAGATGACAGCATGACATCAAGCTATCCCGTGTAGGGTCTACAAATAAAAAATGTTATGCAAATAATGTCCTAAAGCGTCTGGTTTCTGAGATATTCACGACGAAAATAACTGTTTTTTTTCTTCATTATGTGAATATCTCAGAATCCTGACGCTTTGGGACATTATATAATTGGACATTTTTTATTTATTTTAATATCTTCTATCCATAAGTATAAATTATGTAGTGCAAAGCGACTTAAAAAAAAAACGTCGTTGTTGGTGTTAGGGCCAAAATCATCAAACCCCTTGTTCACAAAAAAACCTTAAATCTTTTAATATCATACTTGAGCTTTTTGGGATGTCGCTTTAGAAGAAGATTCACGTCCCTTACCAACTCCTGATGATAATGATGATGTAACAGTTCGAGTAGAAACGTAACTAATTTTTTCCATCTATAAATATTTAACCTCATTCTTCTATGTCAATAAACAACGAAGAATCTTCATCCATACTAATATTATAAATTCGAAAGTAACTCTGTCTGTTACCTTTTCACGGCTAAACAGATTTCAATGAAATTTGGCAGGGAGGTAAATGGTATCCCGGGGACGGACATAGGCTACTTAAAAAGCGCGTACGAAGCCGCGGGCAGCAGCTAGTATAAAATATAACTATAAGAAAATAATACGTGGAATGATATTTTTAAATCAAAAATATACATAGGAAACATCCAGATCACCCTGAACAAATATCTGCAGGTCGTAGAAACATTTCTCCCGCGGCGGGAATCAACCCTCCTGCGTCGCAGGCGGACTTTTGCCCGCTGCCTCAAAGGAGTCGTCAATTATATTGCAAAATTCGAATCATCGATATAGTCTCAACAGATATCGGACTGGCTTTACAGATTTACCTCATGCACACATTTTTAGGGTTTCGAAGATCGAAGATCGGTTTCGAAACCCTTATGGCATCGCTTTTTCTGTCCTTTTTTCCGTCTTTAATATCTCAGCAACTACAGCAGCAAATAACGTGAAATTTGAAATAATAATACATTTTATACGCTTGTACAGACTGAAAGAAAAATAAATAAAAGTAAATGAAAAATGAATATGTAAATTTTCAGTACAAATTGTGATGTCGAAATTTTAAATGAGACTTACAATGTCAAATGGGGTATCAAATGATAGGTATCAGTTTGTACATTTCAATTTGAAATTTCTGTAGGTTTCATATTTTTTGTAATATTTTGAAAAAAGTCGAAAAATTACCCATTCCCCCTCTATCTCCGAAGTTTGCAGAGTGATCTGAAATGTATGTAGCGTTTGTCGATGGATATTTACAGGAAAAATATAGAGAAGTCTGTAAGTAGAACACTTTTTGAAAAATGGTCAAATAGGTGGGGAATAATTTTCAAAAAGGGGGGGGGGGGGCTACCTCACCAAGTGGAGTATCAATTGAAAGGTATCGCTTTGTATATCTCAAAACAGTTTTGTAAATTTCTGTAGGATTGATACTTTTTGAAATATTTTGAAAAAAGATCAAAATTTTACTACCCTCTATACCTACTTCGAAGTTTGCAAACCGATACATCTGAAATGTAGGTACCTTTAATTTTTTGGTATTCATCAAATAGCAAAGTCTCTAACCAGTACCTAGTACATAATATTGGTATACTTGACAACCGTTCGAAACCCTCGGCGAGTTACACTCGCACTTGACGGATCTTGTTTTATAATAAGAAACAAACAAAAACCTCTTTACATTTTTGTCGGTGTAAATTATTATGCATTGACCTTTGATCTACATTTTTCAGGTACTCGTCTAACATTGCTGTGAGTTTTTTGGGCATCACACTTCTATTTGCTATTAGTTACCAAAACTTTGAAGATACATACCCAGATCCAGCCCCATCTAGTATACCAGACCAAGCTAAGCATTATAGAGATGAATTGACAAATAGTGAGCTCCATCGTTGGGCCTGCGCCAGCCGTCCGGTACTCTATATGCGATGGCCTGATCGCAATCACAGAAAAAATCAAAGTGACCTTTGGTTTGACAGATTAGTGTACATACACCACGAAGGCAATTACGACTTTATATTAAAAAAATATACTACATATAGCGGCCCAAGGTATAGGAATATAGCTGATTTAAGCGTTACATTAAATGGCATCGTTTTTGATTCGGATCGCATTCTCACGTCATACAATCCATTCAGACAAATTCTCAAATTCGCTTTTAAACGACACTATACTCATGTTTGCGCAATAAAAGCAAGACACATACGCGATATAACCGATGATGCTGAGACACGTTATCTAACAAGGGTTCATAAAATTTCATGTGCGCGGCAAGTCGTGCCGCTTGAAGAAACAAAAGACATGCCAGAGAATTTGTGGCATGGGCGAGCTAATGCAAAAGACTTTATTAGACAGCATTCACCGTTACACGATCTTATGGTTATACGTGTAGAAGACTTCATTCATGTCACGAAGGACAATTATGAATTCGATTTTTTAAATAACCAAAGGTTCATGTATCACCATGGACCTCCAAAAACGTTTCTAGCAAAAAAAGATGATATCATGGGGAGTGAGTTCAAATTTGCCATGATGGGGCATATTTTTCAAGACGGAAATGAAAATGAGCAATATATAGATATCAAATATCAAAATCAATATAACCCATATAATTTTCAACACAAAGAGGCACTGAAGAGAATGAGAGACACATATGTAGGTTATTACGATCAATCTGACAACGTCTTGACAGACTGCGACGAGTGGATACCCCGTGAGTGGGGATGGTTTATTTGTGTGCTAAACAAGCAGGGACTGCGAAGGCTGGCCTCAGGCGCAGCGCTGTATTCTCGGGGTTTACTTTTCGGAATTGGATCATTCACACTCTTTAAGGGTAACAAAAGTATTATTGTCTTCACGGACGTACGACCTTATGAACATCTTATTACTCATAACGAGACCGGTCCGTGCACTCTGCATGATCAATTTGGATAACCACCTCCTTAGTCAGCCCCTTGTTCTCCTGGTAAATCTCCTTCAACAGTTTTCAACTAAAAATGTAATATAATCACCGCGCTGAGAAACGGACACGTCGTCGCATTACGGCTCGCAAAAAGGTTTTGGTACCTTCCTACCTAAACATATACCTTAGTTTTTTCTTTAGTTGGTTTATGATGTTATTGTTAGCGCCTGTGACTTTTGCTATTAGGCTTTAGGCTATGAGTAAATCCAACAACCTATTTGAGTAACAAACGTTCGGTCCAAGACGCCCGCTCGCCGCACCGTCCCCGATGCAAGTGTGTGGGCGAGTGCCTTATTCTTATATTGATTATATCGTATAGACTACATCTCTTCCTTTCAATATAAATTATGAGTCGTATCTATACAATTCAAAATATGTTTTGTTGTATATGTGTTTTTTGGCAAAGGTACCTATAAAAAATATGTTTAATATGTATAAACATATTTTTTATAGTTACCTTTGCCTATAAAATATATATGCACAAGAAATATTAAATTTATCATAGGTAGCTTTAAACTCAAGTACACACTGCTGAGTTATTTTTACACGCACACAAAGTAATTATAACTTTCTATGCCTCTTATTTCAACTGTAGAATTATGAAAGTAAAGTAAAAAAGTAAAAATGCATTTATTTGTGGGGTGGTGGAAGGTCAAGAAGGCAGCAAATCTTTGGATTTACTGCCACGAAATGCAGCCGTTCTATGAGGCATATAAAGTTATAAAATCTTGACTGTAACAGTCAAGATTTTAAATACAAATAGGCAAATTTCTTAATTTAGTTTGATCAAATAATTTAGTTTGTTTTAACGGTTAGTACATTTCTAGCCCGAATTTTAACCTTCGTCTGAACCCATTTCTAAATCTATTGCTCCTCTATTTTATTTTAGTGTAAATTTTGTCTTAGTTCTTACAACAGTTTCATCCTTCCTTGTGTTTTCATCACCATCGTTGGAATTATTACTGTATGCGGGTTAAGGTTCTAATTGGAGGCTAACTTGTTTTCTATCATCATTTTCTTAACATATACTTTCTGTCCCGGCATTGTATCGAAAATGTCTGCTTTTCTTTTTCTATCTTCTGTCCTATTCCCTCTCTTTTTCTTTCAAAGATTTGTCCTTATTGTATACCTATTTCTAAATCAATGTGCCTCCTTTTACATCTAAGGTATATTATCTCTAAAATGTTTGTTTAAAACACTTTTGACGGTGATTTTCCAGTACCTAGTACTTTGGGTTGTGGTGTGCTGTATGTTAGTAAGACAATTAAACAAAAAAATATTGTTTCAATGAGACTTTCCGCATTGGCTTATCTATAAACGCTTGATTCAACTTAATTCATCATTTCTGCGGCCAATACTCACCGTGCAAAATAAGGATTTTTTTTGCATATGGATGCAAAAAAACAAAAACAGAAAGGCTTGAATTATTCTGATCTGAGTTTACTGATTATATACAGGCACATTCATTTAATTATTGTAAAATGCAAAATGCACTTAGATAACTTTGTAGATGTTACCAAGGATAGGTACCTATACGGTAGAGGTTCCGTCGTTTAAAGGTGACACGGTACACAACAGCTTAAAACAACAATAAAACTATTTTAGGTAGGTATGTATTATAGTAATTAAACTTCTTAATAGAATTGAGCACTTTATTAAGACGTTTAATTTAGTTGTAATCTCCACAGACCTCCGCCTATAGAGTATCTATTTAGTATTTACCCTTGTTGGTGCAATTAAGTGAAACAATTATTTTTATCTCGTAATGAGTTTAATAATTTATTTCAATTCATTATAAATTGTGAGGTGCTTTTTTTAATACAAACAATACTTTTAACTAATCAAACTGCACGATATTTTAAGATCACAATATAACTATTATTATCTAAATAATAATACTTACTAAGTCCTTGAGTTTACATAAGGCACAATATTTTGAGATCATTCTCATATTAACTTATTTCCTATCCATAAAAAAAATAAAGGATTTACTTTTTTGAACTTTACAAGTATTTTTACTAAACACTAGCTATTTATTAATGTATAAAAAAAATTAAATAAAGCAAGCATCAAAATATTTTGTATAACAACAAATTATGGTCGTCCGGTGTGTCCGGTTTTTGGTAAATTATAGCCCATAAACTCATCGTGGATTCATTAAAGTAAAATCTGCCACTAAATCAGGCTACATGAAATACATGGATGCCCAGCACATTGGACGTTAAGTGTCAGGGAACACCTTAACAACTGTTTTCCAGACAGCTGGATAGGCAGAGATGGGCCCATCCCTTGGCCCGCACGATCGCCCGACCTGACCCCAGTAGATTTTTTTGTGTGGGGACGGGCAAAGGATCTCGTATACACTACCGAAATATCCACGAGGGAAGAATTACTTCAAAGGATTGAAACAGCTTTCACAACTATGAAACAGGAAATGCAGCTGAAAGTCACGACGACGGAAGTTAGAAATCGTTGTCGTAAATGTATACGCAATGGTGGAAGCCATTTTGAGCATCAGAATTAAAAAAATAATCATCAAAAACGTTTTTTTCTTATCTCCTTTAAATCAGTATTTACGGACTTTAACTGGTTTAGGCACCGTATTTTCAAAAATTGTATAGATATCTAAGTAAATGATACCTTAAAAGAAAGAGCAATAACTCAGCGTGTTTTTAAAATAATCTGAACATCTGCAGCTATTTTATTTATTTTTTTAAATGTCATTAAAAAACTCTTTTTCTTTTTTTCTGTAAAGTTTAAATAGTCTGAAAGTCATTTTTTTAGCATAAACTGTGCTTTATAATGATTTAATATCATTAAACACACATTAGGCTAATAAAAACATACAAAATAAATAGAGATTTCCACTTAAACTTTGCATTATCAGCACTTAATTAGAATTTTTTGGGATTTTGGTTAAAAATCGTAAAAGGTCCCTAAAAAAAAAACAATTAGACTTTGGTTAAGACAAATGTGGCTCAAAATGTTCTAGATGGTCTATACTACTACCCCCTTAAGGCTTTGCACCGAGCTTCCAAACACCCTGTATAAGTTATTGCATGTAGCCTGACATAGTGGCAGACACCACTACCACTACCAAAAATGTTTTGATATTCAAAGGTTAGATACGATACTTTCGTTCCTAGCCTGACTAAAATTTACGAAAGTACAAGAATAGGGAATCTCGCCATTAAAAACAAAAAATTGAGAGTTGCCTTTGTTCGTGTTTAGATTAGAAACTTCATTGTTCAACTGACGACATTATGAAAATTATAACCGTAGGTACTTTAATTTGGTATTATTCACGTTTTGTTTTATCATTGTGTGTATATGTGACATAACAGACGTCACAATTGAGTGTATCTAAATCATACAACCAATTTGAGTAACAATCGTTCGGTCCGAGACGCCCGCTCGCCGCACCGTCCTCGATGCAAGTGTGCCTGACTGGTTGTCAGACAAGGCACACTTGCAAGGTGGTTATTGTCAACGGGCGCCATATCCGCCCCGCCCATATTTGTTTTATTGTATACACTACAGCGCCCATTGCCAAGTTTCAGCGATGCGAACTGGACATAGGTAAAATAATCATTAACATGTATACCTATATTTTACCCTGACTTTATTAATTCAATTCAACAATTTTTATTTATTATTAAGTAACTACTTAATTGTTAGTTTTATAATAATGTTACACACTTTGTATGCGATTATAATTAAGAAGTGTAATTGGTAATTGTGCCGTTCTAACTAATTAATTATACAATAAATGACTAAACATTGTGTCCTTCTGCAGCGACCGTGTAATCAAACGGTATGAATGTTTAGAGCAGGGTAGTGTTTGAAGTGAGAGAAATCGCTTTATAACTGCATAAAAATAAAATTTAATGTTTTATATGAGTTCCGGTATTTAAAAAATGTTATACGTGTATAAAAGTTATATTACCGATTTGCTAACACGTATTTTTTTTCCTTTTTCACAAAGACAATAATTTAGTTTGGCCACTTTATGCTCCAAAAACGTACATTGTAGGTACGTCATTATAACGATAACCGAAATCAAGTGATTATAGCCCTTTTGGCTGAAAAAGGTGAAGGTTTTACCAAGTAAGTACAACCAAATCGAATGAGATCTCTTACGCCAACGAGTCTCCTTGGTCATCATTGTCATACATCTTTTGAGGTTCCGAAGAAGGCTTAGAAGGCGGAATAAACAATGATCCGTCAAGAGCGAGTGTGACTCGCGCGCCGATGGTTTCGAACACTTGTCGATTCAGTAAATTCAATTTATTCACAACTACCTGCTGCCCGTGGCTTCGCACGCGCTTTTTATGTAGCCTATGTCCGTCCCCGGGATACCATTTACCTCCCTGCCAAATTTCATTAAGATCCTTTCAGCGGTGTAGGCGTAAAAAGATAAAAGCAAACATACAGACACAGAGTTGCTTTCGAATTTATAATATGACTAGTTTCTGCCCGTGGCTTAGCACGCGTTGTTTCTATGGAAAAACTTTAAGTTATTTCTATCCCATGGGAATTGATTTATGGGATTAAACGTAGCCTATGTTTTATTCCAGGCCTAGAACTACATCTATGCAAAATTTAAGCCCGATCCTTTAAGTAGTTTTGGCATGAAGAACTAACGAAACATCCATCCATCTTAACATCCAAACATTCGCATAAACATTATATCATAAGTGTATTGGTATAGATTAGGGTTGTTGCGAATATCAGCATCAATGCAGACAATTTGTTTGAATTAATTTATTGAAAATGTTTCCAACTCATTTGGTATTTTGTTGTAGAAGCGTATACATTGCCCTTTAAAAGATACAAATTAATCTTGTGTAGCCTAGTTGCGGGCACACCGATTTTTTTCTTATTTCTAGTATTTTAATTATATAGGTATACCGTCACATGCTGCGCATAAGTTGGTCTCAAAAGGTCACAAACATTGAAGTCCTTAAACGAGTAGGAGTTAAATGACCTAACCTTGTGAGAACCATCAAACAGAGAAAGTTATATATATCGATACCAACGGCAAGTGATCATGATAAGCAAGATACAGGGTAAAAGAGCGGTTGGTCGTAGAAAGACATCTTGGCTGCGCAATATAAGGCTATGGACTGGTTTAAGAAAGCAGAAGACTTATTTAGGCTAGCCCTGGATAAGGAAAAATTTAAAGGATGACCGCCGACCTTCAGTAATGGAGAGGCACTACAAGAAGAAGAAGAATGTAAACATGCAGCATACAGACGTGCACCATGAGTGTCCAAGTACAGGGCCAGCAGTCTAAACCCATTCGATTGCGCAGAGGAGTGAGGAAGGGGCTGTCATAAACGCATTGGAGGACCTATGCGAATTACCTATATTATCACCTATATTATTTCGTTAACAATTAATTATTGCACGTAGGTTAGGTTAGGTTACGCATGCAATGCTTTCCATAGCTGGACAGCCCGGGTAGTAAACGAGTTTTTGTAGAATGAAGTAGAGTGGACAGGTGTTAGGGGCATAAGAGTGTCAGTAAAGCGGAGGGAAAGAAAGTAAGAACGATGAAGAAAAGTGAAATGTGCTTTGAGATAAGGGGGTGCAGAAGATAGTAATAAAATATTATATATATTATTATATTGTATACTATTATCTGCGGAAACTTTTTAATTGGCCCTCAGCACACATGCTGGTCTGTACCGGCATGTATTATGTTAATTACTATTCTTAAGACCTAGCTGTAAGTTTTCCTAAAATTTCGTAAATAAATAAATAAATAAATATTATAAAAAAGAGTTATAATGTGAGAATTTCGACAAAGCCATATGGGTAGCCACTCGAGCTTCCTGCGGAACCCCGAGACATGGTAATACTTGCGCAATCCAAATATAAATCTTATCCCGACATTCTGCAGGCGCTCAAGTGTGTCTGTAGCTCTGTTAAGTCTAGAAAGGAAGAATCAGCGTAATCGAGAATTGAAAGAAGAATAGATAGTGCAAGTGAAAATTTCGTAGCAATAGGAAGAAAGTTGCGTAATTTTTGAAGCTGAAACAAACACCTTACGGCTGATTTCAGAGAGCTGACGTCCCTACGACAGAGTTCTATCGATGAGGACACCTAAAATTATATATATTATAAATTTTTCACTGTTTGAAGAAATTAACATATTGTTTTGATTTGCATCGCTAGGTATTTTTCACCAAGACAAAACAATTTATCTACTTCTTATTGAGGAGAAATGTGCTTACAGGGTTAAGGTACCTACGTAAGTCTATAATTAACGAGCTTAACGCGGTTAACTAGGTTAACTAGGTTATTATAATAGTAATAATAACCTTGTTAACCTCGTTAAAGCTGAGAAAGATAAACTTAGCAAATATCTTGACTTGGCCAACGAGGTTGTCAGCATGTGGGATGTTGATTCAGCGACCGTCGTCCCGATGGTCGTTTCAGTCAACGGCGTAATAGCGAACAGCCTCGATCAACATCTCAAGAGACTCTCGCTAGGAAGTTGGATCAAGGGTCAGATTCAAAAGGCGGTACTCCTGGACTCGGCGCGCATCGTCAGGAAGTTCCTCTCTCTGCAACCCTAGTCACCGGCCGCTTAAGTCTAGCTACGCGGCCGGTGATTTACCGGTTTGATATATTTTACTGTAGAATAGTTTTATAATATTTTATTTTCTATAATGATAAATGTATTTTATAACGAGATTTAAAATAAATGAAGAGAATAATAATAAAAAAAAGATAAACTAAAAACAAATATAACTTAGGTATATAACTACTAAAAGATTCATGAATAGGCTATCGCCTTTGGAGAGATGGTGAGTTCATTTCTCACTTGTTGTATAAGGATGACCTCAAACTATTCGCGTCGAATAAAACACAGTTGATGGCGCTTCTGAATGTCACACAAATATTATTAGTGCTATTAACATGGAGTTCGGCATTGATAAAACTATAAGTATTTGATCAGCCGTTTCGCTATTAAAACATTTACGGAAAATGGAGTTGCCTCCACATTAATGGAGTTGCAGCTAACTACCCTGAGCTTGTTAATTAACCTTAATGCCTTGTTACTTTCTACTTTGTAATATTTTATGTTCTATTTATCTTGTATAACTAACTTTCTTATTATTTTTTTGTTTTCTGTTTACATTAGTATTTAAGTACCTATATTTAAATGTTTGATTCCTATTGTTATCGCCAATCTCCTTGCTTTGTATTAAAGTGTTAAAGTTAGTCTTACGCGTCGGCCTATAAGAGGTTGGTGCGCTTAGAATCACTAATTTAAAAATTATGTACTCGTACCTACCTTGAATGTTATGGTATACTCGCTGTAGGCTAACCTAATTGTAAAAATAAATAAAAAAATAAGTGTGCGGTCATACAAATACAGCGAGGGAAAGTTGTGAATTCAAATTTATTTTTTTTTTTTTTTTTTAATTTACAACTTTCAGAGAGAATGTCCCTCAAATATCTCTCAGAGGGTGAAAGCTACAAATATCTTGGTATGCCAGAAGCGTTGGGTATAGGAACATAAAGCAGTCGGTGAAGGAGCGCTTCTTTTATCGCCTCACAAAAGTGCTAAACAGCCTTTTGTCAGGTGGCAACAAGGCCTTTAACGGCTGGGTTATGCCATTACTCATACCTTTGGCATACTAAGATGGACTCAGATTAAACTAGACGCCTTGGACTGTAAGGTTCGTCAACTTTTAACCACTCATCGCATGCGACACTCCCGAGCTTAGGTAATGAGATTGTATATCCCACGGAAATGTGGTGGTCGAGGATTGTTAAACGAAAAGAGTCTACACAACCGTGAGGTATGCAATCTCAGAATTCATTTTTATCAAGCCGAATATCAGATACATCGTGATGTGGTTGCAGTTGATAAGAACCTTACTCCTCTCTCCTTAGCTAACGAGAACTGGCGCAAACCTAAGGTGATGAGCATTCAGGACAGGACTTATGAGAACAATATAGACGGTGCCGTTTTAAAAACTTAAGGAACTTAAAACAATTACATATACCTACACTACGTACTACAATACCTATTAGTATCATGTCTTAAACTAATATAATAATTAGGTACTTTATTATAATAAACATACATAGACATAAAAATAAAGTTATTAATTTTTTTACTTTGATAAATAATACTGATGAAGCAATTTTTTGAAGATTTGGAGTGATTTCGCACGTCTGATGTCCAGAGGAAGAGCATTCCATAGACGGATAGCTTGTACAGTGGAGGATAAAAAGGGTTTAGGTGTAAAGAGGTAAATAATAAATCATCATTATAAGGTTGTGTTGTGATTAGGTAGGTATATTATTTTTTAAAATAATAAGTAATTTATTTTGTTGAGATTAGATTTAGATGTGATTAGTATCACAGTAAAAAATGTACCTGTTGTCATGTAGATTTATACAGCAACAAACCATTTAATAATAGCTGAAGGTACTAACGTATCTATTAAGTTAATATCTACAACAAAACTAGTGAGTAGTCAGTAAAAATTATCAGTAAATAAATTCAAACAAATTGTCAAAACCTTCTTGTGTAAAAAGGCCTACTATAA
This sequence comes from Eupithecia inturbata, assembly GCA_963662085.1. Taxonomy (NCBI): domain Eukaryota; kingdom Metazoa; phylum Arthropoda; class Insecta; order Lepidoptera; family Geometridae; genus Eupithecia; species Eupithecia inturbata. The sequence goes on from OY759196.1 coordinate 10,722,130, forward strand.
AATATCAGATTATCTAGAGGATAAAAAGCTTGGGACGGGATTTGCTCCAACTCGAAAAATAACAACTAACAGGCTAAAGGTTTCTTCGTCGCTTCTTTACTTTTGTCTACATACCGAAGCGACTGAAATCAAAAATATCACTTTATTTCCGTATCAGTGTCTAATTATTAAGAATTTGACCTTTTCTAAGCGTACTTAAATTTATTGTATATAAGGAAATAAAGAGTTTTTGACTTGACTTGACTTGAATAAATATCGTACATAATAGTGTGGTACGTGTGATTGTGTGTAAAGAATTGCATAAAACGTTACTCGTATAATGTAAATAACAATGTTGGTTAACCACTTCCAAATAATAATTGTGTGTCTACTATCATTTTAGTTGTAAGAATAATGTTTGTAGAAAGGTTGCAAACAACATTTTGTATTGTTTTTGTAAAAGGTAGATTTAGCATTCTGATTATATTAAATGTACACGGGCATCGGATATGCTAACCGGTCGCGGGTTTACACGCGCCCAGCGCGCGTGTAAATCCGCGCACTCCGGGCGGCATATCGGCTGGACGTGTGTCTCTGAACAATAACTGTGTTTTATTGGCATTTGATAGTAACCCTTACTTGGTACAGGGACCACCTTAAAATATTTTTTTTTATACAACGAAGAATCATCAAAATCGTTTAGCATTTTGCGGAGATATCACTAAAGTTGTCGTAGTCGTGATTCTACTCAAACATTATGATGTTATTTTAAAGTTTTACGGGATAGTTATCCTTTGGAAATTATATAAGACTTCCACGGGATCAATCTCTGAACGCTAGTAAAAGAATCCGCAAAATCGGTTAGCTATTAACAGAGATGAGATATCAAGTAACATACATACATAAAAAAACATACAGACGAATTGAGAACCTCCTCCTTTTTTGATGTTGGTTAAAAATATCTATATAAATAGTGTATTGTATTAAGTATATTAGTCATCTATGTAGTACCCATAGCACAAGCTCTGCTTAGCTTGGGGCTAGATGATGCTTGTGAATGGTCCAGCATTATTTATTTCATTATTTATACATAATAATATACTAAAAATCTAAGACGTCAACAGATGGCAGAGAGCCAGAATGCTGGCAGCATTGCCACTTTGAATGGTATTGCCAGTTTGTTGACCGAAACAGAAGCCAGCATTCCGGTCACCTGTGGACTCTATTATAAGTTCTTTTGTAATGTAAAGGAACTAAAGGTCCCTACGCACAAGTTAATTTAGATCCTAATAGTTTAAGAAAAAAGCCCAATTTAGTAAATTTATTGATGAGTCTACAATGCAAGCAAATCGGTAGGATATCAAGTTCTTAACGTAATGACTAGATCGGCGGGAACGGCTGGTGCTGGGCGGTGGACCCAGGGACGGTTGATGCTGGGCGGTGGATTTGAGGAACGGCTGGTGCTGGGAGTTGGATCCAGGAACAGCTGGTGGAGGCCGGTGGACCCGGAACGGCTGGAGGAACGGCTGCCGGGAAACTCGGGACCGGCAACGTCTGTAGAGGTTGAAAATATTTTAGTTCCGGGTCTTCCAAAGTAAGTGTAGCTCAGGCAGGGAAGTTCAGTGAGTTCCTCTTCATCAATCTTCAGTAGGTGAAGACTCCAGGGAAGCTCAGCCAGGGAAGTTCAGCCAGGGAAGCTCAGCAAGGGGAGCTCAGCCAAGGAAGTTCAGCCAGGGAAGCTCATCCAGGAGAGCTTAGCCAGGGGAAGCGGTTGAATCCAACCGGGAACCCGAAACCGTGTCAAGTGCCAGTGTGCCGTCAAACGAATCGTCTGGTGACGAGTGGTTTGACGACGCTCTGGCATTATGGTGAGAGAGGAAGTATCGATGGGTTTTTAGTTGGTATGTCACTAACTACTAACACTGTTAGTAGCTTGGTGGAGAGCCCAACATACCCCTCTAGCCCTCCTCAGGCTAGAGGTAATGCCTAAACAGCATTTTCCCATCGAAAAAAAAAAAAAAAGGGGAGCTCAGCCAGGGAAGTGAAGCTCAGCCAGGGAGAAATACCAATGTACTTTTCATGAACCAGGAGTAGACTGAATGAATGTCCTCGATTCAGCTCTATTTATATCAATTTGCTTTCAAACTGAGAATTGAATTTTTAGACATCCGAAAACATTAGCGGCCAGAGATTTAAATTCCATAGAAAATGTAGAGTCAATCACTTTTGAGGTAGGGTTTTCATGCGTTTAATATGGAACCTATCACATTTTTAACGATAAAAATTAGAGTTTGACAGACAGCTCTTTGACAGGAAAATAAAAATTGCTTGTGTTTTCCTATGAAAACATTGCTTTAGAATCAAGATAAATATTATGTTGTTTTGTGATTTGGAATCAGAAAATTTTCTCTATCAGAACGTAGTTTTTAGAGAAAAATATAACAAAACGCCTGATTTCTCAACGAAATAGCAAGAAATCTGTATAAATAAGATATGTATAGGAAGGGACAGGCTCATTCCAAGTAAGTATTTACAAAAATAATAATAAAAAGTAGACAGAACAATGTCCAACATTAGATTACAAGTGAATATTTACATGAATAGTCCTATAAAGTACGAAGATCAAATAATCAACATTACACTTTATAAACTGCGTGTGCCCAGGACCCCAAGAACCGGTGATCGTTTTGACACCAAACGGCTCAAACAGGTAGATAAATAAGGCTCAAACAGGTTGATATTTAAACTTTTTACTAACTTATTATCAAACTTTAACAGCCCTCTGGCTGTTAAAGTTTGATAATAAGTTAGTGACGTGTTAGTTTGACGTGTTCCTCCTCCCCGGTTCGAATCGCTAGAAGCTGGCAATGGGCGTGATGACAATAACATCTAAAGACAACTAAAGAAAAAACTTGTAGATAATGATTTAGGTATCTACCTAAAACCTCCAAATTGATCTGACGTAGTGCATGGACCGGTCTTGTTATTATTAATGAGGCTTTCATAAGGCCGCACGTCCGTAAAGACAATTATACTTAAATTACCCTTGTATAGTGTAAATGATCCAATGCCAAAAAGTAAATCTCGTGAGTACAGCGCTGCACCGGAAGCCAGTCTTGGTATTCGGTTCTTGTTAAGCACACAAATAAACCATCCCCATTCACGGGGTATCCACTCATCGCAGTCTGTCAAGACATTGTCGGATTTGGTATAGTAGCCTACATACGTATTTCTTCTCGCCTTTCTGTCATCATCAACTCCAAAAATGTGTCCCATCATGGCAAATTTGAATTCACTACCCATGACATCATCTTTTTTTGCTAATATAGTTTTTTGTGGTCCATGGTAATAATTTGTTCGTTGATTTAATAAATGTTCAAAACCATAATTGTTTTTCGTCATATTTTCAATAAAACCTCCAGTGCGTATAACCATAAGATCGTGTAACGGTGAATGTTGTCTTAAATAGTCGTTTTTATTCGCTCGCCCGTGCCACAAATTCGGTGGCATAGCGGTCGTTTCTTCAAGCGGCACGACTTGCCGTGCACATGCTACTGAGTAGGGGATTGTGTGAAACCTCAGTGAAGAATCATCAAATTCTTTTTCTACTCTCCTTGAATACAACGCGCACACATGTGTAAAATGTCGTTTGAAAGCGAATTTGATAACTTGTCTAAATGGATTGTATGACGTAAGAATTCGATCGTCATCAAAAATTATGCCATTTAATGTAACGCTTAAATCTTCGACCGGTTTTCCCGGGGGCTCCGGTAGTCTAGAAGCAGGGAGTGGATAAGTAGTAAAATTGTTAATTACATAGTCGTATCTGCCTTCGTGATGTATGTACACTAATCTGTCAAACCACAGGTCACTTTGATTCTCGTATTTATGGGTTGCATTGTTAATACGATCAGGCCATCTCATGAAGAGTATGTTAGCTTTACTTCCATCACTATTAATTTGACGATGGGCGCAGGCCCAGTGATGGAGTTTATCATAAAAATATTCCGTATTTTGTTTTGATAGATTAGGTGGATCACGTGGTGCTGGTGTTGGTTCATATTCTACCTCATATTGGTAACTGACAGCAAATAGAACCGTGATAGTACAAGAAATCACAGCAATTTTAGAATACGAGTACCTGAAAAAATGGAGAACGAATGTCAATGCTCAATAATAATCTTCATAATAGACACTGGGAAGAACAATTTTTAATCAGCAATTTCTTATTTAGTCTACTGCAGGACATAGGCCTCCCCGAATAAGCGCCACAGCGCACTGTCTTCAGCTTGCCGCATCCAGCACCTACCTGCAGTCTTTCGCAGGTCGTCATCCCACGTGGCCGGAGGGCGTCCTTCGCTGCGTTTTCCGAGTCGCGGTCTCCACTTAAGAACATGTTAACCCCAGCGGATCTTTCCAAGATATGTATAAGAAGCAAGTTTTATATTTTAGGGCAATAAATAAAAAATAAAATAAAAAGTAGTTTATTCATCAAAACTATATCTACGTTATAAATGAGACTTATCTTCACATCTTATAAGTACTTAGGTACTTATTGTTAGACACCTTATAATAAACAAAGAAAATTTTTGAAGTAAGGTTATATAAAGAAAGTACATAAGTGACGTGATAATGATGAAAAGGTTAAGGACTCAGCATCGCTGATTTTCAGTCCCATCTGGAAAATGTCCGCTGTCGCCACAAAGTGTAGGTAGTAATGGTATAATAAAGGTTCCCAGTCACAATTGGTAGGCAAGTAACCAGCCATATCTGATGGTATACATTTAGATTTTGACCCTGCCTTTCATTTTTGATCCTGAAACTGATCTTTATATTTATATTTATTTATTGTTTATATTTATATATTATTATATATCTTGCTACCACGAGCAGTTTCGGAGATACAGAGCACCTAATGCTGAGCCAGTGGCCTAATAAGTATGTTATTTTTTTACATTTGATGTCATTATGGATAATTTTTGTTATTTTTGACATTTGCTGTCTTTTTTGTTATTGCTCTGAAGATACAAAAAACAATTGATTATAAACATATACTGTCTTTTAATTCTCACAAGTTCGATTCATTAGTTCGATCGTGAAATAGGTTCTCACTTGCTCGACGATCGTTTTTTGTTTTTTTTTTTTTTGCTTCTATTATTCAATGTAAAGGTACTTTGATTCATTCGTTTGATCGTAGAACTCTACGATCGAACTAATGAATTGAACTTGTACAAACAAGTTTTAATTTTAATTAGCTAGTCAATTAATATTTATGCTTTATCTAGCTACTAAGTAAATAGCTCGCCTTAAAACCGGGTTGTATATGTTAGTAATAGTGTTAAACGGAAGCCAGTAGCCATTATGTAGGTAGATAGATAGATAGTGCTTTATTCGTCACCTTTTAAAACAGATAGTACTCATTAAACATAATGTAGGGAACAGCAATGGAACTGGCAGCCTTATCGCTTAAAGCGATTTCTTCCAGGCAACCAAAACGATGGTGAGAAAAATAGAGAATGGCGGTGCTTACAATATTAATTGAAACTATTTTTACAAACTAATACACATAATACCTAGGTTGACATAGTTACAGATTTTAACCAATTATTGACCTTTGGAGAGAAATACCTCCTCTGTGTCATGCTTTCAACGTACCGCCGTCCTCCACGGGGCCCATCTCATGCATCTTCACCACACTCAACTCTCTCCTGAACAATATGATTAATTAAATTACGTTTTAATATGTAACATTTGATATTATTTTGTCTATCTGTTTTATTTTTTATTATTAAATCTCTGATATTATTTTTAAGTTTAACATTGTAATAATCATAGTAATATTATAAATGCGAAAGTTCGTTTGAATGTTTGATAACATGTATCTTGGTAACTCCCTTACTTATTTAGATGAAATTTGGTAGTATGTAGATAGTTTAAGTCCTAGAATAACACATAAGCTAATCTAATTTTCAATAATTAACCTCTGGGGGCGTTAAAAAGGGTGGTAAAGTTTCTATGGAAAATTAGGCTTGCTGACGTTTCGGACACAATAATTTCGGACGTGAAAAGATTTTAATGTACACTTTTAATTTTAATTAATTTATTTACTGACGTTTCGGACACCATCAAAATATTGAAGCTGTTTTGTACAATCAGTTAGAATTATAAAAAAATATAGTTACTATACATATAACGTCATACTAAAAAAATAGCGTTAAGTACTAAAATTGAGTATTTTAGGATAAGTCATAGCGCCATTTTTCGGTATCATACTATTCACTCAAAACTTGGTATAAACAAACTTTAAAGTAAATAATGATACACGTATTATTGTTTACTATAGGTACCCCTAGGGAGTGTGTGATCGATTTTCACGCAGGCGAAGCCGCGGGGCGCTGCTAGTTGTAATTATTTTGCACGCCTTGACGAGGCAGAATTTACTGGAGCTATTCTGTACCTACTTTATTATTAAGACATACTGTACCGACATTCCTGCAAATAAATGATTTATGTTTTATAAAAAATAAAAGAAAAATAAAAAGTAAAGGCACCTCTTATACCTCTACATACATATAGCTAATTACTATATATCTAACGCCGCCGCTAGGTTCTTTTTTATTACACTAGAACAACTCGCATTTAATGTTGAGCGAACACACAATCGTAGGACAGTAACTTTTATAAGGCGTCGTCCCATTTTGACAACTCGCAGATTAGGTCTACCAAATATCTAATCTGCAAATAAATGACGATTTGATCAGCTGGAGGAATAGCCGTCGTTTTTTTGACAGAAATGAAAAAATAATAATCACAGGTATGATAAAAAAGAAAAGTTTGTTACTTACATAGCTGCAAATGCAGAGAAATCTGATAAATGACTGTCCTGTTGACAACTGAATAATCACTAGGTATTTGCTTTTAAAAACACGCTTTTATGCAGATCCGATTGTTTGTGGAAAATTCTTTTGAACTTAAATATCCTGCGAATGATTATTGTATCTGCAAAGTACAAGATGTACCTACAATCAGCAACGAAAGTCCCACACACCCAAATTTACAAAACATCTTGACACTAAGCTGTCTCAAAAGTAACTGACTAAAATAAACATTTAAATAATCATGTTCGACTGTTACAAAAATCCATGGACACTAATTTTCCGAAAGTAACTGACCATTGAATAAATTATAAAACTGAAGTTGCACTGTCGACAGGTGATCGGAATGCTGGCTTCTATTTCGGTCAACGAATTAGCATTGCCATTCAACGTGGTAATGCTGCCAGCATTCTGGGCACTCTGCCTTCTGGTGACGGCTTAGATTTTTAAGAAATAGATATTAAGTGTATATACTAGTTGTAATTGTTTTATTCTGTTATTATCTGAAATAAATTATATATCAGTTGCACTCAGTTAATGGATTTGTGTCACTGGCGGCGTTGAGAAGGTAACTTATAAAATAATGGTTGACTGACAAATTTAGCACGTAGAAAATTATAATACCAGGATAAAACAATTACAACTAGCATTTACACTTTTATCTTTTTCATAAAAGTCTAAGCTGTCACCAGAAGGCAGTGTGCCCAGAATGCTGGCAGCATTCTGGGCACACTGCCTTCTGATGACGGCTTAGATTTTAAAGAAATATATTGACAATTATAATTTTTACAATAAGAGTATACACGCACGCGTTTGAGAGTGATGTGTGAGTGCGTGTGTTGTGTGAAGTGTATTTACATGTGTGTGTGAGTTGTGTGCGGGTGTTTGAATATGTGAAGAGAGTTATACCTGAGTATGTGTGCATAGGTGAGGTCTGTGTTCATGTGTTGTGTGTTATGTAATGCATACACAAGTCGTGCACACATACCTACCATGTGTGCACGACTTGTGTATGCATTTGTGTGTGCTTATGTGGTGTGATGTGTAAGTATAAGTGCATGTATGTATGTGTTACATGGTTGTGGCGTGATGTGTGAATACGTGTGGATATGACGCTTGTATTATTTTATTTATTTACGACAACGTTCAGGTCACACTGTACATACTCAGGTTTTACTGTAAACAAAAATTCAGATCTAAGTAGTCTTACTTTAATTTTGACCAGTCCCGTTGTCCACGAATTGTAACAATTACCACAGTAATGCTAGATAACATCACCATGTAATTACATAGTAGGGCAAAAACGGTAACAACAGAAAGTTGATAATGCTTGAGCAAGATCCTTCATTATTTGTGAACGGGTGCGCTCTACATAAGGTACCTATCAATTACAATACATAAACATGATAGAAAAACACCAAGATCGGGGAAAAAAACATTTGTAGTGCATAAAAACAAATAATCGGGAATCGAATCCGCAGTACAGTGCAATACGGAAGGGTAAAATCAGCAGCAAATGTCTCCGAACACAAACCACTTGTAATAAAACATAAACAGATCGAAAAGGAATCCGACCTAACTCGTCTATCACCTGACAAGTGACTAGCTTGCCTTAAAATATTGCTCAAAATTAGTTTAGGGATACCTTATATTTTTGTTCTTTTACCTTGTACTAATAATCTTATTATGTTTGCTTTAATAGGCACACAATACAAACTCACACTCATCATAACACATCACACATACACAAATCAATTTATCCATGTGACTACCTTGTATTTCCTCTTTTATTTTTTTCTGTGCCAACAATTCAAAGCCTCTGCATAATGATCGTCTCCAATCCCCAGTTTTTTGAGCCAATGTTTGTTCTTTTGACCCAATATTGATGAAGTTATAAATATTGCTGATGACATCGAATGTATTTCTCTCTGCGACTCTTACATCTGTTCACCTGAAAGCTGCTATCAATATATAAAATCTCAGAGCTCACTCAAAATGTTACACTTAAACATAAGAAGCATAAATTGCAATTTTGGCTCCTTGCTAGTTTTGTTGCACAGAGTTAAGCTTCAGCTTGACGTTGTCGTCCTTTCTGAGTGCTGGCTCAGCAAGTGCTCAAGCTTACCCTCGATTCCCGGCTTCAACTCCTTTGCGTCTAACCATTCGTCTCAAAATGATGGTGTGGTGACTTTCGTTCGTAATTCACTTTCTTGTAATGTTCTATACCCAAATATATTAGATTGTAACTCTATTCTATTAGAATTTAACAAAATAAGTATAGCAGTCCTAGCCATCTATCGCTCTCCATCTACTAACAACGTTGATCGTTTCCTTAATAGCATTGATGAAACTCTATCGCAACTAAATACATTTTCATCTGTTGTCTTGACTGGTGACATCAATATTAACATCATCCCTAACTCTACTGACTCCAATAGTGATGATTATCTTAATCTTATTTCTTCTCATGGAATGCTTCCTGCTTATGTATTACCCACGCGTGGTCAGAATTGCCTTGACCACGTCATGATTAAGTCTTCTCACACAGCGGTAGCATTGGTTCTTGACTCATATATAACGGATCACGCTCCTACACTCTTTTGTTTGCACAAGAGAACTCAACGTAAGACCTTGGAGAACATAATCAATAAACCAGATTTTACAGGTTCTCGTTTTGAGACAAATATTTGTACGATCTGAAGATATTTGTAACATGTTATTCTTGGTGTTTTCTACGTATTATGATAATTTGTACTACCTATGTAAAGTATTGTTTAAGTAAGTATCAGATATCTAGTACACATAACACAAGCACTGCGAAGCTTGGGGCTAGATGATACTGTGTGATTCGTCCAGCATTATTCATTGAAGTATTCATAAATTTATTTTCAGCCTGCATTGTCCCACTGCAGTGCAAAGGCCGTCCTCCCGTTCTTCCAGATTTTCCTGTCCCCATATGTCAAAGGCTAGTCTGAAAGGTGCACATATCGTCCTGCGATCTCCGTTGTGGTCTGCCGCGCGGACGCCGTGCGTCTGAGTCCCAATTTTAAGACGAGGACTCATCCCATTTTTATTCTTAGTACCGATTCTCTCTATAACTCTCTCTCATTTTGCAAAAAACAATCACATTACATAGCTGAATCCATTTTTCTTCGCTTTGGTAATATGCAAGATTAAGTATGCATGATTGTTTGTTTTCAGTTTCGCGAACTATCAACACAAGTACCTAATTGCTGATATTTTTACCTGAGATGCTGGAAAAGTTGCTGTTTGGTATTGCCAATTCTGGCATCTCGTCTTTGTAAGTGTTTAAGCGTTCGCAGGATATTAAAGTTCAAAAGAATTTGCAATAAACAATCGGATCTGCATAAAAACCTGTTTTTTAAAAGCGTGTATTCATTATCCAGAACTCAACAGAAGACACAATTTAGTTCAGTTCCACAGATTTTTGGTGCTAAGTGTTGGTAGCTATGTAAGTAAAAATTAGGGGCCATGGTAGTGGGGCACTCACTACCATGCCTGCCATGTCGAGTAGAAGGTTACCACCTGTAAACCTTTTCTTGATAGGTAGTTATTTCTTCAACTAGTTGTCAAAATAGTTTTGTGAATAATAACTAATCCACGAGTATACAATAAAAATGTAACAGGTCCAATTATCTACGGAGAAGGATTTAGGATAATTTTTTGTCCCGTTATTCAGTAGTTATGGCTAAAAAAAAAAATCTTCTTTCCCTTTGGAGAGAAGATGTTTATTGTGACTCGGCCGTGTCCTTAAAATAACTACCCACAGCCGCGCGGTTCTTCAACAAGCGGTAGGGCTGCCCGCCTGCAGTATTTTAATTTCATCTACCTACTTGAGTTTCTTTCTAGATTTATTATTGTAAATATTATATATCTATTAAAAAAAATCGTTGTGAATAAAATAGGGAGTGTTTAATAAAAATACATGTTGTGTTTTTTGATTAGTATATTTAATAAAAATCCACTTAATCCTTACTAACTTAACCCTAGCTCACTAACCATATTTTCTAGTAACGTTGTCACTAACCTTTCGTTTCTCAGACTACGAAATAAAACTTCAATAAAAATTCAATCAGCTTCATTTATTAGAGAAGACGACCATAATTAGCAGTCTTATTTTTGCGGTAGTCAAATAACTAAATTTGTTTCAGAAACAACCTAAACGGAACATTTATTACACATAGAAACAATGTGCTCTCCACAAATGGCTCTTTTGCAGCCCTTGCAAAAAAATTTGGTCATGCGACGTTTTTTGGCGGCAGTAGCTGCAAATTTTGCGTGTCCTGGGCACTTCTTGACTGGATCCTCCCTGAAAGTCTTCAATATGCAGGATCTCGGCAATGATTTGCTTCAGATTGCGTTGTATAGTCACCAGTGCTATAACGTTATTGCAACCAAGGCTTCATGAGTTCATCTGCCATTTCCAAGGCAAAGACCTTCTGTTCATAGGTTTCTTCCCATTCCAGATCGTGTTTGACACGTGAATTACATATTATGCATTCACAATCGATAGATTTAATATATTGTAAAACAAACACAGCGGCCATCGGTTGGTTTTACGGTAAGTACTCATGATCGAGCACATTTGATCTACTGTATCAACAGCACCTTTAGTTGAGTTATAAAATTCAATGATTTCGGGTTTATTTGAACTGCTGTTGATAGCAGGTTGATCATGGGTAGTAGAAAGTAGGTACACCACCTTATTTGATTTACAAAGAACTCGTCGTCTAATGAATCTGCAGCATCCTCCTCACTTTCATCAGTATTGATGTGAATTTATTTCTCGAAATTATATTTTCCTCCGATTCTGATGACTGAGATTAATCGTCCAGTATTGAAGCCGTGTCCGTATAGGCCAACCACTCTGCAATTTTTTCATTTTGGCTTCTCAAATCCATCTGAAAGTATAAAAAACAGAAAACAAATAGATTTAAAACTACATAATACCTTCTTATAATATCAAAATAAAACACCAACGTAATAATATCTGACATAAGGGTAAAATACTCATTATTACGTGAAATAATTTTAAAATTAAATCATATTATAATGAAATTACAAGCAATAAAAAAGAAATAAACAAAACCTAATTTTGTAAAAAACGTAATCGTAGTCACTAACCCTTCGTCTGTGAGGCGACGATTGCGCGAAATATCCCAATCAGTGCAGCGTGCATCCGCAATGAGTGTTTGCGGGTCACTAATTATGCGAATTAGGAAGGTACTAGAAATGAACGGGGTGGCAAGGGCCAGGAACTTACCAAAACAACAAATACGCGGGGTACGCGTAGTCTAATACACGAATGGTTAGTGAGCTAGGGTTAAACACCTACCTACTCAGACAAAATGCAAGAAACAGCTGACGAGTAACCATAATATCTTTTTTCATCTCAACTTATTAACGTCCCCAGTAACTACAGCACGGAGCAACTCGATATAAAAAATGTTTTGGTCACCTATCCGATGTCGAACCTCTGCAAACGTTACTTATTATCATCGCGTATGCGATACCTACAGCAATCAAACAAAACCTCTACTTATTCCTCCTACCTACTTATAACCTCTACCTAAAATCTCAAATCTAAAATCTTATTTAAAAATAAAATTATAATGTAAATTCTTCTTACACTAAACACGGACAAAACAAAATATTCGACGTTCACACTCCGCAATAATAAATTACCGGATACTCTCTTGTCTATTACGGCCCACTTAATAAACTGTCTACATCCACAGCCATCAACCTGTCTTTGTACTGCACTTGATAGTTGTGAGACGATTAAGTACCTAGGGATAGTAATTGATAACAAGTTTAATATGCTTCTTATATAAAACAACTAACATGTAGAGTTCGCAAACTTATTGCCGTTTTCTGAAAGGTTCGGCATGCCGCAAATGCATGACAACTAAGATTATTGTACCAAACTCTCTGTCACTCCCTTCTTACCTATTGTAAACCGTCATGGGGTGGAGCCGCAAAGTCTCACCTATTATCACTAGAGAGAGCTCAAAGAGCTGTTTTAAAAAACGCTTTTTCTCTCCCGTATTGATACCCGACGCCTCAGCTAGTGAGTGTAGTGAATGCAAAATCCTCACCTGTAGACAAATCTTTACGCAACAATTAATTTTAAAACTTTTTTTCTACTAAAGCTTGAAAACCAGAGTAGGCGTAGAGATAAAGCATTCCAAACTCTTAGCTCTACAACTACTTTTGCACAAAAACATAGCTCTTTTCTAGCCCCTTATATCTACAACAGATTAAATAAAAACTTCTCTATAAAAGACCTGTCGTATAAAGATGGTAAATCAAAGTTTAACGATTACCTTAAATACCTAACCTATGATCAGACAGAGGACTTTTTCGCAGAATATCTTAGAATATCTTATAATACCACTTAATCCTTAATCCATGAAATTAAATATCTCTTAATCCTCAATCCCTAATACACATACATAATATCTATCCTGTAACATATGTGTCTTAACATACATACCTTTTTCCATTTGTAGACTAATCAGTAGTATTAGTATAAATTAAATTAGACATATTTGTTTGTTATTTAGAGTAATTAATATAATATATATTTTATTAGTATATATTTTCTTACCATTTCGTATGTACACCATGTTAGTAAAAAACCTAAGTTAGCCAGAGCAGGAGGCCTCGCTTCTTAATACAAGTTTTAACTTAGTAAGAGAGAGGAACTCACTAACGATGCCTTATTATAATTGGGTCTTTTTCACACATCAGGTGGCAAATTACTTATATTTTAGAAATGCTGATGTGTTACGATGAAATAAACATTTTTATCTTATTTTTTTTGATTTTTAAATCATATTAGTTATTAATTAGGTAGGTAGGTGCCTTCCATTTATTACTCTTATAACCATTTCATAATTATATTTCGCCTAATTCAATAATAGTAGTAGGTAGCTAAGTACCTAAGTTAGCCTAATCTAGGAAACTACCTACTTTTTTATCCCATTCACTTATTTATTTATTAATCCAGGTATTTTACTATGTGGAAAAACAAACCTACCTTCCTATTAAAAAACGAAACAAATTACGTACTGGTATAAAAATTTTATAATCTTACTTTTACAAGTTTTCAGGTAATTTAAAAAGTAATCCAAAAAAAATGCTATAATGCTAAAAATGTTATACTGGCTCTTTGGTATATTACGTTAGAACTTGTACTTATTTCAATTAAATATACACAAATCGCACGCTTACTGCTAACAAAAAAAATCACACCGTTCGTTCGTCACTGCAGCGCATTCGCGACTGGTTGTGTACCAACTGTGTAACCAACACGAAACGCGTAGGTATGACTCACGTTCCGGTCTTTTGTGAACGAATCGCACGCTTACTGCTTACAAACAAAACCACAACGTTCGTTCGTCACTGCAGCGCATTCGCGACTGGTTGTGTACCGAGTGTGTACCCAACACGAGACGCGTAGGTATAACTCATGTTCCGTCCTTTTGTATGAAGATAGAATACTGTATAGATATCATTACCGAGACTTAATTGTAATTCATTATCGCGTCGTCCGATTTCATTCATTCTTTTTTTGTTAGAATCAATGCTGTAAGATCGAATTTGACTAAATCAGTAGAAAGTCCAGTAGAAAATCAGTAGATTGAAGAAAAAACTGTAGGTTTTGAAAAAAAGGTGTTTGTAGATAAGTTTCTAGATCTATGGTCTATTTTTTTCTTCCAAGTCGCAGCCATGAATTAAATACTGTGGTCAAATGTGAATACACACCTATTTAGTCGGCAGGTATGGCAATCGCGAACGAAGTCGCGGGTACAGCTAGTACTTATGATAAAACTGTAACCGGTCCAATTCTGTAGATTGGAGATATTTTGAACGTTTTTTTTGGAAGGCATTCTACTATCGATACTGAAGCCAAAACTGTATTTTTTATAATTTTTGGCTGCCTGTCTGTTGATGTCTTGGCCGCGCATCACGCCGAAACTACTGAATGAATTCGAATGAAACTTGGCACGATTTGAGTTCATACTACGACAAACGATACTTTTTATCCCAAAATTCAGAAGGTACGGTTCCCTTGGGAGAGGGGATGAAAGTCAGTGTACTTAGCTTTTAGTCATTCATTAATGCGTCGTCCGATTTCATTAAATCTTTTTTTTGTTAGAGTCAGTGTTGCAAGATAGTATTTGACTAAATCCGTAGATAGACGAGTAGAAAATCAGTAGATTAAAGAAAAACTTTGTTAATTTGGAAAATAACTGTTTTCAGGTATTTCCCCCTAGATCTATGATGTAGGTATTTATTTCTTCTAAGACGCACCCATTAGTTAGGTTAGGTTAGGGTGTTCGCAGTTTATGATAGTTCTTGACACTGACACAGGCCGAGTCGTAGCAAAAACTCGTGTAGATAAAGAATGCGATTGAAGATGACAGCATGACATCAAGCTATCCCGTGTAGGGTCTACAAATAAAAAATGTTATGCAAATAATGTCCTAAAGCGTCTGGTTTCTGAGATATTCACGACGAAAATAACTGTTTTTTTTCTTCATTATGTGAATATCTCAGAATCCTGACGCTTTGGGACATTATATAATTGGACATTTTTAATTTATTTTAATATCTTCTATCCATAAGTATAAATTATGTAGTGCAAAGCGACTTAAAAAAAAAACGTCGTTGTTGGTGTTAGGGCCAAAATCATCAAACCCCTTGTTCACAAAAAAACCTTAAATCTTTTAATATCATACTTGAGCTTTTTGGGATGTCGCTTTAGAAGAAGATTCACGTCCCTTACCAACTCCTGATGATAATGATGATGTAACAGTTCGAGTAGAAACGTAACTAATTTTTTCCATCTATAAATATTTAACCTCATTCTTCTATGTCAATAAACAACGAAGAATCTTCATCCATACTAATATTATAAATTCGAAAGTAACTCTGTCTGTTACCTTTTCACGGCTAAACAGATTTCAATGAAATTTGGCAGGGAGGTAAATGGTATCCCGGGGACACATAGGCTACTTAAAAAGCGCGTACGAAGCCGCGGGCAGCAGCTAGTATAAAATATAACTATAAGAAAATAATACGTGGAATGATATTTTTAAATCAAAAATATACATAGGAAACATCCAGATCACCCTGAACAAATATCTGCAGGTCGTAGAAACATTTCTCCCGAGGCGGGAATCAACCCTCCTGCGTCGCAGGCGGACTTTTGCCCGCTGCCTCAAAGGAGTCGTCAATTATATTGCAAAATTCGAATCATCGATATAGTCTCAACAGATATCGGACTGGCTTTACAGATTTACCTCATGCACACATTTTCAGGGTTTCGAAGATCGGAGATCGGTTTCGAAACCCTTATGGCATCGCTTTTTCTGTCCTTTTTTCCGTCTTTAATATCTCAGCAACTACAGCAGCAAATAACGTGAAATTTGAAATAATAATACATTTTATACGCATGTACAGACTGAAAGAAAAATAAATAAAAGTAAATGAAAAATGAATATGTAAATTTTCAGTACAAATTGTGATGTCGAAATTTTAAATGAGACTTACAATGTCAAATGGGGTATCAAATGATAAGTATCAGTTTGTACATTTCAATTTGAAATTTCTGTAGGTTTCATATTTTTTGAAATATTTTGAAAAAAGTCGAAAAATTACCCATTCCCCCTCTATCTCCGAAGTTTGCAGAGTGATCTGAAATGTATGTAGCGTTTGTCGATGGATATTTACAGGAAAAATATAGAGAAGTCTGTAAGTAGAACACTTTTTGAAAAATGGTCAAGAAGGTGGGGAATAATTTTCAAAAAGGGGGGGGGGGGGTACCTCACCAAGTGGAGTATCAATTGAAAGGTATCGCTTTGTATATCTCAAAACAGTTTTGTAAATTTCTGTAGGATTCATACTTTTTGAAATATTTTGAAAATAGATCAAAATTTTACTACCCTCTATACCTACTCCGAAGTTTGCAAACCGATACATCTGAAATGTAGGTACCTTTAATTTTTTGGTATTCATCAAATAGCAAAGTATCTAACCAGTACCTAGTACATATTGGTATACTTGACAACCGTTCGAAACCCTCGGCGAGTTACACTCGCACTTGACGGATCTTGTTTTATAATAAGAAACAAACAAAAACCTCTTTACATTTTTGTCGGTGTAAATTATTATGCATTGACCTTTGATCTACATTTTTCAGGTACTCGTCTTACATTGCTGTGAGTTTTTTGGGCATCACACTTCTATTTGCTATTAGTTACCAACACTTGGAAGATACATCCCCATATAGTATACCAGACCAAGCTAAGCATTATAGAGATCAAATGACAAAAGGATACATCAACTATTGGGCCTGCGCCAGCGATCCGGTACTCTATATGCGATGGCCTGATCGCAATCACAGAAAAAATCAAAGTGATCTTTGGTTTGACAGATTAGTGTACATACACCACGAAGGCAATTACGACTTTATATTAAAAAAATATACTACATATAGCGGCCCAAGGTATAGGAATATAGCTGATTTAAGCGTTACATTAAATGGCATCGTTTTTGATTCGGATCGCATTCTCACGTCATACAATCCATTCAGACAAATTCTCAAATTCGCTTTTAAACGACACTATACTCATGTTTGCGCAATAAAAGCAAGACACATACGCGATATAACCGATGATGCTGAGACACGTTATCTAACAAGGGTTCATAAAATTTCATGTGCGCGGCAAGTCGTGCCGCTTGAAGAAACAAAAGACATGCCAGAGAATTTGTGGCATGGGCGAGCTAATGCAAAAGACTTTATTAGACAGCATTCACCGTTACACGATCTTATGGTTATACGTGTAGAAGACTTCATTCATGTCACGAAGGACAATTATGAATTCGATTTTTTAAATAACCAAAGGTTCATGTATCACCATGGACCTCCAAAAACGTTTCTAGCAAAAAAAGATGATATCATGGGGAGTGAGTTCAAATTTGCCATGATGGGGCATATTTTTCAAGACGGAAATGAAAATGAGCAATATATAGATATCAAATATCAAGATCAATATAACCCATATAATTTTCAACACAAAGAGGCACTGAAGAGAATGAGAGACACATATGTAGGTTATTACGATCAATCTGACAACGTCTTGACAGACTGCGACGAGTGGATACCCCGTGAGTGGGGATGGTTTATTTGTGTGCTAAACAAGCAGGGACTGCGAAGGCTGGCCTCAGGCGCAGCGCTGTATTCTCGGGGTTTACTTTTCGGAATTGGATCATTCACACTCTTTAAGGGTAACAAAAGTATTATTGTCTTCACGGACGTACGACCTTATGAACATCTTATTACTCATAACGAGACCGGTCCGTGCACTCTGCATGATCAATTTGGATAACCACCTCCTTCGACAGCCCCTTGTTCTCCTGGTAAATCTCCTTCAACAGTTTTCAACTAAAAATGTAATATAATCACCGCGCTGAGAAACGGACACGTCGTCGCATTACGGCTCGCAAAAAGGTTTTGGTACCTTCCTACCTAAACATATACCTTAGTTTTTTCTTTAGTTGGTTTATGATGTTATTGTTAGCGCCTGTGACTTTTGCTATTAGGCTTTAGGCTATGAGTAAATTCAACAACCTATTTGAGTAACAAACGTTCGGTCCAAGACGCCCGCTCGCCGCACCGTCCCCGATGCAAGTGTGTGGGCGAGTGCCTTATTCTTATATTGATTATATCGTATAGACTACATCTCTTCCTTTCAATATAAATTATGAGTCGTATCTATACATTTCAAAATATGTTTTGTTGTATATGTGTTTTTTGGCAAAGGTAACTATAAAAAATATGTTTATACATATAAAATATATATGCACAAGAAATATTAAATTTATCATAGGTAGCTTTAAACTCAAGTACACACTGCTGAGTTATTTTTACACGCACACAAAGTAATTATAACTTTTTATGCCTCTTATTTCAACTGTAGAATTATGAAAGTAAAGTAAAAAAGTAAAAATGCATTTATTTGTGGGGTGGTGGAAGGTCAAGAAGGCAGCAAATCTTTGGATTTACTGCCACGAAATGCAGCCGTTCTATGAGGCATATAAAGTTATAAAATCTTGACTGTAACAGTCAAGATTTTAAATACAAATAGGCAAATTTCTTAATTTAGTTTGATCAAATAATTTAGTTTGTTTTAACGGTTAGTACATTTCTAGCCCGAATTTTAACCTTCGTCTGAACCCATTTCTAAATCTATTGCTCCTCTATTTTATTTTAGTGTAAATTTTGTCTTAGTTCTTACAACAGTTTCATCCTTCCTTGTGTTTTCATCACCATCGTTGGAATTATTACTGTATGCGGGTTAAGGTTCTAATTGGAGGCTAACTTGTTTTCTATCATCATTTTCTTAACATATACTTTCTCTCCCGGCATTGTATCGAAAATGTCTGCTTTTCTTTTTCTATCTTCTGTCCTATTCCCTGTCTTTTTCTTTCAAAGATTTGTCCTTATTGTATACCTATTTCTAAATCAATGTGCCTCCTTTTACATCTAAGGTATATTATCTCTAAAATGTTTGTTTAAAACACTTTTGACGGTGATTTTCCAGTACCTAGTACTTTGGGTTGTGGTGTGCTGTATGTTAGTAAGACAATTAAACAAAAAAATATTGTTTCAATGAGACTTTCCGCATTGGCTTATCTATAAACGCTTGATTCAACTTAATTCATCATTTCTGCGGCCAATACTCACCGTGCAAAATAAGGATTTTTTTGCATATGGATGCAAAAAAACAAAAACAGAAAGGCTTGAATTATTCTGATCTGAGTTTACTGATTATATACAGGCACATTCATTTAATTATTGTAAAATGCAAAATGCACTTAGATAACTTTGTAGATGTTACCAAGGATAGGTACCTATACGGCAGAGGTTCCGTCGTTTAAAGGTGACACGGTACACAACAGCTTAAAACAACAATAAAACTATTTTAGGTAGGTATGTATTATAGTAATTAAACTTCTTAATAGAATTGAGCACTTTATTAAGACGTTTAATTTAGTTGTAATCTCCACAGACCTCCGCCTATAGAGTATCTATTTAGTATTTACCCTTGTTGGTGCAATTAAGTGAAACAATTATTTTTATCTCGTAATGAGTTTAATAATTTATTTCAATTCATTATAAATTGTGAGGTGCTTTTTTTAATACAAACAATACTTTTAACTAATCAAACTGCACGATATTTTAAGATCACAATATAACTATTATTATCTAAATAATAATACTTACTAAGTCCTTGAGTTTACATAAGGCACAATATTTTGAGATCATTCTCATATTAACTTATTTCCTATCCATAAAAAAAATAAAGGATTTACTTTTTTGAACTTTACAAGTATTTTTACTAAACACTAGCTATTTATTAATGAATAAAAAAAATTAAATAAAGCAAGCATCAAAATATTTTGTATAACAACAAATTATGGTCGTCCGGTGTGTCCGGTTTTTGGTAAATTATAGCCCATAAACTCATCGTGGATTCATTAAAGTAAAATCTGCCACTAAATCAGGCTACATGAAATATAAGTTATTGCATGTAGCCTGACATAGTGGCAGACACCACTACCACTACCAAAAATGTTTTGATATTCAAAGGTTAGATACGATACTTTCGTTCCTAGCCTGACTAAAATTTACGAAAGTACAAGAATAGGGAATCTCGCCATTAAAAACAAAAAATTGAGAGTTGCCTTTGTTCGTGTTTAAATTAGAAACTTCATTGTTCAACTGACGACATTATGAAAATTATAACCGTAGGTACTTTAATTTGGTATTGTTCACGTTTTGTTTTATCATTGTGTGTATATGTGACATAACAGACGTCACAATTGAGTGTATCTAAATCATACAACCAATTTGAGTAACAATCGTTCGGTCCGAGACGCCCGCTCGCCGCACCGTCCCCGATGCAAGTGTGCCTGACTGGTTGTCAGACAAGGCACACTTGCAAGGTGGTTATTGTCAACGGGCGCCATATTGTTATATTTGTTTTATTGTATACACTACAGCGCCCATTGCCAAGTTTCAGCGATGCGAACTGGACATAGGTAAAATAATCATTAACATGTATACCTATATTTTACCCTGACTTTATTAATTCAATTCAACAATTTTTATTTATTATTAAGTAACTACTTAATTGTTAGTTTTATAATAATGTTACACACTTTGTATGCGATTATAATTAAGAAGTGTAATTGGTAATTGTGCCGTTCTAACTAATTAATTATACAATAAATGACTAAACATTGTGTCCTTCTGCAGCGACCGTGTAATCAAACGGTATGAATGTTTAGAGCAGGGTAGTGTTTGAAGTGAGAGAAATCGCTTTATAACTGCATAAAAATAAAATTTAATGTTTTATATGAGTTCCGGTATTTAAAAAATGTTATACGTGTATAAAAGTTATATTACCGATTTGCTAACACGTATTTTTTTTCCTTTTTCACAAAGACAATAATTTAGTTTGGCCACTTTATGCTCCAAAAACGTACATTGTAGGTACGTCATTATAACGATAACCGAAATCAAGTGATTATAGCCCTTTTGGCTGAAAAAGGTGAAGGTTTTACCAAGTAAGTACAACCAAATCGAATGAGATCTCTTACGCCAACGAGTCTCCTTGGTCATCATTGTCATACATCTTTTGAGGTTCCGAAGAAGGCTTAGAAGGCGGAATAAACAATGATCCGTCAAGAGCGAGTGTGACTCGCGCGCCGATGGTTTCGAACGCTTGTCGATTCAGTAAATTCAATTTATTCACAACTACCTGCTGCCCGTGGCTTCGCACGCGCTTTTTATGTAGCCTATGTCCGTCCCCGGGATACCATTTACCTCCCTGCCAAATTTCATTAAGATCCTTTCAGCGGTGTAGGCGTAAAAAGATAAAAGCAAACATACAGACACAGAGTTGCTTTCGAATTTATAATATGACTAGTTTCTGCCCGTGGCTTAGCACGCGTTGTTTCTATGGAAAAACTTTAAGTTATTTCTATCCCATGGGAATTGATTTATGGGATTAAACGTAGCCTATGTTTTATTCCAGGCCTAGAACTACATCTATGCAAAATTTAAGCCCGATCCTTTAAGTAGTTTTGGCATGAAGAACTAACGAAACATCCATCCATCTTAACATCCAAACATTCGCATAAACATTATATCATAAGTGTATTGGTATAGATTAGGGTTGTTGCGAATATCAGCATCAATGCAGACAATTTGTTTGAATTAATTTATTGAAAATGTTTCCAACTCATTTGGTACTTTGTTGTAGAAGCGTATACATTGCCCTTTAAAAGATACAAATTATTCTTGTGTAGCCTAGTTGCGGGCACACCGATTTTTTTCTTATTTCTAGTATTTTAATTATATAGGTATACCGTCACATGCTGCGCATAAGTTGGTCTCAAAAGGTCACAAACATTGAAGTCCTTAAACGAGTAGGAGTTAAATGACCTAACCTTGTGAGAACCATCAAACAGAGAAAGTTATATATATCGATACCAACGGCAAGTGATCATGATAAGCAAGATACAGGGTAAAAGAGCGGTTGGTCGTAGAAAGACATCTTGGCTGCGCAATATAAGGCTATGGACTGGTTTAAGAAAGCAGAAGACTTATTTAGGCTAGCCCTGGATAAGGAAAAATTTAAAGGATGACCGCCGACCTTCAGTAATGGAGAGGCACTACAAGAAGAAGAAGAATGTAAACATGCAGCATACAGACGTGCACCAGGAGTGTCCAAGTACAGGGCCAGCAGTCTAAACCCATTCAATTGCGCAGAGGAGTGAGGAAGGGGCTGTCATAAACGCATTGGAGGACCTATGCGAATTACCTATATTATCACCTATATTATTTCGTTAACAATTAATTATTGCACGTAGGTTAGGTTAGGTTACGCATGCAATGCTTTCCATAGCTGGACAGCCCGGGTAGTAAACGAGTTTTTGTAGAATGAAGTAGAGTGGACAGGTGTTAGGGGCATAAGAGTGTCAGTAAAGCGGAGGGAAAGAAAGTAAGAACGATGAAGAAAAGTGAAATGTGCTTTGAGATAAGGGGGTGCAGAAGATAGTAATAAAATATTATATATATTATTATATTGTATACTATTATCTGCGGAAACTTTTTAATTGGCCCTCAGCACACATGCTGGTCTGTACCGGCATGTATTATGTTAATTACTATTCTTAAGACCTAGCTGTAAGTTTTCCTAAAATTTCGTAAATAAATAAATAAATAAATATTATAAAAAAGAGTTATAATGTGAGAATTTCGACAAAGCCATATGGGTAGCCACTCGAGCTTCCTGCGGAACCCCGAGACATGGTAATACTTGCGCAATCCAAATATAAACCTTATCCCGACATTCTGCAGGCGCTCAAGTGTGTCTGTAGCTCTGTTAAGTCTAGAAAGGAAGAATCAGCGTAATCGAGAATTGAAAGAAGAATAGATAGTGCAAGTGAAAATTTCGTAGCAATAGGAAGAAAGTTGCGTAATTTTTGAAGCTGAAACAAACACCTTACGGCTGATTTCAGAGAGCTGACGTCCCCACGACAGAGTTCTATCGATGAGGACACCTAAAATTATATATATTATAAATTTTTCACTGTTTGAAGAAATTAACATATTGTTTTGATTTGCATCGCTAGGTATTTTTCACCAAGACAAAACAATTTATCTACTTCTTATTGAGGAGAAATGTGCTTACAGGGTTAAGGTACCTACGTAAGTCTATAATTAACGAGCTTAACGCGGTTAACTAGGTTAACTAGGTTATTATAATAATAATAATAACCTTGTTAACCTCGTTAAAGCTGAGAAAGATAAACTTAGCAAATATCTTGACTTGGCCAACGAGGTTGTCAGCATGTGGGATGTTGATTCAGCGACCGTCGTCCCGATGGTCGTTTCAGTCAACGGCGTAATAGCGAACAGCCTCGATCAACATC
Source organism: Eupithecia inturbata (assembly GCA_963662085.1). Classification (NCBI taxonomy): domain Eukaryota; kingdom Metazoa; phylum Arthropoda; class Insecta; order Lepidoptera; family Geometridae; genus Eupithecia; species Eupithecia inturbata. The sequence goes on from OY759196.1 coordinate 10,746,021, forward strand.
TCAAGAGACTCTCGCTAGGAAGTTGGATCAACGGTCAGATTCAAAAGGCGGTACTCCTGGACTCGGCGCGCATCGTCAGGAAGTTCCTCTCTCTGCAACCCTAGTCACCGGCCGCTTAAGTCTAGCTTCGCGGCCGGTGATTTACCGGTTTGATATATATTTTACTGTAGAATAGTTTTATAATATTTTATTTTCTATAATGATAAATGTATTTTATAACGAGATTTAAAATAAATGAAGAGAATAATAATAAAAAAAAGATAAACTAAAAACAAATATAACTTAGGTATATAACTACTAAAAGATTCATGAATAGGCTATCGCCTTTGGAGAGATGGTGAGTTCATTTCTCACTTGTTGTATAAGGATGACCTCAAACTATTCGCGTCGAATAAAACACAGTTGATGGCGCTTCTGAATGTCACACAAATATTATTAGTGCTATTAACATGGAGTTCGGCATTGATAAAACTATAAGTATTTGATCAGCCGTTTCGCTATTAAAACATTTACGGAAAATGGAGTTGCCTCCACATTAATGGAGTTGCAGCTAACTACCCTGAGCTTGTTAATTAACCTTAATGCCTTGTTACTTTCTACTTTGTAATATTTTATGTTCTATTTATCTTGTATAACTAACTTTCTTATTATTTTTTTGTTTTCTGTTTACATTAGTATTTAAGTACCTATATTTAAATGTTTGATTCCTATTGTTATCGCCAATCTCCTTGCTTTGTATTAAAGTGTTAAAGTTAGTCTTACGCGTCGGCCTATAAGAGGTTGGTGCGCTTAGAATCACTAATTTAAAAATTATGTACTCGTACCTACCTTGAATGTTATGGTATACTCGCTGTAGGCTAACCTAATTGTAAAAATAAATAAAAAAATAAGTGTGCGGTCATACAAATACAGCGAGGGAAAGTTGTGAATTCAAATTTTTTTTTTTTTTTTTTTTTTAATTTACAACTTTCAGAGAGAATGTCCCTCAAATATCTCTCAGAGGGTGAAAGCTACAAATATCTTGGTATGCCAGAAGCGTTGGGTATAGGAACATAAAGCAGTCGGTGAAGGAGCGCTTCTTTTATCGCCTCACAAAAGTGCTAAACAGCCTTTTGTCAGGTGGCAACAAGGCCTTTAACGGCTGGGTTATGCCATTACTCATACCTTTGGCATACTAAGATGGACTCAGATTAAACTAGACGCCTTGGACTGTAAGGTTCGTCAACTTTTAACCACTCATCGCATGCGACACTCCCGAGCTTAGGTAATGAGATTGTATATCCCACGGAAATGTGGTGGTCGAGGATTGTTAAACGAAAAGAGTCTACACAACCGTGAGGTATGCAATCTCAGAATTCATTTTTATCAAGCCGAATATCAGATACATCGTGATGTGGTTGCAGTTGATAAGAACCTTACTCCTCTCTCCTTAGCTAACGAGAACTGGCGCAAACCTAAGGTGATGAGCATTCAGGACAGGACTTATGAGAACAATATGGACGGTGCCGTTTGAAAAACTTAAGGAACTTAAAACAATTACATATACCTACACTACGTACTACAATACCTATTAGTATCATGTCTTAAACTAATATAATAAATTAGGTACTTTATTATAATAAACATACATAGACATAAAAATAAAGTTATTAAATTTTTTACATTGATAAATAATACTGATGAAGCAATTTTTTGAAGATTGGGAGTGATTTCGCACGTCTGATGTCCAGAGGAAGAGCATTCCATAGACGGATAGCTTGTACAGTGGAGGATAAAAAGGGTTTAGGTGTAAAGAGGTAAATAATAAATAATCATTATAAGGTTGTGTTGTGATTAGGTAGGTATATTATTTTTTAACATAATAAGTAATTTATTTTGTTGAGATTAGATTTAGATGTGATTAGTATCACAGTAAAAAATGTACCTGTTGTCATGTAGATTTATACAGCAACAAACCATTTAATAATAGCTGAAGGTACTAACGTATCTATTAAGTTAATATCTACAACAAAACTAGTGAGTAGTCAGTAAAAATTATCAGTAAATAAATTCAAACAAATTGTCAAAACCTTCTTGTGTAAAAAGGCCTACTATAAAATATCAGATTATCTAGAGGATAAAAAGCTTGGGACGGGATTTGCTCCAACTCGAAAAATAACAACTAACAGGCTAAAGGTTTCTTCGTCGCTTCTTTACTTTTGTCTACATACCGAAGCGACTGAAATCAAAAATATCACTTTATTTCCGTATCAGTGTCTAATTATTAAGAATTTGACCTTTTCTAAGCGTACTTAAATTTATTGTATATAAGGAAATAAAGAGTTTTTGACTTGACTTGACTTGAATAAATATCGTACATAATAGTGTGGTACGTGTGATTGTGTGTAAAGAATTGCATAAAACGTTACTCGTATAATGTAAATAACAATGTTGGTTAACCACTTCCAAATAATAATTGTGTGTCTACTATCATTTTAGTTGTACGAATAATGTTTGTAGAAAGGTTGCAAACAACATTTTGTATTGTTTTTGTAAAAGGTAGATTTAGCATTCTGATTATATTAAATGTACACGGGCATCGGATGTGCTAACCGGTCGCGGGTTTACACGCGCCCAGCGCGCGTGTAAATCCGCGCACTCCGGGCGGCATATCGGCTGGACGTGTGTCTCTGAACAATAACTGTGTTTTATTGGCATTTGATAGTAACCCTTACTTGGTACAGGGACCACCTTAAAATATTTTTTTTTATACAACGAAGAATCATCAAAATCGTTTAGCATTTTGCGGAGATATCACTAAAGTTGTCGTAGTCGTGATTCTACTCAAACATTATGATGTTATTTTAAAGTTTTACGGGATAGTTATCCTTTGGAAATTATATAAGACTTCCACGGGATCAATCTCTGAACGCTAGTAAAAGAATCCGCAAAATCGGTTAGCTATTAACAGAGATGAGATATCAAGTAACATACATACATAAAAAAACATACAGACGAATTGAGAACCTCCTCCTTTTTTGATGTTGGTTAAAAATATCTATATAAATAGTGTATTGTATTAAGTATATTAGTCATCTATGTAGTACCCATAGCACAAGCTCTGCTTAGCTTGGGGCTAGATGATGCTTGTGAATGGTCCAGCATTATTTATTTCATTATTTATACATAATAATATACTAAAAATCTAAGACGTCAACAGATGGCAGAGAGCCAGAATGCTGGCAGCATTGCCACTTTGAATGGTATTGCCAGTTTGTTGACCGAAACAGAAGCCAGCATTCCGGTCACCTGTGGACTCTATTATAAGTTCTTTTGTAATGTAAAGGAACTAAAGGTCCCTACGCACAAGTTAATTTAGATCCTAATAGTTTAAGAAAAAAGCCCAATTTAGTAAATTTATTGATGAGTCTACAATGCAAGCAAATCGGTAGGATATCAAGTTCTTAACGTAATGACTAGATCGGCGGGAACGGCTGGTGCTGGGCGGTGGACCCAGGGACGGTTGATGCTGGGCGGTGGATTTGAGGAACGGCTGGTGCTGGGAGTTGGATCCAGGAACAGCTGGTGGAGGCCGGTGGACCCGGAACGGCTGGAGGAACGGCTGCCGGGAAACTCGGGACCGGCAGCGTCTGTAGAGGTTGAAAATATTTTAGTTCCGGGTCTTCCAAAGTAAGTGTAGCTCAGGCAGGGAAGTTCAGTGAGTTCCTCTTCATCAATCTTCAGTAGGTGAAGACTCCAGGGAAGCTCAGCCAGGGAAGTTCAGCCAGGGAAGCTCAGCAAGGGGAGCTCAGCCAAGGAAGTTCAGCCAGGGAAGCTCATCCAGGAGAGCTTAGCCAGGGGAAGCGGTTGAATCCAACCGGGAACCCGAAACCGTGTCAAGTGCCAGTGTGCCGTCAAACGAATCGTCTGGTGACGAGTGGTTTGACGACGCTCTGGCATTATGGTGAGAAAGGAAGTATCGATGGGTTTTTAGTTGGTATGTCACTAACTACTAACACTGTTAGTAGCTTGGTGGAGAGCCCAACATACCCCTCTAGCCCTCCTCAGGCTAGAGGTAATGCCTAAACAGCATTTTCCCATCGAAAAAAAAAAAAAAAGGGGAGCTCAGCCAGGGAAGCGAAGCTCAGCCAGGGAGAAATACCAATGTACTTTTCAAGAACCAGGAGTAGACTGAATGAATGTCCTCGATTCAGCTCTATTTATATCAATTTGCTTTCAAACTGAGAATTGAATTTTTAGACATCCGAAAACATTAGCGGCCAGAGATTTAAATTCCATAGAAAATGTAGAGTCAATCACTTTTGAGGTAGGGTTTTCATGCGTTTAATATGGAACCTATCACATTTTTAACGATAAAAATTAGAGTTTGACAGACAGCTCTTTGACAGGAAAATAAAAATTGCTTGTGTTTTCCTATGAAAACATTGCTTTAGAATCAAGATAAATATTATGTTGTTTTGTGATTTGGAATCAGAAAATTTTCTCTATCAGAACGTAGTTTTTAGAGAAAAATATAACAAAACGCCTGATTTCTCAACGAAATAGCAAGAAATCTGTATAAATAAGATATGTATAGGAAGGGACAGGCTCATTCCAAGTAAGTATTTACAAAAATAATAATAAAAAGTAGACAGAACAATGTCCAACATTAGATTACAAGTGAATATTTACATGAATAGTCCTATAAAGTACGAAGATCAAATAATCAACATTACACTTTATAAACTGCGTGTGCCCAGGACCCCAAGAACCGGTGATCGTTTTGACACCAAACGGCTCAAACAGGTAGATAAATAAGGCTCAAACAGGTTGATATTTAAACTTTTTACTAACTTATTATCAAACTTTAACAGCCCTCTGGCTGTTAAAGTTTGATAATAAGTTAGTGACGTGTTAGTTTGACGTGTTCCTCCTCCCCGGTTCGAATCGCTAGAAGCTGGCAATGGGCGTGATGACAATAACATCTAAAGACAACTAAAGAAAAAACTTGTAGATAATGATTTAGGTATCTACCTAAAACCTCCAAATTGATCTGACGTAGTGCATGGACCGGTCTTGTTATTATTAATGAGGCTTTCATAAGGCCGCACGTCCGTAAAGACAATTATACTTAAATTACCCTTGTATAGTGTAAATGATCCAATGCCAAAAAGTAAATCTCGTGAGTACAGCGCTGCACCGGAAGCCAGTCTTGGTATTCGGTTCTTGTTAAGCACACAAATAAACCATCCCCATTCACGAGGTATCCACTCATCGCAGTCTGTCAAGACATTGTCGGATTTGGTATAGTAGCCTACATACGTATTTCTTCTCGCCTTTCTGTCATCATCAACTCCAAAAATGTGTCCCATCATGGCAAATTTGAATTCACTACCCATGACATCATCTTTTTTTGCTAATATAGTTTTTTGTGGTCCATGGTAATAATTTGTTCGTTGATTTAATAAATGTTCAAAACCATAATTGTTTTTCGTCATATTTTCAATAAAACCTCCAGTGCGTATAACCATAAGATCGTGTAACGGTGAATGTTGTCTTAAATAGTCGTTTTTATTCGCTCGCCCGTGCCACAAATTCGGTGGCATAGCGGTCGTTTCTTCAAGCGGCACGACTTGCCGTGCACATGCTACTGAGTAGGGGATTGTGTGAAACCTCAGTGAAGAATCATCAAATTCTTTTTCTACTCTCCTTGAATACAACGCGCACACATGTGTAAAATGTCGTTTGAAAGCGAATTTGATAACTTGTCTAAATGGATTGTATGACGTAAGAATTCGATCGTCATCAAAAATTATGCCATTTAATGTAACGCTTAAATCTTCGACCGGTTTTCCCGGGGGCTCCGGTAGTCTAGAAGCAGGGAGTGGATAAGTAGTAAAATTGTTAATTACATAGTCGTATCTGCCTTCGTGATGTATGTACACTAATCTGTCAAACCACAGGTCACTTTGATTCTCGTATTTATGGGTTGCATTGTTAATACGATCAGGCCATCTCATGAAGAGTATGTTAGCTTTACTTCCATCACTATTAATTTGACGATGGGCGCAGGCCCAGTGATGGAGTTTATCATAAAAATATTCCGTATTTTGTTTTGATAGATTAGGTGGATCACGTGGTGCTGGTGTTGGTTCATATTCTACCTCATATTGGTAACTGACAGCAAATAGAACCGTGATAGTACAAGAAATCACAGCAATTTTAGAATACGAGTACCTGAAAAAATGGAGAACGAATGTCAATGCTCAATAATAATCTTCATAATAGACACTGGGAAGAACAATTTTTAATCAGCAATTTCTTATTTAGTCTACTGCAGGACATAGGCCTCCCCGAATAAGCGCCACAGCGCACTGTCTTCAGCTTGCCGCATCCAGCACCTACCTGCAGTCTTTCGCAGGTCGTCATCCCACGTGGCCGGAGGGCGTCCTTCGCTGCGTTTTCCGAGTCGCGGTCTCCACTTAAGAACATGTTAACCCCAGCGGATCTTTCCAAGATATGTATAAGAAGCAAGTTTTATATTTTAGGGCAATAAATAAAAAATAAAATAAAAAGTAGTTTATTCATCAAAACTATATCTACGTTATAAATGAGACTTATCTCACATCTTATAAGTACTTAGGTACTTATTGTTAGACACCTTATAATAAACAAAGAAAATTTTTGAAGTAAGGTTATATAAAGAAAGTACATAAGTGACGTGATAATGATGAAAAGGTTAAGGACTCAGCATCGCTGATTTTCAGTCCCATCTGGAAAATGTCCGCTGTCGCCACAAAGTGTAGGTAGTAATGGTATAATAAAGGTTCCCAGTCACAATTGGTAGGCAAGTAACCAGCCATATCTGATGGTATACATTTAGATTTTGACCCTGCCTTTCATTTTTGATCCTGAAACTGATCTTTATATTTATATTTATTTATTGTTTATATTTATATATTATTATATATCTTGCTACCACGAGCAGTTTCGGAGATACAGAGCACCTAATGCTGAGCCAGTGGCCTAATAAGTATGTTATTTTTTTACATTTGATGTCATTATGGATAATTTTTGTTATTTTTGACATTTGCTGTCTTTTTTGTTATTGCTCTGAAGATACAAAAAACAATTGATTATAAACATATACTGTCTTTTAATTCTCACAAGTTCGATTCATTAGTTCGATCGTGAAATAGGTTCTCACTTGCTCGACGATCGTTTTTTGTTTTTTTTTTTTTTTGCTTCTATTATTCAATGTAAAGGTACTTTGATTCATTCGTTTGATCGTAGAACTCTACGATCGAACTAATGAATTGAACTTGTACAAACAAGTTTTAATTTTAATTAGCTAGTCAATTAATATTTATGCTTTATCTAGCTACTAAGTAAATAGCTCGCCTTAAAACCGGGTTGTATATGTTAGTAATAGTGTTAAACGGAAGCCAGTAGCCATTATGTAGGTAGATAGATAGATAGTGCTTTATTCGTCACCTTTTAAAACAGATAGTACTCATTAAACATAATGTAGGGAACAGCAATGGAACTGGCAGCCTTATCGCTTAAAGCGATTTCTTCCAGGCAACCAAAACGATGGTGAGAAAAATAGAGAATGGCGGTGCTTACAATATTAATTGAAACTATTTTTACAAACTAATACACATAATACCTAGGTTGACATAGTTACAGATTTTAACCAATTATTGACCTTTGGAGAGAAATACCTCCTCTGTGTCATGCTTTCAACGTACCGCCGTCCTCCACGGGGCCCATCTCATGCATCTTCACCACACTCAACTCTCTCCTGAACAATATGATTAATTAAATTACGTTTTAATATGTAACATTTGATATTATTTTGTCTATCTGTTTTATTTTTTATTATTAAATCTCTGATATTATTTTTAAGTTTAACATTGTAATAATCATAGTAATATTATAAATGCGAAAGTTCGTTTGAATGTTTGATAACATGTATCTTGGTAACTCCCTTACTTATTTAGATGAAATTTGGTAGTATGTAGATAGTTTAAGTCCTAGAATAACACATAAGCTAATCTAATTTTCAATAATTAACCTCTGGGGGCGTTAAAAAGGGTGGTAAAGTTTCTATGGAAAATTAGGCTTGCTGACGTTTCGGACACAATAATTTCGGACACTGTCCGAAAAGATTTTAATGTACACTTTTAATTTTAATTAATTTATTTACTGACGTTTCGGACACCATCAAAATATTGAAGCTGTTTTGTACAATCAGTTAGAATTATAAAAAAATATAGTTACTATACATATAACGTCATACTAAAAAAATAGCGTTAAGTACTAAAATTGAGTATTTTAGGATAAGTCATAGCGCCATTTTTCGGTATCATACTATTCACTCAAAACTTGGTATAAACAAACTTTAAAGTAAATAATGATACACGTATTATTGTTTACTATAGGTACCCCTAGGGAGTGTGTGATCGATTTTCACGCAGGCGAAGCCGCGGGGCGCTGCTAGTTGTAATTATTTTGCACGCCTTGACGAGGCAGAATTTACTGGAGCTATTCTGTACCTACTTTATTATTAAGACATACTGTACCGACATTCCTGCAAATAAATGATTTATGTTTTATAAAAAATAAAAGAAAAATAAAAAGTAAAGGCACCTCTTATACCTCCACATACATATAGCTAATTACTATATATCTAACGCCGCCGCTAGGTTCTTTTTTATTACACTAGAACAACTCGCATTTAATGTTGAGCGAACACACAATCGTAGGACAGTAACTTTTATAAGGCGTCGTCCCATTTTGACAACTCGCAGATTAGGTCTACCAAATATCTAATCTGCAAATAAATGACGATTTGATCAGCTGGAGGAATAGCCGTCGTTTTTTTGACAGAAATGAAAAAATAATAATCACAGGTATGATAAAAAAGAAAAGTTTGTTACTTACATAGCTGCAAATGCAGAGAAATCTGATAAATGACTGTCCTGTTGACAACTGAATAATCACTAGGTATTTGCTTTTAAAAACACGCTTTTATGCAGATCCGATTGTTTGTGGAAAATTCTTTTGAACTTAAATATCCTGCGAATGATTATTGTATCTGCAAAGTACAAGATGTACCTACAATCAGCAACGAAAGTCCCACACACCCAAATTTACAAAACATCTTGACACTAAGCTGTCTCAAAAGTAACTGACTAAAATAAACATTTAAATAATCATGTTCGACTGTTACAAAAATCCATGGACACTAATTTTCCGAAAGTAACTGACCATTGAATAAATTATAAAACTGAAGTTGCACTGTCGACAGGTGATCGGAATGCTGGCTTCTATTTCGGTCAACGAATTAGCATTGCCATTCAACGTGGTAATGCTGCCAGCATTCTGGGCACTCTGCCTTCTGGTGACGGCTTAGATTTTTAAGAAATAGATATTAAGTGTATATACTAGTTGTAATTGTTTTATTCTGTTATTATCTGAAATAAATTATATATCAGTTGCACTCAGTTAATGGATTTGTGTCACTGGCGGCGTTGAGAAGGTAACTTATAAAATAATGGTTGACTGACAAATTTAGCACGTAGAAAATTATAATACCAGGATAAAACAATTACAACTAGCATTTACACTTTTATCTTTTTCATAAAAGTCTAAGCTGTCACCAGAAGGCAGTGTGCCCAGAATGCTGGCAGCATTCTGGGCACACTGCCTTCTGATGACGGCTTAGATTTTAAAGAAATATATTGACAATTATAATTTTTACAATAAGAGTATACACGCACGCGTTTGAGAGTGATGTGTGAGTGCGTGTGTTGTGTGAAGTGTATTTACATGTGTGTGTGAGTTGTGTGCGGGTGTTTGAATATGTGAAGAGAGTTATACCTGAGTATGTGTGCATAGGTGAGGTCTGTGTTCATGTGTTGTGTGTTATGTAATGCATACACAAGTCGTGCACACATACCTACCATGTGTGCACGACTTGTGTATGCATTTGTGTGTGCTTATGTGGTGTGATGTGTAAGTATAAGTGCATGTATGTATGTGTTACATGGTTGTGGCGTGATGTGTGAATACGTGTGGATATGACGCTTGTATTATTTTATTTATTTACGACAACGTTCAGGTCACACTGTACATACTCAGGTTTTACTGTAAACAAAAATTCAGATCTAAGTAGTCTTACTTTAATTTTGACCAGTCCCGTTGTCCACGAATTGTAACAATTACCACAGTAATGCTAGATAACATCACCATGTAATTACATAGTAGGGCAAAAACGGTAACAACAGAAAGTTGATAATGCTTGAGCAAGATCCTTCATTATTTGTGAACGGGTGCGCTCTACATAAGGTACCTATCAATTACAATACATAAACATGATAGAAAAACACCAAGATCGGGGAAAAAAACATTTGTAGTGCATAAAAACAAATAATCGGGAATCGAATCCGCAGTACAGTGCAATACGGAAGGGTAAAATCAGCAGCAAATGTCTCCGAACACAAACCACTTGTAATAAAACATAAACAGATCGAAAAGGAATCCGACCTAACTCGTCTATCACCTGACAAGTGACTAGCTTGCCTTAAAATATTGCTCAAAATTAGTTTAGGGATACCTTATATTTTTGTTCTTTTACCTTGTACTAATAATCTTATTATGTTTGCTTTAATAGGCACACAATACAAACTCACACTCATCATAACACATCACACATACACAAATCAATTTATCCATGTGACTACCTTGTATTTCCTCTTTTATTTTTTTCTGTGCCAACAATTCAAAGCCTCTGCATAATGATCGTCTCCAATCCCCAGTTTTTTGAGCCAATGTTTGTTCTTTTGACCCAATATTGATGAAGTTATAAATATTGCTGATGACATCGAATGTATTTCTCTCTGCGACTCTTACATCTGTTCACCTGAAAGCTGCTATCAATATATAAAATCTCAGAGCTCACTCAAAATGTTACACTTAAACATAAGAAGCATAAATTGCAATTTTGGCTCCTTGCTAGTTTTGTTGCACAGAGTTAAGCTTCAGCTTGACGTTGTCGTCCTTTCTGAGTGCTGGCTCAGCAAGTGCTCAAGCTTACCCTCGATTCCCGGCTTCAACTCCTTTGCGTCTAACCATTCGTCTCAAAATGATGGTGTGGTGACTTTCGTTCGTAATTCACTTTCTTGTAATGTTCTATACCCAAATATATTAGATTGTAACTCTATTCTATTAGAATTTAACAAAATAAGTATAGCAGTCCTAGCCATCTATCGCTCTCCATCTACTAACAACGTTGATCGTTTCCTTAATAGCATTGATGAAACTCTATCGCAACTAAATACATTTTCATCTGTTGTCTTGACTGGTGACATCAATATTAACATCATCCCTAACTCTACTGACTCCAATAGTGATGATTATCTTAATCTTATTTCTTCTCATGGAATGCTTCCTGCTTATGTATTACCCACGCGTGGTCAGAATTGCCTTGACCACGTCATGATTAAGTCTTCTCACACAGCGGTAGCATTGGTTCTTGACTCATATATAACGGATCACGCTCCTACACTCTTTTGTTTGCACAAGAGAACTCAACGTAAGACCTTGGAGAACATAATCAATAAACCAGATTTTACAGGTTCTCGTTTTGAGACAAATATTTGTACGATCTGAAGATATTTGTAACATGTTATTCTTGGTGTTTTCTACGTATTATGATAATTTGTACTACCTATGTAAAGTATTGTTTAAGTAAGTATCAGATATCTAGTACACATAACACAAGCACTGCGAAGCTTGGGGCTAGATGATACTGTGTGATTCGTCCAGCATTATTCATTGAAGTATTCATAAATTTATTTTCAGCCTGCATTGTCCCACTGCAGTGCAAAGGCCGTCCTCCCGTTCTTCCAGATTTTCCTGTCCCCATATGTCAAAGGCTAGTCTGAAAGGTGCACATATCGTCCTGCGATCTCCGTTGTGGTCTGCCGCGCGGACGCCGTGCGTCTGAGTCCCAATTTTAAGACGAGGACTCATCCCATTTTTATTCTTAGTACCGATTCTCTCTATAACTCTCTCTCATTTTGCAAAAAACAATCACATTACATAGCTGAATCCATTTTTCTTCGCTTTGGTAATATGCAAGATTAAGTATGCATGATTGTTTGTTTTCAGTTTCGCGAACTATCAACACAAGTACCTAATTGCTGATATTTTTACCTGAGATGCTGGAAAAGTTGCTGTTTGGTATTGCCAATTCTGGCATCTCGTCTTTGTAAGTGTTTAAGCGTTCGCACGATATTAAAGTTCAAAAGAATTTGCAATAAACAATCGGATCTGCATAAAAACCTGTTTTTTAAAAGCGTGTATTCATTATCCAGAACTCAACAGAAGACACAATTTAGTTCAGTTCCACAGATTTTTGGTGCTAAGTGTTGGTAGCTATGTAAGTAAAAATTAGGGGCCATGGTAGTGGGGCACTCACTACCATGCCTGCCATGTCGAGTAGAAGGTTACCACCTGTAAACCTTTTCTTGATAGGTAGTTATTTCTTCAACTAGTTGTCAAAATAGTTTTGTGAATAATAACTAATCCACGAGTATACAATAAAAATGTAACAGGTCCAATTATCTACGGAGAAGGATTTAGGATAATTTTTTGTCCCGTTATTCAGTAGTTATGGCTAAAAAAAAAAATCTTCTTTCCCTTTGGAGAGAAGATGTTTATTGTGACTCGGCCGTGTCCTTAAAATAACTACCCACAGCCGCGCGGTTCTTCAACAAGCGGTAGGGCTGCCCGCCTGCAGTATTTAAATTTCATCTACCTACTTGAGTTTCTTTCTAGATTTATTATTGTAAATATTATATATCTATTAAAAAAAATCGTTGTGAATAAAATAGGGAGTGTTTAATAAAAATACATGTTGTGTTTTTTGATTAGTATATTTAATAAAAATCCACTTAATCCTTACTAACTTAACCCTAGCTCACTAACCATATTTTCTAGTAACGTTGTCACTAACCTTTCGTTTCTCAGACTACGAAATAAAACTTCAATAAAAATTCAATCAGCTTCATTTATTAGAGAAGACGACCATAATTAGCAGTCTTATTTTTGCGGTAGTCAAATAACTAAATTTGTTTCAGAAACAACCTAAACGGAACATTTATTACACATAGAAACAATGTGCTCTCCACAAATGGCTCTTTTGCAGCCCTTGCAAAAATATTTGGTCATGCGACGTTTTTTGGCGGCAGTAGCTGCAAATTTTGCGTGTCCTGGGCACTTCTTGACTGGATCCTCCCTGAAAGTCTTCAATATGCAGGATCTCGGCAATGATTTGCTTCAGATTGCGTTGTAAAGTCACCAGTGCTATAACGTTATTGCAACCAAGGCTTCATGAGTTCATCTGCCATTTCCAAGGCAAAGACCTTCTGTTCATAGGTTTCTTCCCATTCCAGATCGTGTTTGACACGTGAATTACATATTATGCATTCACAATCGATAGATTTAATATATTGTAAAACAAACACAGCGGCCATCGGTTGGTTTTACGGTAAGTACTCATGATCGAGCACATTTGATCTACTGTATCAACAGCACCTTTAGTTGAGTTATAAAATTCAATGATTTCGGGTTTATTTGAACTGCTGTTGATAGCAGGTTGATCATGGGTAGTAGAAAGTAGGTACACCACCTTATTTGATTTACAAAGAACTCGTCGTCTAATGAATCTGCGGCATCCTCCTCACTTTCATCAGTATTGATGTGAATTTATTTCTCGAAATTATATTTTCCTCCGATTCTGATGACTGAGATTAATCGTCCAGTATTGAAGCCGTGTCCGTATAGGCCAACCACTCTGCAATTTTTTCATTTTGGCTTCTCAAATCCATCTGAAAGTATAAAAAACAGAAAACAAATAGATTTAAAACTACATAATACCTTCTTATAATATCAAAATAAAACACCAACGTAATAATATCTGACATAAGGGTAAAATACTCATTATTACGTGAAATAATTTTAAAATTAAATCATATTATAATGAAATTACAAGCAATAAAAAAGAAATAAACAAAACCTAATTTTGTAAAAAACGTAATCGTAGTCACTAACCCTTCGTCTGTGAGGCGACGATTGCGCGAAATATCCCAATCAGTGCAGCGTGCATCCGCAATGAGTGTTTGCGGGTCACTAATTATGCGAATTAGGAAGGTACTAGAAATGAACGGGGTGGCAAGGGCCAGGAACTTACCAAAACAACAAATACGCGGGGTACGCGTAGTCTAATACACGAATGGTTAGTGAGCTAGGGTTAAACACCTACCTACTCAGACAAAATGCAAGAAACAGCTGACGAGTAACCATAATATCTTTTTTCATCTCAACTTATTAACGTCCCCAGTAACTACAGCACGGAGCAACTCGATATAAAAAATGTTTTGGTCACCTATCCGATGTCGAACCTCTGCAAACGTTACTTATTATCATCGCGTATGCGATACCTACAGCAATCAAACAAAACCTCTACTTATTCCTCCTACCTACTTATAACCTCTACCTAAAATCTCAAATCTAAAATCTTATTTAAAAATAAAATTATAATGTAAATTCTTCTTACACTAAACACGGACAAAACAAAATATTCGACGTTCACACTCCGCAATAATAAATTACCGGATACTCTCTTGTCTATTACGGCCCACTTAATAAACTGTCTACATCCACAGCCATCAACCTGTCTTTGTACTGCACTTGATAGTTGTGAGACGATTAAGTACCTAGGGATAGTAATTGATAACAAGTTTAATATGCTTCTTATATAAAACAACTAACATGTAGAGTTCGCAAACTTATTGCCGTTTTCTGAAAGGTTCGGCATGCCGCAAATGCATGACAACTAAGATTATTGTACCAAACTCTCTGTCACTCCCTTCTTACCTATTGTAAACCGTCATGGGGTGGAGCCGCAAAGTCTCACCTATTATCACTAGAGAGAGCTCAAAGAGCTGTTTTAAAAAACGCTTTTTCTCTCCCGTATTGATACCCGACGCCTCAGCTAGTGAGTGTAGTGAATGCAAAATCCTCACCTGTAGACAAATCTTTACGCAACAATTAATTTTAAAACTTTTTTTCTACTAAAGCTTGAAAACCAGAGTAGGCGTAGAGATAAAGCATTCCAAACTCTTAGCTCTACAACTACTTTTGCACAAAAACATAGCTCTTTTCTAGCCCCTTATATCTACAACAGATTAAATAAAAACTTCTCTATAAAAGACCTGTCGTATAAAGATGGTAAATCAAAGTTTAACGATTACCTTAAATACCTAACCTATGATCAGACAGAGGACTTTTTCGCAGAATATCTTAGAATATCTTATAATACCACTTAATCCTTAATCCATGAAATTAAATATCTCTTAATCCTCAATCCCTAATACACATACATAATATCTATCCTGTAACATATGTGTCTTAACATACATACCTTTTTCCATTTGTAGACTAATCAGTAGTATTAGTATAAATTAAATTAGACATATTTGTTTGTTATTTAGAGTAATTAATATAATATATATTTTATTAGTATATATTTTCTTACCATTTCGTATGTACACCATGTTAGTAAAAAACCTAAGTTAGCCAGAGCAGGAGGCCTCGCTTCTTAATACAAGTTTTAACTTAGTAAGAGAGAGGAACTCACTAACGATGCCTTATTATAATTGGGTCTTTTTCACACATCAGGTGGCAAATTACTTATATTTTAGAAATGCTGATGTGTTACGATGAAATAAACATTTTTATCTTATTTTTTTTGATTTTTAAATCATATTAGTTATTAATTAGGTAGGTAGGTGCCTTCCATTTATTACTCTTATAACCATTTCATAATTATATTTCGCCTAATTCAATAATAGTAGTAGGTAGCTAAGTACCTAAGTTAGCCTAATCTAGGAAACTACCTACTTTTTTATCCCATTCACTTATTTATTTATTAATCCAGGTATTTTACTATGTGGAAAAACAAACCTACCTTCCTATTAAAAAACGAAACAAATTACGTACTGGTATAAAAATTTTATAATCTTACTTTTACAAGTTTTCAGGTAATTTAAAAAGTAATCCAAAAAAAATGCTATAATGCTAAAAATGTTATACTGGCTCTTTGGTATATTACGTTAGAACTTGTACTTATTTCAATTAAATATACACAAATCGCACGCTTACTGCTAACAAAAAAAATCACACCGTTCGTTCGTCACTGCAGCGCATTCGCGACTGGTTGTGTACCAACTGTGTAACCAACACGAAACGCGTAGGTATGACTCACGTTCCGGTCTTTTGTGAACGAATCGCACGCTTACTGCTTACAAACAAAACCACAACGTTCGTTCGTCACTGCAGCGCATTCGCGACTGGTTGTGTACCGAGTGTGTACCCAACACGAGACGCGTAGGTATAACTCATGTTCCGTCCTTTTGTATGAAGATAGAATACTGTATAGATATCATTACCGAGACTTAATTGTAATTCATTATCGCGTCGTCCGATTTCATTCATTCTTTTTTTGTTAGAATCAATGCTGTAAGATCGAATTTGACTAAATCAGTAGAAAGTCCAGTAGAAAATCAGTAGATTGAAGAAAAAACTGTAGGTTTTGAAAAAAAGGTGTTTGTAGATAAGTTTCTAGATCTATGGTCTATTTTTTTCTTCCAAGTCGCAGCCATGAATTAAATACTGTGGTCAAATGTGAATACACACCTATTTAGTCGGCAGGTATGGCAATCGCGAACGAAGTCGCGGGTACAGCTAGTACTTATGATAAAACTGTAACCGGTCCAATTCTGTAGATTGGAGATATTTTGAACGTTTTTTTTGGAAGGCATTCTACTATCGATACTGAAGCCAAAACTGTATTTTTTATAATTTTTGGCTGCCTGTCTGTTGATGTCTTGGCCGCGCATCACGCCGAAACTACTGAATGAATTCGAATGAAACTTGGCACGATTTGAGTTCATACTACGACAAACGATACTTTTTATCCCAAAATTCAGAAGGTACGGTTCCCTTGGGAGAGGGGATGAAAGTCAGTGTACTTAGCTTTTAGTCATTCATTAATGCGTCGTCCGATTTCATTAAATCTTTTTTTTGTTAGAGTCAGTGTTGCAAGATAGTATTTGACTAAATCCGTAGATAGACGAGTAGAAAATCAGTAGATTAAAGAAAAACTTTGTTAATTTGGAAAATAACTGTTTTCAGGTATTTCCCCCTAGATCTATGATGTAGGTATTTATTTCTTCTAAGACGCACCCATTAGTTAGGTTAGGTTAGGGTGTTCGCAGTTTATGATAGTTCTTGACACTGACACAGGCCGAGTCGTAGCAAAAACTCGTGTAGATAAAGAATGCGATTGAAGATGACAGCATGACATCAAGCTATCCCGTGTAGGGTCTACAAATAAAAAATGTTATGCAAATAATGTCCTAAAGCGTCTGGTTTCTGAGATATTCACGACGAAAATAACTGTTTTTTTTCTTCATTATGTGAATATCTCAGAATCCTGACGCTTTGGGACATTATATAATTGGACATTTTTAATTTATTTTAATATCTTCTATCCATAAGTATAAATTATGTAGTGCAAAGCGACTTAAAAAAAAAACGTCGTTGTTGGTGTTAGGGCCAAAATCATCAAACCCCTTGTTCACAAAAAAACCTTAAATCTTTTAATATCATACTTGAGCTTTTTGGGATGTCGCTTTAGAAGAAGATTCACGTCCCTTACCAACTCCTGATGATAATGATGATGTAACAGTTCGAGTAGAAACGTAACTAATTTTTTCCATCTATAAATATTTAACCTCATTCTTCTATGTCAATAAACAACGAAGAATCTTCATCCATACTAATATTATAAATTCGAAAGTAACTCTGTCTGTTACCTTTTCACGGCTAAACAGATTTCAATGAAATTTGGCAGGGAGGTAAATGGTATCCCGGGGACACATAGGCTACTTAAAAAGCGCGTACGAAGCCGCGGGCAGCAGCTAGTATAAAATATAACTATAAGAAAATAATACGTGGAATGATATTTTTAAATCAAAAATATACATAGGAAACATCCAGATCACCCTGAACAAATATCTGCAGGTCGTAGAAACATTTCTCCCGAGGCGGGAATCAACCCTCCTGCGTCGCAGGCGGACTTTTGCCCGCTGCCTCAAAGGAGTCGTCAATTATATTGCAAAATTCGAATCATCGATATAGTCTCAACAGATATCGGACTGGCTTTACAGATTTACCTCATGCACACATTTTCAGGGTTTCGAAGATCGGAGATCGGTTTCGAAACCCTTATGGCATCGCTTTTTCTGTCCTTTTTTCCGTCTTTAATATCTCAGCAACTACAGCAGCAAATAACGTGAAATTTGAAATAATAATACATTTTATACGCATGTACAGACTGAAAGAAAAATAAATAAAAGTAAATGAAAAATGAATATGTAAATTTTCAGTACAAATTGTGATGTCGAAATTTTAAATGAGACTTACAATGTCAAATGGGGTATCAAATGATAAGTATCAGTTTGTACATTTCAATTTGAAATTTCTGTAGGTTTCATATTTTTTGAAATATTTTGAAAAAAGTCGAAAAATTACCCATTCCCCCTCTATCTCCGAAGTTTGCAGAGTGATCTGAAATGTATGTAGCGTTTGTCGATGGATATTTACAGGAAAAATATAGAGAAGTCTGTAAGTAGAACACTTTTTGAAAAATGGTCAAGAAGGTGGGGAATAATTTTCAAAAAGGGGGGGGGGGGGTACCTCACCAAGTGGAGTATCAATTGAAAGGTATCGCTTTGTATATCTCAAAACAGTTTTGTAAATTTCTGTAGGATTCATACTTTTTGAAATATTTTGAAAATAGATCAAAATTTTACTACCCTCTATACCTACTCCGAAGTTTGCAAACCGATACATCTGAAATGTAGGTACCTTTAATTTTTTGGTATTCATCAAATAGCAAAGTATCTAACCAGTACCTAGTACATATTGGTATACTTGACAACCGTTCGAAACCCTCGGCGAGTTACACTCGCACTTGACGGATCTTGTTTTATAATAAGAAACAAACAAAAACCTCTTTACATTTTTGTCGGTGTAAATTATTATGCATTGACCTTTGATCTACATTTTTCAGGTACTCGTCTTACATTGCTGTGAGTTTTTTGGGCATCACACTTCTATTTGCTATTAGTTACCAACACTTGGAAGATACATCCCCATATAGTATACCAGACCAAGCTAAGCATTATAGAGATCAAATGACAAAAGGATACATCAACTATTGGGCCTGCGCCAGCGATCCGGTACTCTATATGCGATGGCCTGATCGCAATCACAGAAAAAATCAAAGTGATCTTTGGTTTGACAGATTAGTGTACATACACCACGAAGGCAATTACGACTTTATATTAAAAAAATATACTACATATAGCGGCCCAAGGTATAGGAATATAGCTGATTTAAGCGTTACATTAAATGGCATCGTTTTTGATTCGGATCGCATTCTCACGTCATACAATCCATTCAGACAAATTCTCAAATTCGCTTTTAAACGACACTATACTCATGTTTGCGCAATAAAAGCAAGACACATACGCGATATAACCGATGATGCTGAGACACGTTATCTAACAAGGGTTCATAAAATTTCATGTGCGCGGCAAGTCGTGCCGCTTGAAGAAACAAAAGACATGCCAGAGAATTTGTGGCATGGGCGAGCTAATGCAAAAGACTTTATTAGACAGCATTCACCGTTACACGATCTTATGGTTATACGTGTAGAAGACTTCATTCATGTCACGAAGGACAATTATGAATTCGATTTTTTAAATAACCAAAGGTTCATGTATCACCATGGACCTCCAAAAACGTTTCTAGCAAAAAAAGATGATATCATGGGGAGTGAGTTCAAATTTGCCATGATGGGGCATATTTTTCAAGACGGAAATGAAAATGAGCAATATATAGATATCAAATATCAAGATCAATATAACCCATATAATTTTCAACACAAAGAGGCACTGAAGAGAATGAGAGACACATATGTAGGTTATTACGATCAATCTGACAACGTCTTGACAGACTGCGACGAGTGGATACCCCGTGAGTGGGGATGGTTTATTTGTGTGCTAAACAAGCAGGGACTGCGAAGGCTGGCCTCAGGCGCAGCGCTGTATTCTCGGGGTTTACTTTTCGGAATTGGATCATTCACACTCTTTAAGGGTAACAAAAGTATTATTGTCTTCACGGACGTACGACCTTATGAACATCTTATTACTCATAACGAGACCGGTCCGTGCACTCTGCATGATCAATTTGGATAACCACCTCCTTCGACAGCCCCTTGTTCTCCTGGTAAATCTCCTTCAACAGTTTTCAACTAAAAATGTAATATAATCACCGCGCTGAGAAACGGACACGTCGTCGCATTACGGCTCGCAAAAAGGTTTTGGTACCTTCCTACCTAAACATATACCTTAGTTTTTTCTTTAGTTGGTTTATGATGTTATTGTTAGCGCCTGTGACTTTTGCTATTAGGCTTTAGGCTATGAGTAAATTCAACAACCTATTTGAGTAACAAACGTTCGGTCCAAGACGCCCGCTCGCCGCACCGTCCCCGATGCAAGTGTGTGGGCGAGTGCCTTATTCTTATATTGATTATATCGTATAGACTACATCTCTTCCTTTCAATATAAATTATGAGTCGTATCTATACATTTCAAAATATGTTTTGTTGTATATGTGTTTTTTGGCAAAGGTAACTATAAAAAATATGTTTATACATATAAAATATATATGCACAAGAAATATTAAATTTATCATAGGTAGCTTTAAACTCAAGTACACACTGCTGAGTTATTTTTACACGCACACAAAGTAATTATAACTTTTTATGCCTCTTATTTCAACTGTAGAATTATGAAAGTAAAGTAAAAAAGTAAAAATGCATTTATTTGTGGGGTGGTGGAAGGTCAAGAAGGCAGCAAATCTTTGGATTTACTGCCACGAAATGCAGCCGTTCTATGAGGCATATAAAGTTATAAAATCTTGACTGTAACAGTCAAGATTTTAAATACAAATAGGCAAATTTCTTAATTTAGTTTGATCAAATAATTTAGTTTGTTTTAACGGTTAGTACATTTCTAGCCCGAATTTTAACCTTCGTCTGAACCCATTTCTAAATCTATTGCTCCTCTATTTTATTTTAGTGTAAATTTTGTCTTAGTTCTTACAACAGTTTCATCCTTCCTTGTGTTTTCATCACCATCGTTGGAATTATTACTGTATGCGGGTTAAGGTTCTAATTGGAGGCTAACTTGTTTTCTATCATCATTTTCTTAACATATACTTTCTCTCCCGGCATTGTATCGAAAATGTCTGCTTTTCTTTTTCTATCTTCTGTCCTATTCCCTGTCTTTTTCTTTCAAAGATTTGTCCTTATTGTATACCTATTTCTAAATCAATGTGCCTCCTTTTACATCTAAGGTATATTATCTCTAAAATGTTTGTTTAAAACACTTTTGACGGTGATTTTCCAGTACCTAGTACTTTGGGTTGTGGTGTGCTGTATGTTAGTAAGACAATTAAACAAAAAAATATTGTTTCAATGAGACTTTCCGCATTGGCTTATCTATAAACGCTTGATTCAACTTAATTCATCATTTCTGCGGCCAATACTCACCGTGCAAAATAAGGATTTTTTTGCATATGGATGCAAAAAAACAAAAACAGAAAGGCTTGAATTATTCTGATCTGAGTTTACTGATTATATACAGGCACATTCATTTAATTATTGTAAAATGCAAAATGCACTTAGATAACTTTGTAGATGTTACCAAGGATAGGTACCTATACGGCAGAGGTTCCGTCGTTTAAAGGTGACACGGTACACAACAGCTTAAAACAACAATAAAACTATTTTAGGTAGGTATGTTTTATAGTAATTAAACTTCTTAATAGAATTGAGCACTTTATTAAGACGTTTAATTTAGTTGTAATCTCCACAGACCTCCGCCTATAGAGTATCTATTTAGTATTTACCCTTGTTGGTGCAATTAAGTGAAACAATTATTTTTATCTCGTAATGAGTTTAATAATTTATTTCAATTCATTATAAATTGTGAGGTGCTTTTTTTAATACAAACAATACTTTTAACTAATCAAACTGCACGATATTTTAAGATCACAATATAACTATTATTATCTAAATAATAATACTTACTAAGTCCTTGAGTTTACATAAGGCACAATATTTTGAGATCATTCTCATATTAACTTATTTCCTATCCATAAAAAAAATAAAGGATTTACTTTTTTGAACTTTACAAGTATTTTTACTAAACACTAGCTATTTATTAATGAATAAAAAAAATTAAATAAAGCAAGCATCAAAATATTTTGTATAACAACAAATTATGGTCGTCCGGTGTGTCCGGTTTTTGGTAAATTATAGCCCATAAACTCATCGTGGATTCATTAAAGTAAAATCTGCCACTAAATCAGGCTACATGAAATATAAGTTATTGCATGTAGCCTGACATAGTGGCAGACACCACTACCACTACCAAAAATGTTTTGATATTCAAAGGTTAGATACGATACTTTCGTTCCTAGCCTGACTAAAATTTACGAAAGTACAAGAATAGGGAATCTCGCCATTAAAAACAAAAAATTGAGAGTTGCCTTTGTTCGTGTTTAAATTAGAAACTTCATTGTTCAACTGACGACATTATGAAAATTATAACCGTAGGTACTTTAATTTGGTATTGTTCACGTTTTGTTTTATCATTGTGTGTATATGTGACATAACAGACGTCACAATTGAGTGTATCTAAATCATACAACCAATTTGAGTAACAATCGTTCGGTCCGAGACGCCCGCTCGCCGCACCGTCCCCGATGCAAGTGTGCCTGACTGGTTGTCAGACAAGGCACACTTGCAAGGTGGTTATTGTCAACGGGCGCCATATTGTTATATTTGTTTTATTGTATACACTACAGCGCCCATTGCCAAGTTTCAGCGATGCGAACTGGACATAGGTAAAATAATCATTAACATGTATACCTATATTTTACCCTGACTTTATTAATTCAATTCAACAATTTTTATTTATTATTAAGTAACTACTTAATTGTTAGTTTTATAATAATGTTACACACTTTGTATGCGATTATAATTAAGAAGTGTAATTGGTAATTGTGCCGTTCTAACTAATTAATTATACAATAAATGACTAAACATTGTGTCCTTCTGCAGCGACCGTGTAATCAAACGGTATGAATGTTTAGAGCAGGGTAGTGTTTGAAGTGAGAGAAATCGCTTTATAACTGCATAAAAATAAAATTTAATGTTTTATATGAGTTCCGGTATTTAAAAAATGTTATACGTGTATAAAAGTTATATTACCGATTTGCTAACACGTATTTTTTTTCCTTTTTCACAAAGACAATAATTTAGTTTGGCCACTTTATGCTCCAAAAACGTACATTGTAGGTACGTCATTATAACGATAACCGAAATCAAGTGATTATAGCCCTTTTGGCTGAAAAAGGTGAAGGTTTTACCAAGTAAGTACAACCAAATCGAATGAGATCTCTTACGCCAACGAGTCTCCTTGGTCATCATTGTCATACATCTTTTGAGGTTCCGAAGAAGGCTTAGAAGGCGGAATAAACAATGATCCGTCAAGAGCGAGTGTGACTCGCGCGCCGATGGTTTCGAACGCTTGTCGATTCAGTAAATTCAATTTATTCACAACTACCTGCTGCCCGTGGCTTCGCACGCGCTTTTTATGTAGCCTATGTCCGTCCCCGGGATACCATTTACCTCCCTGCCAAATTTCATTAAGATCCTTTCAGCGGTGTAGGCGTAAAAAGATAAAAGCAAACATACAGACACAGAGTTGCTTTCGAATTTATAATATGACTAGTTTCTGCCCGTGGCTTAGCACGCGTTGTTTCTATGGAAAAACTTTAAGTTATTTCTATCCCATGGGAATTGATTTATGGGATTAAACGTAGCCTATGTTTTATTCCAGGCCTAGAACTACATCTATGCAAAATTTAAGCCCGATCCTTTAAGTAGTTTTGGCATGAAGAACTAACGAAACATCCATCCATCTTAACATCCAAACATTCGCATAAACATTATATCATAAGTGTATTGGTATAGATTAGGGTTGTTGCGAATATCAGCATCAATGCAGACAATTTGTTTGAATTAATTTATTGAAAATGTTTCCAACTCATTTGGTACTTTGTTGTAGAAGCGTATACATTGCCCTTTAAAAGATACAAATTATTCTTGTGTAGCCTAGTTGCGGGCACACCGATTTTTTTCTTATTTCTAGTATTTTAATTATATAGGTATACCGTCACATGCTGCGCATAAGTTGGTCTCAAAAGGTCACAAACATTGAAGTCCTTAAACGAGTAGGAGTTAAATGACCTAACCTTGTGAGAACCATCAAACAGAGAAAGTTATATATATCGATACCAACGGCAAGTGATCATGATAAGCAAGATACAGGGTAAAAGAGCGGTTGGTCGTAGAAAGACATCTTGGCTGCGCAATATAAGGCTATGGACTGGTTTAAGAAAGCAGAAGACTTATTTAGGCTAGCCCTGGATAAGGAAAAATTTAAAGGATGACCGCCGACCTTCAGTAATGGAGAGGCACTACAAGAAGAAGAAGAATGTAAACATGCAGCATACAGACGTGCACCAGGAGTGTCCAAGTACAGGGCCAGCAGTCTAAACCCATTCAATTGCGCAGAGGAGTGAGGAAGGGGCTGTCATAAACGCATTGGAGGACCTATGCGAATTACCTATATTATCACCTATATTATTTCGTTAACAATTAATTATTGCACGTAGGTTAGGTTAGGTTACGCATGCAATGCTTTCCATAGCTGGACAGCCCGGGTAGTAAACGAGTTTTTGTAGAATGAAGTAGAGTGGACAGGTGTTAGGGGCATAAGAGTGTCAGTAAAGCGGAGGGAAAGAAAGTAAGAACGATGAAGAAAAGTGAAATGTGCTTTGAGATAAGGGGGTGCAGAAGATAGTAATAAAATATTATATATATTATTATATTGTATACTATTATCTGCGGAAACTTTTTAATTGGCCCTCAGCACACATGCTGGTCTGTACCGGCATGTATTATGTTAATTACTATTCTTAAGACCTAGCTGTAAGTTTTCCTAAAATTTCGTAAATAAATAAATAAATAAATATTATAAAAAAGAGTTATAATGTGAGAATTTCGACAAAGCCATATGGGTAGCCACTCGAGCTTCCTGCGGAACCCCGAGACATGGTAATACTTGCGCAATCCAAATATAAACCTTATCCCGACATTCTGCAGGCGCTCAAGTGTGTCTGTAGCTCTGTTAAGTCTAGAAAGGAAGAATCAGCGTAATCGAGAATTGAAAGAAGAATAGATAGTGCAAGTGAAAATTTCGTAGCAATAGGAAGAAAGTTGCGTAATTTTTGAAGCTGAAACAAACACCTTACGGCTGATTTCAGAGAGCTGACGTCCCCACGACAGAGTTCTATCGATGAGGACACCTAAAATTATATATATTATAAATTTTTCACTGTTTGAAGAAATTAACATATTGTTTTGATTTGCATCGCTAGGTATTTTTCACCAAGACAAAACAATTTATCTACTTCTTATTGAGGAGAAATGTGCTTACAGGGTTAAGGTACCTACGTAAGTCTATAATTAACGAGCTTAACGCGGTTAACTAGGTTAACTAGGTTATTATAATAATAATAATAACCTTGTTAACCTCGTTAAAGCTGAGAAAGATAAACTTAGCAAATATCTTGACTTGGCCAACGAGGTTGTCAGCATGTGGGATGTTGATTCAGCGACCGTCGTCCCGATGGTCGTTTCAGTCAACGGCGTAATAGCGAACAGCCTCGATCAACATCTCAAGAGACTCTCGCTAGGAAGTTGGATCAACGGTCAGATTCAAAAGGCGGTACTCCTGGACTCGGCGCGCATCGTCAGGAAGTTCCTCTCTCTGCAACCCTAGTCACCGGCCGCTTAAGTCTAGCTTCGCGGCCGGTGATTTACCGGTTTGATATATATTTTACTGTAGAATAGTTTTATAATATTTTATTTTCTATAATGATAAATGTATTTTATAACGAGATTTAAAATAAATGAAGAGAATAATAATAAAAAAAAGATAAACTAAAAACAAATATAACTTAGGTATATAACTACTAAAAGATTCATGAATAGGCTATCGCCTTTGGAGAGATGGTGAGTTCATTTCTCACTTGTTGTATAAGGATGACCTCAAACTATTCGCGTCGAATAAAACACAGTTGATGGCGCTTCTGAATGTCACACAAATATTATTAGTGCTATTAACATGGAGTTCGGCATTGATAAAACTATAAGTATTTGATCAGCCGTTTCGCTATTAAAACATTTACGGAAAATGGAGTTGCCTCCACATTAATGGAGTTGCAGCTAACTACCCTGAGCTTGTTAATTAACCTTAATGCCTTGTTACTTTCTACTTTGTAATATTTTATGTTCTATTTATCTTGTATAACTAACTTTCTTATTATTTTTTTGTTTTCTGTTTACATTAGTATTTAAGTACCTATATTTAAATGTTTGATTCCTATTGTTATCGCCAATCTCCTTGCTTTGTATTAAAGTGTTAAAGTTAGTCTTACGCGTCGGCCTATAAGAGGTTGGTGCGCTTAGAATCACTAATTTAAAAATTATGTACTCGTACCTACCTTGAATGTTATGGTATACTCGCTGTAGGCTAACCTAATTGTAAAAATAAATAAAAAAATAAGTGTGCGGTCATACAAATACAGCGAGGGAAAGTTGTGAATTCAAATTTTTTTTTTTTTTTTTTTTTTAATTTACAACTTTCAGAGAGAATGTCCCTCAAATATCTCTCAGAGGGTGAAAGCTACAAATATCTTGGTATGCCAGAAGCGTTGGGTATAGGAACATAAAGCAGTCGGTGAAGGAGCGCTTCTTTTATCGCCTCACAAAAGTGCTAAACAGCCTTTTGTCAGGTGGCAACAAGGCCTTTAACGGCTGGGTTATGCCATTACTCATACCTTCGGCATACTAAGATGGACTCAGATTAAACTAGACGCCTTGGACTGTAAGGTTCGTCAACTTTTAACCACTCATCGCATGCGACACTCCCGAGCTTAGGTAATGAGATTGTATATCCCACGGAAATGTGGTGGTCGAGGATTGTTAAACGAAAAGAGTCTACACAACCGTGAGGTATGCAATCTCAGAATTCATTTTTATCAAGCCGAATATCAGATACATCGTGATGTGGTTGCAGTTGATAAGAACCTTACTCCTCTCTCCTTAGCTAACGAGAACTGGCGCAAACCTAAGGTGATGTGCATTCAGGACAGGACTTATGAGAACAATATAGACGGTGCCGTTTTAAAAACTTAAGGAACTTAAAACAATTACATATACCTACACTACGTACTACAATACCTATTAGTATCATGTCTTAAACTAATATAATAATTAGGTACTTTATTATAATAAACATACATAGACATAAAAATAAAGTTATTAATTTTTTTACTTTGATAAATAATACTGATGAAGCAATTTTTTGAAGATTTGGAGTGATTTCGCACGTCTGATGTCCAGAGGAAGAGCATTCCATAGACGGATAGCTTGTACAGTGGAGGATAAAAAGGGTTTAGGTGTAAAGAGGTAAATAATAAATCATCATTATAAGGTTGTGTTGTGATTAGGTAGGTATATTATTTTTTAAAATAATAAGTAATTTATTTTGTTGAGATTAGATTTAGATGTGATTAGTATCACAGTAAAAAATGTACCTGTTGTCATGTAGATTTATACAGCAACAAACCATTTAATAATAGCTGAAGGTACTAACGTATCTATTAAGTTAATATCTACAACAAAACTAGTGAGTAGTCAGTAAAAATTATCAGTAAATAAATTCAAACAAATTGTCAAAACCTTCTTGTGTAAAAAGGCCTACTATAAAATATCAGATTATCTAGAGGATAAAAAGCTTGGGACGGGATTTGCTCCAACTCGAAAAATAACAACTAACAGGCTAAAGGTTTCTTCGTCGCTTCTTTACTTTTGTCTACATACCGAAGCGACTGAAATCAAAAATATCACTTTATTTCCGTATCAGTGTCTAATTATTAAGAATTTGACCTTTTCTAAGCGTACTTAAATTTATTGTATATAAGGAAATAAAGAGTTTTTGACTTGACTTGACTTGAATAAATATCGTACATAATAGTGTGGTACGTGTGATTGTGTGTAAAGAATTGCATAAAACGTTACTCGTATAATGTAAATAACAATGTTGGTTAACCACTTCCAAATAATAATTGTGTGTCTACTATCATTTTAGTTGTAAGAATAATGTTTGTAGAAAGGTTGCAAACAACATTTTGTATTGTTTTTGTAAAAGGTAGATTTAGCATTCTGATTATATTAAATGTACACGGGCATCGGATATGCTAACCGGTCGCGGGTTTACACGCGCCCAGCGCGCGTGTAAATCCGCGCACTCCGGGCGGCATATCGGCTGGACGTGTGTCTCTGAACAATAACTGTGTTTTATTGGCATTTGATAGTAACCCTTACTTGGTACAGGGACCACCTTAAAATATTTTTTTTTATACAACGAAGAATCATCAAAATCGTTTAGCATTTTGCGGAGATATCACTAAAGTTGTCGTAGTCGTGATTCTACTCAAACATTATGATGTTATTTTAAAGTTTTACGGGATAGTTATCCTTTGGAAATTATATAAGACTTCCACGGGATCAATCTCTGAACGCTAGTAAAAGAATCCGCAAAATCGGTTAGCTATTAACAGAGATGAGATATCAAGTAACATACATACATAAAAAAACATACAGACGAATTGAGAACCTCCTCCTTTTTTGATGTTGGTTAAAAATATCTATATAAATAGTGTATTGTATTAAGTATATTAGTCATCTATGTAGTACCCATAGCACAAGCTCTGCTTAGCTTGGGGCTAGATGATGCTTGTGAATGGTCCAGCATTATTTATTTCATTATTTATACATAATAATATACTAAAAATCTAAGACGTCAACAGATGGCAGAGAGCCAGAATGCTGGCAGCATTGCCACTTTGAATGGTATTGCCAGTTTGTTGACCGAAACAGAAGCCAGCATTCCGGTCACCTGTGGACTCTATTATAAGTTCTTTTGTAATGTAAAGGAACTAAAGGTCCCTACGCACAAGTTAATTTAGATCCTAATAGTTTAAGAAAAAAGCCCAATTTAGTAAATTTATTGATGAGTCTACAATGCAAGCAAATCGGTAGGATATCAAGTTCTTAACGTAATGACTAGATCGGCGGGAACGGCTGGTGCTGGGCGGTGGACCCAGGGACGGTTGATGCTGGGCGGTGGATTTGAGGAACGGCTGGTGCTGGGAGTTGGATCCAGGAACAGCTGGTGGAGGCCGGTGGACCCGGAACGGCTGGAGGAACGGCTGCCGGGAAACTCGGGACCGGCAACGTCTGTAGAGGTTGAAAATATTTTAGTTCCGGGTCTTCCAAAGTAAGTGTAGCTCAGGCAGGGAAGTTCAGTGAGTTCCTCTTCATCAATCTTCAGTAGGTGAAGACTCCAGGGAAGCTCAGCCAGGGAAGTTCAGCCAGGGAAGCTCAGCAAGGGGAGCTCAGCCAAGGAAGTTCAGCCAGGGAAGCTCATCCAGGAGAGCTTAGCCAGGGGAAGCGGTTGAATCCAACCGGGAACCCGAAACCGTGTCAAGTGCCAGTGTGCCGTCAAACGAATCGTCTGGTGACGAGTGGTTTGACGACGCTCTGGCATTATGGTGAGAGAGGAAGTATCGATGGGTTTTTAGTTGGTATGTCACTAACTACTAACACTGTTAGTAGCTTGGTGGAGAGCCCAATATACCCCTCTAGCCCTCCTCAGGCTAGAGGTAATGCCTAAACAGCATTTTCCCATCGAAAAAAAAAAAAAAAGGGGAGCTCAGCCAGGGAAGTGAAGCTCAGCCAGGGAGAAATACCAATGTACTTTTCATGAACCAGGAGTAGACTGAATGAATGTCCTCGATTCAGCTCTATTTATATCAATTTGCTTTCAAACTGAGAATTGAATTTTTAGACATCCGAAAACATTAGCGGCCAGAGATTTAAATTCCATAGAAAATGTAGAGTCAATCACTTTTGAGGTAGGGTTTTCATGCGTTTAATATGGAACCTATCACATTTTTAACGATAAAAATTAGAGTTTGACAGACAGCTCTTTGACAGGAAAATAAAAATTGCTTGTGTTTTCCTATGAAAACATTGCTTTAGAATCAAGATAAATATTATGTTGTTTTGTGATTTGGAATCAGAAAATTTTCTCTATCAGAACGTAGTTTTTAGAGAAAAATATAACAAAACGCCTGATTTCTCAACGAAATAGCAAGAAATCTGTATAAATAAGATATGTATAGGAAGGGACAGGCTCATTCCAAGTAAGTATTTACAAAAATAATAATAAAAAGTAGACAGAACAATGTCCAACATTAGATTACAAGTGAATATTTACATGAATAGTCCTATAAAGTACGAAGATCAAATAATCAACATTACACTTTATAAACTGCGTGTGCCCAGGACCCCAAGAACCGGTGATCGTTTTGACACCAAACGGCTCAAACAGGTAGATAAATAAGGCTCAAACAGGTTGATATTTAAACTTTTTACTAACTTATTATCAAACTTTAACAGCCCTCTGGCTGTTAAAGTTTGATAATAAGTTAGTGACGTGTTAGTTTGACGTGTTCCTCCTCCCCGGTTCGAATCGCTAGAAGCTGGCAATGGGCGTGATGACAATAACATCTAAAGACAACTAAAGAAAAAACTTGTAGATAATGATTTAGGTATCTACCTAAAACCTCCAAATTGATCTGACGTAGTGCATGGACCGGTCTTGTTATTATTAATGAGGCTTTCATAAGGCCGCACGTCCGTAAAGACAATTATACTTAAATTACCCTTGTATAGTGTAAATGATCCAATGCCAAAAAGTAAATCTCGTGAGTACAGCGCTGCACCGGAAGCCAGTCTTGGTATTCGGTTCTTGTTAAGCACACAAATAAACCATCCCCATTCACGGGGTATCCACTCATCGCAGTCTGTCAAGACATTGTCGGATTTGGTATAGTAGCCTACATACGTATTTCTTCTCGCCTTTCTGTCATCATCAACTCCAAAAATGTGTCCCATCATGGCAAATTTGAATTCACTACCCATGACATCATCTTTTTTTGCTAATATAGTTTTTTGTGGTCCATGGTAATAATTTGTTCGTTGATTTAATAAATGTTCAAAACCATAATTGTTTTTCGTCATATTTTCAATAAAACCTCCAGTGCGTATAACCATAAGATCGTGTAACGGTGAATGTTGTCTTAAATAGTCGTTTTTATTCGCTCGCCCGTGCCACAAATTCGGTGGCATAGCGGTCGTTTCTTCAAGCGGCACGACTTGCCGTGCACATGCTACTGAGTAGGGGATTGTGTGAAACCTCAGTGAAGAATCATCAAATTCTTTTTCTACTCTCCTTGAATACAACGCGCACACATGTGTAAAATGTCGTTTGAAAGCGAATTTGATAACTTGTCTAAATGGATTGTATGACGTAAGAATTCGATCGTCATCAAAAATTATGCCATTTAATGTAACGCTTAAATCTTCGACCGGTTTTCCCGGGGGCTCCGGTAGTCTAGAAGCAGGGAGTGGATAAGTAGTAAAATTGTTAATTACATAGTCGTATCTGCCTTCGTGATGTATGTACACTAATCTGTCAAACCACAGGTCACTTTGATTCTCGTATTTATGGGTTGCATTGTTAATACGATCAGGCCATCTCATGAAGAGTATGTTAGCTTTACTTCCATCACTATTAATTTGACGATGGGCGCAGGCCCAGTGATGGAGTTTATCATAAAAATATTCCGTATTTTGTTTTGATAGATTAGGTGGATCACGTGGTGCTGGTGTTGGTTCATATTCTACCTCATATTGGTAACTGACAGCAAATAGAACCGTGATAGTACAAGAAATCACAGCAATTTTAGAATACGAGTACCTGAAAAAATGGAGAACGAATGTCAATGCTCAATAATAATCTTCATAATAGACACTGGGAAGAACAATTTTTAATCAGCAATTTCTTATTTAGTCTACTGCAGGACATAGGCCTCCCCGAATAAGCGCCACAGCGCACTGTCTTCAGCTTGCCGCATCCAGCACCTACCTGCAGTCTTTCGCAGGTCGTCATCCCACGTGGCCGGAGGGCGTCCTTCGCTGCGTTTTCCGAGTCGCGGTCTCCACTTAAGAACATGTTAACCCCAGCGGATCTTTCCAAGATATGTATAAGAAGCAAGTTTTATATTTTAGGGCAATAAATAAAAAATAAAATAAAAAGTAGTTTATTCATCAAAACTATATCTACGTTATAAATGAGACTTATCTCACATCTTATAAGTACTTAGGTACTTATTGTTAGACACCTTATAATAAACAAAGAAAATTTTTGAAGTAAGGTTATATAAAGAAAGTACATAAGTGACGTGATAATGATGAAAAGGTTAAGGACTCAGCATCGCTGATTTTCAGTCCCATCTGGAAAATGTCCGCTGTCGCCACAAAGTGTAGGTAGTAATGGTATAATAAAGGTTCCCAGTCACAATTGGTAGGCAAGTAACCAGCCATATCTGATGGTATACATTTAGATTTTGACCCTGCCTTTCATTTTTGATCCTGAAACTGATCTTTATATTTATATTTATATATATTTATTGTTTATATTTATATATTATTATATATCTTGCTACCACGAGCAGTTTCGGAGATACAGAGCACCTAATGCTGAGCCAGTGGCCTAATAAGTATGTTATTTTTTTACATTTGATGTCATTATGGATAATTTTTGTTATTTTTGACATTTGCTGTCTTTTTTGTTATTGCTCTGAAGATACAAAAAACAATTGATTATAAACATATACTGTCTTTTAATTCTCACAAGTTCGATTCATTAGTTCGATCGTGAAATAGGTTCTCACTTCGATCGTTTTTTGTTTTTTTTTTTTTTTGCTTCTATTATTCAATGTAAAGGTACTTTGATTCATTCGTTTGATCGTAGAACTCTACGATCGAACTAATGAATTGAACTTGTACAAACAAGTTTTAATTTTAACTAGCTAGTCAATTAATATTTATGCTTTATCTAGCTACTAAGTAAATAGCTCGCCTTAAAACCGGGTTGTATATGTTAGTAATAGTGTTAAACGGAAGCCAGTAGCCATTATGTAGGTAGATAGATAGATAGTGCTTTATTCGTCACCTTTTAAAACAGATAGTACTCATTAAACATAATATAGGGAACAGCAATGGAACTGGCAGCCTTATCGCTTAAAGCGATTTCTTCCAGGCAACCAAAACGATGGTGAGAAAAATAGAGGATGGCGGTGCTTACAATATTAATTGAAACTATTTTTACAAACTAATACACATAATACCTAGGTTGACATAGTTACAGATTTTAACCAATTATTGACCTTTGGAGAGAAATACCTCCTCTGTGTCATGCTTTCAACGTACCGCCGTCCTCCACGGGGCCCATCTCATGCATCTTCACCACACTCAACTCTCTCCTGAACAATATGATTAATTAAATTACGTTTTAATATGTAACATTTGATATTATTTTGTCTATCTGTTTTATTTTTTATTATTAAATCTCTGATATTATTTTTAAGTTTAACATTGTAATAATCATAGTAATATTATAAATGAGAAAGTTCGCTTGAATGTTTGATAACATGTATCTTGGTAACTCCCTTACTTATTTAGATGAAATTTGGTAGTATGTAGATAGTTTAAGTCCTAGAATAACACATAAGCTAATCTAATTTTCAATAATTAACCTCTGGGGGCGTTAAAAAGGGTGGTAAAGTTTCTATGGAAAATTAGGCTTGCTGACGTTTCGGACACAATAATTTCGGACACTGTCCGAAAAGATTTTAATGTACACTTTTAATTTTAATTAATTTATTTACTGACGTTTCGGACACCATCAAAATATTGAAGCTGTTTTGTACAATCAGTTAGAATTATAAAAAAATATAGTTACTATACATATAACGTCATACTAAAAAAATAGCGTTAAGTACTAAAATTGAGTATTTTAGGATAAGTCATAGCGCCATTTTTCGGTATCATACTATTCACTCAAAACTTGGTATAAACAAACTTTAAAGTAAATAATGATACACGTATTATTGTTTACTATAGGTACCCCTAGGGAGTGTGTGATCGATTTTCACGCAGGCGAAGCCGCGGGGCGCTGCTAGTTGTAATTATTTTGCACGCCTTGACGAGGCAGAATTTACTGGAGCTATTCTGTACCTACTTTATTATTAAGACATACTGTACCGACATTCCTGCAAATAAATGATTTATGTTTTATAAAAAATAAAAGAAAAATAAAAAGTAAAGGCACCTCTTATACCTCTACATACATATAGCTAATTACTATATATCTAACGCCGCCGCTAGGTTCTTTTTTATTACACTAGAACAACTCGCATTTAATGTTGAGCGAACACACAATCGTAGGACAGTAACTTTTATAAGGCGTCGTCCCATTTTGACAACTCGCAGATTAGGTCTACCAAATATCTAATCTGCAAATAAATGACGATTTGATCAGCTGGAGGAATAGCCGTCGTTTTTTTGACAGAAATGAAAAAATAATAATCACAGGTATGATAAAAAAGAAAAGTTTGTTACTTACATAGCTGCAAATGCAGAGAAATCTGATAAATGACTGTCCTGTTGACAACTGAATAATCACTAGGTATTTGCTTTTAAAAACACGCTTTTATGCAGATCCGATTGTTTGTGGAAAATTCTTTTGAACTTAAATATCCTGCGAATGATTATTGTATCTGCAAAGTACAAGATGTACCTACAATCAGCAACGAAAGTCCCACACACCCAAATTTACAAAACATCTTGACACTAAGCTGTCTCAAAAGTAACTGACTAAAATAAACATTTAAATAATCATGTTCGACTGTTACAAAAATCCATGGACACTAATTTTCCGAAAGTAACTGACCATTGAATAAATTATAAAACTGAAGTTGCACTGTCGACAGGTGATCGGAATGCTGGCTTCTATTTCGGTCAACGAATTAGCATTGCCATTCAACGTGGTAATGCTGCCAGCATTCTGGGCACTCTGCCTTCTGGTGACGGCTTAGATTTTTAAGAAATAGATATTAAGTGTATATACTAGTTGTAATTGTTTTATTCTGTTATTATCTGAAATAAATTATATATCAGTTGCACTCAGTTAATGGATTTGTGTCACTGGCGGCGTTGAGAAGGTAACTTATAAAATAATGGTTGACTGACAAATTTAGCACGTAGAAAATTATAATACCAGGATAAAACAATTACAACTAGCATTTACACTTTTATCTTTTTCATAAAAGTCTAAGCTGTCACCAGAAGGCAGTGTGCCCAGAATGCTGGCAGCATTCTGGGCACACTGCCTTCTGATGACGGCTTAGATTTTAAAGAAATATATTGACAATTATAATTTTTACAATAAGAGTATACACGCACGCGTTTGAGAGTGATGTGTGAGTGCGTGTGTTGTGTGAAGTGTATTTACATGTGTGTGTGAGTTGTGTGCGGGTGTTTGAATATGTGAAGAGAGTTATACCTGAGTATGTGTGCATAGGTGAGGTCTGTGTTCATGTGTTGTGTGTTATGTAATGCATACACAAGTCGTGCACACATACCTACCATGTGTGCACGACTTGTGTATGCATTTGTGTGTGCTTATGTGGTGTGATGTGTAAGTATAAGTGCATGTATGTATGTGTTACATGGTTGTGGCGTGATGTGTGAATACGTGTGGATATGACGCTTGTATTATTTTATTTATTTACGACAACGTTCAGGTCACACTGTACATACTCAGGTTTTACTGTAAACAAAAATTCAGATCTAAGTAGTCTTACTTTAATTTTGACCAGTCCCGTTGTCCACGAATTGTAACAATTACCACAGTAATGCTAGATAACATCACCATGTAATTACATAGTAGGGCAAAAACGGTAACTACAGAAAGTTGATAATGCTTGAGCAAGATCCTTCATTATTTGTGAACGGGTGCGCTCTACATAAGGTACCTATCAATTACAATACATAAACAAGATAGAAAAACACCAAGATCGGGGAAATAAACATTTGTAGTGCATAAAAACAAATAATCGGGAATCGAATCCGCAGTACAGTGCAATACGGAAGGGTAAAATCAGCAGCAAATGTCTCCGAACACAAACCACTTGTAATAAAACATAAACAGATCGAAAAGGAATCTGACCTAACTCGTCTATCACCTGACAAGTGACTAGCTTGCCTTAAAATATTGCTCAAAATTAGTTTAGGGATACCTTATATTTTTGTTCTTTTACCTTGTACTAATAATCTTATTATGTTTGCTTTAATAGGCACACAATACAAACTCACACTCATCATAACACATCACACATACACAAATCAATTTATCCATGTGACTACCTTGTATTTCCTCTTTTATTTTTTTCTGTGCCAACAATTCAAAGCCTCTGCATAATGATCGTCTCCAATCCCCAGTTTTTTGAGCCAATGTTTGTTCTTTTGACCCAATATTGATGAAGTTATAAATATTGCTGATGACATCGAATGTATTTCTCTCTGCGACTCTTACATCTGTTCACCTGAAAGCTGCTATCAATATATAAAATCTCAGAGCTCACTCAAAATGTTACACTTAAACATAAGAAGCATAAATTGCAATTTTGGCTCCTTGCTAGTTTTGTTGCACAGAGTTAAGCTTCAGCTTGACGTTGTCGTCCTTTCTGAGTGCTGGCTCAGCAAGTGCTCAAGCTTACCCTCGATTCCCGGCTTCAACTCCTTTGCGTCTAACCATTCGTCTCAAAATGATGGTGTGGTGACTTTCGTTCGTAATTCACTTTCTTGTAATGTTCTATACCCAAATATATTAGATTGTAACTCTATTCTATTAGAATTTAACAAAATAAGTATAGCAGTCCTAGCCATCTATCGCTCTCCATCTACTAACAACGTTGATCGTTTCCTTAATAGCATTGATGAAACTCTATCGCAACTAAATATATTTTCATCTGTTGTCTTGACTGGTGACATCAATATTAACATCATCCCTAACTCTACTGACTCCAATAGTGATGATTATCTTAATCTTATTTCTTATCATGGAATGCTTCCTGCTTATGTATTACCCACGCGTGGTCAGAATTGCCTTGACCACGTCATGATTAAGTCTTCTCACACAGCGGTAGCATTGGTTCTTGACTCATATATAACGGATCACGCTCCTACACTCTTTTGTTTGCACAAGAGAACTCAACGTAAGACCTTGGAGAACATAATCAATAAACCAGATTTTACAGGTATAGTCAACGAAATTGAGAAAGCTGACTTTAACATAATAATGGCTTCTGATGATCCTAATACAGCTGCTCAGGACTTTGTTAACTTAATCTCATCTGCAGTGCGCGAGCATTCTAAAGTTATAAAAATCACAAGCAGGAATCGCATTTTAAAGCCGTGGATTACACCTGGCCTCCTCAGGTGCATCCGTCACCGAGATCGACTCTACAAAAGGCTGAATAAAAACCAACCTAACTCTTAAACTTATATTTACACGTTACCGCAACATCTGTAACAATATTTTAAAAAAAGTTAAGAAGGACTACGAGCGTCTTGAGCTTGAGAGGGCCAGTGATCCAAGGGACACATGGAAGGTGGTCAAAGATATTACAAATCTCAAATGCAAAACATCATCTGCGGAAGAGTTGCTTGCTGTATCTTCTAACCCTGTAGATTCAGTTAACCTAGTTAATAGCTTCTTTGCTGGCGTTGGACAGGATCTTGCGTCAAAAATTAACCCTCCTAAGCCCTCTCCCCTTATTCCTAATACCAGCCCATCTGCTTCAATGGCCCTCTTCCCGACTGACTACGTTGAGCTTGCAAACATCATCAGCAACCTCAAGGATAAATGTGCCGTTGGCTGGGATGGCATACCTACCTCAGTTATTAAAAACTCTAGGCACATATTAATCCCTCCACTTGCTTACATTATAAACCTATCCATGTCTTCTGGCATTTTCCCTGATGTATTCAAAAAAGCTCTTGTACATCCTATTTTTAAAGCTGGTGACAAGATGTCTATTACCAATTATCGTCCTATCTCTGTGCTAACTGTATTGTCGAAAGTATTCGAAAAAGTAATTAATAAAAGACTTGTCCACTTTTTAAGCACAAATAACAATATGGTTTTAGGCGAGGTAGATCGACAGAGGACGCAGTTATTGATCTTACAACTACGATTGCTCAAAATATTGAAACAAAATTGAAAACCGTGGGAATCTTTCTTGACCTGTCAAAGGCTTTTGACACCGTTTCTATTCCAATACTACTAGACAAACTCTCAGCCATTGAGGTAAGGGGCGGTGTCAATGACCTCTTCAAGAGCTATCTCACAAATCGTCGCCAAATAGTAGCCATTAATAATGTATATAGCGAGGAAAAGGAGATTCATTTTGGCGTACCCCAGGGAAGTGTGCTCGGACCAACACTATTCCTTGTCTATATAAATGATTTACTTAATCTGCTTGTGCCATTTTGCAGTATTTTCACATATGCTGATGATACAGCCCTTCTTGTTGGTGGACGAGACTGGTCTGAAGCTCAATCTGCTGCTAAAACAGCTCTAAAGCTGGTTCTAACCTGGTTCTCCCAAAATCTTTTAACCCTAAACTTCTCAAAAACTAAATATATCACTTTTTCTCCAACATCTAGATCCCAGCCTTCCCCTTCGTTTTCCCTAAGTGCGCATACTTGTGATTCCTCAGGTTACTTCCAATGTCCCAAGCTGGAGCGAGCTCCCTGCGTAAAATACCTCGGAGTCTGGTTGGACAACACCATGTCTTGGAAACCTCATGTTGAAAGCACTGTCTCAAGAGTGCGAAAATTAATGTACATCTTTATAAACTTAAGAGGTAGTGCTGACCTTCCTTGTATGAAAATGGTATACTTTGCTCTGGCTCAATCGGTTCTCTCGTATTGTATCTCTGCATGGGGCGGTTCCATCAAGACCCTCATGCTCAGAGTTGAGAGAGCGCAAAGAGCGGTTCTTAAAGTCATGACCTCTAAGCCAAGATACTTTTCCACCTCAAGTCTGTATTTAATCTGCAAAGTACTCTCTGTTAGAAAACTATTTATACTTTCCACTATCTTGCGCAAGCACTCACAAACCGTAATTGACCCCAGCCTTGCAACAGTGAAACGACGGTCTGACATTGTCTGCAAAACTGTGTCTCACAAAACTGCAGTGGCAGGTCGTCATTATTACTACATTAGTAGTCGTTTATACAATAAAATAAATAAAATAATTAACATTTACCCACTCACAATTTTTAAATGTAAATTTATATGTACTGATTGGCTTTTATCTATCTCCTACGAGGATACTGAGGAAATATTAAGGCATCAAGAATGACCTCGTGAAATCCTACATTCTCTCTCACACACGCACACACACACACTACACATACACACACCACACACGCACGTAACCTTATTATGTTTTATCTAGATTAGTTGTTTTTTAGATATTTTTTGTTTTTATCTGGAACTTAATTAATTTACTAGCGGAGGAGGGCGCTGACTCTGCTACACAGTTTTTAACTTTTGCGGTAGTCAGCCCACAATTGTACCCTAAACATTAAGTTCGTTCTTAATAAAGATTTTTGTATTTTGTAAAAAAAAAAAAAGAAAAAAACAGCAATTTATGTAGGTTAACGTATGAAGCCTTCAAACATGTTTTGCACCTTCTCACAACAAGTTAGATAGAAATAAAATATTATGATACATGCAATATTAAAGAGTATGTGACCAGTGACCCTCGTCGCCGACAGCACCCACCAGTAGGTACCTACCTAAGTTTACTAAATAAACAAGTTGACTGACATGAATATGTCGATAACTTCTTTTCTAAACTGTTTCCATAGCAAGGACAAACTCCTACTTTCAAGCTCTTTCACTTGGCTCGTGTTTCTGCTCAGAGATGTCACAAAGAAAAATAAGCCAAACGTACCTTGAAATTCCATGCGTCTAACATGGAATTCAAGGTACTTTTGGATGTTTAAATCCAGTTTACGAAGTATATTATATTCATGCCTAGGATTTCGCAGGACAGACAGATCATAGGTCCTTATTGGAAAAGCGTAAGCGAAAAATTCAAATCATTGTTTATTAAAAGAAAACTATACTTACGACTAATTTAATAAACCTCACCGAGTGAGCTCTGTGAACCTTGCTGTTAGACGAAGCTTGAACGGCTTGGCGTAGTGCTTGGCCCAATGCTGCTCCCCCAAAATCCCTTTTGTCCCAACGGCAATGGGACGGGTGTGAGTTGACACGTAATTGTTTGTTACAAAAGTGGTCCAGCTCTGCGGATCGTGCCCGTCTCCCCACCGTTTCTAAATGGGAGTCAAGACATTGGTTGCAACCATTTCCTTCATTTAACACTGGCTGGCACTTTATTGGATCTCGTAACTTACGTAAGCCTGCCTCACTGTGTGGCACCGCGGGCCCTAATAATAATAGTCATTTATTCATAATAATTATTATAAGTCAAAATTGGTAAACACAAATCGGTGTTTAAATACATTTTATAATTTAAAATTGGTTAAAAATTAATAAAATAATAAATTCAAAAGAAAAAGCAAAAAAAAAAATCATTCAATAGTCAAATAAAATAAAATTACTATTCAAAATAAATTAGCTACTAGCTAATTAAAAATTAATTAAAAAATAATAAATAATACTAAGTGCATGTGTACCGGATCACTTCTTATATGCTACGAATTCATCGTAGGTATAAAAAGTTTGCTCAATAAGCCAGCGTTTAAGTTTGATTTTAAATGCAGGCAGACTGTGGGTTCCTGTAACAGAACTGGGAAGTCTGTTGTACACCTCAAGACTCATGACGTGTGTCAGCTGCTTGGACGACTTCGTCAATGAGCGCGTCACAGCGGCAAGCCTGCCGCGGGCGCGCGTGGCGTACGAGTGAGTGCTGCCTAGCGTCGCGTTTGTCCCATGGATCTGTCGGGCGTACATTGCCACCTGGTAAATAACTAAACATGGCAATGTAAGAATACCAAGGGATTTAAAGTGGGGTCTCGCCGTGTGGTCGCTTGGAATTCTAACAATTGCTCGTACAGCCCTTTTTTGCATCCGGAACGCGCGTTCCCAGTCGGCCGCGCGCGCCCATAGCTCGGCGCCATACTGAAGCAATGACTGGACTGTTGCAAAAAAACAAGCACTAACCACATCGGCGGAGACCACACACGCCATCCGACTGAGTGCATAACATGCACCCGCCAACCTTCCACACAGCTTGTGGATATGGCTCCACTGCAGCCCTCGGTCTATCTGGAAGCCCAAGAATGTGGTGTACTACTGCGCACTCAAAGCGATGGAGCCCCGTAGCTTTATTCACCTCTGGAACATGGAGTCTAGTGCCGAGGAGATCCTTGCCTACCTACGAGACAGTTTTAAAACTTTTTTCACAGTTTTCGTACGATCATTATAAGAAATCAAGATTAGGCAGGTCCTTAGATGGGTGAACATTTGCAAGCCATCTGGACACCCCGTGATGTTGACTTTTCGCATTCATAGACCAAAACGTTTACGAGACATTAATTGATTAAAAACTTCTTCTAATTAAAATTTAACTGACCGTGGGCGTTAGCCACAGGTGCGTCGACCACTGGAAGCCTAAGTCACGAACCCCTTGAAATAGCGAAAGCCATTGCTCTTTACTCAAAACAGCAGAACGGTTATAAGCCTAGCTTGGAGCCAAGTGCCGAATATTACAAACTTAATCTGGCATCATTGATAAAAGTAATCTTATCCTATCTCAGAGTTATAAGGTTGAAATTACCGATGAAGTTTAGAAAATATGGCTGGACGAACTTGGTAGAGGAAAAATGCCTGCAATTTATAACGTATTGTGTTTTGATTGGTCGTCAGAGGTGGATAGTCAGACGAGCGATCATGCTACAGCTTTCTATGCGAAAAGGAAATGGCAATGTCAGGAGGCTTTGCAAGTTTGGATGGAAATGGGCGACGTTAGTTTGCTCCGTTGAATGCTGTTTATTGTTTTCGGTCTATTCAACTGCGATGTAGGTAAGATAAGGAACGAGTATGTAAGTAATATATTTGAAAGTGAAGGTGAAATATTAGGCTAGCCTGGTACGAGCATGCATTATGCATGTAAGCGGGTTAACTACGAACCTAGTTCGTATTAGAAGAACACCAAACCACCACCAGTTGGTGTTCTTCCAACACAAACTAGAGGGTGCGGTTCGCGTCGCGCCCGTATCGCGTCCTTGAGCATACTATACGCTATGGCACGCTAATATGAGTATGTTAATATGCGGAGGGAAGATTGTCATGTGACGTGAAGATATTTAGGTTTGAATGTAGAATTGTGGAGGATAAGGGATATAATGGAATTGTTGGTGAAAAATAATGCTTACGTGTATTGTAGACTGTCCGATGCCGTACACGAGACAATAATAAAGTTTGTGTCCCTAACTGTAAAACCACGTTCTTGCACAAAAGCGTCTTTTATATGGCTCCTCATATCTATAATAAACTCCCAGAGTCACTGCGTAAACTCCCCTGTTCATTGTTACAGAGGAAGCTAAGATCATTATCAAAAACCGCCTAATACACTGTAAATGAATTTATGAATCATAAAAATGTAAATTCAAATATTACTTGACCCATCTTAACTTATAGCACATACTTGACATGATTGTATTGTATTGTATACATTCTTTTGGTTTATTGACACTTATCATTTAATTATTCTTCGTTTGTTTTTAT
Organism: Eupithecia inturbata; assembly: GCA_963662085.1. Lineage (NCBI taxonomy): Eukaryota > Metazoa > Arthropoda > Insecta > Lepidoptera > Geometridae > Eupithecia > Eupithecia inturbata. The sequence goes on from OY759196.1 coordinate 10,789,141, forward strand.
ATTGTATTTGCAAGCAATAAATAAACTTTTCTTTTTTTTTTGTGGAGAAATATTATTGGATTGTGTGAAAGAGGGCATGAGTAAAAAGATGCGAGTATGGAAATTACGGCTGATAGAGGAGAGTGGAAGAAAAATATGTTGTGGCGATCCCACCTAGACCTAGACCGGAAGAAGAAGAACTGCGATGTAAGTAGGTATTGCATTGCCTAAGCGTGGTGAAGCAAATCTTCCCCAACGCACACAGGGATGAGCAGGACAGTTGAAGAACTCCAAAATTCATGTCTATCAAAGAATTTGTCGACAAAATGTTATTCTCCTTCCCAGTAATTCCCTCTTTTAATCCGACTGCCCATGGCAACAGAAAGACACCCCTCGAAGTATCATTTTAGATCAAACACATGATAATGACTGTTAGAGCGCCCCTATTATTTGATACAATAAAAGTGAAGTGCCGACATATTCTTCGTCCTATTGCAAAACCTGTCACATCCCTTATGGTTCAATGTGACCAAACTATACATACAATATTGAGATGTATTTTCAGCGAGTAAGAGTTGATTTTTAAATGGAGGTAAAGCAAACCAGTGATGTATTTTATGTTCGAGATTGCGAGAAAAGACCAGTAGGTACGGAGATACGTACTAATGGTGATTGAGAAAAATAAAGGCATATCGGTGAATAACTCGTGGTTTGTTCTTCATGAATATTGAAGATCGGGTTTGTAGGTGATAATGTTGATCGTAAAGTAGGAATCGTAAATAGCAATTTTATTTTGAATGTGCTTGTATGTGTATTTGAAGGTTTTTGAATTGGTTATGCTTTATGTATTTTAAGTTATATAAAGAAATTAATTAAGTATATTGTTTAACTATTATTATTGGCGTTCTGTCGTTGGTTCTGTTATCATATGATAATAATTAGGCAGCGGTATTGTAGTCGCAACCCAGTTTTAGCCACTTTCAACATAGAAGGTTCATAAATTATTGGCAGGCGGATATTTGCAGTGTAGACCGTGCTAAAGAACACATAATAAACCTTCTACCCAGAACTTAATTAGGTACCCGTCTTATTGTAGGTTAATGCTGTCACTAAATACTTGGCGTTATACCAACGGTATAACGGTACGGTATTGACGGTTCATTCAAGTTGTCGACTAGGTAGGACCTACTGCTTTGTGCCGGTCTCGTCAGGATTATTTTATAACTACCCACTTTTCCACTTTTTTTTTCTTGCCCTATCCTAAACATGTAATGTATTATCAATTTCTTGTTTGGATGAAATGCAGGGATGTGTTGATAGATTTTGGTTACCAAAGTTTTCACCAATTTAGACACACTTACTTAGTTAATTACCATTTGTAGTACGCTCGTCTCCCAAACGTAATTTACTTATTAGCAATAATTAGCCCTAAGTTCTCATTTGTGATTTTTTGTAATTCGTATGAGAATAAAGTTTCTTAAACCATAAATTAGTTTAGTTTAGATTTGGCAACATCTGAATAAACACTATAATCCTATCGATAACGCACCCTTTTAAAATGGCTGACCTATAATATGTTCATGCAAATTAATTGAACTAAAATCGCGGGCGACAGCAGGAAATCAATATTAGGCATTATCATTCCCAAACAATAACAAACCTTGTTACTTGATATTACGCTAACATGATTAGTGTAAGTTAACTTGATAGGTGCAATTAACAGATAATCAGACTAGACATTCTAATCAGATAATTTAGTGTCTGATAATTATAATGTTAACTTGATAACTTAGCTATTTGGTAAACCATCGTCGTATTTCTGTTGTGTGGTAATTAATTAGTAGCACCGATTGACTTTGTAAACAGTGGTGTTATTTTAAAAGTCGTTAAAAATAAACTACGAATTTGACAGCACTAGAAATGTTGCCGTCCCTTTCATAATGATCGAAATAAAAAGTATGCCATAATTTTTAGTTCTGTTTTTAGTTTAGTTTAGTTTTGGTGACATTTGAATGACACCATTATGTACATAATGTAAGCCTACATATTTTTCTCGCAGGGAAATACTAAAATCAGTGATTTCATCAAATCACTAAGGGATGTTATCAAATACCGGGAAATGCTAAAACGCTCAATTAATTTTAACCATTTTTTGCTTTTTTCTTCGCCGTATTTTACAGAAAAATATAGCGAACGCACATTTTCTAAAATAAATCGCCAAGTGCGAGTCGACTCGCACACGCAGTGCCGTAAAAATCAGGCAACAACATCAAATAACATAAATTCCCCCATTTATTTTATACAAGGTGCCACGTTATTGGTGTACTAAGCGAAAAGGGTCTACCCAAGGGGTTGACCACCCCCTTTCCGCTTAGTACGCCCACGAACATTTTTTGTTCTAGCACTTTCCGGGTTTCAAGGTTTTTTACTGAAAAAAAGACCTCGAAACTTTCATCCACAATATGTAAGTGACCAACCCTAACATAAGACAGGACAACGTCTGTCGGGTCAGCCAGTTGGATATATTTTTCCTTATCATCATCAGCCCTTGTTGACCCACAGCTGGGCATAGGCCTCTCTACCTTTCAACACTCATGCTTCCACTGCTGAATTTGCCTCCCCCAATCTAGGAGAGTTTTGCCATAATCTCCTCGCTTGGCTGACGGATTGGTGATTGCAGTGCAGGATTTAATAAACAGAAGGAAGCTGGTACCCTTTCTCAGGGGATCCCTTAGTCGGCTCTTACGACAACCACGGGCTGAGTTTCGAATTCACCGAAATTTGTAAGTGGTATCGTCTCGGTCTGGTCATAAATGCAAGCAAAACGAAAATCGTTCGCGTCCACTCCAGCCACGTACCTACTTACAAACTAAAGGATCCTTCAGCATAATCATACATTTACATCACTGCCTGCATAATTAAAGTTCGCTAAGTAACTGTGACTGCGACGCGATAGAATTGGTACCGTGTTTTAAATACCTAGAAGTCATAGGTAAAAAGGCGCCATATTAGAACCTGGCATGTTTGTTTTTTGGTCGCTGCTAATATTCTATTTATTGTACATATTGAGGATCTCAATAGCTGCCGCAGTTCGCTTATAGACAATTTTGAGATTATTATGAAGACCTATGTACTTCAGCTTCTTTTTTCATAAATGATAACTAGGCACGATTAACGAAGAAATACTAACAATAACAAAAAAACAAATATCAAAAATGAAATAAACAAACTTATTGTTACACACAACAATAACAAGAATATGAAATGACACTCGACTTGACTGTACTTCCGAACGGCAACGCGCAGTGTTTCGTGTAGAAACTCACTCTACTCACGGCGTTTGCAGGGCGCGCATGTACGGCGGGGCGGCGCCGGCGCGGGGCGAGCGGGCAGTACCCTCCCCGCGCCCTTTTGCGTCCCTCTGACACCTTAAAATAGCTATTGCGCAGCCACTCGCGCGTACTTCCAAGAGTTCATAAAGATTTGCGCGTAGGTACTATAGGTACAATAGTCAAATACCTCCTACCTAAATACTTTATTTAAAACAAGCTGCTGCCCGCGGCTTTGCACGCTTTTTTCCGGGATCAAATAAGCCCATTTCCTTCCCCGGGGTACTATATACCTCCCTGCCAAATTTCACTGAGATTCGTTCAGCCGGTTAGGCGTAAAATGGTAACAGACATACAGACAGATAGACAGACAGATAGACAGACAGACAGAGTTACTTTCGGTTTTATATTATTATTATAGATACCTACTATAGTAGGTATCTTTGAAAACTTTGAGATCCACCTATAACCCTTTCGCAGTCAGTGATTCATCTGAACCCGTCACAGCGTGATGGATCAAGATATTAATACGGAAAGCGTGGCGAATCTGACCGAAATCTAACCCTTTCTATGCATATTTAATTTCAACGGGTCTTTGTGACCGATGGGCGTGAATTACTTTTCTGTTGATATTAATCGGTTTCATAATGGGGGCTAGAGATTTTCATTTAATCAGCATCTATAAGCTATCATTATAAACTTTAAAAATAAATATGTTTTGAAGGACTTACTTATAGGACATCTTATAGTGAATGTAAACTTTAAAAAAACCGGTAGGTACCTTATTAATAATACCAACTTCGTAATACTTAATTTGTGCGTTGCTTATTCGTTAGATTTAAATATTCAGAAAATGAAAATAGTCTGTGATAATACATGCATCATTAAAAAAACAGCGCCTATTATCTGACATGGTTTTAAGGTTTTAATAATCAACAATTAAAAAGTGTCTTAAACATTTTTAACCAAATAAATTGGTTCAAATTGATCAAAGCGTGTAAACTCATAATGCAAATGATCTAAATTAGCTCAAGTTGATGGATTAGACATCAAAAAGTGGGTACAATAGACCCGCATCATTAAAATATTCGCTCGCTGCCCACTTAACGTGTTATTAGTCTTGTTCGCGCTTGTTATGTTTGCATTTTCAAGATAATTTAAGATTTAAAGTTGATACAAAAGTTTTTTTTTATCGTGAATAGACCTCTCACCTGTTACCATGCTGAGGCTCCGAACGGGACACATTCCTCTCAATCGTTTTGGTTTCCCTAGACGCAATACTAGTTCACCGAACAGTGTGTCTACCATGAGTTTTACAATCTATACTCGCTAGCGACTGTAGTTAAAAAAATGTATGAAAACTTGAACAGCGCCTCTAGCGGATAGTTGGGTACTAAAATGCGCGATACTAATATTTACGTAACTACTGTAGTAACGTCAGGTGATCTAACTGTGACAACTCATGGTAGACACACTGTACCGAATGTGACGTAGTAGAAGATGTACCTATACCATATTGTAATGGAATGTGTCCAGAACGAAGCGGAAAGATTTGATTTTTGTAATAAGCACAATGTTGATTTGTTTTATATTGGTGTAGTCAACAACATTTTGGCTACTCAGCTCTTGGAGGAAGCCCAAATTTGTTAAATTAGGAATCAACTGTAGATACTAAGGCAATTAATTATAATTTCAAGGGTGGCAATAATCATGTTGATTAAAACCTCTATATAATTAAATTAAAATAAAAAATAACTCACCTGATGGTAAGTGACGATGCGGCCGACTACGAGTATGTTTCACAAAGGTCTATAAAACACCTATCGACTATTTATCTTGAAGAGACCCCGGGTGTAGTTGGCCGGGAAAACAGAAGAAGGCAGAGAATTCAAAACATTAGCCTTGGAGTGTTATTAGAGGTACGAATGGTAAAAGAAGAGCAGAGATAAAATAGAACTACGGAATTTAGTATTGTCAAAACCTGTGTTGTGAAGACTGGTGCCTGAAGTAGTTACGGAGAGCCTGTAGGTGTTATCTACAACCTAACTACAACCTGGGTCCCTTCAAGACGTGAGTAGGTGCCTTCTAGACCTTCGTGATATATCGTCTCGGCCAGATCGTCACTTACCATCAAAAATACAAATACAAATACACATACAAAATTATTTATTATTAACAAAATTAACAATTAGGCATACATATTAAAAATTTTAAAACTAAAGAGTTAACTATAATACGTGTGTATGTCTATTAGATTGGCTACGGCGGCCCCACACTAGGCTCATGGCCCGTGTCGTGGGTACCCGTGCACGAATAGTCAGAAGATTAACTGGTTCTAGGGTATCAAAGACAACTTTACTGAGTAAATATTCCTTTTTTTTATCAGGTGGGATTGTTGTCAAACAAAGGTGTATTAAAGTAATCAATGCCCAGGCTCGGCGGTGTGACCCGCAGGGGCGAGCCGCCGCCGCCGCCTGAAGCGAAAAACATTTAGTACTAAATAAACCTTTTTATTGTCTAATAACTTTTAATAGGTAAAATGAATTTACAGAAATAGCTTACAAAATTCGTCAAAGGGAGGACCCATTGACGAATTTTGTAAACTATTTAGTGGCGGTTCCAGTTTATCTTACATATGAATATCTATGAGAGAGAGAACCCACGTGAAAAATTCAAATAAATAAACATAATGACAGCACCATGTCAATATATTTATCAAAACTTGTTGTACACTCATAGGAATATCAATCGGTTCCCTAAGGATAGCGACATACATAATTTAAATACTAGAAATAAGAATGAACTCGCTGTGTCCACAACTAGGCTACACAAGATTAAAGTATTTTATAAAGGGCAATGTATACGCTTCTACAACAAAATACCAAATGAGTTATTATCAAACATATCCTTTGTAAAAAGGTATGTTTCTATAGTGCTGTGTGGTGCCGGCTTAGAATTTGCACCATCACAACTCGTTCTTTTTTCTCATTAGGTTTTTCGTGTTGGATAAATTTTTTTCTTCTTTAATGTTATCATGTGTGTATTCTCTGCTTGTATTTGTATCTATGTATTTACATGGCATGTATATTAGTTCTTGTCAAACCTGTATGTACCTGTTTATGGCGAAATATATGTATCTTTAACTATAACTCTTCCCGCGGGTGTCGTAAGAGATACAGAGGCGACTAAGGGATATCCACCGATGGTGGGCAGCAGCGCCCCCTGCTGAAAAATTCTACCACCGAACTGCGATCCCCGTGCCCAGCGTGGGAATCATGGGCATTTCCCCCGTGATATAAAAGCCAACAAGGCGTCTATCAGAGGCCTGGGTCCAGTGGACCAATATAGGCTGTGGGTGGAGATTGAGATGTTTATATGCCACAGTACGCGTACATTAATAATTAATTTTAGCTCAGTTATTTTGCAAAATTTGGATTACCTACATGTATAACACGTAGGTTATCCAATTATAATTATTTAATGTAATAAATGGCTAATTAATGAGTGACTGACGAAGAGGAGCTTTTTCAAGATATTGTCAAATCAAAAACCTCTTCTTTCCCATCGCACCAGCAAAATGACAATGATCTCATGCAATCACAACAATGTCGTGAAACCCGACCCACCCACATAGATTAATGGCATCCAACAAAAGGCTGAGCCGTTTTTTGTCAGTCCTTTTCGATTTAACAGCAATTATAAACTTCTGCAAAGGAAGGGTTGACTTCATTTGCGTATAATTGGTTAGATAGGCTAGTTGAGACTTCGAAATATTTTTATTTTTCAAAACCGATCAGCTACGCTAAATAGTCAGAATGGTATTGTTTTTTAACCCTAGAAATATTAATTGTATGTAAGTATTAGGATCTATCAAACACTTCTGCATGTAAAAAACCTTATTTTTAATGCACCTACTGAATATTGTAACATGATCATTCTGCTAACTTTACAAACACGTAGACTCTGATAGTGTCAACACGGTTTAGTGGTCCTACCGTTAAACCGCGTTGACACGATCAGAGTCTGCTCGGTCAAAGTTCTGACCGAGTGGACTCGAAGGAGTAGCTTCATACGAGTGTACTAGGATATAATGTCAACACATTAACATAGTTCACTCGGACGCGACGCGTGACCCGAGAGCTGGTGAGTATTATCTGGTGCAGCGCATCAGCATTGCCATACAGCGCTGCAGCGGGGCAATGCAGTCAGCGTCTTGGAGACGCTTCTAACTGGTATTGATATGGATCAGTTGAGCTACCTGTAGATTGTTTGCAACAGTCTGTCAGTTTTAAATTTCAATTGTAAATACTAGTTCTGTAGCTAGTCAACCTACCTACGTATCCATTACGAACGGATCCGAATGATCGCCTGCTCGCTCAGTAGTCTGCCGCGTCGCGTCATTCAACTGGTTCCGCACAGAAGAAATAACAGTTACTACGAGTACGAGTTGTGCCGCGCGCTCCACCTCTCTCGATGCATACGGCTACGCGCACAACTAGCATCCGTGCTAGAGTGATAGCGTACAATGCAGTCCTCTAGTATAGTCGAGTCAAGGTAACGGTGAGCGATAGCCAGATTGCAGTCCAGTCCCGTACCTCTAGCTAGAAGCTTAGTCTACATTTTTTTATAGGCTAGGGAGCGATACAGACAGTCCACCCTCGACGCCTTGTTAGGGTCTTAGGCAATAACTATTTGTCAACGTATGAGACTCATCATGTAAACGTGTTGTCTATCAATAAAAGACGATTACTGGATGTCATTGGCGTTTCATTCACTACCCTACAGTTCTAATTTGTTTCTATTATTTGATTGTAATTTTCTTTCTTCACTCGGATCATTTTGGTCATCATCCAAAAATGTCAGGAGACGCTTGGTTGTTGTTACTAGACGCCATTTTGTTTTCCTACTCGTAATAAGAGCTAGCTCGGAAAAGTAGAACGTGATCCGAGTCTAGTTAGATCGGACGCCGTCGTCCGAGTGCGTTCGGATTAGGGGTTGCCACAATACGAATTGCGCTCGAGTAGTTATCCGAGTGCACTCGGTCCGAGTAGTTAGACTCTGATCGAGTGAACGCGGTTTTAACTCAAAATATTATGATGAAAAGATTCTCAATGTTCTGAATAATAAGGAATGTTAGAATTGATTTCTTACGGTTCCGAGAACTCAGACCAATGAACGCTCACCGCAGTTAGGGAGTGGTTAAAAATAAAAATAATTCGAGGAGCGGACTAATTGAGTTCGGAACTGATTTTAATATGGTTATCGTGCAGTAAAAAAGGTTCATTTTAATTTAAAGTTCTGGTATAATAAAATAATTATAAGTTATTTAATCTAAAATTAGTAAGTTAGAATTTTATATTCCCTGACATTTGACAGCTCCTGTAACCAAATTATGATAATGAAAATTATGAACAATGGTATTTAATTTTGTTTCGCAAATATAAATAAAATGCAAAAAAATAAATCCTTCGAGCCGGATTTGAACCAGCGACCTATGGATACCAATCGTTCCGTCTACAGTCCACCGCTCTACCAACTGAGCTATCGAAGGTGTGGGTGCTAAATTAAAATTTATAATTACCCGACTTGACGATAGTAGTTACAAAAAATAGCAGTTGACCTATGATTTACCCTTCTGATAAAATTATGAAAGATCTATATTTATAATAAATCTTTCTACAAGACGTACAAGTACAACCCAAAACCTATAACAATTTAATGGTATTTCCAACTATCCACTATAAATAAACAATTAACTTGAATATTTTGTTGTAGGTTGTAACCACAGATATCTGAAACCTGTGGTTGTAACAATTAGGCACTAAACAATTTATGATATATTTGCTTCCGCCCAACACTTATTATAACTCTATTACCTACTTAGGTACTAATAATATCAATCAGTCTTAGGAAATATAAAAATCACAGAGGGTTTATTATAAATGATTAAAAATAATTAAAAATCACCAGATTAGATGTTCGATACATAAATCAATAATTATAACTCCGAGGATGGTAACGTGATTATCGATGGCGCAGGTTTCCTTTAATTTTACTGTTTTAAGTATAAAGTTTCATAATAATTGTCTTTTTCTTGTAAGACGGTTAAAAAATGTGCAATGCTGAGTGAGTTTACTGGAGATTTTTTTTTTGCTCTTTGTTTGTCAAGTCGGTATCTCATAAACAACACATTAAACTTTCTATAAATAAGTAACGTATCAACTATAATAACAAAAAATATTGACCAAACAAGTGAAAATTTTGATGTTGATTGAAAAAGTTGCCTGATTTTTACGGTACGAAACCCTTCGTGTGCGAGTCGACTCCCAGTTGGTGGGCGATTCGTTTTATTTACAGTAGAATGCCAGCTCTCGACCATGTTAGTAGTGCGGTGATGCATGTTATAAGACCATTTGTCGACAAAAAACGAAGTCTCATTTAACAAAGTCCATACGAAATAATATTAATAATATTCGTCTTTCGGACATCGAAACATATCGTACAACCAACCACTCTCAACAGCTGTTTTCCAATACACTTCTACTCTCCTGGTACTCCAGAGGCATTTTAAATTAATCTTAGAAATAGATCAATGTACATTTTTACATTCAATTTTGGTCACTTGCGCACCCTCCTTTATATTTCTGCAGACCTGGTACTTTGGATGAGGAACTCTGCTACAATAAATTGTCGTCTTGCCAATTTTAGTTTATTTATCTGACTGTACAAAGCCTCATTTATAATTTGCGCGCAAGTTGACGACAAAAAAAAATAGGTAAAATCGGAAGGTGCCAACTCGCGGGCACCGCGAGCTTCAGGCTTCACGCCCGCGAGTTGACGAATAAATCGATGCGGTAATGGAGTATGTATTTGTAGTGACACCCTCCAGCTATGTGGGAAGCGGTAGGAATGATGTATCTGTCAACGTTACTCCATATTCAAAATTTTGGTACTGTGAGTGGTAAATACATCTATTACAGTAGGTACCTTTTAGTAACCATAGTAATCGTATTTACAATCGTTGCCATTGTAAGACCCGCATCATTTCAGATAGTAGGTAAGTAAGCGATAAGAATTATGTATCTATCGACGTTCCTCCGTATTCGCTGAAGGATATGTCGAGAAACGTTGATAATAAAGATAACTAAATCGCAAACCATCAGCATCACAATACTGGATATATTTCATCGGGAGCGAACCACTAAATTATCTAAATAGAGATCACCCCGCAATCAGAGGATGAGCAAAATACAAAGAGGTTTCTGTGCTGGAAGAGACCTACACTGGTTAAAAAAAAAATCACAAAGTCATTAATTTCTGTGGGATAAATAAAATCTCAGACATACAATTATTGTGGGACCATTTCAGGACCATTCTTCTACTATTCCATACATACTATAGGTACATATTATTATATATATATATATATATATACATATATATTTTATACTATTTTTATTTCTATTTATTTTACTATTGTATTGACAATAGCAAAATAATCATCAAAAACGGTCAATATTGACTGAGTTATCGACGAAGATTAAAAAACATGCATACAGTCGATCATAGAAACTCCTGCTTTTTTTAAACTTTAAAAAACTCTCACACTGATATCAGTAACCCAACTTTGGCCACCAATTTAAGCTTGGCCACATTCTAATAAATATTAAAAACCACAACTATTCCAAATTTCTAAATTATTTTGGTGTTTTAGTAGCTTATCCAATCCCAAGTTAATGCTATAATGGCCGCCAATTTTATCATATGATAGTGATAGTGTTACTTTGGCGACACGTTGCGGAAATTATTCCAGATCGTACAAACAATTGTCCCAAGGTGGGGATCGAACTGCAACCTGCGTCGCAGGCGGACCTCGTCGACGCGCCGCCACATCGGTCGTCGGTTCGTAGTTATAAATAGACATAAGATATATTTTTTTGATGCTGGCTCGATATACTCTGTTCTTTTTTCATACAATTATCCACGCTGACGTCACAAATCCAGGCCTGTATACGAAAAACAAAAAGGGATCCCGCCAGCTCTTAAAAGTTTATTTTATAGGTATGGTTTTTGATTAATTTCGCTAATGCTAACTACTCTACCCAGTGAGCAAAACGCCAAATCGAGAAAAAATAGGTTCACCATTTTTGATGGTCCCAGATTTTGATAGTCTTCGTTACAACTTTTTAAAGAAGGTCTCTACCTAAATTAAGCGAATTAAAAAAAAACATTTTATGGGCATACCTATTACATAATAAGAAACAGGCATTTCCAGTTCTCCTCTACAAATCACCAGAGCAAGAGTCGGAAGCGTCCAAGATGGCGGCCGGAAACGCGTCGCGCCTCGCGCCACCGGAAGTTCCCTCGCAATTTGATAAATAGTTGTTCTTTAACAGTTTTTCTCATGCAAATGAGGGGACGGATGACAGATGACGCTTGTGACGATCCCGATTTAATTTGAGATTCGCTGATGCTGATTGTGCGAATATGCTTGGCTTGGCTGCAAACCGTAGATAGATTGCGCGCGATCAAAACGGGATGGGACTTTTTCTTACTACGGCACGCGCGAGATAAGCGTTTGAAACTCGCGTAGATGCTTAAAGATCACTTAATTAGCCCGCGGCTTAGCACGCGCTTTTTGGAATAAATAGTAGCCAATAATAATGTTCAGTTAAAGATCTTAACTTGTGGAAAATTTCAGCCTGATTAATTCAGTAGTTTTGACGTTGTCTTCGGCCAAAAATCTTCACAACGTCAGAACGCCTTTATTATTCAAAACTCCTTTGCTGATAAGTACTTATCTCCAGAATTGTAATTTACGACGTTTATACCTTTCTTTGACGAGGTTTCATCCCATTCTGATAGCGTGCGGATGCAACAACACAGTGTTGTTGTATCTGGCGTTTTGTAGCCGGGTTTCATAAGTTTAAGCTCAGTTCACGGTTCAGTAAAACTTTATTGGATTTGGTTGACATTGTTAGTGCAGATCTCGGCCTGTTTAAATCTTATTATGAAAAAAAGATTTTTGCTACGTAGAACTGTTTTGAAATGTAGACAATGCTAGGGTTTACAATTTATATGAACCGGAGAAGAAATAAATTAATAATTGTGTTTTGTATTGTCTTGTCAGGTAGATTCCAGGTAGGTTTCTTAAAAAATTAAGACTTTAACCTCCATAACCATAATAGCCTGCTAACTTAGAGCATTGCTATCTCTCACTCTGTCTTCTTTTATTGACGTTAGTCAGAGTGAGAAATAAGACTGCTTAGCAACTGTTTTTAGTTAGCGGATCAGAATAAAAGTGTTAGTAAGTCAAAGACCATAATGAGGGTTACCATAATGTTGGACATTTTAGGACAACATTTTATTCAAAAAATAATTCTTAGAGTACAATCTGTGGTTGGTAGTTTCGCGTTGAAAATCACCAACGCAATGAGGAGTAAAACAGGTACTTACCTACTCAAGAAATGAGGCATTATAACTGACTAGCCGCTGTCCGCGGCTTCGCACGCTATTTTTCGGGATAAAGGCGTGAAAAGGTAACAGACATACAGAGGTCCTTTCGAATTTATAATATTAGTATGGATGAGCTGATTGATAAATAATTTATTTGCAAATATTTCTAGTCTTATACTTTCATATACTTATAGCGCTGTTTAAATTATGGAATTATGCTTTAGGTACGCCATATAATTTATTGAAATGAGCTAAGTATGGTGTACCTACTGAATTTTCATAATTAATTTAATTACATATACTGTCTGTTACTGTGGTTTTTTTTTTTTTTTTTCTTATTGTTTTTTTTATTACTGGTTCGTGTATATCGAAGACGAGGAACGGTAAGTTTACTCTTACATATTGTTTGAATACCAACATTTTTTATTTACTGGCAATTGTTGACTGTTTGCCCACCATTCCACGAAGGTAAGTAAAGATGTGGCCTATGATGTAAACAAGTTCCTTCTGGGAACTTGTTCACTTCGGTTTGAAAACTCCGGGATTGTACTCTACCGGGAATTTGTTTAAGATTTTCTATAAGTAATTGTTTAGGTGTCTGTCTACTAATACAGACAGACGTACATAAGTATGTAATTCAACGTGCGACGGACACAGTTCTTGCACCCGCATTGTGTATAACGGACCATAGACAAGGTGTGGTCGATCGTGGTCGATGGTCATTGCAAAAACAAAAGGTCAAGCTGGCAGATGGTAGGTTTACGGTAATGTCAACTGTAGCGCACGCGCCGTTAAATTATTATTTAGTGAAAAAAGCAAAGACTATACTTTTTCACCTGTCACGTAGTGTCACACAAAAAAATCTGTTCTAATAAACATATTCTATAGATTTTTCATGGTTTTGTATAAATATTGTTAAAAGATCAAATCAAATCAAATCGTTTATTGGAACCATGTACATATTTAAAACAAAAACAATGCAACGATACTGACGCTAAAAGTATAAAACTGTGTCGCGTTCAGTATCGCCCTCCTCTGGACCGACTCATAAAGATAAAAATTTTAAACAAACCAAAAGAATTTAGCCTACGTTATCCTTAATTAATATATTAATTAAGGATAGATATTGCTTAGCAAAAAATATATTCGGTACCTACTTCGACGACCTCTGTGGCGCAGGAGGTTGCGGGTTCAATTCCCACCTCGGTACAACTGTACGTACAATCTGCAAATATTTTGATTTCTGAATGTTATGCGGATATGTGATAGGGGAGGCCTATGTCCAGCAGTGGACCAATATAGTTACTTATACTATTTTCGCCGTCCATTTTCATTACGATAAAAAAAACCCAAGAAAATAAACCAATGAGACACTCACGATTAGGTACATCAAAATTGACAAGCAGGTGTCCTAACAACTTCAATGGAATTCCAAAGACACTGCTTCTTTAATGTCCATGCAAAAAACTAACCAGGTGCAAGATGCAATACGGTACAACAAGTCAAGCGTAAAAGGTCAAGACAGTGTCCACACGTTGGAATAATCATCAAACATGATTCATACGCCCGCCCTTATACCGTGGTTTAACGACCGTGACGACACCTGGCAATTTTTGCAAGCTCTTTTCGTTGAACTTTATGACAAGGCGATAAAGTTCTTTTGCTGACATAGTCATTTTGCGGTTTTTAGTAAAACTTGGTGATTGGGTAGAAAATTAAAAAAAAAATATTTAAGGACTTTTTTGATACACAGGCGTGAAAGGAACTTAATAGCAACGTTTATTATTCACAGTGTACTGTGAGTAATAAACGTTGCTCGTCTGCATATTTAACAAAGCTAAAATAATGCAGTTTAAATAAGTTCATGTGTTTTTCATGACATCGATCATCTCGATAAGCTTTGATTTTGAAACAGAAGTCGGAACCGCCAGGCAAATTACGTTTCTAATGATAAAAGTTCGCTTCGTAACTAGACGAATAAAATGACACTTATGCACTTAACAAATAAACGCATAAACCGAAAAAGAACGGCAAAACAAAACAATTAAAAACCTTCCCATACTTTTTATCTCTGGTCATCTAACAATCCACCCTCATAACTCATTGTCCGATCCATTAAAACTAAAACGTGATCTGAATAGGCCTAAACAATCCAGCCGCGTACGGAAGCCATCAATTAAAATCTTGAAAATGAGATCAACAATAAAAGTTTATCACTATTTGTATACTTTACCACCTCCCATTACGACTTACATTTGCCTGGTACACTTCATATAAATGTTGTATTATTACAAAAATTGCATACTATTAAGATAACCCTTATTTTTAAAGCGATAGGTTTGAAAATTACGGTTTAGATAAGTTGGTAATGCAAAAGTCCAGCGGAGTTAAGGCTCGCTAAAGAGTCAATACGTTAATCTGCATAATAAAAGGAATATTTTAAAATATGCGAACGAGTACACGCGTCCCCTTAATTGTGGATGGTGGCGGCTATCAATTGCAAATAGGAAAAAACTGTCCGCTCCATTGAGTTGTGCGAATGAGTTTGAGGAATTTTGCGTTTTAAAGTCGTGGAGTGACTCTATTTAATCATAACTAAATGTTTTAAAATTTCCTAATTAAATCACTATTCTTAAAAGTCTGAAATAGTGGAAACTTATTCGTTTAAAAAGTACAATTATTTTTTTTGAGAAAATGTTAGGCTACATTTTATTTATAAATTAATATTATCCGGAAACATCCGAGAACAAAGTGATGGGAACTAATCGATGTTCATCTTCATTTTTCTTTTTTCCTACGGTCAATGAAGGCTCCAAACAAAAATAAAAACGACTTTACTCTAAACATCAACTCCATAGCCTTCACAAAACTAATAGAGGGGCCCACCGTCCAGCTATTGTCCAACACAAATGACCCCAAATAGCAATCATCTCTATTCACTCCGTTTTCCCATAGCTGCGATACGGGCACTGATTTTGAATATGATGATTATGAGCTTAATTATTAATTGCCACAGGACAGTACTCAAATTTGGGTTGATAATAAGGCTTGATTTGAGGCGAATGCGACCGTAGGTGATCTTTAATTAAATCTTGATGATAGGGTCAATGGTGATTCTGATCATAGAGACGAATGGGCTAGTGGCATCAGTCAATTCATGAAGTAGGTAGATAATGTAGTAGCATTGACCAGATAAAACCATTAGGTTATGGTAGGTATACATGTCAAATTAAGTAGTAGTAGGTACCTACTGACTTTGATATACTCTTTACCTTCATAGTAATGAAGGACGAATTTATTAAGTTACACAAGATTAGCTAACTACTCCAAACGAAAAGCGCCGAGAAAAACGAAAGAAACTTATCGATAAAAATTATACTTGGCAATATCGATACTTTACAATAATATAATCCACTATGAACAAACTATGAATTTAAAAAAAAACATCTAACTCAGCGCCTAAAATATTTTTTTCAGAAATATTAAATTTCATTTTTCTTTTCAAGTACTCTTTTCATGTATAATTTTATGATGCGCTAAGAGATAAAGGACATTTAACAATGTTTATAATGAATTTTGGGTATTTTTTGCTGGTAATAATACCTATAATCGGATACACGCACACATGCAATCATTAATAAACCTAGGAAGCGATCGTAAACCTTTTACGAGCGGTGCACTGTGCATTCGTAAAAATTCGGAAACTGCCAAGCGTGACGTCATTATTATCTCGACGTTTATTGGCCGACATGTTCGCTATGCTCGTTTATTGACGATCATTTACACTATTAACGTTCGTAGGCAAATGGATTCGCTGTTTATTAGGACTGTTTTAATTATCAACGTGATAATATTATACCTACCTACTTACTTCATCATCATCATCATCATCAACTATCGAGCACATACCCAATAGAGAGAAAATTTGGTCTTTCGAATTCCTAAACTGATCAATGTTTTCTCACTAATAAATGTCGCTCGCTATACCTAGTGTTGTGCTGTCAAAATAAAAAAACGTATCGATACTACCGATATAAACAAGAAGTTATTAAAATTTATCAATTTGATGAAGGTACTTGGTCAGTGTAACTTTTATAAAAACTCCGGGATTTTGCATATTATTTCGTAGTTATAGTAAAAAAATTAACTGTATTTTTTTTAACAATACTTATTTATTTTCAATTATCGAAAGAGATTGCTCATAGCGATAATAAAGATGCCCTATGTACTCCCGCGATTCTTATTAATGGTAACTTCCTTTATAATTCGTTCTTTCTATCTAATATAAAAATGGCACACTCAGTACACTTACTTGATTTGTTTGCTTTTTCTAACTTCATAAATTCACTATTATTGACGTAAATTATTTTCGCGACGCTCATAGTTTATAAACATTGACTATCGATATAAATAAAAATATTTGCTTGCCCAACTCGAGTGTGATGCTTGACTTTGAGTCGGCCAAACAGAGTGCACTGGTGGCCGCAGTGATAAGGCGGAATTGTTGTCTAAACAAAATAAATGACATTTCCTCTCTATTGGGTATGTGCTCGATGTCATCAACCTATCTTAGTCCACTGCTGGACATAGGCCTCCCCCATTGAGCGCCATAGCGCCCTACTACCTACCTACCTATCTACTTACTTATATAAGTTATATAGGTACAGATTTACATAGCTTTATACTGTAAATTATTATCACCACGCTGGTCAAACTTGCACTAAAAGAGTACTACTGACAATATTTTATAGAAACTACTCGTAAGACCAGCACGATCTTCTCAGAATTCAGTTTTCTATAAATCCATAGTCAAATATTCATATTTTATGGTAGGCGATTTCTTAGCGTGTAATTGACAGAATTTTATAGGAATCGAACTATATCATGATTATTGAATTAGAATAAAGTATTTACCTAATTAATTTATTGATGAGCATTTTAAAGGTACCTCTTAAAAACAATAAAAATATCGAAATAAAAATCATATAAAGGACTCATAAAAGCAACAAATTTCAAATAAAAAAAAAAGCATGAACTGTAGCTACTATACAGGTGAGACCTCTCTGAATGCGATTTTTCGTAAATCTCACCAGTGGCATTCATATTTTTCAATCAACTATATACTCGAACCTCGTTAACGTCGTCGAACGTCTCTCCTAAAATGATTCCCATGCTCCACAAATTGCGCTTCAAAATACGCAACAATCCAGCATCAATTACAACCCCCGCCGATTTTTCCATCATAACATCTCAACGCAGTCCGACACTCATAAATGTCGTGCCGCACATTCGGCCGGTATTTACGACGCGCGTCCGCACGGTTTATGATTATGTCCCGATGTTGATTGAATGGTCATGGTCACCCTAGTGGGGAGTTCTTTGTTTTATGACGATTAATCGGGATTGGAATTTTTGTCATCAATTTTTAGATACAATTTGGGTAGAGCTTTATGTGCTTTTCGTGGTACTCATTACGGATGTAAGCGGGTTAACTACGAACATTATTTGTGTTGGAATAACACCTACGTTTCATCCTTTAATGAGGGGCTGTAATAATTCAGTTCGTAGAGTACAACAAAACGCAAAATAATAAGGTTATGGTACGACCTCCTATTAGAGTTTTAAATTACTGCTACCAGTAAGAAAATATTCTAGCAAGTAAATAGTATCAGCTTATAATAAGCCGATTACGCCGCCGCACCCCGTCAGCCTAAAGTCAAATCGATCCCTTTCAACCAAAAGTTGCCTGGAGGTCGTTGTAGCGAAAAGCCTGCCAATTTTATTTCGCTAGTTACTATTTACTTGCAAGAATATTTTCTTACTGGTAGCAGTAATTTAAAACTCTAATAAGAGGTCGTAGGTACCTACTTACTAAATCCAATGTGATCATATCCCAAACCAATTCGGCTATACAAATTCCAACCAAAGCAGTGCACAAAGTGTAACCAAACCAAGCCTTGACATTTCAATTTCGCCCAAACCAATTCAAAATAGCCTTTGTCCAGTAAAATGGGCAGCCACACTCGTGACACCAAAGAGGCCAACGGGGGCCACAAGAGGCTACGACGATTGGTTTTGACGTTCCAACACCCTGAGTTGATAAGGACCAGGCGTTGAGGACTTCGATGGCATAGAGTAGGTGGCTTAGTTTAATACAGAAGAGATGATCAAAACTTTTATAATCATGCTCCGGTAAGTATCGAAGACTGTTGGCAACTTTAAAGCCAGGTGTGAGTTCAGATGTTACCAAATAAACTAAACTAATTTGACACCACTAAAAATGTTTTCCTTCTTATTTCGATTGTTATGAAAGGAACTGCACATTTTAGTATTGTGAAATTATTTTAGTTTAGTTTTGGCGACATCTAAATTGAGTCCAATGACATAGATAGATAGATAATACTTCTATTCATCACCTTATAAAACAGATAGTACATAATTAAAAATATTATAGGGAACAGCAATGGAACTGGCGGCCTTATCGCTTAAAGCGATTTCTTCCAGGCAACCATAACAATGGTAAGAAAAATAAAGGATGGCGGTGCTTTACAACATAAATTCAAACTATTTATACTAATACACATAATACCTACTTACTAAAATAATACACTAATACATATAACAAAATAATTATACTTAGTAACTCTAAGGGACATGCTAAATAATCTAGTGTGACGTGACATTTAAAAAGACATTGTAGCGTCCAATTTATTTTTCTGTATTAAAACCAAGTTATCAAGTAATATGTGCTTCTTTGCCGAAGTTCAAGTACCTAAAGATAAAGTTTTTTGTTAGCAAGTGCTAGAGCCAGCTGCAAGATTGAAATAAATTTGGATTAGCAGAGAGAGAGATCCTATGCAATTTTGGAATCCAACATGCTAAACTTCCTAAATGTATTATCTATCTTGAAACATGACAGCAGGAACTTACAAGGTACAAGCTAATAACATCGCCCGGTTGTCAAACGGAATTACACTACTGGTTTTTAGTAAGTATTTGACTCATCTGTACCCTTTTTATCTTTACACAAAACACAGGTTTCAAACGGTCAGACTCAACGACATGGGTGTGCTTTGTGAATCAATAAAATGTATGCACAAACGCCTTCAACTGTTTCGGTGGTAAATTGAGAATGACAGGTCTATACAGCTTTTTACTCTGTGGTCTAAAGACGTGGGTACACATACTGTATTATTTATCAAAGGTCACAGGGTGTCCCGCGGCCATGAGACATGGAGGGCAAGTACCAGAAATATTGATGATTGAAAGTTTTACTGATAGAAATCATTCTTTTATTTTTAATATAAGTAAATTTCCCTTCACAGAGTTTGAAAAATTACTTGTGTTATCCGGTAATCGAACCCACTAAAATCTAAGAAATAACCCCCTGTTCTTTTGGCACTCATTGCTAGATCATAAGAGTCATAAGAATCAAATCTGTCTAATAAACATTGCATAATAAATTAAAGAAACGCCATGAAATCTGCACAAACTGGGACGAGACGAAGCACTTTGACTGGTTCGTTTACACCAGTTAGTTAGCTACTGCAGTCGACTGATGGAGTCCATAAATATTTAATCAATCATTGCTTTTGGCGTTCTGAAGATGAATTTTGACAATGACAAGACAGCCTTGGTGTAGGTTCTATTCTTAGACAACGCTTTTCCCACTGTGTGGACTTCGGCATGGGTGGCGCGGCATGTGATGCGGTTTGCCTTTAGCACCAGTCTAACTGGTAATACGATAATTCTTTACTAGCCATGTGCGCAAAGTATTATTATAGGTAGTGCACAAGTGTGTGCGTAAACACTGGTGCACTCTCTTTTCGCTCACTTTCATAATCCGATGGGACAGCAGACTGACACGACGGGGGAAAGGTCAGGCACAGGACCAACGCCAGACCTCTTGCTGGTAGAGAGCCATAAAAATTGCTTCTTCTCAGTTTTTGCCAGATTTCATGATCTTCCTCTGATTTAATATGCAATGTTTAATTTAAAGAGATTAGATTCTTATGATTGACTCTACACATCGATGCCATAAAATACAAGATGTTTTTTTTTTGATTACAGAGGGTTCGACTACGGGGTAAAGAGTAGGAGTTTTACAAAATTATGAATGCAGTTTTACTTATTTTTATTTATAAAGGATCTTCAATTTTTCTGGTGATTTATGCCATATTCGTCCCTAGAAAGTTCGGCCTACATGAAAAAATCTTCGTTCGTCCCACATTGTATGCCTTACTCATCCTCCATTTTCCATGATACCTACATAGAGATATGTTATAGATGGTAATTTTTTTAAAATATACTGATGGATCTACAGTACAAACGGAAGTAATGCTTCCATATTTTTTATAGGTGTATTTATTTGAATAAAAATCTATACTACGAAGATCCAGCTCTGATACAAGATAGTTAAGTTTTCGCAAAGGATAAAAAGGATACCAATTCCTTATATTTCTGCATCTCAGCATAATGTATGAGACGAAGAAAATACAACTATCGCTTAAACAAATCGCTTGTTTGCGACAACGATGACATTACTCAAAAAACACCATTTTGGAGTTAAGTATACAGCTAAGTTCAGAAAAAAATCTAGTTTTTTCCTGCAAAACGACATTTCTCTAAGGGGTAAGGTTAGAGCAGGACAAAATATATGACAGTATTGCGCTGTCTCATCCTGTGTATTGGTTTGCGACAAGAAGGTCATTACTCAGTAGTGGTGCAATTGTGTACGCGAAGAGTTGTGCATGTTCTCTTCAAGGACGACATCGTTTTGGTTTTGACGTTCTACGTGAAAAGTTTTGTTTAATATTTTATAAATTGGTTTCGAAAATAGTGTATTTAAACAAAATGTGTCATTTTTGCTCAAAATAATTAGGTAATAATGTGTGTATTTATTTTGTGGTATGTCAGTTTAGCAGAAAAAAGTAGGAACAGTAAAAGTATTATAATAAAATATGACGTAATTGATTGTAAACAAAACACAAATGACAGATTTTAGTTAAAAATTTAGTCAAAAAAGGTCACTCCTGCTGAAATTTTTTAGGTTGTTTTTGTATTTATTGAGAACTATCTTTAGTTAAAACGTTTTAGGTAAAATATAACATACATTTAGTGACCGACGTTAAATTATTGATTTGCAGTCGATTCGCTACAATGGCACAATCATGGAGTTCAAGGAGCAAAAAAATATTGGCAGGAATGAAGCAACCGATGAAGATCCTACATTGGATAAAAGTAGTATAGTGTTCTGCCTAGTAACTACCTTAAAAATTCTACTGATAATAATTATCGCTCTATTGATTAAAAAAAGTATTTTTTTGTTGTATTTTAATTTTCTAGGCTATGAAAGACAACAAATCCAGGCTCCACCTGCGTTCGTTAAACCTATTCAGATATCACCCGATTTCGATGAGTTACCACCGGAGTTAGAGAGATGGGGATAGGGCGCCAATAGACCTCGGAACTTGTGTTTATAAGTACCTGTAACAGGTTTCATCGACTAATCTATCTAAACTAATAGATAAACTAATAGAAAAAACTAATAGATAATTAGATTAGTTAATATATAAACTAATATAATGCATACATAAAACTTTTTTGATTGGACGGATGCTTGTTCTAAAATGGGGGTGAATATTAAGAAGAACGAAGAAGGAAACTCTGTAAAGATAGCTGATGTTAAAATACTCACAGTTCAAATAAACAGCCCTCCTACCATGTTCTACAAGACATCTTATGCTGAAGAAGAATTCAAGAGGGCAGTTCTTATAAAAAAGAAAACAATGATAGAGAAATAGACGTCAAGAAGGCGTATCATAGAAAACCGGATGTAACGGAGCGAAAGAAACCTGATTTGTTGAATTTAAGCAATAAAAATTTAATCCCAGGGTTCTACGCCCATTTCATAATGCTTTGTAAGAACCATAACGGACTTTGCCTTATATTGATTGCATTATAATCTTTGCGTTTATAATTTTTTTTTCTGATTTTGTTATAAGTTTGTACTAATGAATAATAGTCTGATTAATCTAAGTAAGTTATAATAAGGTATTTAAGCTAATTTCCTTGGAAATGTAATGAAGACTGATTAGTTGTTAGCTAAAATCGTTGACTTTTATAGTTTTAGCTAACGTTTTTAATGACCGAAACAGATTTAGAATTTAGATGTGTCTATGTTTCGGTTAATTTTGTTGTGAATTCTAATAAAAGATTTTTCTATAATGTCACTTTTTGTTTTATGTAAGTAAATCAAAAACTAAAATTTAAATGACATATTGTCAGTAATGTCCTAAGTCAAAATAATACAAAAAAATATGTTAGTTTTTCTGTAAGAATGACACATTTTCTACCTTATTCCATAAAAATACGGTTAAAATTTCAGGAGATAATCGTGCATAATATTTGCTGATATATTTTAATAAGTATTGAATCAGGCAATATTTTACTTTTAGGAAGTTACTTTCAAAAAGCCATAATTAACGAAATATAATTTTTCAAACCTTAAAAATGCTCTGCTGTAAAATCGTGTTTTTTGAGTAATGCCATCGTTGTCGCAAACAAGCGAAATGTGCTAAAAAGACGAATGCTTTGTTGGTACTGCTCGGGGACATATGATAATGGTGTTGCTTTGTTGGCCCTTACCATAGAACTTTCAGGAAATACGAACTCGATCACAATAATTCAATGCCACAATTACAGGGCTGGGATTCTGCAGCATGGAGCCAGCTACCAGGCTGTCACACTCAGCTTTTAGCTGTTGAAAGATATTTCTCGTACGAAACCTCATATCATTCCTTACTTACGTACTTACGTACGTGGCGTGGCGCAGTGACCCGAAGTGGATCTTGGCCTCCGCCAACAGAGATCGCCAGTTGTGCCGGTCCCTTGCCGTTTCAGTCCAGTCGACGGCACGAAGTTCATGCAGGTCTTTCTGAACTTCGTCGCTCCAGCGGTACCTCGGACGACCAGTAGGGTATAGGATGGATCATATCATTATGTGGAGAAATTCAATGGTAATAAATAAGGCAATCCAGCCCCTCCGAACCACGCTGAAGATTTTTTCATAGATAGAAGAAAATAATAATTTGCAGCCCGTGTATGTACACTGCTGAGCGTATGCCTCCCCCAAACAACCGCCACGAATTGCGGCCAAGAGCCGCCTTCATCCATCGACTCCCTGCGATTGTGTTGCTGACTTTGAGGTCTTTTTAATCTGCTTCAGGCAAACAGATCATGCTGGAATTTAGCACAATGTAGTTCTAGACCTGTACGAAGCTATAGCCCATATTATCCCGGAAAACGCGTACAAAATCGCGGATGCTACTTTTTCATAAATCGATTTAGATGTATTCGTGAGTGTATCACACATATTACTTTCACCGCTCATTGGCTGCATTTTGATTCGTATAAAAACAGTTATGTACCTAGTTCTAGACCTGCAGTAACCTACAGGCTACTTTTTATCCCGGAAAACGCGTGCGAAATAGTTTTTATAAACTAGTAGTAGGGGATACGCCACCTTAACATTCGCTCCGGGCCAGACTGTTCTTAGGAATATTTAGAGAATAAACTTTATCAGGCTAGTTTATGTAACGGAACCGGTTCTGTTTGTTCAACTTCCTTTATTTGAGCGGGGATGTGAATTTGTGAATCACATGCAAAAATATCGTGGAATGCTTAATATTTTAAAAGTATTTTTATTATTGGTTGTCAAACTAGGCCTAGATCGCAGTACTCTCGGGATCCGCGTCGTAAAAAACTCGAATTACTTAAAATTCTACATTTTTTTCTTTGGCTCCTTGAATGTGAAAAAATTATTGAGAAAAACAAGTATGATAAAAATAAATCAGGTCTGCTAATATAGTCTAGATCTCAGGATCCCTGCGGTCTATTGAAATGACTTATGTTTTGATTCGTGGATTATAACTAATTATTTGATTCCTTGAACCATTTTTTTCATTTGTTGTACTAGTTTTCTTGTAAATAAGCAAAAACTTTATTTTTTCGCTTACCCCGCCGTTCCAAAAACGAATGCTCTGTCCCGCTCCTATGACCGCAAAATCCTATGCCTAACCTTTTCACAAAATGGCCAGCATTATGCCCACTTAAATGAAACTGGTTTTGAACTTCCAGTGCGTTAGATAAAGTTTTTAGTTGGTGTCTTAATTGTCGGGACAAATTCGTAGAAATAGGTACCACGCTACCGAAGTCGTAGGTTACAGTTAGTTTTTATTATAATTATATCAGCCTGTTTCAAAGTGCAGGGCAAAAGCTTTCAATTGTTTATTGTAAAAAAGTTAATTAATAGTACATTACGTCCAAGGTCTGTAATGGGTGGGTTGCTGGCCGCGGCTGAAAATAGCTGAAAGCGTTGCGCAGGTCCAGGCCATCACAGCGCGGTCAGCATTGCAGCCCTTGATGGACAAGCTGAAATGAAAGCTGAGACCGAAGGTTGAGGCCTTTATACCGCGGACAGCAAGGGCTGCAATTACCAGCAAGCTTAAAGGCCGAGACCATAGCAAGCTTAGCTTGAGGCCAGCTTATCGTGGCCAGCAGGGCAGTCATTGCGGACCGAGGCTTGTATAGTGCTTAACTCAAACAATGCGAGTAATTTAAAAGTCATTGAATTGGAGGATTCGTCGCTTGAAGAGCTAATTTTCACAATTTATTCACGAAAATTGATTAGAACGTATCATGCAAAAATTTTCACTGCGATGCTCTTTTGTCAGTTTCCCGCGTTTTCTGTTTTTATTTTTATGAAGTTTTAAGAAGACCTTTGCGTTGCTTTGATTTAGGTTAGAGAAAAAACACTCGTTTCTTCAAAATTAAAATATTTAATAATTCTTTGTTGATAAATACATACTGGTTTTAAAGCGTTTTTAATTTGAATAATTTTTCATATACCTATATAATTTTACTTCACAGCTTGGTTTAGAAAGGTACCTCAATCTCTATAATTGCAATTTTCTTAAATAATAGGGCCAAAACAGCAACTAATGAACTAAGCTTAACAAGTTCGTATTAATTGTCAGAAAGGGGTGGATAATCTCCAATCTGCTGTAATTATTTCGATGGAGATTTGTGTCCCATGAGACGTCAGACGTGTGTTTTAATTAGTTTTGGATTAGGTTGATTAATGGTCAGACGTAGGAGGTTATTTTGTGGGTGAAGAATTAAAAATAACATTGCTAATAACAAAAAATCGATTTTTTTACATATAATGGACACCTATAAGTAAAGGACCGAGTTAAATGGGAGAGAGACTGAATTAGGTAAGAGTAGGGAAATTGAGACGTATTTTTAGTCGGGTATGTATTTTGATTTCACAAATTGACATGAAATAAATAATTCTTTCTCTTTCTTTTCAGAGTTATGAATTTTGATAAAGGCACATTTACGGGGGTAGGTGGTATGTAATATGGGAAAGAAAAGGAATATAGGGGTAGAATAATATTGAATTGGAGGAAAGAGTAGAACTTTATTTCATATTTGATAATAATAATGTTTAGAATTTTACATTTTAATTTGATAATAACTTAGTTTATAATTTGACTAAGTAGTCTATGAGCTTTATACAAATAAATATATATATTATATTGATTTTAGGGCAGATGCTTATTCTATCTCTATCTCTATTATTACTCCCATCGGATTGCACGGAGAGATAAATTAATAGTTTCATACTTGACACTTAGACGCGCGTCCCTCCATCTGAATTCATGATCATTTATTTCACCACAGAAATCTGAATAATAAGGCACACCAACCACACCACAATAGTGTGATTCTTGCTTAAGACGACGTCTATGAGGATAGTGAATGTCATAAGGAAATAAATGTACCTCTATAGTAGAAGTATAGAAAATACTTAAAATGTACCTTTTGGTACCTGCAGGGTATCATCATTTACCGCGCGACGTACTTTGGCTTCTACGACGCGGCGGCGCGAGGGTTATTATCCAGATTTCTGTGATTTCATCTAAGGTAGATTATCAGAACGTATCATTCTGTGATGATAACGTCATAGTGAAGCTATTACTTTAGCAGAGTAAGGCCCCAGCTGAACGTAACCACGAGTAAGAAGCGAAACCGATCATATTTTTTTGAGTAGTTGTTTTCACAGTTTATGATTATGACACTTCTTGACACTGACACAGGCCGAGTTGTAGCAAAAAGTCGTGCAGATAAAGAATGGGATTGAAGATGACAGCATGCTATCCTGCGTAGACCCTACACTAATTATACACAATCTAGGTTCCTAAATACAGGTACCTACATTATATTATATGTATTAAAAGTGTAACAAGTCTAATTCGTGCAGAATTAGACTAGTTGAAGTTTTTTTTCACAGCGCTGCAGCGTTTCTCCATATTATGAGAGAAACTGTGGTCAAATGTGAATACCTGATTAGCAGGTATAGCAATCGCGAACGAAGTCGCGGGTACAGCTAGTGTTAAACAAAACTAAATCACACAAATCAAAATGACACCCGATACTCGACCTAAATCACTTCAACCACAAGTGCCTGTGAATAGATTTTGTATGGGACACATTGAATTTGCATACCATTTCAAGACGAAGACTTATGGGGGACAGGTCAAGTGGCTTTAGGATATGAAGGTAGTGATTTATTGACATGTGGGCTGTAAGGTGTCAATTGGGCTTAGCTATTAATATTATTGGTTATTTACGTTAGTTTACGTTTACGAGTAGGTAAAATATCTATTGTTATTGCTAAGATGACGACCGAAGTCTAGTAGCTGGTTTTTCGTTCGCTTATTAACATAATAATAATAATAAATAAAGCATATAATTGTCTCGCACAATAGATGTTAATATAAATAAAGGGTACACTTAAATACCATATCATAAGAACGTTCATACATATAATGTAAGCTTCTTGTCTAGTAAAACAAAAGAAATAAATTATTTGTTAGATACTACACACAACAGAAATATAACTTAGTACCTACTAGATAACACGTAGACAGACAAAAACACAGATGAACATTAGTTAAGTATACTAACACAAGTAAGCATTGGGTTGGTACTAAGTACTAAAGTCATTTAAATATATTTCATTTGTACTTATATGACTTTGGAATGCAATTAAAAGATTTATGGTACTAAGTAAGTAGTCCACTCAGCAAGCAGATGAGCGCGTGTGTGCAGGGCTAACAGGTCCTGACTCAGCTTGTTGCTCTAAAGCCTAAGGTAAACCTAAGGAAGAAGAAAAATAAAGTCTACCTGTGTCATACATAATCCCATCACCATCGACTATGAACTGTTACCCATAACACAAGCTCTGCGTAATTTGGACCTACTAGATAGTGTCAGAGGTACCGTGAAATGATAACTCCAACGCTGATAATTTGCAACTGGTTTATTTGTTAGATTTAAGTTAACATGAAGACATTATGCGGAAGATAAGAAATCACGTTGATACATAACCTCACGTAGATATCGCTAAGCTATAATAACATAGGAAGCTTGATATCACACGCAAAGACTGATTAACACATTGTACCTTGTACATCTTGGACACTAGAAAAAGGGAAAACAATGTAATGTGTAAGAACAAGAATCCAGACACATCTAGGATTCTTCCCTAGTAATGAACACTACATTGTACTTCGTACAGATAGGTAATGCTGTGTGAATTGGCTAGCATTATATTTATATTTACTTAGTTCACTACCAAAATACCGCGACTCGGCAAATGTAGTGAAGGACGCCCTCCGGCCAGGTGGGATGACGATCTGCGAAAGACTGCAGGCAGATGCTGGATGCGCCAAGCTGAAGACAGGGCGCTATGGCGCTCATTAGGGGAGGCCTATGTCCAGCAGTGGACTAAGATAGGTTGATGATGACTACCAAAATTGCTGTATTCTATTATAAACACAACAAATAAAACAAAGACTTCTAAAGATCAGCCACAGTAAATACATTTTCTTCTTAGCAAGCCCTTAGGCACTTGTATCGTCAATAAAAACTGAAGGGCCCTTGATATTTGCATAGTATAAGATGCATTAAACTCTTTACGTTCTGTGGGCTTGGGTTCAATCTCATCAGCGTGTGATCAGCTTGGCGAAAACTCAGTTTGGGCTTGTCAAGTCGAGGCCGGCAGACCGGATTATTTATGAACTTCGTAAAGTGAGTTAAATAATCGTTACATTTTACGGCCATGGGCTATAAAGGGTTTTCGTACTCAAGTTCGAAAGTAGCTTGATGTTCAATACCTCGATGTCACTACTTCGACGGTACGTTTCGTCGATGGGTCGTTACCTCGAAAGATCATAATAACCAAAGTAAATTTAAATTATAATTGAATGGTGTTACAGTACTAGTGCACTACATAGGATGTCGTACATATCTTAAACATTTAATCTACAAATTGTAATCAACAATATTTATTCATTAATTTTACCAATTAAATTAAATCATAGAAAAAAAAATATTGAATCTATTATTCATCATTTATTGGGGCCTCATTAATTACTCTTTTGTTTCCAAGACTAACGATGACGAAAATAATTACAAAAAAGTTAATGTATGTATGTGTAATTTTTGTAGTAAGTACCTAGGTAAATAAAATAAAG
The DNA here is from genome assembly GCA_963662085.1 of Eupithecia inturbata. Classification (NCBI taxonomy): domain Eukaryota; kingdom Metazoa; phylum Arthropoda; class Insecta; order Lepidoptera; family Geometridae; genus Eupithecia; species Eupithecia inturbata. Next base: position 10,818,509 of record OY759196.1, read on the forward strand.
TTTAAACGCGCTAGCCAGCCTTCTCATCAAAACCAAGAAATAAACAGCATTGTCTCACTATGAGTGACTAGATTTTAGGAATCGCACGCGTTATTTGAAAATAAAATATAGCCTATAATTATGTTATCTAGGTCCAAATCTTTATGTGTGAAAAATTTCAGCCCAGTACATTTATTACTTTTTGCGGTTTTGTGTACGGCCATACATCATCAAAAAAAACCTGCACAGTAGCACAAAATTTCGTCTTTATAGTGGGACTAGCAGTTGCTCGCGGCTTCGCGTGCTCTTTTTAGAGATAGAAAGTAGCCTACGTCCGTCGTCGCGATACCATCTATCCATGCCAAATTGCATTAAGATCCGTTCAGCTGTTTAGGCGGGAAAAGGTAACAAACAAACACACAAAGACCTAAGGATGCCTGGAAGAAATTGTTTTAAGCAATGCCGCCTACTGTACGTTTTTTTTTTGTTTATTAATTTAGACGTTAGATATATTACTTTATTTATTTTGTATGTACAATAAATGGTTCATTCGTTCATTCAGACAGATAGCAGACAGGGTTACTTTTGAATTTATAATGCATGAATGCATGCATACCGGCATGGGTAATGCCGGCTCATGGTAAGAGCCAATAACGCGTTTATTAGGGGAGGCCTATATCTAGGTAGACTAGTAGTAAGCTATGTAAAATATTTATTTAATATTATTAATTATTTAAACCGAAGTATTCAGTGAATGTGCAAGTTCACAAGTAAGATTCAACCCAAAAGCTCTACCTCTTGTATACCGGCCCTTACTCAGGTCCTTAGAAGATATGCGGGCCCTCTGTTCCTCAGGTCAAGAGACCCTTTGTTGTGTACTTAACTTTGCATAAGCGAATAGGTATCGAATCTTTGGTAACATGTTTTTTAGATAGTTCAAAAGTGAAATCAACGAAAATGTCATAAACTAGCAGATAAATATTTGTTTATTTTATTTATAAAATGTTTTGATATAAATTTTTCAAGATACAGAAAGAAATGTCAATACCATCATTTGACTTGAAAACAGTGATTTCAATAATTATTTTTGATTTATAAGCTACATTATCCGTTAGTACTAAGTACGAGTATGTTTCGATGCACAACGGGAGCAAAGTCGCATGTAAAAACTAGTCACACTGATAATAAATGTGAACTATCGTTGTTACTTCTTCATGCTAAAACTAGGTACGAGCCGACCTGGTTGAAATTTCGCATAGTTGTAGTTAAAAACCTATATTAGCTTGATGCTAACTATATCTCAAAAATGAGTTCCTATGGGATATAAAAAGGTAACCTAAAAACGTTTCCTTAGAACAAGAATACGGTCTTTGTTCACATGGAATAACAGGAAACGCGTGCGAAACCGCTAGCAAAAACTAGTTAGCAAATAAGTTTATTATTTTTCCACTTTGAGAATGTATCTGCTTATATTTTCGTTTCATTTTCCGTGTTTGTTTCTACAATATCAAGTTGAGTGCTTTCATATTTTGTTAGGGAATTGGATCCTCATAAGAGTGAGGTAAGCACTTTTACTTATGAAGATTGTCGAGACAAAGCTTGTTATGAGTTTTCTAAACATTGCCAAGTTTTCGGTAAAACGAAACGCTGGCAACATTGTTACGTATAAATCTATTAAACAAAGATATCGATACTAGCTGAAAAATGCCTCGAGATGGTTCGAGGAAAGGGTTCCCGGTGGCGGCCGACTACTTGAGTTGTCAGGGTCTACCGTGGCCCCCGATAAATCTATCTATCTATCTATATACATATATATAAAGAAAGTCGTGTTAGTTACACTATTTAAAACTCAAGAACGGCTGAACGGATCTTAAGAAAGGAGATTCAAGGCTTTCTGACGTTGCAAGGCAAATTGGACGACTTTAAGATCATGTCTGACGAAAATTGGCTTCCTGATTTCGCATTTTTCACAGATTTGCACACCTAAATATATAAAATACGAAGCTTCAGGGCAAGAATCAATTCTTAGATGAGCTTTGGAGACATTTAAAAGCCATCAAATTGCAGCTTAAATTGTTTTGCGGTTGTGCAAAGAAAAATTTACTTACCCATTTTCTCAAACTGAGCAGTAGGTTTATCACCTGTCTTAGACGACAACTTAAATTGATTGGCTCTAGAACTGAAGAAACTGCACGAGGAAATTGAGAAGAGCATTTAAGAGTTTAAAAGAATTGAGCCGTCACTAAATATTTTTTGTTTCCTTTTAATGTAAACGTCGATGAAACACCCGGTAACCTCCAATTTGAACTAATTGAGATGCAATGCAATACCCATATGAAGCAACTATTTCTGAATTTTCTGAACACCAGCAAATTGGAATTTTATATGTTCATATGTAGGATACAATACCCAAATATTGTTGCTCACGCCCAAAAAATAATGGCTGTGTTTGGTACAAGCTATTTGTGCGAACAAAACGTTATCATCAAAGAAACTAAGAAAAAATTGACTTCGTAATAGACTTTCGGAAGACCACCTTTTTCCACTGCTAAAAATTTCAGCATCAAAAATGGAGCCGGCTTATGATGAAATCATGCAGAAACAAAAACAGTTCCACATGTCACATGTCACCACAAAGACCAGCGCTCCTCAACCGTCTACTTCGCAGCTAACTTAAAAGTTTAATTTAAATGCAACTTGCAATTTCTTTCTTATTTCAATAGTTATTTTGTAATAAATTAGTGTTTCAGAAAAAACATATCAATATTTTCATTTCAGTAAATAAAATAACCAAAAATGCCACCACTTGGCCCGCCATATATTTCGTTAGTAAACATTTGCACGCGAAGTAAAAAGTTTCCCTATCCCCGGTCTAGCCCATACGCAATACGCATCTTCGCACAGCTTTGGTGGATACGCACATTACGCACTAACTGAAAAACGTATCTTCTCGTCTCCGCTTCTGACATCTCCGCACATCGCCGCTTTGGTGGAATCCGGGCCTATCCTAAGTAGGTACTTTACCTTTAACCTCTTAGCAAAGTAAATTGTTTCTTACAACTATTTCTATTCATTTCATGTCGTGAAATGAGTTGAAACAGTTTTAAGAAACTATTTAATTCGATCGTTTTTCGCTTTTTTTATTTTGTTTCTTTTTTTCGATGTATGATGTACTCGTATGTATCTGAAATTATTCCATACATGCTGTTGTTGCCAATATATTTTCAAATCAACACAAACGTCGTTGTAGGTATAGGGTGTTCAAATAGTTAACAAAACAAATTTTATTGTGCTCATTCAATTTGTAACAAAAAGCTACGCGTAATTCAAAGGGTTGGCACCAACATACCAAACATTTTCCATTCCTTTTTAACCCCGTGACTACAACCCTATCGACATATTGTCAATACTTCAACAAAAGAATCGACATTAATTTGACATACCATTAAAATTATTGCTTTTAAAGTTGCCAGTAAGAAGCCACGCGGAAGATATTGAAGACAACTGTCATTTTCAAAGAATAGACTTTAATTTTTTTTTTTGTTAAATATCACAAAATTTATGATCGATCGACAACCCTAATGAATTAATTAAGAGAAACATTTGCATAAATAGACGTTTTATTCTTACTGATTGATCGATGTCGTAAAGTTAATTTTATTTCATAGTAAAAATTTTATGAGTCGGTAATGTTGACAGAAATTTTGCATAGCGCATTAACGGGTAAAGATGACACGCGATTTCATTGAAAAATATGCTAATGATAGTAAACACTAATTTGTAACGGTTGATTTGTTAATAAGTCGTTTTTGCATAATCATAATCTTTTGTATTTTTTACGAGAATCGCTGAGCTGTGCCTTAATGTTAAGGGGATGACGTTTACTACTATACTTTGTGATGTATCGATCGTAAAACTAAACTTTTTATGTAATAACTCTTTTGGAAGTGTTAATGATTACGCATCTGCGGTTCTAAATTCAAATTTTTGTAATTATGATAATCGTTTGCAATAAAACTATATTATTTTATTACATAAGTATGTCAAAATTTTTATGTCTCTATTTCCAAATCGATTTTTTATACTCACATTTAATTTGACGTTTGATATTTCATCCAAGCCAACTTTTTTAGCTTCTTTACTCCGATGTCTGTTTATAAAATTGTCATAGAATATTCCCACGGGTCAACGCGAATTTTTTCAAAGGGTTAGTTTAAATGACAGTTTTAAAATCACGTCACATTTCGTTACGCTTGGTCCTTCAAAGGGCATTGCGTCACTTCTGACAGACAAATTGAAACGCGTAAAGAATCAAAACTCGTGCGAAAATTTTACAATCGTCGTGCAATTGCCAGAGGATAGTTTAATTGATTTTGCTTGGTTAGGTACCTATTTGAGTTTTTACTAAATTTTGAATAAAAATTCTAATAGAAGCTAAAAACCATCTAAAAGTACCTTAATTTTTTATTAAAGTTTTAAAGTGAGCTGAGACATATGCATATATAAATCTATTCCGCGGAACAATATTTTCTATGTTTTCACAGTTTTTTCTTTGGTACTTTATCAATTTTATTCATAAAATCAAGATCACATTTACCAGTCACGTCCAATATCTTTCATAAATGTTGAAATAGAGATTCTCCCCTAGCTGTGCTCAATTGTGAGTGTTTATTTCATGGGTGCGGAACCATCTCCTAAATAATTCGAGATAGCGCAAGTATTCCTTACAATAACGCTTGTGAACGTACGCGATAAAAGCATAAGGTGGAAATGTCTTGGATTGAAAGAGGGTGGAGTTGCATAGATACGACCTAGATAATAAATAAATAGGAAAATAATAATACAAAAATTTAAAAGGTTTGGTTAAGTCGCCGTGTGGTGGCTTAGAATTTGCACCACCCCAACTCTTCTACCACGGATATCTACCGGGGGCGGGCAGCAGCGCCTCCTCCAGAACAATTCTACCACTTAACTGCGATCCCAACCCGCATACCCAGCGTGGGGATTATCGGCATCACCCCCCATGGGATAAAAGCCAATAAGGCGCTTAGCTAGGCGAGGCCTGCGTCCAGCAGTGAACCAATATAGGCTGTTGAAGTTGAGGTTGGCATTTTATTACTTTTATGCACACTCAATTTTAGTCTGAGCAATTTTTAGTAAAAAAGTTGTAATTTTTTTTACATTTTGGATAACAGTAACTTTCGTTTGAAATCGTAAAAGTAATTTTAAAAAATCTATATTCCTACTTAAGTTTTGTTGATTTTAGTACTCCTCACTGTGTTTCCAGTACTGTTTGTGTGATAAAAACAGTTCAGAGTACTATCCAAAAATAGGGCCAAGAATTAGGTGGTTGAAGTTTCAGTCACAATATTATACTTTATTTTCTCTTGCATGTACCATTTAAAGTACATGAAATGGTAATAATAAACATTTCTTAATCAGTTTGTATATGAATTAGATAGTTATACTGCTTATGGTAAGGCTGATGATGGCTTAAGTTTATTTTGGATTTGGTTTTACTAAATCTTATCTGAAACTTTTAAATAATCCTCGGACCTGAGCGTGTTAACGTATATCGAACAATTATTGTCTTATCTACACTACCCTACCCCGCACCATTCTCCAAAGGAAAACCTTCATCGCACTAAGAAAATATTGGATAGAGATTAGGCAATATACTTTTATTGGTTTTTCACTATATTTATCTAACGTTCCTTTCGGAAGGAACTTATCTACCACTTGAGTATAAATCTTTTTGTTTGTTAACACACTTTTTGTACCGTTCGGGGAAAACCTTTTTAGTTATTGTACAAATAGGTGAAGAGTATATTTCGTGATAATGTCAGTGAACAATTTATTGGAAGATTATTTTTTCGTTTGCGGTTTCTTTGAGTTTTATTTGGAGAATTCATCAAATTGATGAAATAATATCAGTAATAAATCCAATGTACAAACTTTAGACTTTGGCACAAAACAAAATCTATCTATCTATGTTTAAAATATACGTAATATCTATAATATTAATGTATATTATAGACAAATTAATCCCTATTTCCCTTGGACACGCCATCACACTAATTATTTTTTTTTGTGTTTGATAACAATCAAAAATAAAAAAAAAAACTCATATAAATAAATATATACCTATAAAAAAAAATATGTTTTTTTCTTAAATAGTTGCGCGGTAAGTTCAAAATTCTGTAGTTAGATAGTACATAATTATAAAAAAATCAAGAAAAATGGACTCGAATAAAAAAATACCAGCCTGTTAATGTGTTGTCATAAAATTATAAGTCGGTACTACTCATAAACTGTTTGTATGATTTTTATTGACCCCAATTTTGCGGAAATTCGTGGGAATTAAGAATTCAAATTCCGCAAATGATAATAAAATGAAAGCACACGCTTCCGAATTAATTTGAGTGGAAGGGAGTGAGAAATATTTATTAGCAATAAACAATAAGTGCGTCCGCGATGGAAGATCGACACTAGATTAGTATAGTGATGTGTCCGCCTGCTTTATCGATGTCGCCGCCCGGATTGTACAATCAGCCTGTTTGTAGAATAGCTAGACTAATTACAAAACGAACGCTAATATGTTGGGAATACTTAATTAATTTCATTCGACAATATGGGTTAATGACGTTTAGCCACATTGTTGAACGTTTATCATTTAACAATCAGGATAGACGATTAACTGAATTGCCCATGTTTGCAATCGGCCTAGCCTTTCTACAAGCGTGCTGATTCTACCGAGTTCTAGTTAGTTCTTTGGCACTGGCGAATCGGCAGCGTGTGCTTTCATCGATACGTCATTCGTTTATTCCACTATTGGTACACTTTATGCCACATGCAAAATTTCTAATTCAATTCAAAGGATTGGTTACAAGAGAACACACAATTTTTTGATAGCCATGACTTGGAATTTTGAAATTCGAAATAATATTATCTTATTTTTAACTCCTTTCTAAAGCTCAGTTATATCAAATCCCTACCAAGATTTTTTGTTATTATAGTGCGTAAGCTCTCACACTCAGGGTAATTTCTAAGAAATCAAATAATATCCCAAAAATGTTTCGACTTCGACAGGACTTGAACCTGCATCCTTCCCTCAGTACGGGAATGCGCTAACCAATTACACCACGAGTTATGAATTATCATTACTATGGTAACAATGACAACTTTTTGTGTAAACGTATTTAAACCTTGTCCATCGATAATGATAATTTTGGTGAACACTTCAAAAAGCTAGATTTTATTATTATTAGTATTTTTTAACGGGTATTAATCGCGTTTATCTACCTATTTTTTCCGACGTTTCAACAGGTTTACACACTGTCGTGGTCATGGGACGACGTCGGGAAAAATAGGTAAATAAACGCCATAAATACCCGTTAAATAATACTATAAATATTGTGTTCAGAAAGCATAAGTTTAAAAATAAAAATATTAGATTTTATTATAACCCGAAAAAGATGATGGAATGTTAATATTTACGAATAACCTCAGGCTTTACGACACAGTCAATTCAATTCGTTCTTTTTTAAATTTTGATAAGTAGATACTCTCACTTACTATACTATTTCCACCGTCCCATCACTAGTCTTCAAAATGAACAGATCCCATCAACTTTGACGCTCGCATCAATATTATTGTTCACGTCATAAAACGTCATAAATATGACGTCACAAAAGGTCCTATGTCCAACACGTGCATGCGGCGTTATCGTAAAATTTTACGAGTAAGATCGCCAGTCGCGGTCGCTTCCGAATTGTTATTATTTTATTGTGTTTATGAAATATTATTTGAATTTTGCTTTTGAGTTATTTTATAGGGCCTGTGCTATCTGTAAGTGGTCTATTCAGCGACTTGCGGTTCCATTTTGATTATTTTCTAAGATGACGTTGGGGTCGCCGCAGCTACTATTTTTAACCGACTTCCAAAAGGAGGAGGTTCTCAGTTCGTCTGTATGTTTTTTTTATTTTATTTTTATGTATGTATGTTACTTGATATCTCCGCCTTTGGTTAACCGATTTTACTGATTCTTTCACACTTGTATAGAGAATGATCCCGAGGTGGTCCCATCAAAATTTTATCCCCGAGGGATTAGTATTTATCCCGTTAAATTTAAAAAGCAACATTATGTTTTTGGAGAATCACGACTAGCTACAACAGTTTTTGTGATATCTGCGGCTATTTTTAATAGATTTTGATGATTCTTTTGTTGTTGTATAAAAATTTATTTTGAGGTTTATGTTTGATTCTTGAGGAATCAAACATATACCTCTGCCAGGTGGGATGACGATCTGCGAAAGACTGCAGGCAGATGATGGACGCGACAAGCTGAAGACAGGGCGCTATAGCGCTCATTAGGGGAGGCTTATGTCTAGCAGTAAACTAATATAGGCTAATGATGATGTTCGAAAATCCGCTACAATTACACATTTTTGCCTAGCGGCAAATTAACAGTCCTAATATTCCCTTAAAATAGCACCCAAATAATCTAATTTGCCCTAACCGTGTCGCAAAGTGGAAGTTCATGTTCTAATGGGTAAAGTTGCCACAGCTTATAGCATAGTTACTAAAACTATGTCACAGAGTAAGTAATAGTCGGTAGGGTCATCCTCAATAAATGGTAATATTAGCCATAGGCTGTGACGTAATTAGATTATGAGCGTATTCGTATTGTCGTGAAATGTGTGGCTATGGGAGCATTGGACGTTTCTGATGGGCACGTGGGTCAGTGATGGGACAATAATATTTGATGGGGTTGTAATTTTGGATTAAATGGAAATTAATTTCAGATTGTATCATTTAGATTTTCAGTAGATACAGTTAAACTTAGATAACGTGTTTGTTTGTTTTGGCAACCTTTTCTTACTAAAATAGCAACGCAGGTTCGTTCGTGATTTAATATGGAGGTTGGAATGAACGAATGAATGAAATAATGAATGAATAATGAATGAATGAATGCATGAATGAACACTTTATTGCACTTAAAAAATAACATAATAAAAACCATATATCTACATTTAACACATACTCAGTACCCCTGATACTCAGTACCCCAGGCTGTTGGAGGTAGGTACTATGTTTAATAATAAAAATTGAGTTTGTCTGAAGGATAGGATTCGTACGTAATACATCCTACAGAGAACCAAAGTTAACGACAGAGCTCAAAGAATTAGCAAGCTGAAGTGGCAGTGGGCCGGCCATATCTTGCTAAGAACCGACAACCGCTGGGGTAAACGTGTTCTTGAGTGGAGACTCGGCAAACGTAGTGTAGGACGCCCGTCGGCCATGTGGGACGACGACCTGCGAAAGACTGCAGGCAGATGCTGGATGCGGCTAGCTGAAGTCAGGGCGCTATGGTGCTCATCAGCCTTAATAAGTTAAAAGGTTGATGATGATGCATGCAATTGTTGGTGCGATAAAGCTTAATCTCGGCGTAACATAGATCGTCGGAATCTCTGCAATAGAGCTTGTCGGGACGCGCAACGCCGCTATATCCATACTTCAGTAGAGAACTCCGACCCTGCTAAGGTTTGGAAGTTCCTACGGTCATTGGGAATCGGAAAATCTAAAGAACGTACAAAAATTCCTTCACAATTTGATCTTAACTCACTTAATAAACATTTCACTTCTCTTTCCGATCTCGATATACAGCTGAAATCGAAAACTTTGTCTCATCTTTCTTCTATACCGGTTCCTGACTACTTACCTTTTCATTTTAGTCAGTTCACTGTCTGTGATGTTAAGAGAGCGGTTATGTCTATTGCTTCTAAGGCTATTGGCAACGATAGCATTAGCCGAAATATGATTGTCCCTATCCTTGTCCAAATAGCTCCTGTAATCCAACATATTCTTAACTTCTCTCTTTCCACTGGCTTATTTCCTGCAGCTTGGAAAGTAGCCCAGGTTACTCCTCTGCCAAAAAAATCTAACCCTGTTTCTTTCTCTGATTTCCGTCCTATATCTATACTTCCCTTCCTGTCGAAAGTACTAGAACGCCTTGTTCATCAACAGCTTAGCACGTTCCTCTCTAGTAACCGGCTCCTTAACCACTTTCAATCCGGTTTTCGTCCAGGTCATAGCACCATGTCTGCGTTAGTCAAAATAACTGACGACATACGCTCTGGCATGGATGACGGAAAAGCCACTATCATTTGTTTACTGGATTTCAGCAACGCTTTTAACAACGTTGACTTTGAAATTCTCCTTGGAATATTACGCTCTCTTAATGTATCTCCAGCAGTGGCTGATTGGTTTCGCAGTTATTTGCAGGGGCGTCGGCAACGAATACGCATTGATGATGTATGCTCATCGTGGAGTGATATTTCTGCTGGCGTTCCTCAAGGCGGCGTTCTTTCATCTCTCCTCTTTGCTTTCTTCATTAATTCTATATCTGATCATATAACTTCAGCGTACCACCTCTATGCAGATGATCTTCAAATTTACGCGCAGGCTTCAGTGGATGAACTGTCTAGTGCTATCGCCGCGATAAATGAAGACTTATGCCGTATTCTAGACTGGAGCAAAAACTTCGGTCTTAACGTTAACCCGTCTAAAACACAAGTGATTACTGTAGGAAGTTCGCGAATGATGGCTCGGATAAACTGGGGTAGTCTTCCAACCGTAATCTTCGATGGGACTCCTGTTGGGCAAAGTGAAACGGTGAAAAATTTAGGTGTCCTCATTGATAGAACTCTGTCGTGGGGACCGCAGCTCTCTGAAATCAGCCGCAGGATGTTTGCTTCAGCTGGTTCCCTTCGAAGATTACGCAATTTTCTTCCTATTGCTACTAAAATTTCTCTTGCACAATCTCTTCTCCTTCCAATTCTTGATTCGCTGATTCTTCCTTTCTAGATTTAACAGAGCAGCAGCTAGATAAACTTGAGCGCCTGCAGAACGTCGGGATAAGGTTTATATTTGACTTGCGCAAGTATGACCATGTCTCGGAGTTTCGCAGAAAGCTCAGGTGGCTACCCATAAGGCTACGGCGAAATTCACACATCCTAACTCTTCTTTACAATATTTTATTTTTATCTTCTGCACCGCCTTATCTCAAAGCACGTTTCACATTTCTTCATCTTTCTCATTCTCGTTCTCTCCGCTCCTCTGAAACCCTTTTGCTTCAAATACCTGTCCATTCTACTTCCTTCTACGGCAACTCATTTACTGTCCGGGCTGTCCAGCTATGGAACGCATTGCCGGTTACTGTAAGGTGTGCGAACTCACTACCTATTTTCAAAGATATGGTAAAGGAACACTATTTGTCCTGCTGTCACTGAACACTTGTTTTAACCCTTGTTTTCATAATATGTATATGTAGGTAAATATATATATATATATTTATACGTGTAAATATATTTATATTTATAGGAGAAGGTGTTAATGTATTTTTTTTTTTTTTTTATGTTGTAGTTTAAAAATACTTATTTTTAAGTAGTACAATATTTATTAGATGCACGCAGATCTTTACCCCATTTATTTCCAACGATCCTATCCATACCAGGTTGTCTGGCAGAGATCGCTCTTGAGCGATAAGACCGCCAATTGTCACTTTGTTATAATTGTTTCTTTTTGTTAATTGTTTCTTAGTTATAAGTGTGCAATAAAGTATGTTCTATCTATCTATCTATCTAACATAGATCTGGATTCTAAAAACTGATTTACAGCGTATTTTTAAGAATATTTATTAAGAAAGTAAATGCAATCAAGTTTTTATCCAAGAAAAATCCAGTAGAAGTAAACAGACTTCGTTAAATTAGGGTTCCACAATAAAGATTCCCGCCAAAATACCGATCTAATGAAACTGTGTAACGTGACACGAGCATTTTTACGGGAGCGCTTCTTCTAATTTACTGATTATCTGTTACCGTTCACAAATAGGGAGAGGAAAACAAAATGCATTCTTGGTCCAATTCAATTTCCTATGTATTTTTTCGCCGAATATTCAGAATCAGTTGTAGTACGTTCAATTCAAATTCAAAAAGCCTTTATTTAACAACCTAATAATCCTGAGGTACAGTTGCTGTAATTTTTCAGAGAGTCATACCTTAAAGATCATATTATTATTCACTTGAAGGTTACTACAATTTAAAATAGTAAATTTCATCTAATTCTATAAAACACACTATTTTTTTTTAACATCAGTGTCTTTTAAACTGGAGAGCCGTATTATGTTTGTAAGTTGTGTGAAGTGACGCACGCGTGGCCCGAGAGCTGGTGAGTGAATGGCGCAGCGCAATAGCTTTGCCATACACCGGGGCAATGCAGCTAGCGTCTTGTTTAGCTACATCTAGATTGTTTGGTTATTAATACTAGTTCTAGTTTGTTTCTATTATTTGATTGTAGTTTTCTTTGTTAATAAAAAAAGTAGTATGACGTCAAATCATACTTTATTGCACCGGTACTGCTAAAAGACAGGATTATTCGAGACAGAATTTGAATTATGCTTATAAAAAGTACAAACGAGTTACCTCATTGAAAGCACTGATCATCGAAAATGATAATAATAATACAATTAATTAAGCGTTTGTCATAAAAAGTGACACATTGACGCCATATTCGATTAAAAAGATACGGTACCCCAAAATTGCGTGGAACCATTATCTGCTAGCCAATCAGGTTGGAGGGAAACGGTAATTATAGCAATTTGTCGGTCCGTTGGGTGCTTGTTTTTTATGAAAGAAATCAACGTTATTTTGTAAATAAGGATCATCTCATTTCTGACGAAATTACTTGTATTTTTATCTAATATTAAAGGGCATGAATCAAATTAATAATAATAATAATGTTTGTTTATTTTATGATTACAGAAGATCCATAAGTTATTTAATTAATATGGAGATGGAGTGTCTGTACATCACTCCATCTAATTTATCAGCTATTGTTGACAGGATGGTGTTGGTGCTCCTGCTCTACTAAGCAGTGAGGCTGCCTTCTTCCTCATACAGGCGGCGAAACCAACTATTAAAACACAGATGAAAAGAAAGGGACCTTCAAACGGTTTTTTACGTTATTTTTATTGATTACCTAATTATTTCAATCTCTAAGTCGTTAGTTCACTTCAAAAGGTATCTCAGTATTCAATAAGATGTCATACCGGGGCCATGAGGCGTTTAAAAAGTAAAATAAAAAAACCCTATACACCACAGAACTCAAATAATAGCTGGGAACGTTCGCGGTAGAATAGTCATTGGGATACTGTCATGCCATTTTAATTTGCCAGACGCACACCAAAAGCGCCATCTTTCCAATCTGTCCGAACATTTTTTTTATCATTAAATAAACGCCTTATTGGTGCAAATAAAAAACACTAGGTAAAACCATTGGACAGTTTTTCCAATTTAACGTCAAAATCACAACAGGTGTATTATTAGGCGATAATTTCGTGACAAATCGACTCTGACACGTCATGGCACTTAATTTTGTGTAACAATAACATTATAGCCATATGTTATTGTTATAACTTTGTTTTAGGAAATAAATTATAAAAAAAATTTATTGTTTAAAAAAAACGAGTTCGGATCCCTGAAATTTACATTGTTTTTAAGTTTTGCGGAACAAATACTAACCCTTCGGGAATACAATTTTTATGATAATATTATATAATAATAACGAAATAATTTTCAAACTCGGTCCATAATTGACGGAGAAATCGTCCAACATACGAGTACATACATAAAAGAAACAAGGATACAGCCGAACATAGAACCTACTCTTTTTTTCACAGTCGGTTAAAAATAAAGAGGTGGCATCGTGTAAATGCCTCATATAATATGCAATTAGGTCTTCTTCATCCTATTCTTTGTTTTTGAAGGTCGTGTCTGTTTTGAAAAGCTTTCGTCGAGAAGTTGACCTGCTGTTTCCATACCAGCCTATCTCCGGCTTGTCTGAGAGAAGAAGTCACTGGGAGTCCCTTAATCTCATAACCACTGACCTTTCTTGGTCGTGGCCTTTTCCCATCCACTTTGCCCACAACATGGCACAAAGTGCAATTATGTAGCAATTTCGATATGATGTTTAATTTCTCGTAAGGGCCTTTATTAACAAAGAAAAATACAATCAAATAAAAGAAACAAATAAGGACAAGTAGTATTTACAATTGAAACAATTAAGCTAACTGCTGACTGTTGCAAACAATCTACAGGTACCTCAACTGATCCATATCAATACGAGTCGGAAGCGTCCCCAAGACGCGCTGGTTGAGAGCTGGTGGGTATCTGGCTCAGCGCATCAGCATACACCCGAAGGCATGGTTCAACCAACACGTGAATACTTTTGTATACTATAAGACTTTCGAGACAAAGGAAGGTAAAGCTGTAACATTTGTTAATTAGTCTGCAAAAACAAAATTAAAACTATAAAACAGAATCACCACAGTACAACAAATAAACAGTAAGTCAGTAAGTGTCCACAGACACCCAGTGGGCCACGATAAAACAAAATAAAAAGGAGTTACGATCACAGCGCCTGCGTCTGGTTCTTAATTCGTATTTACTCATTGTTTTGCGGCTGGTAATGAAGTTTCATTACTGTTTGCTGGGTTACTGTGACTATGTTTATTGTCGGTGTAATTATTTAGTACCTAGGTTAAAAGCTCTAGGTTAGAGCTCGTGACAAAACGAAAACGAACTTGTATCTCTTGCTCGTTCCTATTTTCTTTCTGTTGCTATTTTCATCAAAGATCCTATGACTGCGTTAACTATCTACGTTTTTTATCAACTATAATTTTGTATAAAAAAAAGAAAAAAAGGATTTGGATTTTGCTAGACACAGGCAGAGTCCTTAGTATGAGTTGTGCATTGATTTACGATGACGGAAAAAGTTTTCGTCTCTTTCCATACAATTGGCGCCTTGCAGCGCCTCTACCCGATAGAGAGGAACTATTTTTCGTAGTTTGACAGCGGTGGTAAAATAGTTTTATACGAGATTTGACAGAGCGGTTATTTTCACGGAATATTGTATTTGTCTCATTATTTTTTGTACGTGCAAGCGTAGAAGGAATGTCTATCCAGCTCTCGAAAACTTTTTTCGTAATCGTATTGTTCTTACTCATACTAAGCATACAGACTGTTGACGGATTGAGAATTCTAAGATCAAAATTAAATATGCTTGTGTTTCGTATGACTAAGATATTGATCTAGTTTAAACAGATACCTAAGTCCATTAAATCGTAGAATAGAAAGAGTTTTTGGTTCCTAGAACCGTAACTCCTCCACCTCCACCGCCTATATTTTTCCTCTGCTGGACCTAGGCCTCCCCCTGATAAGCGCCTTATGGGCTTTTATCTCACGGGGGGTAATGCTCATAATCCACGCGCTGAGTATGCGGGTTGCCGATCGCAGTTCGGTGGTAGAATTGTTCTGCAGGGGGTGCTGCTGCCCGCCCCCCGGTGGATATCCCTTAGTCGCCTCTTACGACACCCGCGGGAAGAGTTGGGGTGGTGCAAATTCTAAGCCGGCACCACACATCAACCGTACCGTAAACTATTAGGTATAATTCGTTGCCTACTCAACACAATACTATTTAGTGTTATAAATTGATTTCTTGCTATGAAGCAGTACAGTCATTCATTTCTGTAGAAACGTTAATTTGTCATAGAACCCTTGAAATGAGGCGTAAAAGTGGATTTAACCCCTTCAACGACCACTGGTCAGTTTGACAGCTTGTTTATTGCATTATCCGCAGAATGATGTTTGTGGGAACATGAGTAACGGAGAGGACCCAAGTTTTCACAATAGGTAATTGTAATATTTACTAGCCTCAGTAATTCATGAAATAATTTAAATTAATCTAAGAGATGAAATGCTGTGAAGAGAATGGAATTAAAATTAGTAAAAGTTCTCTGGTGGCGATCGCGATTTAAGAGGGCGCATTGCGCGTTATTTTTTGAAAAGGGTAGGTATAGTAGTGTATTGTTTTAAGTATAATATCCGTTATCTGGTACCCTACACACAAGCTCTGCTTAGCTTGGGGAAGCTTTGTGAATCGGGTAGCATTATTTATTTAATGATAAATGAAACGAGCCATGCAAAATGATAGGTACCTAATTGCAAAATATTAAACCTAATTATATCTGGTTTTGCTTAGAGAGAGGTTATTGTCAATCTATAAGTAGGTAATGGATTTTATGACATTATTTTTAGATACTATGAGAATACAAAATAATCCTCATTCCCACAAAATATCCACTAAACAGATAGAGCACGGTGCTCCAATTGGATTACTGACCACTGGTCACTTTGACACGGGAATACCGTGCTATTACATTTTCTAAATGGAATTTGGATTTAAAGGGTTAATATTAACACGTTTCCCAGGATGATTAGTTTGTTCATTACTATAACGTGACTTACATATTTATCATTTTTTTTTCGGTTAATCCAAGCAGAGTAATGCAAATACATTGTTATATATAATCAAGTGATGATGAATGGATTAAGTATGGATTTTATCTGAGTATTTCCTATTAACTCTATTTGTAAACTACAAAAAAATGCAAAATGATATCTCAAACCTACAGAATTTAACATAGAAAATACTTTGATAAAATAAACACATATCATTCGAAAATAATTATATCTGTCTGTATGTCTGTTACCTTTTGTCCGTACCTTACCTTTTATCCGTTCAGCCGTTTTTACCTGTTGTATAAACGGCTGAACGGATCATAAAGAAATTTGGCAGGGAAGTAGACGGTGTCCCGGTCACGGAAATAGGCTACTTTTTATTCCGGGAAAGTACGAGCGGAGCCGCGGGCAGAAGATAATTGTTTATAAAACGATAAATTTATAAACAGACATAAATAGTCGGACGTCGACTGCCATGACAAAATAATAGTAATTACAAGTAGACGAGATAACATGATGTTTTTTTTTTACCTTTCTGTTACCATTTTTAATCAGAATGTGAATGATATATCCTATATTTTTAACCGACTTAAAAAAGGAGGCGGTTCTCAGTACATCTGAACGTTTTTTTTTAATTTTTTTAGAAATGTATGTTACTTGATATGATTAAGGCCTATGATTAACCGCTTTTACTGATTCTTTCAATATTGCATTGAGAATAATCCCGATGTGGTCCCATAAAAATGTGATTCTCGTGGGATTAGTATTTATCCCGTCAAACTTAAAAAGCAACATAATATTTTTGGAGAATCACGACTTGCTACAACAGTTTTGGTTATATCTGCGCCAAATGTTAATAGATTTTGATGATTCTTTCGTTGTTGTATAAAAATTGATTTTGAGGTGGTCTCCTATAAGTTTGATTCTCGAGAATTCGCTATGTAAAGCGTAGATTTGTAAAAGTTCTACAGAATATGATGATTTCACTATGACCTAATTAATAGTTTCCATGGCAACGGGCGTTATCAGTTTCGTCCATGTGTCATCAAAATAAATTACACTTGACTAGATGTCGCCAGTGTAAACTAAATTTTTTGCAACATTGGCCGTCGGTCAGGGAAAGTAAGGGAGGGGAGATTTCCTTCGTCCGAGACATAGATGAATTTTATCTATAAACCGGAATTTGAAGTCGGTTTATGGTTTTTAAAACACGTTTCATTTATTGTTGTTTGGTCTAATTTTGTATAGAATGCGATGTAGCAACTTTAAGTACATACCCCATGAATAATCATAGTCTGCTAAATTAAAGCATTGTTATGTCTCACTGTCTTCTTCTAATAATATAAGTCAGAGGGAGAAATAATACTGCTTAGCAACTGTTTTAAGTAAGCAGACCATTATGAATAAGGGGGTTATTATATCCAGACTAATATTATAAACTCTCTTTTATCACTCTGTAAGGCTATCCCGAAAAAAAGCGAGTGAAGCCTCTGTTCGTCCCCAAGATATTTTCGTCTCTGCCTAATTTCACTGAAATCCGTTCAGCCGTTTAGGCGTGAAAAGGTAAAGACAGACAGAGTTACCTACTTTCGAACTTATGTTATAATTAGTATGGATATATATATTGTATAGTGTGTTAGTCACTTATGAAGCACATTTACACATTACACAGTTTCTCATTTACACATTTTTTTTTTTTTTACTTTAAACAGGTACCTTCAAGTTACATAATTATATATATCTCAGTAGATTCCTGTCAATAGCCCATCAATTTCTATTGTATCACCCATTTATGCATAGATTGTTGATGGTTTCTCTAAAAAAAAACACAGTACGCATCGGCACACTACGTCCACTGCTGAACATGCCGCCTCCCCAAAACAAGAGGGTTTTTGCATATTAAGAATGTAAAGAAGAAGTAAAAAGGTTTTATTTATAGCAAACAAAACACAAATAAAAGACCTATCAGTGACAAAATAAAGCACCAGGTGCGACTCGACTCGCACACGAAGGGTTCCGTACCATAAAAATCAGGCAACCTTTTCAAAGAACATCAAATTTTCACTTGTTCGGAGACCCATTTAAATTTTCAACTTTATAATCTTTTATATGTTTAGTATGTGTTGATAATACAATTGAAGTGTTTTTTATAGAAAGTTTCATGTGTCTATCTATGGTGGTGCAAGAGACAAACGAAGAGCAAATAGAGCCAAAAAACACGTTTTCTGTATGGAAGCCCTCTTTAATTTAGATATTTACATAAAAGTTAAAAAATTCAACTGTCTATCTAAAATTCTACTTTTAATCTCTTACGGTAAATGAGATAGAGCCCTGTGATAGACGGACGGACGGACGGACAGACGGACGGACAGCGGAGGCTTAGTAATAGGGTTTCGTTTTCACTCTTTGTGTACAGAACCCTAAAAAGAGGCTTCGCTGGTAGCTAGTAGTAGACACTAGGCTAGGAAGATAACATTGTATCATTTTATAAACTTCGATGTATACCTAACCGACAAAGACTTAAAGAAAATACTTCTTTAATATAATTGGCATAAACATATTCTCAATAAACAACAACAAACTTTTTTTAATAAAACCTGACAGTTCGTTTAATCCACGTAGGATCATAAATGTTTACGACCGCGACTAGTTGTGGTCCTACTGGTGACAACGATTAGGCTGGTGGTGTATTGAGCGCAAAAAAGTTTGCTCCAAAAAAATAAAACACACAAAGTTGTGTGTGGTTTTGCTCCAAAATAAATTTTACCCTACACACAGCGCGACTATACATGGATTTAGAATTTAAGATATTTTATGTCAACAAAGACTTTTATGAGTAAAAACTTAACAAAAACTAATAACAATAGCAGATAAAAACAAGGTAACAGGAACGCAAACACTAAAAACCAAAACACAAACTTCAACAACACTTCATTGCACACGCCTCTGGACAATTGTTTGTACGATCTGCAGATATTTGTTCCGGGTGATTTATAATGTATAATTAATTTATATAATTGTAAAATGTAATGATAATTAAATGAAGAAACTGGTTCAAGAAACGAAATAATATTTTAAATCTCTAATTTATCTATCATTCATATATTGAATACACAATATAAAAATAAGTCATTAAATAAACCGCCCCTGACCATTCCTGATGCAAAGGTGCCCATAATGCTTGCACTTCGCTGAACAGCGATGGCAATCCTTTGCACCAAGAACGACCCGGAGCGGGATTCTCCTGTCATTTCGTTAAGTTTACGGCCTAGTTCTCCCCATACTAAAAATAATATATTATGATATATTCTATGTACTTATTATTAAAAAAAAACTATCTATGTGATGTATTGTATCAGTTATCTAGTGACACAGCATAAAGCTCTGCTTAGCTTGGGATCATGATGTGAGAATTATCCGGCATTATTTATTTATTTACATACATAATAATAATTGGTTTTTGTTTTATTAAGTTTTAAATATTTGACGTCTATAGTTTAAGCTTACCTTGTATTCGTAAAGATTTTTTGAGAGCATTTTTTGAGTTTGAGTTTATATATTCTACCTACGAAGCAAATTTATTAAATTACAGAGTAATCTTTATTGACAAAGAAAATTACAATTCAATAATAAAAACAAATTAGAACTAGTATTTACAATTGAAACAATTAAGCTAACTGCAGACTGTTGCAAACAATCTACAGGTAGCTCAACTGATCCATATCAATACCAGTCGGAAACGTCCCCAAGACGCTGGCTGCATTGCCAATTATAGAGGGAAAGTCAATCAAATAATATTAATTTTTATTCCACGAGCAAACAAAAATACCTATATAAGCTGGTTGATTCAGATGTATTCGTGAATGTACTAGTAATTTCTTTGTCGGTTCTTTACTTTAGTCTACATACCGAAGTGCCTGAAATCAAAAATATCACTTTATTTCCGTGTCAGTGTTTAATTATAAATAATTTGACCTTTTCTAAGTGTACATATATTGTATTTAAGGAAATAAAGAGTTCTTGACTTTGACTTTACTTTAATATTTTCGACGCTCAATGGCTGAATATTGATAAAGAATGAAAACAAAAAAAAAATTTACCAACGAGCGGCTAAATTAGTATGAGTAACTAACAGATTCACGAGTACATCTGAATCGACCAGGAGTGATGATGAAAAGAGCGAGCGATACATATATTTTTTTTTTAATTGGCTTGTAAGTGACTGGAAACCCAGCTCCCATTGTATCGCAGCTTTATTATCTTCCTCAATACACACTCTTCAATATAGCTCTTATTGTATTTTGTATTATTTACCCACTTTACGAGTTCCTTCATATTTTCGAGTACAAACTACTTAAAATTTTATGTGGCCGTTTTCCACTCCAATAATGTGTGAGGATTTTACTGTCGGCCGTAAAATATTTTCTTTTAGCCGTTTAATTGGATGAAGTGAAAATGCTTGTTTATAAACAACATACAGTGGGTATCTACTAGTTGTTTCATCATTATCATCAGCCTCATTAAGGGAGGCCATTGTCCAGCGGTGTGCTATAGGCTAGTCCACTGCCGGCTGCCAAACATAGGCCTACTTTAATGAGATTCTTAGTGCTATAGATTGCTATTGCTATTGCCACCTAGAATATTTTAATTTTATTTTATTTTGACTTAGGTACCCTATGTACTTACCTCTTTCTGTATATTATTTTTTTTGTATTAGTAATAATAATACATCATTTATTTTAAATCTCGTTATAAAATTCCTTTTGTTACTATAGAAAATAAAATATTATAAAACTATTCTACAGTAAAAAATATTTCAAAACGGTGAATCACCGGCCGCGAAGCTAGCCTCAAGCGGCCGGTGACTAGGGCTGCAGAGAGAGGAACTTCCTGACGATGCGCGCCGAGTCCGTGAGTACCGCCTTTTGGATCTGACCGTTGATACAACTTCCTAGCGAGAGTCTCTTGAGATGTTGATCGAGGCTCTTCGCTATTACGCTGTTAACCGAAACGACTATCGGGGCGACGATCGCTGAATCAACATAATTAATATTATTATTATCACGTGTAAAGGTTTTTAAATTTTATTCGTTGTATAAAATAACTAACGATGTAATATTATATTTTTAATACCAAAATATTGTTCAAAATAAAATTTATTTACCCAACCAAAGGGACCAAAGGACAGCTTAGCACAATACTGTTTCAGGCATTAAAACTTTAAATGAATAATTAAATAAATATCATGCAGCTTGGGGACGCTTCCGATTGGTATTTATATGGATCAGTTGAGCTACATGTATTTTTTTCAACAGTCTGCATTTAGCTTAATTGTTTCAATTGTAAATACTAGTTCTAATTTGTTTTTATTATTTGATTGTAATTTTCTCTGTTAATAAAAGCCACTGCCAGTATCTAAAAAAAAATATTTGATAATGGCACAATACAAACTATGAGAATCCACCAAAATCTGTCATCACACCATACATCAAGAATAAGTGCAGTTACTGACAATAATGTACAGTTTAAAGTCATTAACCGATTATATGTTTTGACAGACCATTAAACATTGACATTCGATACTTGACAGTTGACAATTGCTATTGACTGTTATTGACAGATGTCGTTTTGCAGTTGATATCATTTTTACAATGCGAAATGATGTTCAAATGGAGTTTGATTTTTAATGATGACTTAGTTTGACATAATAGATGTTTTGACGAAATAAATGAGTCTTGAACTAGTGTGGGAATAACACATTTTTTTTTTTAAATATTGTATTCGATTATTAAATTTTTACACGTAAATCGGATCTAGTATGTCCTCTGCCACTAAAATATTAAACTGTTGAATATGAATTAACTTATGAAAAATTAATTACCACAAAATATAAATATGCTTACATCAATTAAAATGATTGAGTAGATAATTCAAATTAAAACCCTCATCATGTCAAAATGTCATGTAATTGTCAGTGGACTAGAAAATGGGAAGATCCAATCACTAGTTAATTAATTAACCATTAATTAATTCAACCCTTCTGCTGCCAGATGATTACGGTTTCGATAAACCACAGTTAGGTTACATTAATAACTGGTTAATTACGTTGATGTAGAGACCAAAATTATATGTGGTTTTATAAATCACATGCGAGATGACGTCATTCTTAATACCACACACGTACACAGGTTATACACTTAATCTTTATTGATAAAGAAAATTACAATTCAATTATAAAAACAAATTAAAACTAGTACTTACAATTGAAACAATTAGCTAACTGCAGACTGTTGCAAACAACAAAAACTACAGGTAGCTCAACTGATCCATATTAATACCAGTCGGAAGCGTCACCAAGACGCTGACTGTATTGTCCCGCTGTATGGCAATGCTGATGCGCTGCGCTGCGCCAGACAGGTTATACACACTACGCGCGGAAAATTTTCTTTGAATTCCGCCAAAAACCTGTTAACGGTCCGCTGTCCACAAACCACCGAACTCCTACCGACTTAATTCACTGATTTACTATAATAAAATACGGACAAAGCTAAACAGGTATGTATAAAGTTTCAGACATAACTTCAAGAATACCCAATTAACTTAACCCCCCAATCGCCGCGTGAAATTCAAAATTGCGATATTGTCCGCATCGGCCTAAACGACCACACGTGGTCAAATTTACATTGTAACGACGTCTTGCCCCGTGACGGCGTAAATTAAATGGACAGCGTAAATTGAGGACAGTTTTGAAACATCTCACTATAACCGCTTTGTGTGATTTAATTTCTGTGGATTACAATGTTGCGTTTATTACTTTGGAGTGCAAGAATTTTAGATTTATGAGTCTTTTAACTTAAAATTCGAACTATGTCCACTCATTTTAATAAAATTTATATAATTTCGGAGAATAATAATGTACACCTTTTTTAGACGTTCATTTTAATAAAACTCAAAGTGATCAAAAAACTTACAGTCACGTGCTAGTACATCCATGTTCTGTTTTTTCCGTATCCGACTAAAATATTTTTTTTATAATGCTTAACTCCACGTTCATAGAATAAAGCTAACAAGAAAATGACACCATAGTTAACACCTTAATCAAGTGTGACCGGGTGCAAATGACCCCGAAGTTCATGGGTAATGTATTTTTAACATTTCATCGGGTCTAAGTGTAAATGTTATAAAATTCGCAACGCTACCCCAGACAAGGGTCAAATTTAGAAAATACACCCTATTTTGCTTTAGCCACTCAGTTTTGATATATTTATGTGTTTTCGCTAATAAGCGTTCAGATGTGGGTATAGTTTCATAATCGTGAGTTATTTTCAAAATGTTTTTTTCTAAATCAAAATCAAACATTGAAGAAAACACAAGTTCCTTTTTAAGTTCGTAAATTCACATAAAATATTATTAATTATTTGCTTTTGTGATCTTTTAATAATAGAAAACAAATAATTAATAACAAAATCGAAGGGGTGTTACCTCATTGTTGCCATTCAACTTCAAAATAATATTATACAGAAAACCCAACCGTAATCACACCACAAACAATCGATTAAGAAAACTATAAGCACATTAACCATCACAAAAAAAAAATAGCAAAATAATGATAAATGGGTCTTTTATACCATAGCACTATTGAAGGGGTAAGAGACAACTTTTTACGCTTCACCGGTTAAGGGGAGATTTTTTTGGTAAATGTATTTTTTAGGAAAGTATTATCGAAATTGGAGTGACCGTGCGGACAAACAAAATTACTGTGTTAGCTATTATTAGATTATAATAGATGAATGGGCATTGAAAGTGTTTTGTTATGTTATTTTTGTGTTTAGGTAAAGGGGAAAGTAGTTCATTGGACGTTATGTCTATCACAAATACAATTACAGCTTTGGTGCGTATACAAAAGGTATTTACAATCTATTAGTAAATATTGGCTTTAATCTAGCAAAACATTGCATACCTACTAAGAAAGTGGTTCCCCTTGTACTGCCCAATTATCCTATCCATCCATGGTTGTCTGGTAGAGATTGCTCTTGAGCGATAAGACCGGATCTACACTGCCCTCTGGTAGGTTTCCTTAGTCGGCTCTTACGACATCCACGAGCTGAGTTACGAGGGTTGATTTTGACACCGCGACCGCTACGGCCAATTGGAAGAAAGAAAGAAAGTAAAAAAATCTTTATTCATATTTTATTCATTCAACAATGTAAATTACTTAGTTAACCTACACCATAAAAATAACTTACAAATTAGAAAACTTAATTTTACTAAATAGCTATTGGACGACAAAAATGTATTGTATTGTATTATGTACTCGTATATCAGTCATCTAGTACTCATAACAAAGGCTCTGCTTAGCTTGGGGCTAGATGATGCTGTGTGAAGGCAGTTAATATTAAAATATATCTTAAAACATCCGACTCGCACTACGATTTATTTTGTGGCACCCTATACTTTTCTTTTAAAGTTTCAATTCGATTAATTTTCATTTCCAATTCCCCAGATTTCCATAAGAGCCTACCAACTACCATTTCGAACCAGAGTGCATAACAATTCACCGAATTTGAGCCTCATAAAGTTAAATGGTGTGTATGGACCCTGAACATGTGTACTTTGAACTAATGGATTTAAAATTTATTGCAAGCCCACCCACTTTACACCTCGCTATTGAAAATATTTAAAACGAATTCAACTTTATGTTCAAACGCATAGGCCTCATAGGGGTTAGGCTTTCTGTGGGCTGCATTTAAAATATGCTATGGGTATACTACTACTAACTTACTATAGATTTTTTTAAGACACGTGCTATTTAATCTATGTAGAATTTTTTTTTATTGTTATTTATGTATTGTACTCTGAACTACTTTTTTTTTAAATTGCTTTCACCTAGAAATCTACTTTATTATTTATTTCTTTAAATACTTTATTGCACACACAAACACACAAAAGTATACATAAGGTGGGCTTAATGCCGATGGCATTTTCTACTTGCCAACCATACATGGTAGAAATAAAACAAAAAGGCGTGCAATAATTAAACTAAGCTAGATAATAAGTCTAATTACAGAGAAAATATAAAACTACAGCAATCTAATAATAAAACTTACACTAATAATACATTTAATATGTATATATATTTTAATGAGGAAGCTGATCAATTTACACGGTTTCGTGTGTTTTTTATGGTCAAAATCGTTTGACCACTGTCTCGAGCATAAATTAATAAGTGTATCCCTATTTTCGCCGCTGAATGATTCCGCAAAACATATTATGAAGTTGATACTCAAGAATAAATAATAAATTTACCCGTTTACACAATCAAAATATGTAAAACCAGAAATCTACCAAATAAGGCATGTTGCATAAAAGCATTGAAATCAGTACGAGAACCCGATCCATCTTTTCAGTATCTACTAGTTGTAAGAAATCCTCGAATGTATTGGATTGCTGCAATCCATTTGGAATCGGTAGCGAATGGATAATCTTTTGGAGGACATTGATAAAATGACAAGAATGGTCTTGGGATTTCCTTAAGATTTATAAAACTAGTAGTTTCTGCCTGCGGCTCCGCACGCGTGCGTACGGGATAAAAAGTAGCCTGTAAATACGTTATTCTAATTCAACAAAGATTTCTCAAAGCACAAGCTCTGCTTAGTTTGGGTCTAGATCATGTTGTGTGAATTCTCCAGCATAACTTATTTATGTATCTAATTTTCTTTCTATGAAAACTTTTTAAGGGTATGTATTTTTTAATATTAATAATAACGTTTATTTAAAAAGATTTAAGACGTAAAATTATTACATCATTGTAGCCCAAACAGTTCAGTAGTATTAGCGTGATGAAGTTAGAAACATCTATACTTAAATAAAGGCATTTATAGGTATAGCTAGTGTAATAGAAAAAAAATTTGAAATTTGGGTGCATGTTTGTTTGGTACTTCATAACGTTCAATCTAATGAATAAATCGAAGTAAAATTTTGCGGGACCTTGGAATATTAAACTCTAGTTATTGCCCAGGCAAACGCGTACAAAGCCACGAGCGGAACCTAGTCTCAAATAAAACGAATAGTTCAACAACTACACATAATTTAGCGATTTCCCTACAAGAAGCTGCCGTCATCCAAAGTCATAAACCAAGTGGCAACGTAACCCTTTCGGAAGTCGATAGAATACTATCGTAAAACTTTACGATGGACTTCCTTCAAATTAATGCGATAGCAACGTATGCATTGGATTTACGAGATGACATCCTGGAGTG
This sequence comes from Eupithecia inturbata, assembly GCA_963662085.1. Taxonomy (NCBI): domain Eukaryota; kingdom Metazoa; phylum Arthropoda; class Insecta; order Lepidoptera; family Geometridae; genus Eupithecia; species Eupithecia inturbata. The sequence goes on from OY759196.1 coordinate 10,845,105, forward strand.
TATGTGATTTTCTGAGTTGAATGAGACTAAGGTTTTTGGAAATAAATAAAATAAGGATGGATATGCTAGGAACCTTATTTGTGTAACATTAAATACTGAACATTTTCATGCAGTACATTAGAGACAGCTAGAGCTTCGAAAAACATATGTACACAAGGTGAGCTTTTATACGTTATTATTTGATGACGCAAATTTATTTGAGGAATGGTCAAGGATAGTTTTTAGGTTTTAAATAGGGTCTTCGAAAATTTTAAACTAATAAAAGAACTACAAAATAGCTGACACATAACTGAGCCAATCAGATCATCTTTTGTTTAAATTAAAAAGTTGTACACGTATTCCCGCCAAAATGCTGAACACCTTCCAATAGTTATTCAATTCTTATGAAAGAACTTTAGCCCCATCATACTATGTTCCAGTGCTAACCATTTTATTTTCGCAATCATAAAACAAAACTTATTTTAAAAACTTCCCTACCGATAATTGCATCGATGTTACCAGTATGAGAAAATAATGATATCTCTGGCACGTTCGTTAAAAACCGCATTAGATGCATTTATCGGTGCTGCCAGCGTTTGCTGGTACTTTTAATTTAAAAGTTTCTCAAAGTTTAATCCTTTTTGATCGGGATTGGGACTCAACTTTTGATTGCATAACGTAGTTAGTTTACTCATACCTTTTCCTTTATATTAGTTATTTATATATTATTCAATGACCAAAATAGGTAATCCAGGCCAATTCATTAACCGAATTCTAAGGTCCAATATCCCTGAAGCGTTCTTGAATATCGAAGCATTGATAACATTAAATAAAACGGCAAGTGCGATTCGGACTCGCGCACCGAGGGTTCCGTATAATTATAAGACTTTGTTTCTTGCCAAATAACATGATTCTCGGTCAACCTTTAAAGTTTTTGATCCTTTACGAGAATCAAAAAGATATTTTTTTATGCCGTCAAGATGACATTTTCACAAATACCCAAAACTAAAATCTTGCAAATGTTGAGATCCACAGCAAATATCTCTAAAAACATCAACATGACAATAGGCCAGACGCGGAAGCAATCGTTGTTAACTTTTACAACCTGATGCAAAGGAGAGGGTTACACAGCGCAATATTGAATTTTGACGTTGATTTTATTCTAGAAATGTTTTGGTTTGTAAACGAAAATTTACAGGTATCATACCATTTTTCTGGCAAAAAATTACGAAGGTTTGATCTCCTTTTCTACTGTAGACCAGTCGTTTTGTTTTTTTTAATGCTATATATATATTTCACAAAATAAAATACAATGTCCCTCAAATACCTGCAATCCCCAAATTGGGTAAAAGAAGATAAAAAAAAATCGACGACAATGCATGAAAAAGTGGTGTTTAGCCGCAAGGTAAGCCTAGTTTAAGCCTTCTTTGGAAAAGTGGAAGCGAAACGAATTGTGTATTCGTTGATCGAATTTCGAAATGTTTTTTTTGTTAACGGCCGCTCCCTTTGGTTCATTTCGTAAAATTCGGCATTGGCAACGAATTTTAATTTATTTAATTTTATTCTTAAAAATCATGCAAGAGTGTAGGTACCTACAACCTATGTACATCGGTGGATTGGAGTGGAACTTGAAGTCTAAACTAATCCATCGGTGGATCAGAGAGAAAAAAGTGGAAAATGATCCATTAGTGGATTAGCAAAGTGGATCAGAGTGGAATGACCTCTATCAATCGAGTCACTTAACCAATTTAAGCTTCTTTAACATTCGTAACCGAAATTGTGCATGACACAGGTTATATTTAGACTGATTACTATTTCACTTTGGCTTTATCGTAATAAACGGCTATTCGCAATTTACGACATAAGTTTTCACTCATCTCTGAAACCATAGACAGAACGTCACAAACAAAGCCAAACTAACATCCAATACGGAACCTAAGCCTAATCCGGTGATATTAGAGATAACTTCACGCTGAAATTGACCTGGCGTCTGTCGAACTGAGATATAGAGAGACTAGAAATGGCAGTGTAACTGAAATTAAAATAAAATTATAGTTAAGTAAAAAGAAACCATTTAGGAAATTTGTGGGTAGTTGAGCTGTCAACACGAAATATTTTTAGCTTCTCATTTATTTATTGTTTTCGTAAAAACTGTATATGGTTACCAGTAAGCATTGCTAGTTAATGGTCCCTCGAATCTAAGCCAATAATAGTTTCTCCTCTCCACTCACGCAAAACATTGCTGGACAACAATGGATGCGTATGCCAAGCTGTCATCCAACCTGGAGGAATTGGCAAACTCCCTGGACACTAGGATGCAAGAGCATAAGAGCAAGCTCAAGAAACTCTCCAACACTGACACTACTCAGGTTCCACACTTACTTAACCACTTTATCCAGTGAGTTTACCGAGTTCAAAACTCTTGTTTGAAAAACTCTAAGTACTATGAAGCTACAGATGGAGCTGCTAGTTCAGGGCCTAGATAGACAGGAGACTTTGTCACGTAGGAAGGTACTACTGTTCCATGGAATAGCAGAGTCCAACGATTGTTCCGTAGAGGATACAGTTGTAGCACTATTACATAGCCAATTTAAGATGTCCACGACCTCGTCGGTGCTTTTTTCTTCATGTCACTGCCTTGGAACTAATACCAGTAAGCCTAGACACGTTATGGTACGATTCGCCTGCTATCGGGTCCGTAATGAGGTGTGGAACGTGAAAACTGCACTGAAAAACTCAGATATCACGGTCTCTAAGTTTCTTACTAAGTCGAGGCACGAAGTATTCGCGGCAGCACGCAAGCACTTTGGCATAAGGAGGTGCTGGACGAGGCTTAAGCGTAAAGTCAAAGAGCATTATCTATCTTCATGACTTTGATGTAGGTAAGTAGTTTATGTACTTATTATAAATGCGTATGTAGTTATGTATGTTATTCGGAATACAGTATTTTATATATTTTTATAGGTAGCGTAATATATTATTACACATATGTAGTAGTTTATTAACTATGTAGGCTAAGGATTCAATCTTCTTTCTGTATATGCACACGAACCCACTATGAAAAACTTGTCTCTCTCTCCCAATAAGGTTTGCTGGAAGAGAACTCTTTTTAGGGTTAAGCTCGCCTTTGCCTTAACCTCTCTAGTTTTAAGTTTTACATGTATTTATTTTATTAGTGCAATAAAGAATTAACAAATTAACCTTTTATTTCAACAGCAATAACACCATAATCCACATTAATAACTTCATGTCAGCTCATAAATAACTTCATGCCTTTCAATAAATAAGAAATGCTGGATAATCAAAACAATATCATTTGGCAAATTTTTTGACATTTGGATGTAAGCGGTTCGTAGTTACATCCGAAATGAATTCGTCAAACTACGATAGTTTTTATGAAAATCATTTGGCTAAATGATATTGTTTTTTGCTTCTATCGTGTCTATCGTGTGTGTATTCGTGTGTCGAGTTCTATCGTGTTCTTTTTGAAGAAATTACAGCGTTTATGTTCAGTTTTGAAAACAGAACTAGATGTCGCTAGCGAAAGAATCAAAACGATTCCATTTCTACCCAAAACAAAAGCGAGTCGCTAATTCTTAGACGATTACGTTTTTTCCTTGAATGTCCGTAGCTCTGCTACGGAATGTCGTAGCACTTCATAGCAAGATGCGTAGCAGCTCCACGCTTTTCTTAAAGACGTTAACATACTTAAATAAGGTGAAAACGGAACCTACTTACTAAGCTTCCGTCCGTCCGTCTGTCCGTCTGTTACAGGGCTCTATCCCATGAACCGTAAGAGGTAGACCTACCTACCTACCGTAAGGGGTAGTTGAAATTTTTAGATAATGTGTATTTCTTTTGCCGCTATAACAAAAAAATAATAGAAATAAAATAAATATCAAAATAAAAGGGGCCTTTTGCATACATAAAAGGTGTTTGTTTTTGGCTAATTTTGCTCTTCGTTTGTCAAAGCTGTATTCTCTTGAACCATATTACATTTATGACTTTCTATAAATAAGTAACATTTTAATTGTAAAAACAAGAAACACAATAAATAAAAAAGTTTACAATTCAAAGAAACCATTGAAAACTTGATATTATTTAAAAAAATTGCCTGATTTTTACGGTTGGAACCCTTTATGTGCGAGTTAAGTCGCACTTGGCAGTTTATTGATATTGAAGAATTGGTGTATGAACGTTAAGTTTGTGAGCATTGTTAGCTCACGTGAGATAAATCTTATCAAAAGTTATGTTTTCCAATAGGCACCGTAGACTTTATTATAGATAAGCTTAAAATATTGTTATCTACATATTTTGATTATTATATCCTATATGTATATGTAGGTAAATATATATATTTATAGGAGGTGTTTATGTTTTTTTTTTTGTAATTTATGTTGTAGTATAATAATACTTATTTTTAAGTAGTACAATATTTATTAGATGAATACAGATCTTACCCCATGTATTTCCAACGATCCTATCCATACCAGGTTGTCTGGCAGAGATCGCTCTTGAGCGATAAGATCGCCAATTGTCACTTTGTTATAATTGTTTCTTTTTGTTAATTATTTCTTAGTTATAAGTGTGCAACAAAGTATGTTCTATCTCCATCTCTCTCTCTACCTGTTATGACCTCTTACAGAACCTGAGAACTCTGTGTCTAGTTAAACCTAACATAGGCATTAGGACACTTGTAACCAAAATGTAATGTTGCTTCTTTTTACCTGAATAAATAATTCAAATAAAAAAAAGTTGGAGGTGCCGATTGAACTGCCACGGCCATGTCAGTGTTGCCACATCTATAATCTCTAAATCATGTAAACATTAGCATATACGTCAGGCTCGGATTATTATCAGAGACGGCGCCGGGGGCGGTCTAATAAGACCAGTTGTTTGTGTTGAGGTAACGGTTCTATCAAATAAGTTAGTTTGAATTTCTGATAAGGATTGGGGACAATAAATAATTTAGTGGAGTTTAGTTTGTAATAACTTTGGGCCTTGCAGAGTTGAATGTGCAGGTTTGTTAAAGGGGTCAGTACGGACTGGCAATTTGAAGGGGTGAAGACGGGCAATTTTCGGTAATGAATAAAAATAAAATAAAAATCTTTTATTTCAGACCTTGGTTTAAATAGCACATTACAAAATTTACACAAATAAAGCACAAACACAAACATATTACATAATTAGGACTTATTTTAATGGAGATGAGGAATGATTTTATTTGTTCTTGATATATGAACAAAGAAAATATACTTTGTTCATATAACAAAGTATATTTACTTTCTTCATATTCCTAATTAAGAGGTTCAGGAGGAGGACGGGGGAAGGTAAGATTAATTTATTTTTTATTTATTTGTGTACGAGGGACTTTACCTCGCTATCGCACTCAGTGCCAGTTGTGGGTTGCAAGCACTGAATGCACCCTTACCCAATGTTGCAGGAATCGGCTGCTACCTGAGCAGCCTGAGCAGCTTCAGCCAATATACAATACGATGCGATGAGGCTGTTGCTGTAGTTGTAATCTTAGCTTGGGATTAGAATAAATAAATATAAATAATAAAAAAATAATAAAATATATTTATTTTATAAACAGAACTAAACATACACAACACATACTAAATAATACAAGTCTAATCTCAGCTGGTTAATCCAGTTTTGCCAATCATTGTATCATTTTCTTCTATTTTTTATTCGTAACCGAAATGCAGCCAATGAGCAGCGAAAGTTGTATAAGTACACTCACGTATGCATCTGAATGTTCCACATGAACTAGCCTGCTTATCTCTTCAGATCTATTCGTAAGCTTTTCAAAACTAAGGAAGAAATTTTATCTAGGCATACCACACACAAAATAATTTTTTTATGCCATATCAACATTCTACGCTTTTCGCCAGAAATTATTTTTGCATAGCTATTAAGATATTAATATGCTACCAATGGAATTTAAGGAGTTGTCAATGACATTATTTAAAAATAGCCTCAATAAATAGGTACTGACTCATTATTTTAATAGCGTTGAGGAATATTTAAATTTTAAACAGATAAGACATTTTTAATTTAATTCTTAATCATTATTATTACGTAAGTAGGTAGGTTTATTAATTAATATTCACACACCAGTCCATAACTACTGGTTGTATTACATTGCAAATAAACATTTCTTATTTCTTCTTATTGATCCCACTTATTGTAATATTTGCCACGTTTTCTATAAATAAATTAAGGAAAAAAAGTGTACCTATTACGAATAAGAATGAGAATAAGAATAAGAATAATTTTATTGTAAAATTGTGTTAATCATAGTTACATGAAGGTCTTAAAATTTCAAGTTGTTTTAGTTCTACTGGTAAAATAATGAATACTTTGATAGCTGTTACATATTATTATGTGCTTTTGTGGAACATTTAATTGTTGATTTGTGGTATACATAGGTTAAACTTATATTTATTTCGCAAGCTATCAGATCTATTATTGCACGACATATTCGTCGTTAATTGTTTTTTTTTAATGTTTTATTCGTAATCAAAACGCAGCTATTTTTCGGCAAAGATAGTAAGAGTGATACGCTCACAAATACATCTGAATAGACCAGCATAATATGGTAACAGGGTGGTGTGGGTGAAGGTTAACTTATAACAAAACGTGAAGCATTTTCCACTGTTTTTTTCCTCTAGCTAAATATAGTTTCTAAAGTTTTAAACTTAGAAGGGTATAGCTTTTTCAAGAGATGGGACAGTATAAGCTCATATAAATTAGATCAAAATAAAGTGTCGTCTTGCGTCCTCTTTTGTTTCATGGGACAAAGTGGACCTAGTCAACTGCCATTCCTAACAACGATCGTCAATTATTCATAATATTCCAACACGACCTCTTAACCCTTCCTCTGTCAACCTACAAAACCATCCTTCAACAATCAAACAATACATCCTCACTAATTGTACTTCATTGAATTGAGCATTCAACACTTGCGCCACCAATTTCACTTTACCGTTGGCAGCGGCGCTAGCTGTTCACATTTTTAGTAAAATCAGAGATTAAAATAAAAAGTTTTAATTTTAAACAACATAAAACATGATAATTTTGTCATAATTTCTGGTGTTTAGAATTGTCTTTAGAAAATAATGCTGATAAAAATAGTAATAAGCAATTGTTAAGCTATGCAAGTTTGAAGTCTTTCGATATTAGTTCCAGTTTTGGCCACCGGTATAGATAAGTTTGTATCGCAACAAGGGTGTCCTTAAAGGCAATATTTGGCGAGGACACCACACGTGTGTGGGAACTATGGGAAATGTTCGGAATACATTAATTTGGGGACACTTGAGTTGACGGGACGGTTTTAAGGAAATGTTTGTATGGTTAATGGAACGTGTGATGAAGAAGGCGTACGTACCTTGTGCGCATTTATTTATATACTAGTTTTTGCCTGCGGCTTTGCACGTGTTGTTTCTATGAAAATGGTTAAAGATTATTGTTATCCCATGAGAACTGATTGATGGTATATAAAGTAGCCTATGTTTTATTCCTGGCTTAGAACTATCTGTATGCAAAATTTCAGCCTGATCCGTTAAGAAGTATTGGGTGAAGAGGTAGTAATTTGTGTACACGCACATGTATACGCTTCTACAACAAAACTCCTAGTGAGTTGCAAAAATTATCAGTAAATAAATTCAAACAAATTGTTAAAACCTTCTTGTGTAAAAAGGCCTACTATAAAATATCAGATTATCTAGAGGATAAAAAAGCTTGGGACGGGATTTGCTCCAACTCGAAAAATAACTACTAACAGGCTAAAGGTTTCTTCGTCGCTTCTTTACTTTAGTCAACATACCGAAGCGAATGAAATCAAAAATATCACTTTATTTCCGTGTCAGTGTTTAATTATTAAGAATTTGACCTTTTCTAAGTGTACATTTATTGTATTTATGGAAAAAAAGAGTTTTTTGACTTTGACTTTCATGAGCATTAAAATTCAACTCGATCGTTGTCTTCACTAAAGTGTCTCAAAACTTAATATCTTCACAAACTTTCGCAATGAAATTTAGGATAGTATGAGGGATGAGCTGTGGACTATTGTAGGCTGATGATGATGATGATGATGAAGAATGAGTGCCTAAACCTATTTCATCATACAATCAACATCAAGCGTGCCTACGTTGCATACCTTTTAAAAACCTTAGTAATTGCAAGTCGTACAGAAACAAATATTTTGTTGCTAAGCCCCATCAAAAAATCGGAACTATTATTCCGATACTTTGTTATCAGGCTTTGTGACTCTCATCCTCATGCACCTCAAATTATCCTTTCAAAGGTTGAAAGTACCCAACAAATCCGTGCACAATCGGTCCAACAATACGTACTTACATGCTCTCCACGTCAGACCAAATCTGGACAATACGATACCAATAATCTTGCTCCCTATTAATTATAATTGACATATTCCGTACTTGCTATTGCGTGGTCACGTGACCTCGGTGTTTGTTTTGATGTCCAGGGGTCTAAGAGACCCGTCGGTCATTAGGGGTTGAGGCTCTTGAGTTCCTTGGGAATTATCGATGGTAAGTATTAATGATGGATATTGAGTGTTCGACAATTATTGTATTAATATTGTTTGATTTTATTTTATCAAAATGTGCAGTATGTTGTGATCGCGATGCCATCACACACGATTCGCGTAAATTTGGGCGTGTATAATGTTACTTCTACACTTATAACTATTGAATGGTCCAGACTGTAATTTTATACAGACGGTACCTGATTCTAGACCTGGATTGAACACAACTGCCTGCCGCTGACTAATGGCTGATCGACACAAAAAATATTTATTTATTTATTTACGAAATTTTAGGAAAACTTATAGCTAGGTCTTAAGAATAGTAATTACCATAATACATGCCGGTATAGACCAGCATGTGTGCTGAGGGCCAATTAAAATGTTTCCGCAGATAAAAGTTATATAGGATAATAAATGACGCACAGTGAAAGTAGACGACTTAAAGGGAAAATAAAAAAGAAAAAAAATCAACACAAAGCGAAAACAATAAAAAAAATGAATTTATGTAGGTAATGCTATCTGACAAAAAAAAAGTTATCACTGAGCAAGCGTTTAAGCTTACTTGCAGATTTGTTAAATAGATCAACGTCAATGTTTTTGTTGACCAATGAGTTGAACGATTTGCTAGCTCGAATTAAGAATGCATTTTGTCTGTAATTAGTTTTCACCATAGGAACGTAAAGAATACTCGGTTTTCTCAATGCAGCAGTATTTGTACGCAACCCTAATTGCTCAAGCAGCTCAGGACAGTCTACGTTGCCATTGCAGATGTTTATGAGGTATGCTAGGTCAGCGACTTGCCTGCGATCAGAGAGTGGAAGGAAATGAAACTTGCGACACCTTGTAAAATAATCCGGTAGGTATATTTTAGCTCGGTATTGTAGGTATCGCAAAAATCTTTTTTGTATGGATTCGAGACGCGATGAATAATAATCGCGTAGTTCGGGTAATATGCAGGAAAAGGCCGCTGATTGTAGGTTAACAACTAAATTAATATTAACAAAGCATGCAAATTTTCGGACACATTTGATTTCTAGAATATTTCAAAGGAAAAACATGAAAAGAGCAGAAAATAGCGCATCAAACTTTGAGAAAACGAAAAGTCCTGATTTCATGCCTATTGCTTTTAAATGTTTATCAGACATATAATAAAAATCTGGCATGACCGCAAGCTATGTATCCTGCATACATATTTGCGACTGATTTGGCCCTTATTGTTACAATTACTTCCAATTGAATTGGTTGCCTTAGGACATCCCACATAAAACGATTCTCCCATGAGTAATAGAATAACAATTTGGGCAGGCAAATATACAAACAAAGAATGTTTTGGATTTATGTTTGTTGACGGATACGGAAATCAATTTAATAAAATGAATCTACTAAGAAAGACAATGCTTGATTTACGGTCAGTCCAATTTCAAAGCTGGACTTATTGAGTTTTTTTAAAATGCTCGTTTTAATATGAAAATAATTTCATATTTAAAAAACTCAATCCATTGACTAGATCTATCATGGTAGTCAATGAATTAAATGAGACATCCACATTTTTATAGTAAGTAGTGTGTATACAAACACGAGAATGTAATGCCGATACAGCATAGTTTTTTATATGATAAATAATAAATTAATACCTGTACAATCCACTTAGCTAGCGCAGCAGAGCAGCTAGAGCATCAGTACCTATGGGTACTGATGCTCAGTACCCATAGGTACTGATAAACTTAATACAATGCATTACATAGAAAGATACATAGAATATAATAAGAACATCCAGAACAAATATTTGCAGATCGTACAAACATTTTGTCCCAAGGCAGGACTCGAATCCGTAACCTCCTGCGTCGGAGGCGGACCTTCGCCCACCGCGCCACATAAGTCAAGACTGAATAAGAAAATTAACTTCAATGTTTTATTCATAATACTCCACTTATTGTTGCGTTCAGCCTGCGGCGCTCGCGTGGCGTTTTATTCAGCGAAATGTTTAGTAAATTGTTGAACAATATAACTTTTGTTGAACAATGTGCAACAAAGTGTTTTGTTGAGACAGTGTTTGGATATTAGCGGTAGGGGGGGAGTCGTGGGAATCATTGGATTTGGATTGTATTTATTTGTTGTTAGTAATGAAATAATAAAATTGTTTCATTTTGTTAATGTCAAGGGTTGTGTTCCTTAGTTGTATCAACATAAATACATTTTACAACATTGTATTTTTTACATTTCTCCTCTTAGGAAGTTTTAGATACGAACATGTACCTGCCTATTTTAAAAATCCATTTTTTTTTCATTTTTAAATGGCGATGAAGCAGCTTGATTAAAAAGAAAATACTGCTATTTTTTCATTTTTATGAAAGCTTTTCTATGGTCGATAAAAAATACAATTTTGTGTGTGTTTTTACCAAACCATTACAGTATGAATTGCCATACAGTGAAAACGATTCAAAATACTTTTACGACATAACATTTAAAATTGTATACCGACACTGTAAAGGTTAACTTGCAAATAGGATAAAATTTTATTGCTTTGAAATGGTTAAATTTTAGTGCAAATCCAGGTGTAAGTCAGGTTATATTCGACTTTGGACTCTTGTAAACTATTTTTAGCATTGAGCATAACAATTGTTGGTCATGGAACGAGAGCACAAAGTTTTATGTTACGGTTACGGGAAAATCTTTTTTTTTTTTAAATACTTTAAATCCTAAAGTTTTAAAAAAACATGCCAGCATTAAAGTTTATTTTTGTTGTAAGCTCAACAAAAATAACTAAACTAGCTTTATTCTTCCTTTTAGTTAATTTTTTCTTAATATTAATTTCATAATATATAATAGTGTCCTTATCTACATTTTAAAATTGATTTGTTTCGATACATCGCCGAACAAACACACAAGTGGCCTAAGGGCGTGCACACACAATTGTCTACATTGTCGATGGCTGGGCGTCCCACGAAGACGCACGCACGGGCCTAATAGACCCAGCGGGCGTTTTAGGGTTAATTTGGAAGTAGGCCCCTCATACAGTAGATTTTTGTATAAGTTATCGAACGAAAAGATGCAACTCAGTCTTCTAGATATAATGAGTGAAAATTCATTTTTAGTGCAAATTAAAACTAAAATTACAATTATACATTTTCGGTTCTAGATTCCCTTGTTATCTCAACAAATTTTCGATTTAGTCGATTCAATCGCCATCATCTCGAATTATTCTAAAATAAAATCTTATATCATCTTTCGGCCATCACTGAATTAAAATAATAGAAGACAAAACACTGTTTACAAAATCAGTGTTTTGTAAAACTTAACATCCCCGACTGTATACCACATCCAACCATCTAGTCCATACAATAGTGTTAAGGGGTGCCCACACTGCGCACGCGGCGGCGTCACGTGGCAGACACGTGGCGAGCCGTGATGGGCTTGGAAATTGATGTGCTGGATGAGTTTTCCGAAAAACTGTGGAGTAGGGTTTTATTTGACGAATATATTTTTAAAGTTTAGGTACTGACTTTTAAATGCTTACAAAAATTACTTGGCAAACGAGTGCGAGATGCTTTTACACAGATTCAGGAAAATATGTGTAAATAATTATATCGAAGTTGCCGCATTATGAGAAAAATCTGCCTAATAAATTCTTGTATCGTTAATAAATACTGGGCCAGCCATATCTCGCGAAGAACCGTCAACCGCTGGGTTACACGTGTTCTCGATTGGAGACCGCGACTCGGCAAACATAGTGTAGGACGCCTTCCGGCCAGGTGGGATGACAATCTGCGAAAGACGATGCTGGTTGCGGCAAGCTAAAGACAGGGCGCTATGGCGCTTATTAGGGTAGGCCTATGTCAAGCTGTGGACTAAGATAGGTTGATGATGATGATTATAAATACAACTTTAATCTGTCCCTAATTAGATAACTACTTTTTATTTATTATTGTAATAAGGTAATGTAATCTAAAATAATGGAACGTAACGTATGCCTAACGTGGGTTTATTAAATGACCAAGACTGAGAAAGAATTTAACATTAAATATTTATTATGTGGATTACAGTGTTGGTAGGTATAGTGAGTTCTATGACCCGCCTAATTTTTGCTTAACACTTTTCACGGCATTTCCCTGTTGTGGAGGCTACTATGAAACGTAGGGCCATAGCGTACGAGTAGCTCCGGGTCCAGGGTGAGCGCCGAAAGGGGGACGTTTCCAGGTTGTTGAAGAAGGCGATGATCTCCAGGTAAACAAAAAAATCGTAAAAAAAAAAGTAATTTTAATTATAATTTAAAAACAATTTTTTGATCAAAATGTTTTTACTAACTCCATGGATTTCATTTTCCGCACTTCTACATCTTCCATTTACGTTCGTTTGATTCGATCCTGATTTTGTCAAAGGCATCGTAAAACAGTGGACGGGTCTCGATTGTTTTTACACACACATATACTCTCACATTTACACACTCATTTAGACATGGTGTGTCGACTTTTATTTGCTTTGATTTGCGAGTGACAGTTTGTTGTTTTCTTTTTAGATGCGATGTTTTGTTGGGATTTTGTTGTTATCTTTTATTTTTGATAGGAGTGTGTCGTTTGATAGACTGTCAAATTTACATTATAATGATCTGATGGGATATTGGTGTCGTGAGAATGTTTTCACCAAAAACTGATTAAAGAATAACATGCCACCTTTTTTTGACAACATTTTTTTTTTCAGCTTGTTTCTTTATGCGTTTTCTTTGCTAGTACTTATTCAATCTCGGGTGTGTATTCTAACGAAGTTTTTACATTTAGGAGGACGTACGTAGGAGAAACCTATGTACATAGGTTCCCTCCTACGTGCATCTTTGTATCTATGCAAAATGCACTATGGGACCAAATTGAGTCGCTTGATAGTAGTGCCTACTATTAAATGACCACGGGATCACTAAAATCATCAAAACATTGACCCGGAAAAATTTAAATTCAATCTCAATACTTTACACGCGGTCTCACCCGATTGTATTGAATCATCGAACTAAATTCATTAAACACACTACGCTTGACTGTTTTAGCCTCCCCAATCCATAATTACATACGGTTTAACCGATAAACTGCTCTAGCGTTATTTGAATATGGTTTTATTTTAAATGACGTAACGGGAATGCGTGTTTACTCGTAGAATTCTACACCCTGTATTGGAGTGTCAAAGGCGAAATTTGTAAGCTACTGTTATCATTTTAAGTTTTTCTTATTAAGAAGTGTATGTTTTGTACAATAGAGTTCAATTTTGTGTGGTGGGGCTAGATTTTTAAGGGTGCGTATTGTATTGTAAATTAATTTGGTTCTTTTAAATCGTAACTTTATTTGTAGTATTGTCACCGCCACTTAAAAGGCCACATGTCGCCTCGAGGGCTATTGACGTTTTTGTTCTAAATTCAGCACATTTGACTTTGGGTTTGGTACAATTTATTAAAAAGCCATTCAAGCCTTTAGTGGTTTTAAAATAAAAATTAAACGTACGATAACCTACTTCTGATATGAGTCATTAATTAGTGTAACAAGAGGACATTAATGGTATACAGTCGCCAGGACTTGTTCCCTAAAAACTTAAACTTAGTGGAAAATTAAATATAAATAATATAAATATAACTACAAAATAGATAAGTACAATACAAATATATTTTATTGCACACCAAATACAAAGGCCGTTCTTATAGAAAAGGCCGGAAAAAACCAAACTTTAATCACGTTTTCTATTCAGCCAATCCAAGTAGGTACCTACCTACCTGCTGAATCAGTGATCACTATTGGATGTGATGGTGTTTAGGCGGTATTTAATAGTTTTTTTTAGTGTCTAACTTTAAAACTATCATTAAGTAATCTAGCCAAATTAATCTTGTGAGGGACTCTAAAAGAAGTTGGCTAGTTGTTGACAAAAAAAAAATCCTTTGGTATATAATAACAATTGTGTGGTTTTAGAACGTAGCCCACCACGTTTCTGAACTCAGAATCAGAAATGTCCAAACCTCCAAATTTGTTTAAATATTTAAAATTTTTACAATACATCTGAAACGTGATGTGTAATGAAATGAAGTACCTTTAATTTTTTGGTATTCATCAAATAGCAAAGTCTCTAACCTGTACCTATAGTACATATTGGTATACGTACTTGACTACCGTTTGAAACCCTCGGCGCGCGAGTCAAACTCGCACTTGACGGATCTTGTTTTAACTGACTGTACAATGCAGCTATTTTTAATAGTGTCCGAATCGAAAAAATATTAAAATCAATAGTGTCAGTTGGGACACTGTGTTCCAATATATTTTGTCCGAATCGACAGCAAGTCAAATAAAACAGAAACATAGGACATAAAAAGACAAATACAGATTACGTTGCACAGTGGGCGGCCTTATCGCTATGAGCGATCTCTTCCAGGCAACCTTTGGTTGAACAGGAAGTGATAGAACAACTATAGATTGTGGCGTGTTACACAAAATAATATTTAGATAAAAAAATCGTACCTACTACCTACTTTTTAAGTAGGTACACTGAACAGGTAAACCAGTAGATATGTACGTACCTAGTACCTATATACTGGATATAAAATGCCTAGGACCAAACCAATTTCATCTGAATACTCCCAGAGGTTTCCAGTCCCATCTCATTTAAACCCAATAAAACTGCAATTACTTTTAAATTCCATTCAGTTGAGTAAACTTTAATGTGTTTTAATGCATACTACCTAAATACCTATCAGCCAGGCAAACCGCGAAGTGCCCGAGACGGACAAAACTTAAAATAATTGGTTCGCAATACGCTTTGGATGGGACGAAAGAATAGTCTTGGTACTTTTAATTAGGTACTAGATAATAGTCCTTTCTTTTCAGGAAAAGACTTTTCCTGAAAATTTTAGCAAATTAGTTGGTTTGACTCTGAGCAAATCGTTGGTTAGTTCAAAATAGATACATAATTTAAAAAAATATTATTTAAATGCTCGTTGAATGTGGTTGGGAACTAATGTATGAAAGTTTTCTTTTCCGAGAACAATGGGTTTGGATGTAATGGGAATAAGCCATACAGTTTATGTTTAAAACGTGCTCTTCATTAGAGCACGTTAATTCACGAAAATGTTTTTTTTTTTAAACAAGTACGTACCAGCCTGTTTATCCTGAGTTCCTGAATTCATTACAAAGCGTGTCACTCACACTATTTTCGCCGCTCACTAGTAAATTTTCTTTTGATTTTAGTTCGTAAATAAAATGCAGCCAATGAACGGCGAAAATAGTTTATGTGATAAACTCACGGAAACATCTGTATCAACAAACTGTACCCTTAAGTAGAGTAGGCAACGTTACAAATACAGAAAACCCTTAAAAAATACCATTTAATTTGCCAAAGTATCAAAACACTTCGTCCAAAAGAATTTGACCACATCGACGCGTAAGTCGTTAACTAATACAAATAAATTAGATTTACGGCAAAAAATGCTGGATCCGACTCGCTGACGGTAATACTACCCGAGGGACAGTGATGTAGTGACCCGCGTATACAGAGTGATCCTTCTTGCGATATATTTAACCCGCTGTTGGTTCTTTAGAGACTGGTGAGAAGAATTAATAAACAACTTAGTAATATTATTATTATAATAGCTAAACAGTAGGTACTTAATTAAAAAAAAAACTAGTATCTAGGTAGGTCTAGCTTCCGTAATATAAGTGTGAAGTGCTATGTGTGGTGCTATGTGTGTGTGATGTAAGTTGGCCGTTTGGCGAGTCAACCAAAAACAATACGATTATTATTTAGTAGTAAAAATAACGAAATTACGGTAGGGCTGGTCCACCAGTTCAAAGTCACTCAGCGAGCTATGGAAAGAGCTATGCTCGGAGTTTCTCTAAAGGACAGGATTCGTAACGAATACATCCGACAGAGAACCAAAGTTATTGACATAGCTCAGAGAATTAGCTAGCTGAAGTGGCAGTGAGCCGGCCATATCACGCGAAGAACCGACAAGCGCTGGTGTAAACGTGTTCTCGAGTGGAGACTGCGACTCGGCAATCTTAGTGTAGGACTCCCTTCGGCCAGGACTGCAGGCAGATGCTGGATGCGGCAAGCTGAAGACAGGGCGCTCTGGCGCTCATTAGGGGAGGCCTATGTCCAGCTGTGGACTAATATAGGTTGATAATGATGATGATGAGTAAAAATAATGAATGCATAGGTTGATTCAGAAACAAAACTTTTCTCACATAATAAATAATGTCAAGATATTTATTATTAATAATAATAATAAAAATTATTTAATTCTAATCATGTTGATATCCCACACAGCTATTAAGCGACAAAAGAACAGACTTGAGGTGGAACCGGATACTTTTAAAACGTCCAAAATAAATAGAATTCCCTTCTCGTACTCATACAGCATTTTAATTGAAACTTATCTAAAACCCCGAAACAAAACAAGCAGCGGCACTTATTTTCACATATCCAATTTATTTAATGCAGAAAACGTGAGGGCGTGGGTAAGCATTACTTTTTAAGTTATATCATCTCTAGTTTAAACATTATCAAAGTAATAGGTAATATTTAGTAATTTGTATAAGATTTAAAAAATGTTAGAACAGCGTTGAACTTCTCCAATAAATTAATAAAGTTGTTTTTTATGTGTGTGTCTAAATCAATGTCAAAGCTTGTCAATCTATCTAAAATGATTTAATTTCTGCATATTTGTCTCAACAATATTTACTGTTGAATAATTTAAGATAAGTTAGCATTACCGTAAACTATAAAATATCATGCTTACCGTCACGTAACATGATGTTCAGAAAGCGAGAAAACTGAACAAACGCTTGAAAACTGAACGTGAACAAGAGTGGCGTTTAATTAACCAGTTAAAGTTAGGAACGGATACGTAGACGTATTTTCTACGTAGTTTTACGTAGTGTCCGTTGTTTTCCGTACGGCGGTGGTAATTAGACATAACGATACGATTTTGTCTATCCCTATGTAATTTGATGTTCTACATTCAAGGACACAGACATATGTATGCGCGTCGAGGGCAAATTTTCGCGTTCGTAGTAATACAGTTTTTGGCGTATTTATTATGTTATTTTTTCTAATGAAGTAGGCAATGATGGTGATCCGGTTGACACAACCTAAACTATACTAACTTAAAAATGTTGCCGTCTCTACTTTTACGCTAGAAAAACAGGGATGGCAATAATATTACGCTAGTTTTAAGTTTTGTGTCAACAGAATTACTACAATTGCCTTTGTTAATTTAACTTGTATTCAAAACAAATATTTATTTCGTAAAAACCATTTAACCTGACAAATCGGATCGGATCCAATAAATAAAGTATTTACCGACATGCGAAAGTTTGTGAAAACATAAATGAAATACGAATGCAAATTAAATATAATATTGCGATGTTTACGTATCGTGGATTGAAATAATTTATACTACATTTTTACATTATCACGAAAAACATTGTATTTTACTGAAATATAACATTCAAAATTATGTCAAAATACCTACTGGATAACTTTTCTTTATTTGATACACCCTGTATCTGCTCCGTTTATAACCCGCTCACAATAGCACAGACCTAACCTTTTCCGCAATCTAATTACTTTAAGTGCATTTCACTCTTCTCTTAAAACTATAAACATTAGCACCCAGGCTTACGTTGTAAGCGGTAGCGATTTATATAATACTTTAAAAAAGAAAATGATAATCAAATAATAGAAACAAATAGGAACTAGTATTTACAATTGAAACAATTGAGCTAACTGTAGACTTTTGCAAACAATCTACAGGTTGCTCAACTGAATAAAAAAAACATACTAATATAATAAATTCGAAAGCAACTCTGTCTGTCTGTCTATCTGTCTGTCTGTTACCTTTTCGCGCCTAAATGGCTAAACGGATCTTAATTAAATTTGGCAGGGAGGTAAATGGTATCCTGGAGACGGACATAGACTACATAAAAAGCACGTGCAAAGCCGCGGGCAGCAGCTAGTAGTACATAAATTAAACAAGAAGTACAACAACACCGTCAATATTTCAAATATGCTTTGAAATGTTGATGTTTATTTTTATTTTAGTAAAAAGCTATTTTTGCATTTTATGCATTTTAAATGCATTTTAACAAGTTTCTCTCTTGCACCAAACCTTAACCCTGCTGCTGTTGGTCATTATAAGTAGCGCCCACTCTGACCCCAGAGCTGGGCTGGTATTAATTGATAAAGTGCAACGTCACTCAGTTTCCTGACGCAGAGTTTCATGATTTGTATAATCTGGGAAAGTTTTGGAAGAATATTTGTAACTTTTTAATTTGAACGACATAATGCTAGAGCATGGTACTTAACTGTTTTTTCACAATTTGTTTTAAAGAGGTGAAAATGGATCGTGAAAGAAAATTATATGCGAATAATTTTATGTCGGAATCTAGCTAATTTTTTTGCTTTGAGAGAAAATCAACCCTTTTTCTTGGTATTCTAGATTAATATTCTTAGTCTCCTTAAATTAGAATATATTTATCTATGTAATCAAGAGATATATAAGAATTAATCCCTGTTTCCTTTGGTCACGGCATCACACGTGAAGGGCTGAACCTATATCACTAATTATTTTTCGTTGTGTTGGTTATTGTCAGGAAAAAGTTCTTTTGAAAGTAAAAAATTAGGAAAGTTGCGCGTAAAATAAAAAAATTTAAGAAAACTTTACGACCATAATACCAATTTGAATTTAATACTCATTTTATGTCCACGTCTGTTGGATCAGCTAGTGAGAAAAAATAAGAGTTACGCAGAACGTATTGCAATGTTTTCTAAAAAGTGTAACGCCTTCAATACGAATATATACATTAAAACATTGAAGAGCAAAATCACCTATCACAAGTATTTCCATAATACTTAAAGGTGTTTTCATTTATGTTTAAGACTATGTATCTTTTATTACTGAATAAAACATTATTACAATAATACATAATAAACTAAGACTAAGAGAAAACAAACGAGTTTAAAGTTCCAAGCATTATTTAGGGGTAAAAAACATTCGTAGATACGAAGGAGAGCGCAATCCGCGCCATTTTGAGAAAAAGAGAAGGCGTAAGATTTCGCGTTCTTAGGAGCGCGTTCTTAGGGACGTTTTTTGGAGTGGCGTAAGCGCAAAATTCAAGTTTTTGCTTTTTTACAAGAAAACTACATAACTTATGAAGAAACTCGTTCAAGGAACCAAATATTAGTAGACCGCAGCGTTCCTGAGATCTCGACAATTATGTACGAAACTATGCACTTTCATGATTATTTTACCGTAATTATTTTTCGTTTTCGTTTTCATATTCAAGGAACCAAAGAAAAAACGTTGAATTTTATGTAATTTGAGTTTTTACCAAGGATCCCCTTGGTAAAAACTCAAATTACATAGCGAGTACTGAGATCTTGGCCTATGTTTGACAACCAAACCTGCTAGGTTTGCCCCTTAAGAAACAGAGACATCTGAATTCTCCTTCATGGACACATGCCCACTTGTGAGCGTCCCTCCCGTAAACGAAACGGCTGCTGCCATTCCTCTGTGGGCTCTTACTTCATCCATGGGTTGAGTTAGAGGGGTCGATTCTTACGCCGCGACCGCCATGGCCGTGCCATTCGGACATACTGTATGTCATTCACGTTGTGTTGAGGTATATTAGGGCAGTTGTCCTACCGCCGGCGAGGAAGCGACTAACTATCGGCTATTTTCTCGCGAAAATAGCCGACAGTAAGTCGCTTCCGCAAGAAACTTACAACAGATATACATTCCGTGTAAACAAAAGAGATGCGTATATTAATAGTTGATCGCTGACTGTTTACACTGCTGGCGAGGACTCGCTCCACTAGTTTGTCGCTAAGCGACAAAAGCTAAAATACTCGCTCAGCGATATTTGTTCTGCGATCCTCGCTTAGCGGTCAGAACTCACGCCGAGAGACCAACCAGCGGTCATTTCTCTACAATGCGTATCTGAAAGTACACGTATTTTTATTTGTTAGGAATAAAGAACAATAATTTGAATTATCATTGTTTTCTAGTTCGGACGACGATGACGATGTATTTTGTTGTGAGTGGCGTGAGTAATCGTCCGTCGCACTCGCACACTCGCTTATAGCCAAGCGACAAAACTATCAGAACTACACACTCGATTCCTGCTGCACGCCAACTCGTTTCTACTTTCTAGCTCTATTCGCTTCTCGTTCATCGTCGGCGGTGGGACAACTACCTTAAGCGAATAATAGGTGTTCATTTAAAAATTGAAAAGTCATATTCTACCAATAACCAACAATTACTTACCAATACTTACCATACCGGTATATTACACAGATGTGGTATAATTAAATGAAGAGCATCGCGTGACTCCAAATTAATACCATATTCGCAAATAGCAATGGAACGTAATAGTAATGTTTTCATTTTGCTTATTACGTGTAAATGGTTTTGTTCTGGCAACACGGGTTGAATAAGTTGGGAGATGTTTTGGTCCAGCTGGTCAATTTAGATGTATTCGCCGCTCATTGGTTGCATTTTGATTACGAATCAAATACAAAATACAAGCATACAATACAAAAAATAGCGGAGAAAATTGTACGAGTTATGTGTGATGCTTACTGAAGACTAGCAAGGTACACAGTAAATTAATAGTGCACAGCAAACACAGGTGCACTCTCTGTTCCCTCACTCTCATAATCCTGCGTCTAACTTCAACGGTCGTGTCGGTCTGCCGTCCATTCGGATTTTATAAGTGATACACGATATCAACTGAAGTTTACATCATCATCTAAATATATAAATGCTGGTCTAAAAATGCCCTAGAATAATTGTAATTGTACTTATGTAGATTTATAAGATAGTAGCTTATTTTTGGGTTAAGAAAACTGGCCCGTATTATGAAATCTTGCTTAGTCATATCTTTGCTTTCGTATATAAGAATAAGAATATTTTATTTTATTTGCAACTCAAATAAACAAAAACAAAATATGATTAAAAAATAAAATAAAAACGAAGCTTAGGTACCTACTAGTTTTTGCATTGAGTCACAAAGCGGTCTCTGTCTCAGCATGAGCTAGCTGTAAAAACATTACAACCAACGCTGATCTTCCGACAGAGCCGTTTGGTGTCGACACGGAAGATAACACAAAATATGAAAACACGAAACATTTAGTGAGTCATCATTAGTGACGCATCATTAGTGATTCCATGGCATCAAAGTCTTTCAAGCATAGATCTATGACTGAGCAAGCTTTAATAACACGGGCCTGATGTTAAAAAATAAAAGAAACAGGAAAACATTACATGCTTAACAATTGTACATAGCGACGACCGATGTGGCGCGGTGGGCGAAGGTCCGTCTGCGACGCAGGAGATTGCGGGTTCGATTCCCGCCTTGGGATAAAAGTTTTTACGATCTGCAAATTGAAAAACTGTTCTGAGTGTTTTCTATGTATGATAAAAATATCTATCTATGTATTAAGTATATCAGTCATCTAGTACCCATAACACAAGCTCTGCTTAGCGTGGGACTAGACGATGGTGTTTATAATGTCCAGCATATTTATTTATTTACTGCCCCAAGAAAGGGGGGTTCTGCTATAAACCTCACGCTTAGCCGGCGGATCGGTGATAGCAGTTGAGCCGTTATATAACGGCTCTACTGCTATGCTAACTACCACAGAATAGATTTCTTACCTACACATATAAACATATAATAAATACACAGAAGGAATCTGCTGCTCTTTCTCTGGTAGATTCCCTTAGTCAACTCTTACAACATCCACGGTTTAAAGAGATATAACGATTGTATCACATTGTTTGAAATGGTGAATGAGAAGAGGTTGTTATCAAAAACTAAAAAGAAAAAGTGTTAATTATAGTAAAAAAGTTATTTTGAAGTGAAAGTAAATCCATCATGTTGTTATGAAAAACGACGGCCCCATCATCTATTTCCATAATAGAACAGAAGCAAAAGGTTTTAAAACAATCAACTAATAAGATAATGACACATTATTCCCCGCACAATCGAATTTAACTGCCACAATAAAAGCAGCCATATCGCATTGACTTACAGATCAAATTACTTATAGCAAACAATGCTTTGACACTTGTCAAATTAGTACAGCATCTGTCATTTTGACAGTTGTCACGTGATCTCTAACTCGCGTACATTACGAACATGGAGGTGCAATTAGGAAATTAAAAATGAATTTATTTGAAGAGTTTTATGATGGATATTAAATTGTCTCTTGTTTTGACGATTATTGTTGTAATTTGTTATAATTGTTGTTGTTTTGATTAGATTAACAATGACAGATATCATCTACATATATTTGTCATTGTTGACGCTAATTTAATAGCAGTTAGTGGGTAATTAGAACTATTAAGCGAAGCTAAATTCGAATCAGTTTCATGTTTTTAACGACTTGGAAAAAATCAGAAGCTTCTATGTTCGGCTGTATATGTAGTGTGTTTTTTGTCGATTTCTCCGTCAGCAATAATGCTGGACAATCCACGCAGCCTTATGCTAGGCAGAGCTTGTGTTATGGGTACTAGATGACTGATCTAACTAACTATAGACCGGTTTTTAAAACCATTTTGCTTTTGTATAGAAAACTAGCTGTGCCCCGCGGTTTCGCCCGCGTGGAAATTAATTGCACACCCCCTAGGGGTAGTTTTGTACGTATAGTTTATTACGAATCACAAACTTTAATAACCCGATTTACCCCGTATTCAGGAAAATTTAGTAAATCCTGAAATAAAGTTCAATACTTTTGTATTTTTAGTATTCTCTGTAAGTTTCAAGCTAATTGGGCCACTGGTTAACAGAGTTACAAAATACAAACACAACCAAAAAAACTTCAACTCGCCTTTTCACCCCCTTAGGGGTGGAATTTCCAAAAATCCCTTCTTAGGAAGGTTGTGAAGTAACAGGTACCTGCTTTTCAAATTTCAGCTTTCTAGCTTCAGCGGTCTGGGCTTGGCGTTGTCCTCAGAAAATCGCTTGTTCTTTTAAATATTAATAAAGGTTATCCCGAGGAGGTCCCCTAAAAATTTTATTCCCGCAGGGTTAGTATTTGTCCAACAAAACTTAAAAAACAAAGTGATTCGACGTCGGTTCTTAGTTTATTAAAACAAATCAATTTATTTCTTACTTATCAACTAAAGACAGATGAACATAACTGAATTTATTTTAACTATGGGTAAAAATGAGAACCAACTTAGCCACTAATTTTCTTAAGCTTTTAGATAAAATTAAGAATAGGAATTTTTATTTTATTTATAAATATATTCTTTTGATTTTGTACAAAGTGTTATTGTACACATTTCTAGATTATACATATTATGGTAATTTTATAGCTAGATCTAAAATAAATAATCAAACAGAAAATAGTATCTGTTGTGTTTCCAGTTCATAACTTCCGTAGTAGTAAAAATAGTTAAAACTGTAACTGTTAATGTAGAGCTTGAAGCTCTGCGCTCATTAATTCAATACCGCTACCACACAGCACAAGAACGTGCATACAAATATACATGTTATCTCTAGAGACATTTTACAGTGACAAAATGGTTTCCCACAAGCTTCAAACGAGAGGTCCGTGAGCTGACTGTCATCTGATGCCGTCAATATAAAATGCATTTAAATGTTACGAGTTAAAGCCTATATTTGAATGCACATTTTTGTCCTGTGCTGCAGCGGTGCTTTCCAGGTGTGCGACAAGCTTATTTCCTCAACATGATGGTGATGTGCTTATTTCGTAGGTATTTCTGAACCATTTTTGCGTGGATTTGACGCTCACTTAGCCGGTCTCTCACACACCCAATCTCTTTTCAGCTCCAGCCACACGTAAAACAAACGCAATTAGGGCATGTGCTCACAACATCATTGTTTGATCTGTCAACGATCGTGATCTTTGTCTACCGATCGGTTAAGGTTTACTAAGGTAATATTTTTTCAGGAAAGTGGTTCGAATGGTATGCCTTGGTTATATTGCAAGACTTGACAAATAGTTCTGGACATTTCATTTTACCTGCCTATCATGTAGTCGTACAGCAAGCATAACAAGTCAGTTGGTGTAGTGAACATAAATCTGAGTGTAAATATATAACTTGTTTTTCTAATGTGTATTTGAAATCTTTTTATTGTATTATATTCTGTTCAATGTTCAATGTTCTGTAAATCATGTTTTGTACCATCCTCGTTGTATTTATTTATATATTGTTAATGTAATAATGTTCATTAATAAGTACCTACTGTGCCGTCACTCCGTAAAGGCCCTAACTGAAAACCAGTGCAGTGTTGGGCAAATGCCTAATACTGCAAAATGCTGAGTTAGGGACCCCTTTTTACACTTCCTTTTAATGTACACTTTTTTTTTTGCTATGTTATTGTGTTTTTTGGGTGTATAAAATGTATTTTATCTTTTTTTATCTTTTATCTTGTGATTTGGGTACCAACTACCAAAATGATTGTTTTCTACAGGTTTATTGGTAATTCACTGACACAGCGTAAACTGCAGGTTCTGCCCATCACCACGAACACGTTTGTGAAGACGCTATGTCTTAATTCTTAAACTTGGTAGGTTATCCTCTCTTCCTTCTCACCCATTATCGTTCGTTAAAAAGTTTTTTTTGATAATACAATTAAAACAAGTTCCATCAAGTGCGAGTGTGACTCGCGCGCCGAGGGTTTCGAATGTTTGTCAAGTATACCAATATATTATGTACTATAGGTACCGATTAGAGACTTTTCTATTTATTGAATAACAAAAAATTAATGGTAGGTACCTACATTTCAGATGTGTCGGTTTGCAAACTTTGGAGTATAGGAGGTATTAGTAAAATTTTCGAGTCTTAAAAAATATTTCAGTTAGTATGAAACCTACAGAGATTTCAAAAACTGTTTTGAGATGAACAAATCAATACCTTTCATTTAATATCCCACTCGGTGAGGAAGGCCTCCCTTTTAAAAATGTTTCCCCCCCTTTTTGACCATATTTCAAAAAGTGTGCTACGTACAGACTTCTTTTTTTCTGTAAAATATAGATCTATATCTACAAACGCTACATACATTTAAGATGGATCGCTCTGCAAATTTCGGAGATAGGGGGAATGGGTAATTTTTTGAGTTTTTTTTTTAATATTTCAAAAAGTATGAAACCTACAGAAATTTTAAAAACTGTTTTGAAACGTACAAACTGATACCTTTCATTTGATACCCCACTCGATCTTGTAGGTCTCTTTTAAAGTTCGACATAACAATTTGTACTGAATGTTTTCATTTTCATTTGTTTTAATTTTTTAATTAATCTGTACAGGCGTACGAAATGTATTATTATTTTAAATTTTATTTTATTTGCTGCTGTAGTTGCTGGGATATTAAATATGGAAAAAGGACTAAAAAAGCGAGACTATAAGGGTTTCGAAACCGATATTCGAAACCCTAAAAACGGCTCTGCCCTGAATTAACTGTAATAGGTGTGAGAGAGGGAGATTGGTATTTACTAATTCATATCAAGTTTCCAAACAAATGTGATTATTCATTTTGGATCAGAAGCGCTTTACAAAAAGAAAATAACTGGGACCTAGCGTCTGCACGAACGTATCCTTGATATTTGGCAGAATCTGCAGTTCACGCCACACGTTCAGACGGGCCCTTGGCGCTATTAACAGTTTATGTGCAGATGAGGATGTTGATTTATTTTATGTCCTTGCCAAAATTCAGGGATGCCGTTTTTAAATTTTTGGATAGGACGCATATTAATAAAAAAGTAAAATTATTTATTTTAAGCTGTAGTATTAATTTATAGTAATTAGTAATTTTATTAATATTAAGTGTATTTTGTATCTCATTTTATATTTCCTTGTGTTGGTGCTGCACTTTAATTACAATGTAAATATGTAACTAAACATAAATAAATAAATAAAAGTCAAATATTTGAACAACACAAACATAGCATCGAAATAATGTATTTTCATTTGAATTTTGTTTGAAATTAAACCCATTCTATACCCCAAGGTCGTCAAAAGGATTGAAATACGCTACAGAAAATTAAACTCCTAAATAGCCAACTGAACAGATGTTCTGACGTATTACGAAAATTAATTCCTAATCCAAATCACTTGTCATTGGAAACCACTCATGCGCTGCTCATGATGCTTATGTGGGGTACAATTTAGCGCTTTCATCGCTAGATGATGGTAGGAAGTCGTTTGATGTTTGTGTTATCGAATTTCGGCAAACTGGTGGTGAATTGACGTTGTTGGTTACAAAAGTACCTAATAGAAAAGACAGAAATCTAGCAATGAGAACTATCATTAATTTTGGTGCCAATGTGAAAGCCAGTTGGAGCTGCTAAACAAAAAATACTTTTGACTGCTAAGGAAAAGAATTAGCAATCTGAAGTGGCTCTGGGCCGGCCATATCTCGCGAAGAACCGACAACCGCTGGGGCAAATGCGTTCTTGAGTGGAGACCGCGACTCGGCAAACGTAGTGTAGGACGCCCTGCAGCCAGGTGGGATGATGACCTGCGAAAGACTGCAGGCAGATGCTGGATGCGGCAAGCTAAAGACAGGGCGCTATGGCGCTCATTAAGGAAGGCATATATCCAGCAGTGGACTAATATAACTATACTATGGTTGATGATTATCAAGGAAAAAAGAAAACTGGACTGAAGTGAATCCTGAATCTGAATCCTGTACTGTACAGTCTATTACTTCTTAAATTAATAAATAAAGAACGTTCCTAACTAATCTGGCGGATATCTGGCGCAGCGCATCAGCATTGCCATACAGCGGGGCAATGCAGCCAGCGTCTTGGGGACGCTTCCGACTGGTATTGATATGGATCAGTTGAGCTACCTGTAGATTGTTTGCAACAGTCTGCAGTTAGCTTAATTGTTTCAATTGTAAATACTAGTTATAATTTGATTGTAATTTTCTTTGTTAATAAAGGCCATTGCCATGTACTAGGTCCAATGCCGTAAGTGATTAGTTGTTTTCCACAAAACATTTTAAAAGCGCTTTAATTCCCAAAAAGCGCTTGACGTTACAAAACAAATAACTCAAACAGAATAGTCGAATGGCATTGCAATAAACTATTTTTTCGCTCCAAAACACCACAATAGTATGAGATTGACAATCGCACTTGTGGCAAGTGTAAAAATTGTCACTGAATTGAAATAGGGGTGTTTTTTTGACTGTTTGTCACTCGAAACCTTATTAGGGTGAATCGTTGTTGGTGCTTTTGTATTGTGAGGTTCCGATTCTATTGTGAGAAGTCCGCAATCTAGGTAGGTAAGTTACTTATTATTTTTGTGCCAAATCTAATCGAAAAACCCTTATGTTCATAATCTTTCCTTCTTAACATTTTGTAGTTAAGTTGTGGGTGGAAATGATTACTTATATGCAAAAACCAAGGTCCTAATGATGTTCTTTTTGTGATTAATTACCTTAATATCTTATTTTAAAGTATCCGCGAAATAAAATTAAGTATATAAAAGAACTCGCAGAATGGAATCTGGACTTTTGCTTGAGTTCCTAATCATGATAGACTAAGTTTGATGGACCTACGTAATTAAGTAAATATATTTCCTTGTACCATGTCTTATTAGAAATGATTTTGCTATGACTCTGTGTCAATAAAATTAGTAAGAACTATAACTTTAAATTCCTGTTTATTTGTCATTTATGATAAATTTCTGACAAATCAATCCATGTTTCGTGTCTTACGATCAATTAAATTAAGTATTGTGTGGTACAAACCTTAACATTCAAGCGGATAATAATTATTTATTATAAATGTGAGCAGGTTACAACGGACCTTGTTTGCGCTGGAAGAATATACCAATGTGTCATCCCGAAGGACTTCTGGGGTGAGTGCGCGCGTGATAGATTTTGAAAGCTCTTTTATTTAAAAGAACATATAAAACCATAGGAAAAACCAAATTTTAACTACCTAGGTATCAATTTTATTAGAAGGTCACTAAAAATCTTATGTGGGTAGCTATAATATTGTTGAAAGTAAAGAAAAGAATCACAACTTTATATTAGACGCTTATCAAAGCTATATGTGCTAATAAATTTATTACATTATGTACTTAAGTAATAGGTAGTCTAAAATCTGAAAAAAAAATAAAAAAATTAGCATGATTTTCTATATTAATATGTTACGCGCGTACCACGAAACTGCGATACTTAGTTCGTAGTAAAACGGGAAATTATTATTCGTTTCAATTCGTTTATTTGGAATAATCTGGACCGGAAAGGACCAGAAAGAGATTCCTTTATGAGTAGGATAATTTCAGGTTTGTTCTCATAACGATAAATTCTGGGTCTCAAAAATATAAAAATACAGGTCCACACATTTCTATTACATTCAGATTTTCTTAATAAATCTTATTATTTTGGTTTTTTTATGTCCATCGAAAAGCTTTTTTTTTTATTTTTAACAAATATTAAGGGACTTTGTCGCTAAGCGACCACATCGCCCATCTAAAAGCTTGATCTAAAAGCTTAAGCATTTTCCTTAATTTGGGCTAAGATCTCGCTTCAGAGCGACAAAGTTTATTTTACAACCATTATGAGAAAAACAAATGGAATAAAATAATACTTACCTACCTACAGCTGACACAACTTCTTTTAACGCTGTTGAAAATCTGCTAGCTCTTCCTACTGAGAGATTCCGACTTCACAAAGGTCCCCTATAAAGCTTACCATTCGTTGTTAAGTCTTTCTTTTCCCTACTTATCTCTATGGCAGCAAGAGAAGATCTCTATGATTCGGTAGTAGAGTAATTAAATACCAGGTTCCCAATTTATTCCAGAACATCTCATCATCTACCACCAAAACTTCAAGACACCAGCTATTCCTCATCTTGGCCCACCGGTCGAAGACGACCGCATCGCAAACTTAACTGGAAACGATTCTACGGGTTATGAGTCAACTGGGCGATATATGCAGTTACGAGAATTGGACATAGATGAGTTGTGGATACAGACAGAACAGCCATAACTCTGAAATCCATATCTCTGAGACTCTTTGTCTCTGTTCTTCTAGTAGGTCGTCCCAAATTCTCAAAACAGTATATAGGTATGTACTCATAAACCCAAACGCAACTTAACAAACCAGTTTGTTAAAAAAAATATAAAAGTGAATAGTTCAGTGATTAACTTCCAATTCAATACTATTTACATTAGTATAATATTTAGTATCTCTTTAGTTCTCACATAAAAATTTATATAATGATTAAAAGAATATCTGAATTCAGAAACGTTTTCAAGTGTACTTCGTTGCATTTTACGAGAAGGTCAACGAAATGACAATGCCTAAAATTCCCTAAATGTTTAACCAAAACTATATCCATCTCTAGTTACTAGTAAACTACCCCCTTTGTACAACTCCACACTCTTTGGCATCAAAAGGAGTGAAATTATAATTGAATTTCTGTTAACTGCACTCGGCGGACTGCTAAGTCTTGGCCATAACTTGATCATACGTAATCCGGATCCTTTGTCCAGCAACATTG
This sequence comes from Eupithecia inturbata, assembly GCA_963662085.1. NCBI lineage: Eukaryota > Metazoa > Arthropoda > Insecta > Lepidoptera > Geometridae > Eupithecia > Eupithecia inturbata. Next base: position 10,875,151 of record OY759196.1, read on the forward strand.
TAGAGATTTGTAGAGGTATTCAGATTAAGTTTATTATAAGGGGTAATGGGACCGGCCTGCTACTGTACGGTTATATCTGGCACTGCGAAGCGTTGCTAAAATTGTTTCGACTTTACTGTCTAGTACTGAAGACAACATTACAAGCATTAAAGAATGCAATACAATTAATTTTTTTTAACTTAAATTAAAACAATTGTTAATTGATAAGGCCTATTACTGAATATCTTATGGATAAATTCTAGAATAAGAAAATTAATTGATTATTAATTAATTTAGTTATTGACATTGTATTTATTTATATAGATTTATAGTGACTTTGCATGCTGTAAAGCTGATCATGGTTGTGCTCATTCTATTTTAACCTAACATCCCTGTAACCCATGTTTGGCAAAATATATGAATTTGAATTTGTACCTTTAGTGGTTGAGATTATTAAAGAGTATTTACCCATTTAAATGGAACTAGAAATTTAAAGGGTCGGCAACGCGTGTTATGTAGCTATGTTACAGGCGTAAGCTGCGGTAACCGCTTTCCATCAGCCGGCGGAATGCTAGTTGCCACCTTGGTGATATAAAAAAAAACCAACAACGTCTCCCGGCCCACCGCCGATAAGTTGACAAAACTTTATCGAAGTTACTTTATGTACAGCAATATTATGCAAGATGATTTTATTGATCGTTGAAGTTATCGTCGAAGTTGATCGTGAATGTATAATAGTGATGTGTCTGTTTTCCGTTGCTGACTCGATAACGCTTTGTAAAGCAATTCATACTAATATTAAAATAGTGAAAGTTATCGGTCTGTCTGTAACCTTTCACACCTAAGCGGCTCGACGGATCTTGATGAAATTTGGCAGAAGGTAGACGGTATCACGGGGACGGTTATAAGCTTACTTTAGTTTTAGTTTTAATTTTTTATGAAATAAAAATAAGAACTAAAGTAAATTACATAACTGATTAATGAAAAATTTAATCATCTTGTACCTAACTTTTGCATAGAACGCTGGTTCTGTCTGACTGCACTCGCGCGCATGCAACTAACTGTGCACCCCTGTTTCCTTACCTCCACAACGCATGTTGAGGCTAGTGCTAGCCCTGCACAAGCGAGAGGGAGTGAACATGAAAGCTGATGTTAGAGCGTTAGGCCTAGATTAGCTATCTTCACATAGTAAAGACAAAACGAATGTGAGTACCGAGACAAACCTTACAAGGTTTTTATGGTACAAAATGTATTGTAGTATATAGTAATTGATTTGCAACGAAAAAAAAAATACTTGAGCGCAAAGCGCATGCAAAGCCGCGGGCTGAATCTAGTACTATATAAAAGTAACTATGGCCTTAGTTAAGTGGGAGTGGGCAGGCCACATAGCCCGCAAAGAGACATCATGGTGCAAGAAACTCTTGGAGTAGAGACCATGGGGGAAATATAGACAGGTGGGAGGGACACAAATGAGATGGATGGACGACATCAAAACGATAGCGTGCAACTGGACATTAACTGCCCAAAGTAGAAGAAAATGGAAGAGATTGAGTGGCCTACATCAGTCTACTGGTCGACAAAGGCACTGAATAACTATAATTACTACAAAAAGGCTAGAAAGTAGGAGGAGAAGAGGAGATGGCCGTCTTTAGAATAAATTACAAAAATACGGCGGCGCGGCGTTACAATTGCCAAACCCGTTGAAGTGATCCATAATTTGGGAGATACCTTATCTGAATTTCAGCGAAACAAGCCATTGCACAGCGCAGCATCAATATGTAAATCCCATGTATGGGGATTTGATAAGATTGGATGTGTTGGCGTTTAGGCTGTCGGTTTACGCATGATTTATGGCATGGATTTATTATTATTTGAAATTAGTTGCGAAAATAAACAGGATACCATACATACCGATTTAGTTTTGTTTATTTTAGCAGTAAGTTAAATTTTATGGTGTCGGCAGCGTTCGAAATCGCTTTATTTTTCTAATACATAGTTCGATTTAGAAATTTGACAGGTAGTCTCAGAAAAGTCTCGTTGTGACAAAACCCCCAATATCTGCAAAGATGCAAAGATAGATGATCGATGAGCCGTACCTGTAAATATCTACTCTAAAGTGTTAAGCTAACCTAGCCAAGATCTAGGTTAGGCAAGGGATACATTACAGCCAACTAAGCGAGATAATTCTCAAACCTTCGAAACCGATCTGATAAGAAATAGAAAAGTAACGAGTTGATAACTTTTATATGTTTATCTGTTTATTGAAAGAAAGCTCTTCTAAAAGGGCTCGCCTATGTAGAGGTACATACATAATTCTTTTTTATAAGTTCATCATGGTTATGTAAAATTGTGCGAGTACATTAAGGAATTACAGAGATCCATCATAAGTACTCAGATGAAAGTGACGAGTCTTTGTTTCATCCAGAATTAGAAATAACAAAAACTATAATATCTCTGGCCACATAAAACACACAAAATACAAGTTATGGAATGCCGGAGCGAAGGTTCTGATAAGAGCCCTTATTTGTATTCTCAAAGCATTTGTTCAGATAATCCTATTTGATTTATATTGCCTGTGTAAGATTTATTGCTTAACTTTCTGATTGGTTCAGGAATTTCAAGTGTAGGCTTTATGTTACTTGTATGAAAGTAATTGTAACATATCTAATGGATGATGTGAATTTCTTCTTGAAGTAAATGAAAGTGTACCCTGCAGCTTAAAATTTTACGTATATTTTCGAAAATTTCTTTTTTGGCGTAAGTATTCATCGATTCTGAAAGTCATGTTCGCGCTTAAAAGTATTTCTATGAAAGAAGTTATTTAAATAAGAAGGTACTTATTAAAATAGTAAATAATGTACATACAAAAAATAAAGCTTTGACACGTGGAATAGCAATGCTGATTCGATGACTGAAATAAATACCAGCATTACGATCACCTGTGGACTTTTATAAGAAGTTTGGAAGGTTCAACGATATTTTTCACAAGTACAAAAAATGTACCTTAATTCTTATAAGAAAGCTAAAATCTATAACAGTTTTTTTAATTGCTCATGCAGCCCTTTTCTACAAAAAAAACATAGATAGATAGATAGATAGTCAGATAGTCATTTTATTGGTAAAATCATGTTTACAAGTCAACACTGTGCACAGATAAATTACTATCCCCTGCAAAACATGCAAACCGCTTTGTATTTTGTCACAATAAAGAGCACTTATTGCCTGTATGTAGGTACTCAGCCAACAAGCTAGCCAACTTAAAACCGACATAGTACTAAAATGCATGCTCTGTACTAAACCCAACCACCAGTGATACAAAGGTATTTCAATTAGATACCCCAAGTGACAGATGTGACTTTAATTAAAGCTATTGGACTAGCATGGAGCTTGATAGGACAACAACACACGGACAGTCAAATATAATCTTCTCTCGGAGAGTGAAGAACACCTGTATTTATATATATATATATATATATACATATATATATATATACATTCTAGCTGCTGCCCGCGGCTATGCACGCGCTTTTTAAGTAGCCTATGTCCGTCCCCGGGATACCATTTACCTCACTGCCAAAATTCATTGAGATCCGTTCAGCCGTTTAGGCGTGAAAAGGTGACAGACAGCCAGATAGGCAGACAAACAGAATTCCTTCGAATTTATAATATTAGTGTAATGTTTATTTTAGGAATTATAGGAATTACTTTGGGTTTGGACCTATTTTAGCTGATCTTTACTAACCAGTTTAATAATATTATCTGTCACATTTCCTTTTGAAAGGAAGAATAAATTACTTACTTACTTAAGTTTTTATTATTACCAAATGATATCCCAATTTTTTTGTTGTTTATTTTTTTTACTTCAACGTGACTTATCTACTGTTTTAGCCATGAAAGATGACTTTGGTTTTTATTTTTATAAATATATATTCTTTTGACTGCATACAAAAATACATTGATTTTACAAGCGCATAGAAGAAGAATTCATAAAATCTAGAGTTTCGAAGGCATTGTGTCTACTACAGTGTAAATCTAACCCAGAAAGTACCTAAACGAATGAGTATACTACCTACATGATTTCTTATCTGTGTAACTTGAGCTTTGTGAGTCATCACTCTCCTTTTAGAGACGGGGTCTTATCGAGAGAAAAAGCGAAACTATCGACTAAAAATTAGACAAATGTGACATGCCAGACAATAAAAAAAAAATGTTCGGGTTTAATCATAAACAAGTAGGTACTAAAACAAAAGTAAACATTATCAATTGTTACATTAGAATTTTCAAATCACACAATGATTCAGAAAAAATACCTGAAAACAGTCTATAACATTTTTTAAACGCTAACATGTAGTGTCAAATAATAAGCACTTTCACACAAATTACATGTTTGCAATGTAGTCTTATTTAGGTCTTGAACTGTTATTCATTTTCCCGAGTTAAATTGTCATTAAGTAATCTAGTTAAGTACACTACACAGCAGTTAAGTGGACTTTAAGGCATTTTTTCCTTTTTCTTTCCTCGATGCTAATAACATAATTGACGTTTTGTCGATGGGGTTCTATTAAATTCTAACCATCCCTTCATCAGTTACTTTGTTTACATGATACCTACATTATCTTTTTGGATTCAGATAACTAAAATAGTTTATTATAAAAGTACCTAAAAAGTATTTTCTCAAATCAAAGGAAACAGTTAAAGGAAACAGTTAAACCTAAATAATATGCTGTATTATTTAGGTTTAACTGTTTCCAGTTTTTCTAACCAACTAGCTGCGTGCTGTGGCGTTACTCGCGGTAAATAAATCTGTATTCAGATTTATTTGATCATCAATTGAAACAATGCACTTTACTGGTATCAACTGTACCCTAGATTTAACAGAGCAAACAATTTTTAGTCTCTCAGATCTTGTAAGCGCTAAACCGACATAATCTTCGAGCGATTATTAAGCTCAGGTACGGCAAAGCACAGAGCACGAATACCTACTACCTACTACCTACTGCTAGTGACGCATAAATCATCGACAGATACATATATCTCTACACTTTAATAGTGTTGGGACGCTACGATGGCTACGGTAAAGGGTGACCGACATAGTGTCGCCGCGGTAACAGGGGGGCGTTCGTGAGCAGTCACAGGGCTGCCAACATTGAGTTATCTAAAATTTTCATATTTTTTACAATAAAATATCAGAAGCTAAAGCCCTTATTATCAAAGCTTGCTCTGCTCAGTCATCGATTTATGCTTGAGTAACGCTTTTCTATAGCATAAACGTCACTCAAACATAGATCTTTGACTGAGCAAGTTTTCGTAATACGGGCCTTAGTAACATTGTGTCTTACTAAACTTCCAGGCTTATCTAGGCTGGGTGTGGCCTACGGGCTGAGTGGATGGAGAAACCAGGGTCCTTGCTATAAAAGTTGACAAAGGAATCATTTTGACAGTATCTACCTAATCGAATATAATGGCGCAATAATAAAAAATACTTATGTCGTCAATCTAATTGACGAAGGTATTTTTATTTTTCAGATGCTGTTATTACGTGACGATTAGTCTTGATACTTATGATACGTATCTTTGGGTTGGTACACAAAGAAGGTAGGTTACGCAAACAGGGCTTGGAAATAGTAACGTGTTACCTCGTTCGTTTTTATTACATATAATGTTTGTATATTAGAGGTACATTCAAACTTCTCTAAATAGTGATGGAAGGATGTTATTCATTATTTTCGTGATCAGTTGCCAACCCTACATATAAAGGGGGTCGCCAGGGGCCAAGCAACCAGGGAGCGTATTGTCCACCGTACGATACATCAACGTTGAATATCAATGTAAAAGCATCTATTCGCTCTAGGCTCATCGGACATAATTCAGCAATTTCACTCTTATGATGTGATTATTAAGATGTATTATGCTTTCAGATGAATATGAAGAGATTTTTCATTGGGATGCGTGCTATTTGTATTGCTTGAGTAAAGTTATTTGTAACTAGTAGGTATTTTTCTCTGCTTCGTTGACTGGTGTAACAATAGTTTTTTCTGTTTTTCATTATCATAATAACCAATTCCAATAGAAGCACAAAACTACGGATAGAATTACTCCTAAATATAAACCACAGTGATAACTTAAATATTCAGAGATACACTTAACAAACATTCAAGTTTTAAGCAATTATTAACTATTATACCACTAATATAACATAAGAATATAGAAAAAAATGTTTGGCCAAAGACAACGCTAAAACTATTGAATGGAATAAAATAATAATGAAGCAAAAGTTAGTAGTACAATGAAGAAATTTTCATATAACAAAAACAAGTTACTTATATAACACTAATAATCAAATTCTAAGAACGTTCGAGTCCAAAAACCAGTATCTATCAACGTAAATTTATTTATAAAATCGTTACAAAACAAACAAAATAAACCAAAAACACACTATCTCTGATCTGTGCACCTGTGTTTAAGCTTCTCATATAAATTCTGTAATTTTTGACGTAAATTGAAATCAAAGGTATTTGAGGTTAAAGGGCGATCAGATAAGTCTTGTTCACTATGGGTTAAAGGTCAATAGGGTTGAAAATTAAATAAAAATGTGAAATTTTACAGCGTTTTGAAGTATATTCTACAATTAACTAGATGTAACTATCGAAACTGAGATTTTATTTAAATACCGAAGGAATTGCATTTTAAAAAGATTGTAGTGGCTGGTAATAAAATGTTTCGTTTCAAATATGAAAAATATGTTTGGTTCCCAAACCAAACAATAGGAAGGTAAAAAAATATATATTGCATAAAACTACAATGACGAACGAATTTGTTAACACATTGCATTTTAATACTATTGCGAATTGACTTTAGAATGAAAAAAAAAAAACAAAATTAACCCTTTTTAATTTCTAAGGGCGAACTAAACATATGTATTCTTATTATTTATGGTCAATTACGTCCTGCAAACGGACCTACTCTATTATGTTGGACTATTTAGTATTCTTCTATTTAAATGAATGGACATTGGGATTTAGATGTCTTTTGTTGCACTGTTCTGTTGGAGTCGCTTGATTTTGATTTTCAGTTTTAAGTTATATATAAAAACAATTATAATATGATTAACAAAAATATTTATTACAGCATAGACATCTACAGTTTTGTCAATATTAATAATTTTTCACATTTTTACGATTGATAGAGAGTTTTAGTACGTATTTCATTGCAGTTTTCCAGACTTATATACAAAATAAATTTGAAAAAAATCCTTTGGGAGTTGATGTAACTACTGTAACTACTCATCATTTGACCTGACACATTTTTTTACGAAAAGCTACTGTACTAGATGTAATCCAAATTGTAACTATATTTTAATATCCCATTCTAATCATGAAACGGGTCAGTGATTGTACTATTAACAGCTTGTAAGAATCTAAAATTTAAGAAATAAAATCCTCTAAACCGGCCACTAAAAAGCCATTAAAAGGCAGCTAATGAAAGAACTTTTAAAAATAGTAAAAGCAACATTGTAGTCTTCATAATACTCCACACCTTTACAAGCCAAACCATCAAAACCATGACCAATAAACTTTTCAAAATTTGTCCCAGTAACTCAGCAACATTGTCACAAAAGAAAGGTACGAAAGACCATGTCTCATTTTATAGGACCAGCTATAAATCCAGCATTTTATGGTCTAGAATTAATGCAGTAGCTCATTACTGGCTATTCTTAGGGTATTTGTTTATGGGTCAAGAAAGAAACGTGCGAAAGGGGTGATTTTAGAGGGGACTTTTTATTATTTACGAGTGTCTCTTCAAAATAAAATGCTGCAAAAACGTTTAGCTTCTTATTGTTGAAAGATTTGTATTATTATTCCTAAATTTTTATGTTATACGTGATAGCATTTATAAAAGAATAACTGAGAAATTCAAAACAAATACCAAATTTTTTAAAATTCTTTAGTTATTAACGGCATAATATGATCGACCCAAAAAACAGCGCAAATCGACGGACATCAGACTCAGCAGTCGATACAGACTAATAATGGTGACGACGAGATCTGATTTATTAAATAGAACACGCACATAAATTAACGTAAATGACTCATTCCTCGTGATTAAGCATGGTCATTTGTTCCAGATACATGTAACCAGATGACCCTTGACCCCATTAAATAATCTTTACATACAGCATTTTATCGAGCAATGTTAGATGCCACTTCATTTCTCACGTCAGTTACATTTATTCTAAGCATTCACAAAAAATCTCCCTCATTCAAATCTTCAATGACAATCATAATCACAAAAGATTCACATCAATCTACTGACATATTGTGATACAATTCCGTCACGTATAATTAATACAATAGTGGCCCAATGATACCTCCTTGTGCTACACCTAGGGTGTTTTCAATGGGCTTTTATCTAAACGCATCATTTATTCATGGTCATTATTTGACCATTTCTAGATTAATGATGTGCCATCATTGTTCTTGTATGTTAAAATATCGTTAAATGTTTGGAGAGGTGTGAAATAAGATACATAATGGGTGTAACGGATTGTTTTTGTTGTAAGCTGATCCCATTCTAATATTATTTAGTTCCGGGTTTTTATAAATATTATCTTTTATGAAGTTTAAACTGTATACATTTTCAATGGACGGACAGAGAAAATTTTGTTTTATATCGAATTTTTGTTAACGCTGTATATAAATATTTCTGTAGTCACTATAAATTTATGATTTTTGTTCTATGCCACGCAAGATTCCATAGATCGGCAAGTTGTTGTCAAAAACGAAAGGCATTGTCAGTTATCTCGTTTGAGCTTTATATTTGGCCCTGGTATTAGACTGTTTAAAATCTAGTTCTGTTAACATCTGACCTTTAGCAACACATTACATTTTATGACAATTATTCACACGCATAAACCTATCATACCTAACCTTTGAAACTTACCAATTCATTTCAAAAATCAAACTAGGTTAGCAACACTATAAAATTTATTGCAATATTTCTCACAACATCAATTCATTTGCCCAAATTAATAACTTTCTCATCAAGTGCTTTTAAAGTTAAATTTTTATCGACCATTAAAAATTCAAGTGCTACAAGAACAAGAGTATTAAAACGCAATCCTGGTTCTTTTAGATTTGCGCATTTGTCATCTTTGTCTGTATGTCCATAGTTCTTATTTGGGGTGTTGGATAAACGGCTTGGGAACTGGTTTTGGCAATAATCAACAATGTTGCAATGTTTATTAAACAAGGTAATAAGCATGTTCGTTTTTGTTGACACGTTCCGTTATTTCTAAACCTGTTTTGTGTGACCTTTTCTGAGCGTTTGATTGCTGCGTTTTGGTGTCAATATGCATCTTTTGCTTTTGTGTGGTCCTCGAATGACCTTTTGAATCTGCCTCATTTTTTTATCAGTAACTTTAGCTAGCCCATGATTGGTTCCAAAACTACAATGATATTTTTCACCGTTACTATTTTCATGTATCAATCTACACAAAGTTCAAAACATTTTATTCTAACGTTATGACTATTTATGAAGTCTTATCTTTGTTTTTCTACGAAAAGACTGTAAACCGAGCTTTACAAATTTAAAGCATTAGTAGAATTGAAATGACTCAGTTTACCACCACTTTTTTATTCTGTGACACTTTAATCCTCGAGGTTTCCGAATGCGACTGTAATTTATTCTGTGTGACAAAGAGCAGACGCTCGAGGTTCACAGGTCATAATATATTCAGAAAATGCATTGTCTGTTAGCATAAAAGGAATTAGACAATGACATTCTGTGTTATTATTAATGTAAGATGGTTATCGGACAAAAAATTGGAACGAGGATGGACAATAATTTAGTTTAGGATCATTAAGCTTGATAATATCGGTGTTGATGATTACGTTTGCAGTATAGAGATCGAGTTCACATGTGAAACTATTGGATTTTGTTTCTTATATTCCTTTTATCACCTCGAGTTGGTTAAATGTGCCGTCCACAGAGCCCCAAAAACTTTAAGCGAATCTCTCAAATACCAAAATGTTCCTTAAGTGTAGGCCTAGAAGTTTTGTTCGTTATTCGTATCCTCAAAAGGAGGTAAAGAATATTAGGACATTTTTGTGAGTATATTTCTCATTAGCTTGTAGTAGGTACCTATGTACTTGCTTTGCAATATTTGTGTATATGTTTTTCATTATTTTGTCTATCAAAGCACAACGGACAACGGGCAAAGTGGTCATCGTAAGAATACACGTATAAAGTTTCCCTTACATGTAACTATTTGTTTTGTCGCTGTAGGAAGCGCAATAAGCTCCCTGAAAAGAATATTATTTACGAGTAGGGCGGTACATTTTGAAAGTATTCGGGCTAAAAAATTATACAGAGCCGAAGAGAATTACTAACTTAGTTGTTTATTTATTTTACATCTACAACTTCTATTTTACTGAATAATTAAGGAAATTGGAAAACTCTGAATTACCTGAGGAGCCCTAAATTACCTTCTAATTATTAGTATAGAAAAAAAAGTATTTTCACAATTTAAATCATATCGTTTGATAGAGCTGTTATCGTCTTGTTTTGCATAGATAAAACTATTAGGTATTTAAATAAGTAGCTGTACTGAAATTGATACACGCAAAATGGCCAATGATCGGCTTCTGTTAAATACACTACACCCTTCTGTAGCCGTAATTAAACCAAACCTTTTAATTTTGATAGCTTTACCGATACCTACCTACATGATTGAAGTTTTCTAAGGTAAAAATCGTTTATTGGTATATGACATGAAACAGAAAGTCAGTCCAAAAAAGGAGTCAAACCTTTACCCGAATTCGGCTTTAGTTTGCCGAACCCAACCACAACACTATCCACTATTTTCTAGCGAGACAAGAAATAAGGTAATATTTAGCAGAGTAAAAATTTCTACGTGCTCTGTCGAGACGCTCCCATAAATTGTCTCTTGTAAAAGAACTCTAATGGCATCCGCAATTCTATGGTTCTTTCGATATTAAAGCATGGTTTTGTGAATTGGGAGGAGAATAGAGGAAAATATCACGGAAAAAAATGAATTGTCAGCTGATCTTTTATTGCCATGAGTAGTTACTTTGGTATCAAATGAACCTAAGTAGGAAAATAATGAATTGTCGGCTAATCTTTTGTCGTTGTGTTTATATATTTACCATTTATAACATAGATCGTTATACAAGGCAAGTCAGAATTTGTACAATTTGAAAAGACAAAAACATACTTCAATATAAATAAATCATTTAAAATAAATCTAGATAACAAACTAAATTTAAATTAATTCCAGATCATACAACTCAATGTCATGTTTTCATATTATTAAAAGAATGGGATTGTACTAAATAAGCACTCATACATTCACTGATGCTGTAGAAGTACTTATGTAGTAGTGGCTTTCAAAGAAATGCTTGATTAAGTTTTTAAAATGTTCAAAGTTGTCAATGTTCGTAATTGGTAGTTTGTTTATAAGTTTTAGTTTATTTTATTGCCATAAGTAGTTACGTTGATAACAAATGGAAATAAACCGCCAAGTGCGACTTGACTCGCTCGCAAGGGTTCCGTACGGTAAAAATCAGGCATCTTTTTCAAAGAACAAAAAATTTTCACTTGTTTAGATACCTGTTTAACTTTTCATCTTTATTCTATTTTAAGTGTTTTTTGTCATAACAATTGAAGTGTTACTTATTTATAGAAAGTTTCCTGTGTCTACCTATTGTGTTTCAAGAAATACAGCCCTATCAAACGAAGAGTAAAAATAGCCAAAAATAACACGTTTTTTGTATGGAAGCCCCTTTTAATTTTGATATTTATTATTTGTTGTTATAACAACAAATAATAAAAAAAAAATTTTTCAGTTGTTATAACAACAAATTAAAAGAAAATACACATTATCTGAAAACTTTAACTGTCTACCTCTTACGGTTAATGAGATATAGCCCTGTGACAGACGGACGGACGGACGGACAACGGAGGCTTAGTAATAGGGTTCTGTTTTCACCCTTTGGGTACGGAACCCTAAAAACGGACCTAAATAGGTACCAATATTGATGTTTATATTTTAGTTAGTCGGTCGGTACATAATTTGATACGTAAGTACTCCAAGCACGAGTCACTTTCAGGCAATTAGATAGTTCTGGCCAAGAACGTAGACTACATCTTTGGTTCCGTTTAATGGCATTAAAAAAAGATGATAAAATTGATGAAACATACCTTGCGCTTTCTAGATGGAAGACGTATCTGCAGATATTTAATGGTGTTCTCCATGTTATAATAAAAAAATATTTAACAATGAAATGCAATGTATAATAATGTCAGTTATCTAGTTTCTACCCATAACGCTTGGGGTTAGATGATGCAGTGTGAATTGTCAAGCATTAGGTATTTATTTATTTAATGAATGAGGCCTTCACCCAGACCTGTGTAAAACCAGGTCCTAGTGGATAATTTTATCTTCCACATGCAATAATGCGTGCCAAACGCATACAAAGCAAGGTGTCAATGTTGCTATTACAATAACCAAATTAGCCTGGCGTTGATTAAAAGCTGGGTGCAATAAAGCAGGGCGTTAATCCGCGAAGCCGCACATTTCGGGAAATGTCCACAACAATGTCAGCTGTCGTCGAAAAATTAAATTAACAGCGACACGTGGTTTACAAGGAAATAGGGAATATTGAAGCGAGTTTGTGGGATACAGTCCTAAACCATTATGCAGTTATTTGCTTCTTACAGTACCTATAATACTATAAATCCTCCACCTCCACAGCCTATATTGGTCCACTGCTGGACCCAGGCCTCCCCCGATAAGCGCCTTATTGGCTTTTATCTTACGGGGGGTAGTGCCCATAATCCCCACGCTGGGCATGCGGGTCGGGGATCGCAGTTTGGTGGTAGATTTTTTCTGCAGGGGGCGCTGCTGCCAGCCCCCGGTGGATATTCCTTTAGTTGCCTCTTACGACACCCTCGGGAAGAGTTGGCGTCTAATAATAATAATATAAGTCCTACCATGACTAAAATAACTGATTAAACGACCAAAGACGGCAATCCGTATGGTAATTTGAATAATTTTCTTTTCATTTTCGGTTTTGTTACCGCCTGTCGAAATAGAACAAGAAGACTAGAAAATATGACGCAACGTGTTTTGTTTCTTGGGAAAAAAGAGGACACAGTGACAAAGAGTATAGTATAATAAAATCTGTTACACAGACTATCACATACTATCATACTGCGAGACCATGGCAGGACCAAAGCGAAGAGCCTTTACCCTCTTTGCCAAGCATTGGATCTAAACCTGGTTACTCAAAGTGTAATTAACTTTAGGCTAGTCTGCAGAATAGCGTAAGGACGAGGACCAAAAACATTATTTAAGTTAAATTATAGTTTTGTATTTTTATTGCTATGATAAGACTGCACGGTCAAGGTTATATGATCTCTATAACGTCTTTGCAAATAAAATAGACTTAGTTTTTACGAGACACAAATAAAACCTTGCTGTGTTTGAGATTGGTGATTATCTGGTACAATGATGGACACTAAAATAGTACATTATCTACCTACCTGAATCTTTCAAAATGACTCACGTTTTGACGAGTTCTTTTTTACAAGACTTGAACTAGATGAATTAAGCTAGGCTAGACCATAGCGGGGGGAACCGAGCCCCGTACAAGGCACGGGCGAGGCACGTATTCAAAACTTTACTCTCATTACAGTCAAACATATAATTCATCCCTTTTGCGTTGTCTTGTTTATCAATCTGGCAATGACTTATCTGCCACTAACTAAACTACAATGAACCCTACATTACAGTAAAAGCTCTTCCATAAGTTCCATAAGCCATGGTTTTTGCAATAAAGTGCATGCAGGCCATAAAATAACGTTAACAAGTTCGAAGCCCTGTCGAGTTGTCATTGAATATTTTGTTTTGCCCATTAGGTATCATGTTGTATTGGCAACATAGTAACGAACATAAATTCGATAAAAGAAGCGAAAGAGATGATTTTTGCTGAAATTGACTTTGTTTTTTATTTGTGTACCCGCAGCGTCTATATGTTTCATCTCCGTATTTATAATACAATAGACCGTTCATTATGTTTAAGTGGAGGGTATTTCAAGTATTTTAGTACCTACTAGTTTAGGTTAGTACTTGGACTTCCACTTTGATGGAAACCGGCACTAAAGAGGAGAGGTGTTGTTTAATGGGGATTTCCATTTTTAACCACCAACGTTTACATCGAATGCTGATGCGTTTTTCTGTTCAAAATAGGGGTTTCCTCATGGCCAAAGTTATTTGGCAACGCGGAATATTTCCTCATGGCCAAACTACTTGTCAAGAATCTATTAACTCAACATAATATAAAGTACTGTCATGGGCTGAGTATGTGTATAGTCGCACAAAACAACTGATAACAAGCATTCACCTATCGAAAAGGGGCCCGTTTTCGAAAAAACAAAAATGGAAGTTTCTGGTTCGTTCACGTGCAAATGCGCAAGTGATGTGTAGGTTTTGCACGAAAACGAATCAAAAATTTAGATTTTTGTATACCGAGTTTCGTTCCCTGGACGTCGACATAATTTACTAACCTGACATAACCAGTCCTTGACGTTAGACCTGACGTGTTTTGGGTTGATAGTTCGCAACAATCTGCAGTTAGCTCAGTTGTTTCAATTGCAAATATGTACTAGTTATTAATTTGTTTCTATTATTTCATTATATTTTTTTGTTATACCTATATTATTTAGATTAGAAACGTCTACCTAATTTTAGCAGGCATCTAATTTGGTCATCATTAAAATGTATAGGCAAAATGCTAAAAGCTTTTCCTCCAAAAACCTATGGATATAAACATAAGGGTACAGAAAAGTTGTACACACCTGTTTGATACTAGTGCTAATCGATAAATACGGTTCCAGAAAGTGTATTAGACAACTTATATTTTTTACACCAAAACTGGTATCGATTTGAATTTCTAAACGATATCGCGTTCGAAGTTTTTGGAACAGATCTGGTTTAAAACGGGCAGATTCGTGAAAAGTGAAACATGGATTTTGTGGTAGCAGCAGTGGTGAATTTGAGGGAAAGGTGTGAACCCCGTGAAGTAGGTACCAAACAAGCAATTGTTGACAATTGCTTGTTTGGTACCTACTTCACGGGGTTCATCTAGCACGCCTAGAGTTTTATTGGTGTATACCATGAAACCTTAAGTACCTTATTGATAAATTCAATTTACAGTGCAGTAGGGAAAAGTTAGAAAAATTAAATTTATTAATCTATCATAACCTCGCACACACTGATGTTTGGATTTATGGAGAAGGCAGGCAGAAACCAACGTCGCAGTTTATATCTTACAGCAATACCAACTACTCAACTCAGAGAGGTTGTGCGATTTTCAAACACGTTCAAATTTAGCTATTTTTACATTGCAGCCAGCGTCTTGGGGACTCTTACGTCTGGTATTGATATGGATCAGTTGAGCTACCTGTAGATTACCTGTAGTAGAGAACAGTCTGCAGTTAGCCTAATTGTTTCAATTGTAAATACTGGTTCTAATTTGTTTTTATTATTGAATTGTAATTTTCTTTGTCAATAAAGCTATTTTTAGGATCTCTTTATAGAATAATGTAGGTACCCTAATTTTTAGGTCAACCAAACTTAGAAAATTTAGAAATCGTAAAATAAAGTTAGGAATCCTAAAACAACAGAATCAACACCATTGTCTAAAATTTGAGCTCTCATTTGAAACTGCCATAAAATTTCCAAAGTAACTGACCTACCATAACGTATCTTGGCTTTTAGTCCCATAGAGCAATATACTCAACTTTTAACAGTCGGGTAATAAAATAAGTTGACTTATGTCGTTAATCCATTGTGCAGTTTAGCAGTAGTCGAATACAGACAATGTGGCTTTATAGTCGAGTCTTTTAAAAGTGTCTACGCTACTTTTTGTATCAACTCGCAGAATATGAAAAACCTTATTTCCGTTGCGTTGTTTGTTTTTAGTCGAGGTGGTGTCAGAAAAACTTACTATATTTCGAAAATTGTAAAGAAAGCTGGCTCCATCAAACATTAATTATGAATCTAATGAGTCGCAGTTTCCTGTAGAGATTTTTAAGAAAGGCCTTTTCAAAAAGGTTAACTATTCCGAGACGTTGCTATGACAAAACTGTACGGGCGACAGCACTATCCATGTTTTCAGAAGCAGGATTTAATATCTCACAGTAATAAAGGAGAAAATGGAAAATATTTTAATAACACTTGCAGAGAGTAGACATTTATGAACGTTGAACTTTTTACTATTGGGAATGCTTACAATGTTGCGAATTAGCCGAAATGCATCAAATTTTAATGGTCAGAAGCTTGGAGTGGTTTTTAAACTTTCATGGCTGAATTTATGGAGATGGGTCTATTGGAGTGTATTGGTTCGTAACAATTTTTTTGGTGAAATCACTTTGAAACCTGATGATTTCTCATCATCTGAGCGGTACGTTTGCAAAAGACATCTCTCCTTCTTCTTGTGATTTCTGACGAATGTTGAACTGATAGTTTGCCAATAAATACTGTGCCTATGAGTGAGCTTAACTCGTATCCCTGAAATCGATAGGTACAGAAGTAAGAGTTAGGCTCACGTGAAGATTAGTACGCCTAGATATTCGGGCTTCGGGCTTTAGTATTATTATAATGTATATTATCTGCTTCGGGCGACCAATAAACTCACCTTGGCTTTAAGCCCGAATCATCATCATCATCATCAAACTATCTTAGACCACTGCTGGGCATAGGCCTCCCCTAAGCCCGAATATCTAGGCGAAACTCCAGTGAGTGTGGCCCACTGGGGTTTAAGTAGGTATCTGGTATCTACCTTTATTTTCTTATGGTCAGACTTTTAAATCGTCGCTCTTTCTAATCGACACCCTCTCAAATCGTCTGTTTTGGACAGTCATATCCAATTCACACACGTCGTCTATGAGTTTAATCACAATATTTTTATTAATAAAACGAGGTTAAATAAAACAGACTATTCCTACCATGAAATTTATAACAGACGAAGTCGATATCAGGTACCCATACCAGGATAGCAGAAATGATGTAGAGGTATTTCACTGTAGATTCCCAAAGAGTCAAGATCATGGTTCGCGAAAACCTCTTCATTGTTTATGCATTCCTACCAGATGCCTACCCAATCAGAACAAGGAAACATGATGGTAGTATCTATAATATTGTTTGTTACTTGGAGCTTGGGACTTTCGACGGCAAGACTAAAAAAAATGCTATAATTTATTCACAAAAAGCCTACATATTTTGTTTAAGACCATCCTTCTTAAATAGCTAATATAATTTGTGATAGAAAAAACTGTGGCATCGTTTCTAAATAGACGGAAACTTTCACTCTCTTTAGTGCTCGAAGTCCTACCTAGCTTACGCCCCCTTTCACGGTGATAAAGCATTATAACGATATTATGATTGATATTTCTGTGAATAAATTTAATGCCATTTTAAACTAATGGACAGTGCTAATATGGGAATGGCGTGGCAAGTCTAACCTGGCTAAGGTTACGCCCATAGAGTTGTAACTTTAAAAATACATTATCGTCGCACCAGTAGGTAGTAACCCCAAGTTAATGAACGAAACGCCTGATCAGAAATTTTGCAAGGATATAAATTGGATGCTGAGAAATTCGAATCCGTCCCTTAGCAGCTATAGTTGCTTAGAACCTACCTTGGAACTTAATTAAGTATTATCATCAAAATTAAAGACTCATCTAACACATTGTGTGATATCGGACCAGTGCCAAAGAAATCGAAAGCAAAAGCTAGGTAAATGTAACTACATTGGATTTTAAAAGGGTACTGTTTTTAGATCTCAAATCATTCTACCCGATTTTAACCTGGTTAATAGGGCCTTTTGCCCAGCAGTTAAATAAATAGAGAGATATAGTTCAATATCCGTGCCTATATACTTAGTTGACTTATTAGCTGTGTAAACGATGGAAATGCGTGTAAATTATCATTTGATTGTCTGATAGGCAAATAGCTTAATTTTTCCTTTCCATTATTTCACTATCACGGATTTGTATCGATGCGCCCCGGCGCGCAAATTGATAGTCATTGTGTTTTATGCAAAAAATATGTTTAAGCATTAACAGCAAAATTAGTATTAAAGCTTCCCCTGATAGAGTTGCTTGATTTATGTTCAAAGAGACAAAAAAAAAACCCCCAAAGTATCACCATGTGGGATTGCTGGGAAGGGAGATCCTTTCCCTTTAATCTTTTTCCTTGTTAGTAACCTTTAACCAATCTTTATTGTTTTTAAAGATAAATGAATTTAAGTGACATAGGTATTGTTTAACAAAAATGTCATAAAAAATCATCTAGCCCCAAGCTAAGCAGAGGTTGTGTTATGGGTACTAGATAACTGGTACACTTATTATAATAAATTACATAGATATATTAATATATATCTATATTATACTTATAAAATACCCAGAACACCCGGAACAAATACTTGCAGATCGTACAAAAATTTGTTCAAAGGCGGGAATCGAACCCGCAACGTCCTGCGTCGCAAGCGGACATTCGCCCGCCGCGCCACATCGGTCGTCATGTTCATTAGACTTAATACAAAAAGCATGCTGGAAATAATAAGAGGCATTCCTCGTAGGACTTCTTACTTTGGTGCGTATGAAGCGCACCAAAGTACTTCCACATAGCGCACCCGTTTTGGTGCGCTTCATTCAGTAGGTATAAATGTTAAGTTTTTATTCCTCGTTGCGCACTATTAACAATGGTAATAGGTAATTTTTAATATTTTATATGTTTTTATTGTTTTGAAGATCGGAGATCGGTTTTGAAACCCTTATGGTCTCGCTTTTTCTGGCTTTTTTTCCATCTTTAATATCTCAGCAACTACAGCAGCAAAAAACGTGAAATTTATATTTTAAACTAGCTGCAACCCGCGCGGCTTCGCACGCTTTTTTCCGGAATAAAAGGTAGCCTATGTTCGGCCCCGGGATACCTCGCTGCCAAATTTCACCGAGATCCGTTCAGCTGTTCTTGAGTTATAAATAGCGTAACTAACACGACTTTCTTTTATATATATAGATAATACACTTCGTACGCCTGTACAGATTATTTGATTCCCAAAAAAACTGGATAACTTCAGTAAAGTATAAGTAGATAATTAAAGTTCTGTAAATTATATTTGGATCTACCTAATGTTATTTGAATTCCAATTCAGAACTATTAAAACCCACATTTTATTATATCTCTAGCAAGATTTAATTCAAGGCTTATTACGCTTGCTACTACTTTACTAATTTATACTACATATGTTTATTATTTGTCTGAGAACTTCTTGATGCAGGCGATGACCTGCCACATTATCGTTATTTGTACAAGCTTACAAGGAGCCATGAATGACATCCATCCCCAATAAACTAAAAATAACATTGACTAATTAGGCTTAGTAGATTATTATTGAAATTCGAAGTGACTAGATAGGTAATTTAGTTTTAAATAATAAGAATATAACATGAAACAATTCACTAATAAGCCAACTATCTATCACACTTCAGGTAGTATAATTTGTCGAAAAAATTACTGGTTTAATTTCCTCCAAGTATTTTCCGACCAGCCCAGATTTAAAGGTTCAAGTTCAACTTCTTTATTTTTGGCGGATATAAAGGTTATTTGACTATTGAAAATTATAAAACTTTTCTGCCAGTCAAAATGTAGTAATTCAAATCTTCACTTCACAGAATTAACATCGCCAGTCATTGCATAATCCTGCAAGACTCATACATAATCAAACTTTTTTACTTAAAAATAATAAAACATTGAATCCATACATCTGATTTAATAACACGAAATTAGAAAAAAATATAAATAAAGTTACACTAACCGCTATCCCAAGCTGTTGTGCAAATTCTTTATCGGTTAAATTGTGTCTTTCAAATTTTATTTTTACTATTAACTTATGTGGCTATCCAGTTCAATGAAATCCAAAAGGTTTTACAGACACATCATATAAATATCATAATTATTTGCATTAACTTCCAGATCTAAGCGTTATTTATTTTTTTATTTTCATGTCGACAAACTGTTATTACCAAAACATCCAAGAGTCAGGAACTCACACAAAATAACAAATAAAAACATAGCAAGTCAAATCTTATACAATACATAGCAATGAATACAAATAATTACCAATCTTAATGTCAATCTCGAGTCAATACAATTATAAATGCTAAAATTTAAACTAATAATACTACGTTATGTTAACGTTACTGGCTTAAAATTCTATCGATGCATGACTCAACTGATTAGTTAGCCGATTCGAAAGCACGGTTGACTGCGATGCAGAATACCGCGGTTAGAATCCCAGGTTAAAATTATAGATTTTGCATTTAGCTTATGATGCTTGAAGTTACTTCAAGCAATCATAAAAAAAAAATATCGTAAATTTAAAATTTAAGGGCATAGCTAAAACCATGAACGCCAGTGTACCAGATTATATGATTTGAAATCCCGATAATAATTATCATGTTAACAAATCGTAAAAAATAATTATTGGTATTTCCCAACAAAACCCTTTGAAATTATCAAGTTTACTCATATAATTGGCACTTTCATCAACCAGCCTGTGAAACAAAATATTTGACAAACAATTATAGCCATTCCATAAATAAATATCGAAGCAAAAGTCTGTAAAATATGAGCCTCTTTTTAATTTGTAACACAACAGTGCAATGGCCTAGTTTGTGTCACGAACTGCAACTTTTAACGAATGCTTCTCGCTTTTTGAACAGAAATGTATGGAGTAGGTTTCCTTAGTGGAGATTTTCTATTTTTTCTATTAGTATTATCGTGATTAGATTAGATTAGAAGCCTACTTTGGTCTCATAGCTAGAAGAAACCCGGACAGCCTGAAGGAACTAGCTGTGGTGGGCAAAGTGGATGGGAAAACACCACAAGGACGCTCACCTGGCGGTCTGACACATTGTAGGAGACTTCAGGGCTCCAAGTGACCACTGCTCGCAGACAAGCCGAGGGTAGGATGGCGCGGATACAGCTGGTCAACTCCTCAACGAAGACTTTCCAAACCGGGCATTTGTACCTTGACCTACAGTAATGAAGAATACGAAGATGATCGTGATGTAAGAGTAGAAAACGTATTAAGATATTTTACTGGTCTATTCACGATAAAAAAGCTTGGGACGGGATTTGCTCCAACTCGAAGAATAACTACTAACAACAGGCTAAAGGTTTCTTCGTCGCTTCTTTACTTTAGTCTACATACCGAAGCGACTGAAATCAAAAATATCACTTTATTTCCGTGTCAGTGTTTAATTATTAAGAATTTGACCTTTTCTAAGTGTACATTTATTGTATTTATGGAAATAAAGAGTTTTTGACTTTGACTTTGACTATAACAGTTATTGTGAAAGTGATTTAGAGTGATTATTATGGTGATTAGACTGTATTAGTATCTTAAGTATCAAGGTGATTTTAATACATAAATTAATACCTCGATATTACCTGACATCTCTACGCCACTCCGGTCGCGGTCCACTTCAGCAGTGAGTGTAATGGTGAGTCACCTCCATGAGTCACACTCACGGCATTCCTAGCGCACCTGATGAAATCATGGGTCAGCGACCATCAGTGTGAAGCCCTGCCGTTAATAGACTGTGGCGGTAGTGACGCGATGACGGTGTCCTATAATTTAATCCTGGGACTAATTGTCGTGAATTAATTAAGAAAGTCATCCAACGTGTTGAAATACTTAAAATATGAATTTTTCAACTTCGCTTTGTATGACATTTTGACCATTGGTGTCAGCAATCAAGTCCGTACGTTACACCAGCCTAGCACAAAACTTAGGCGTGAACTCACTCACACATAAATTTACCCTTGTTGTAGATACTAGCTACGCACTATATCGCAAAAATATCGCGACGGTTTAAGAGGGAGAGTTGGTGTACCAAAAATATCGTAGCGTCATGTCGTTAACGTGCACGTTATAACGTCATGGCCAACGGAAATCAAAAGTGTCTTCAAATAATGTATTCTCATACAATTTAATTCCGTGTTATCGTCATATAGTGGACGCCTACGATAATAACATCACGTAAAAATATATAAAAGCAGCCAATAGACGACATCCTTTCCTCAGCAGTGAGTCGACATGAAATGAATTCTTAAGACGGGAGTCTTAAAACCAAAGGCTTTGATTTCGATGCTTATCGAATGGGTATAGGCAAGTCTTGAGCGTGGAGATTGTCAGTTTTCAACGGAAAACGGCAAATGCTGTCAAAACCCGCTCGCTCCAATTGCCGAAAACACATCCTGATAGTCAGTCATACGTCATTTCTATACAAGTAGCTACAACCCATGTTTGACCAGTGTAGCATGTTGTATGACGAGAGTAAACATTGAACAGTGACAGTATTTAACACGACATGAATGGGGTGGCAGCACCACAAAGACAATGAATTTTTGATGATCGTGGTGGTTTGCAACATGCTAACATCATCCGCAAACCGATCTAAGGAAGGTGACGCTTCGTGACGCGAGTTTCATAAATGGTGATTTTTGTTATTTCTAAATTTTACAAGCAATTTACACATGTTGTAACTTCTAAAACCCATGCTAAACCAAGCTTCTAATCTATTTTAGCCGTTTTGGAGTCAACTGACACACGCCAAAAATTTTGTAAATCTTTTAGGTGTGAACCTAAGCGATTTATTTTAAAATTAACATGTCGGTAGACTCCAAAACGACAATTGATGCACTTTTTGTTTAAGTATGGGGCAAATGGTTTACAAACTGCATTATTTGCTTGCAAAATTACTCGTTGAAGAAAATACTAAAAATCCTATTTCGCACGTGACGTACCACCTTAACTCAAACCTGGGGGCACAGGCCTCTAAGTTCTTATGCCGCTACAATCCTGCGTTAGTCTCATTCAGGGTCGTTTTATTTGACATTGAATATTTGTCATTTTTGAAGTGGTAGTGAGACGACCAAACCTCTTCGCGCTGGGGTAAACGTGTTATTGAATGGAGATCGCGACTTGGCAAACGCTCTCCGGCGAGGTGGGATCTGGGATGTCAACCTGCGAAAGACGACAGGCAGATGCTGGATGCGGCAAGCTGAAGACAGCCTGAAGGCTGATGTTGATGTTTATGTTGATTTCGCACTTCAGTAATTTTGTATTTCAGGAATAAATGTGCTAAGTATCCTAAAGAATGCTAGGAAAACAACTATTATCTCAACTACTTATCAACTTTTGTCAACCTCTTCAACAATAAAAAACTCTTAGTTAATGCTATTCTAAAACTTAGGTACTGGAATATTTATTTTTAGCAACACAGATATTTTTTACATAGTCATAAAATAATATAACGACGACGAAGTCATGATTCATGGCGTTTTCCTGAAACAAATCAAAATTTATTTATATAATTTAAATCTCGAAATCACGGGGTGTAGTATAAAAATAATTTGATTGTTAACAAAATAACAAAAACCAACTACAAATTCCTAAGCTGTGTTTTTTAATTTACGGGATAAATACTAAACCCGCGGCAATAACAATTTTACGGGACCACCTCTGGGATAATTCTATAGAGAATAGCGAAAGAATTTTCAAAATCGGTCTATAATTGACAGTGAAATCGACGAACATACAACAACGGAACATCCTACTTTTTTGAAGTCGGATATTAAACTTATTAAGAACGCCTCTTTGACTGTCTCGCGCGGACAGAAATTGCAAAATGACCTTTACAGCAATTATGCCAATTTGTTGCAGACATCAAGATCACACTAATTGAGGAGTAAAGGAAAAAAAATAGATAAATCCAGTTTAACAAATTTTTGACATAATAAAAAAATCTCTGTAGTTTGTAGGTCTTTGAGTTTTAGGAAATTATTTTTAAGCATTAACAAACAGCACTTGAAACTCTTTAATTTTGATAAAAATAACATAAATTAAATTCATAGAGCCTGGGATATTCCAGTTAGTGTTTTGGAGATATCCCTTATTGTTCATCATCATCACTTCTTGGATTTGTCCCGTTCTGAAAAACTGTTTTGGATATACCCCTTTCTGTTCATCATTACTTGGATATGTCCCTTTTGTTTGAAAAACTTTGGAATTTGCCCTATTTTGTTGACAACTATAGTTGGCAAAATGCCCCAATTTGCCCCATTTTGTTGACAACTATAGTTGGCAAAATGGGGCAAATTCTAAAGCTTTACAAACAAAAGGGACATATCCAAGTAATGATGAACAGATAGGGATATATCCAAAACAGTTTTTTTCAAAACGGGACAAATCCAAGAAGTGATGAACAGGTACCCAGGTACCTACCTATTTTTATAATTTTAATAAATTATTTTTTATGTTATAATAATACAATTTAATTGCAATAAATTCAAGTAGACATAAAACACAACATAAAAGTAGACATAAAACACAACATAAGTGACACAACATAAAATTATCACACTTGTGACACTTGGTGAGAAAAAAGAAAAAGGCGCGCTTACTGACATTGCAATTGCAACCAAGATTGACCATGACTGTTTCGCAACATTATGTTTTTATGGAGGCCCATCTTTCACTCTTGCAGTACATAGACAATTTTTCAGCGTTATTTTTATTCTTTTCTTTTCTTGTCAAATGGCATAATCGCGATAATTTACCCGTACAAAAAACAAGTTTATGTGTTTTTACAATGTACTTGTCCCATTTTGTTAGATAAAATTATTGAATATCAGTTTTTGTTTAGGATTTGTCCCTTTTTGTTAGATTTCGTTCGAACTACCGTTACCGTTACTATTGGTCTGAACCAAATGTGGATAAGTCCTTTTTCGTTAGAAGGTCAAAAATCGTGAGTAAATCATTCAAAAACCTATCCATTTTTTGATGGTTTCAAGGTGCGGAAACGATGTATTCCAGCATTTTGCGTCCGGTAAGAAAAAAAAACGGAGGAGGTCAAAAATGGATTTGCCCCTTTGTGTTCCTCTGCTCCTCAATTATTATAAATGCGAAAGTTTTCACGTATAGATGTTTGTTATCTTTTCATGCCAAATCTACAGAACGGATCGGCGTAATATGCTACTTTTTATCCCAGAACAAAGCGAGCGAAGCCGTGGGCACACGCTAGTAGTATCATAAAAGCATTGAGACCACAGCAACAGTAATCAAATCAACTACAATTACTATTTTAGTAGCTGAGAGAATTCTTGAGAGAGATTTTGATTTAAAATTCATGTAAGAAATCTTCGTCACTTTTCTTAGAGCTTATGAAACTAGCTTTTTGCAGTTGGTAAGTACCTTGTGTAATAAACCAGTGTAATTACTTATTATTTAGTATTAAACACGTTAATAAATAAATAAATAATGCTGGACAATAAATGTTACTGAATGTTTTCAAGTTTTCTGCGACTTGGAGATATACAGTAGGCATTGTATTTTTTTCACGACAAGAATTTATGGCGAAATCTTTAAATATGTTTTTGGTATTTTTTTTGATGACCTCTTTGATCGAATGTTTAAAGTCAGTGGAAGTCACGTCATGCCTCTAAATTGTGCAATAACTCTACAGGTTAGTTATCTATGTTTTCAGGACCGGGGAAGATGATGATGATGATGACTTGTGTTTAATTTAAAATTTTACATGCAACATAGTAAAATTTATTGAACCTATAACTCATTTAAGACCTTATTTTGCACATATGTATCTGGCAAATAAATACATGACAATGACTATATAATATGTGGTTTTCTGGGACTTTTTATTACTTCAAAGCAAAACGACCGCTATCAAAACACTGAATTTCGGGAGTGTTCTTATAAGTGAGCGCGCAGCAATAATTTCTATCAATTTACAGTACAGACGATCAGACACAAATGCTTGTAAATTGACAAAACGACTAGTAATCAAACTACAAACGGATTGCATTCGCCCTAGGACTTGACTGAATGACCAATCGCGAACAGACCGATTCGATTGAGGTAGGTTAGGACAAAAGGACGACGACTCTCAATGGGAAAGCTATTGTGTTTGTAGAAGTTCTTATCTATTTGCTACTAGTTTATTCCCGCGGTTTCGCACGCGTTGTTTCTAATTCCATCGGAACTGTTATATGGGATAAAAAGTTATTTGATTACAGGCTTAGAGTTACATCTACGCAAAGTTACAGCCCGATCGGTTGAGTCGTGAAGAGCTAACAAACATCCATCCGAACTTACGATTTATGTATTAGTATTATAGTAGTGTGAAGTTAATTTACCTCCATACTCCGTCGAGGCATTTATTTTCATTGAATACAATATTTCAGACTGTCTTCTTAAAAATGCATAGTTAAGCGAATTTTTCAATTTGAAAAATATCGGGACTAGCGAGAGATTCGATATTTATCGAGCTAACAGGTTACGTGATTGTGAAATATTGCATTCTTTCACTCAATCAAAGAAAATAAAAGCCTGTATGGAGTATACAACCGTGTCCAAACAGCACACATTAGTGTGCTGTTTGGTGTAAGTTACTGCATGTTACCTTTTCACGCCTAAACGGCTGAACGGATCTCAATGAAATTTGGCAAGACGGTAGATAGTATCTCGGGGATGGACATAGGCTACTTAAAAATTGCGTGCAAAGCCGTGGGCAGCAGCTAGTTTATAATATTAATATTTAAAAATACAAGTTAGGTCCATGAGTCTGTTAATGATGTTTTCACGACAAAATTGTTAAACCAATCTCAATGAACTTAGCCACATAAATAAAGAATAGTACCCAGGGGAAGAAGACAAATCAATGCGAAGTCGCGGGTAGAATAATTCTACCCGCGACTTCGCATTGATTTTACTAGTAATACTTTGTCACATAAATAAAGAATAGTATCCAGGGGAAGAAGAAAAATCAATGCGAAGTCGCGGGTAGGATTATTCTACTCACGACTTCGCATTGATTTTTCTTCTACCCCTGGATACTATTCTTTATTTATGTGGCAAAGTATTGCTAGTGTCAAATTAATGTTGATCCTATGTATGAAGAAAAAGTAAGATGAGACACTAGTGACTGTTCACAACACAACACGATAGTTTGAAAATCTCGAATTAATTTACCAGAATTAACTAGGCAGTAATGGTAGTATGTTTTACGTAAAAACCGAGACCCATACAAACGTCGGCAACTACAAAGCCTCATGGCTCATCATGACTAACCAACGATTGAAACGTTCAAAATAAAACCAACGGTTTGCACCATGAAATCAGGTTCAAAGCTGTAAGCGAATTTAAAGACTCTATAGGTGGTAAGAGGCGGTACTATTGTAAACAAAACACAATGTACTAAAAGATACTCGATAGAAACGTACACAGAAACAATGGAGTAGATATAACAGTAGAATAACTGACCTTTTTGCAACAGAAAGGAATAGAAAGGAAGTCACCCGCTGGGTAAGAACAAAAATTGAAAGGAGCCGTCTTTGGCTGTTGACCGGTCGATCTACTTGGGTATTAGGGTTGTCAGATAACACTGAATGGACGATTGTTTTTTTTTTAACTTAACACAACATTAATAATATTAAATCGCTTTCAGCGATAAGATACGATATATAAATATTGTACATTTTGTAATGTTAGATTAAATTTAGGATTTTTCTAAGTACGAGTACGAGACTTACGATACATTTTTCTTTAATTAATTATTCTATACTAATGCGAAAAACTGTGAAAATTTGTGATTATGTGAAGTAATGCATATTTTACTGAAGTATTGACCTGAAATTCAAAACATAAAAGGAAGATGCATTATGTTTATTTTGACTGGTATAGTCATTATTAAACTCTTAAGAAATACACAGATAAAAGTAGCTAGACGGCCCTAAATATCCAAGTTACACAAATGAAGGTGTAAAGAAGATCCAAAAGAGACCATTCTCGTTCGTTGACAACCCTATTAAAACTCTTGCTTTGTGCAATATTGGCCAAACACTGATACACACCTTTTTAGAAAATGTTCTTTTCTATTTTATACAAAGTTACAACGCGGGCTACCATTTTACAACCCGAGACGACCATTTTGATTTCAATGTCCAGTAAGCGACACATTTTGCAATTTATTAGCCTAATTAGTTCCTCTTCTTTGTAAATCCATAAAGTAAAATATTGTAAAAGAACAAAACATTTGAACAATTAGTGAGCGAATTTGTTTCGCTAAATGTTCTATAAGCGATTGGTAGTTGGCAAAATAGTAGATGGTTGTAAAAATGGAAACTGAAAGGTTTCTTGCAGATTTGTTACGCTACGTTTCGTCTTTGGTGGTCAGATTGTTTTTTTAACTTA
This sequence comes from Eupithecia inturbata, assembly GCA_963662085.1. Lineage (NCBI taxonomy): Eukaryota > Metazoa > Arthropoda > Insecta > Lepidoptera > Geometridae > Eupithecia > Eupithecia inturbata. Next base: position 10,903,491 of record OY759196.1, read on the forward strand.
AGGCGACCAATCCTTTTTTAACCGACTTCGAAAAAAGGAGGTGGTTCTATGTTCGGCTGTATGTATATTTTTTTTATGTATGTTCATCGATTACTCCGTCAATTATGGACCGATTTATTCGTCAATCGTGTATGCTTTTGTGATTAATAAAACTTGAATAATTTTATTCAAAACAAAAAGTTTTCGATTACCTAGTAAGTAGGTGATAGATGGTAGAAAATCTTATAATATACTTACTTCACCTTGCAAACTTTAGGGTCCATTGACATTAAATAGTCGTTTAGACTGTTTTCGCAATTTACGTACGCCATGCCGAATCCAAGACCGCCACCAATGAATGTGGGCCACTTTTTGGCGCCTCGAAAGAAGAAGCTGCCCATCACGCTGCCTATTATAACACCGGTAACTGAAACAAACAAAATCTTTCCTCAAACCCCTAGTACATAATACCCTGAGAGGTGATTCCGACCCTATTATGAGGATAGATCTAAGTAAAATCTGTAGATATAGTACGTTCTCCCAGCGCTTGCTTACTTAAAAATATAGCCTGTGTTACAACTTCACGCAAACAATCGCTCACAGTTACATTTCCAATCTTGTGCAATAATTATAATGAGTAAACACGAGGGCATTGCTGTAGTCTTTTAGTCAGTAAATCACACTTAAGTAGGTCGTAGCAAGCACGGTAATACAAACGCCACCGGTCCGACTATGGCTGAGGTGGGTAATTGTACCCTTTTTGAGCCTTCCACTTTCGTGAAACTAGTACCTAATCTCCCCTTTTTTACTTAGATCGATGATTATGAGCGACCTGGATAAATACATAAATAAATAATATAAATAAATATTGTTGGACAATTCATACAGCACTATCTAGCCCCAAGCTAAGCAGAGCTTGTGTTATGGGTACCATGGATAAAACATACTTTGTTTATGTCACACGGGGATGCTTTCTATTCAAAATGTATTATTCAGAGATTGCTTTCTACTCACGAACAGACTCATAAGAAGTAAAGAGAAAATCAATAACACGTAAAAAGTAAGTTTTTAAAATGTTATCTGAGCGTCTGGTCGACGCGACGCGTGACCCGAGAGCTGGTGAGTATCTGGCGCAGCGCATCAGCATTGCCATACAGTGGGGCAATGCAGCCAGCGTCTTAGGGACGCGTCCTATCAATAACACTTTATCTCATATTTGATAATAACTTATGGAATACAATTTGACTTGTCTTATTGCTTATTTTGTAAACCTAAATAAATAAAGTTATTGATTTCTGACTTCATCAAAAAACTACTTTAAATAATTGTACATAATATGCTTATTACGGTTGTAAGTACTAAACATCACACGGGTCATCACCATCAGCTTGTCGTTAGTAGGTATTTCTGTTTTGTACCGGAATCTTGTTCATGGAAATTCCATAGTCATACAAACGGACTAGATTTAGCAAAATGCCGGTAAATAATACTGTAAAAGCTCTACACACTGTTCTCATTTCAACAGCACAGAACCGTCAACGGTCGGTCTTCATTACATATCAAACCTAATGTGATGTGTTCATCACATCCCTAAGCTCGATATTATGATAATTAGAAGGGGAAAAGTCATGTGTACCAATTATTTTACATAGATAATAGTGAAATGTATTGAATAATACCTATTTTCAGTCCGAAATCCTTAAAACAAGCTTGATACCTTTCTTCGAAACCTCGTTTGTCAATTTTCCTCATTTCTCAGTTTATTATGTTATGAACGAGAATGCTGGGTTTAAATACATTGCAGCTGTTTTATAATACTAATTAGTTAACACTATTTTTATCTTAATTTACACAAAATAGTTGGGAAGAAAATACGGCACTGTTTTTTAAGAGAACCAGAGTTTTGACTGTGATGGATGATTTAGTTTTTCAGTTTTGAAGGAAGAAGGAAAGTCTTTATTCAGTTCCCAGCAAAAAGTTTGCGATAACTTAAGTTGTCATTGAACCATTGGTGGTTTCAAAAACTTTGAACTTGAACCTGTTTCGTGTCTTTATATCATCTATGACTTTGACGACTAAGGCATAAATGCTCGGACGAAGGAAATCACCCTAATCGAAGCATAAATGCAAAGAGATTGGCTTTGGCATGTTTCTTACGGTAGGGCTGGTCCACCAATTCATAGTCGCTCAGCGAGCTATGGAAAGAGCAATGCTCGGAGTTTCTCTGAAGGATAGGATTCGTAACGAATACATCCGAAAGAGAACCGAAGTTATCGACATAGCTCAAAGAATTAGCAAGCTGAAGCCGCTGCTGGGGTAAACGTGTGCTTGGGTGGAGACCACGACTCTGCAAACGTAGTATAGGACACCCTCCGGCCAGGTGGGATGACGATCTGCGAAAGACTGCAGGCAGATGCTGGATGCGGCAAGCTGAAGACAGGGTGCACTCATTAGGGGAGGCCTATGTCTAGAAGTGGACTTAGATAAGGTTGATGATGATGATGATAATGTTTTTCAAGAAGGTTGGATAAGCTTGACGCTTTCTATTCCTTCTAGAAAATACCTACCAATCCGTACGTTCAAACCCAAATAGGTTGAAAGTGTGAAGGGATAACGGAAATACTCTGCAAAACCTCTTTATAACTTAAATGATACGCATTGAAGAAGATTAAAGTAATATACCTAAACACTAGCCAAAACCGATGTGAAATGTTTGTAAACAGCACAAGAAAAAAAAAAGAAAAAAATACTTGTTTGTCGGTCGTCCAGTTTCAGATACAACGGTAAGCAATATTTATTGAAGGAAGGATCACAAATCGACTAATAATGCGGAATATGCGAAATTTTTACGCATAAAAAGCCGCGGCAACAGAGTTTTCGGTTAAATATGGGTAGTTAGTTTACAAATATTGTACTAACATTGAATTTGGCTGGAATATAGTTACTATAATCTATCTAACAATCTTCAGCTCCAATCAATGCTGTCAATTTGCCTATTAACGAAACTCCTATTAGCAGAAACCACTTTGATAAGACATGCAAATACGATTATGGACGGTGGCATCCCTAGCAAATGATTGGGCTGGCAGGTTCATGGAACAGCTTAGCAGGATACGGTTGGTGTAGTTACTTATCTTCACCATCGATATAAGTAAAATCTGTAGATGTCGTTCGTTCTCCCAGCGTTTACTCAACAACTAGCCTGTGTTACAACCACACGCAAACGCTCGCTCGCAGTTGCATTTCCAATCTTGTGCAATAATTATAATGAATAAACACGAGGGTATTGCTGTAGTTTTTTAGTCAATAAATTACTCAAAAGTACGTCGTAGCAAGCACGCGTAACACGAACGCCGGCGACGCGCCGCCGCCGCGCGCCGGTCTGACTATGACTGAGGTGGGGAAACCTAATTGGACCTAATTTAAGCCTGCCACTTTCGAGAAGCTAGTGCCTCATCTCCTTTTTTTACTTTTATCGAAGGTCTCCACATAATGAAAGCATAAAGGCCTGTTCAGATCAACGCGGTATTCGCTACCCAAAACGGAGTGGTTATAGTTTCACTTGAATTTCGCGCTTGGTTTCGCGTGGTCCGCGGTATTCCGTCGAGTAATTTAGTGGCAGTAAAATTTCCGCATAACCTAACCCTAACTAGAATTTCGCAACCGCTTAGGGTAGCGAGTACCGCGTCGGTCTCGACAGGCATAATGCCGCTTTTTGTAGGCTCATGAATAATATTACACGTAAGGTAAGTTGATACTTTTTACTTCCATGAGTGAAGGGCAGAAGTAGGAGAGAGAGACAAGATTTTTTAGGAATTTCCAACAGATTTATAGTTTTTTAAGAGTACATTAGGTCCCGCACGATAGAGACGCTCTCGCAATCTACCTACTGGAAACGCAACACAGAAATTTATTTTGACGCATCCTAAATTTGATTTTTTTAGAAACTAAATTGGCGTCAAACCTACAGACGTAGTATTTCCTAATTGGGATTCTCTAAATAATTTAGGTACGTGTTCAATTTCTTATTATTATGAGGTAGGCTTCTATGGCCTATAACTTAACGACAGATTAAGCAGCTGCCCTGGTTGGACATTACCTTTAGTGATCTAGTTATTCTACCAAATCTATGCCATTGATTAGGCTTGCAGGCATACAACTTGTTTAGCGCGAAATCCTTTGTCTATTACTGGCTAGAACTGGCTTAGTCCAGTTTAAACCAGATCAATTATGTGTGATTTGCCGTGAATGTACGTGCGCTGTGTAGAAATGTCTAAATTAGCTGAAATAGTTGGTTTGAAATTAAGTTGTAGGGTTGTTAATGAAGTTGGATGTAGAATTTCTATATCCTTTTGTATTAGTCGACTTTGTTGTGTCTAGCAATACTGCCGTCAGATTTCTAAAAAACCGTTAAGTGACTAACCCAAAATTTTGGCTACGAGGAAAAACGTGATAAATATTAGTTCTAGACTTTGCGAAAACTTACATCATTAGAAATGGGGCTTAAGGCGCTTACAATAAAGCTTTAATGCGACCACGTCGAAGCTACTTCAGTGAAATTTCAGCAACTTCTTTTCCCAAAACTTTAGGTTGTCACATGCAAATAATCTTTTTTGTTTTCTTTATTATTTAAGGGACTTTGATCCATGTCAGTCCCGTATTTTAACAAAATAAATACTAATTAAAACTAAATTATAATCTAAAACTAACTTAAATAATGTTTTTATAATATGAACTTCTTATAGGTTTGTTTACAAAACCAAGACAAGGAGATAAACTGTTAGGTATTCGATGATTTGTCATCAAACACATTTTATGTTAATTAAAATAATTCCTTTAGTCGGCAAAGCCTATTACATAGTCTGTACAGAGAAATAAAACCTAACGTGCATTTACACTGAAGTTACATCATTTGGCAGAAAAACACTACATACATATGCATAGCCTCTACCCCGTGTACAACACGTCACGTTACAGCAGGAATCTTTGGGTTTACAGGACTGATCTATGCTTGCCTCTGTCTATGACAAATTCATGTTATTGTGATGCTCGCAATTAAAATATTAGCGCACGACATTTTGCTTTCACAATGTCATTTACTTCCTTTACCAGTATTTGGCGCTCCGTCAAACTTTATCAGTAAGTACCTAATTTCTTTGTATCATTAATATATAATGCAATAAATGTTTAACTATTGACTATTCTTCCTCTCAGTCCGGAATCGCTGGGTACTTAAGCCCATTATCACGAGTGCTTACCCGTTCGACCCAAGATTTTTCTACCCAATATTATTTTTACCCGTTCAACCCAAAACATATGCTCCGTTCTACCCAAAGCAAAAATCTGAGTCACAGTGTATTCTAAATAGTACAGTAACTTCAAATTTTGTAACTACAATATGGAGGTAATAATAGTTTAGATCTCTTCAAACGAGTGCACGTGCAATTCCTAGAAAAATTTAGAAGCAGAACTTATTGTATGTACAATAGATAATCCAATCAACAACGGTAAGGATTACCATTGTTTTTCTTATCTATTGAGGTAAGTATATGCTATCCTTTTCTTTTCATCATTCGGTTTCTTTCTACTCTTCCTATCTTAAGGGTCACTCCTGTCAGTAGTTCCTAGACCTACTAACCGAATGGTTTACATTAAATAGGGTGGAAAACGAAGTGACTTCAAGTTTGAATAGTGAGGACAATTTGAATTTCATTCAGTCAAACCGTGGTGGACAAATTTTGATGTCTTGCAAACGTTTAACTACCTACCTCCAACATTTTGACTGTGAAAGCACCTTTGTTACGATAAGCTATATTTCGAGTTGAACTGGGTAAATTACTTGGTTAGCAAATACCTATAGGTAATCAATAATTCAATACCTTAAGTATATCTAAGTATGTTCTATCGGAAACAATTACACTAAATCAAGCAAATCAAATCAGCGTTAGTTTGTGATTGAAATCATAATTGGCCATATTAATTGTGTGCACGGATAAGCTGGAGGTAAATCCTCTTGGGGTTAGGTTAGGATACTATTGTAGGGAATGATACCTTATTAATTTAATTCTTCGATTATTGCGTCAAATTCATAGTTCGATTTAGCGTGCCATGCTAAATCGAACTTTGAGTTATTTAGGACAAAATGTTTGGTATCATCTCCGTTTTCTGAGTGATGTCTATTTTTTACTCAAGCCATGCTCAAGGTTCAATGTTTGCAAACAATTCACATCACATCACTGAAATCATAAATTCTCGTTTTAGGTCGATTTAGAAAAAATATTGTCAGCATTATGCACTGTGGGAACGAATGAGGTAGGTAGACTAGGTAGGTCGGACTTATAGCTACCCATATCTATCTCTAGGTATCTTATCTATATTCGTTCTCCTCCGCCACCAGCTCAAATCGACAAGTATTGTATATTCTGAGTTTATAGGGATTTTATTTATCAAAATTCAACTAAAACCTACGAAACTCACTTTAATTTTAAAACGCGAAGGTTTGGATGGATATTTGTTACGTCTTCACGCCATAACGACAGAACCGATCGGGCTGAAATTTTGCATAGATGTAACTCTAAGCCTGGAATCAAACATAGGTTACTTTATATTCCGAAAAACGTGTGCAAAGCCGCGGCCAGAAGCTAATCGAGTATAAATACTAAAAAATAAACTTGCTGTTACTTAAACATGCTCGCAAAAAGCTTCTACAGTTCACACAAAAAAAAATCAGGTGATAGATTTCAGTATCAAAAAAACTGAAATTATCCTCTCAGTTTGCGGGCCCAACCACCGGGGAACCCCGCAGTATCTGGCGCATGCAGCATTCTTTCGCAGATTTCTTGATTATTTTGTAGGAGTACCTAGTATCATCACTAGATGTATATAGGTTCTCCATAAAATTTCCTACAAATTAGCATGTAAATATATCTGCAGTTGTATAAAAATATTTAATTAGAGGACTTATAGAAATAGAGATTTTACATAAGAAAAGAAATTCCAAGTGTACTCCTGCCCTATCAGATTATGCGTGGCATGGTTCTTAATTGGGGATTCAGGTTGTATAAGGGCTCCATAGGTCGCAAACAGGGCTTAGCTTCCGTAGGCCTCGGAAATAGTATCTACCTACCTAACTAGGAGTGGATCGAGCGTTATGTACGTATGTCAGCTTCAAATAGTACCCGCTATTAGTATACCTCTATAATAGATAGAGCGTAACGTATGTCAATAGCGTAGCATGTGGAAGCTTAGGATGCAAAGCTCAAAACGTAGCTTATTGACCGGGTGTAAGCGAGGAGTTTGAATGAGGAGTGTAGCCTATGTCTGGCTTAGTTAATTTAATAGGAATGAATAAATACATAAGCCCTTGATTTTAGGTACAAGGTTGTGAAAGGTCCTGGGATCTTCGATCAACAATACAACTGATGATGGAAAGCTTGAAATGTAGTTTTTTTTTTTTTTACTTCACGTTCACCACAGACTTTATGTCCGTGCTCTTTTTTGATCTTTTTTTATTTATTGAGCTTATTTTATGTACATTTCTTAGAATCTAGTTACTCAGGGGAAACATTAATATTTACTTAAATCTATAATTTTTAACATTACAATGATTTAAACTACTTTCCAAAACTAGGTGCTCTAACGAAAAAGCTTAAAATGCTGTTTTTTTTTTTTTACTGTAAGCTTAATGAATACATTCGAACAATTACACATTTGGTATAATCTTATAAAATGGTAGAACTTGAAGCTGCCCCCTGATCTGGCCAGTTAGCCAGTTTTTCAACGACAGCTGCGTTTCTGTTTCTTATGGCCATTTTTAGATTATAGTTTATGATTGTTTTTGCTGGTACCACCATAGCTCTTTTGATGAAGTGCCTAATCGCATCGTTGGTGTCATCAGCGTAGTAAGTGCAGCTGTTTGTGTGCCGTGATATTGCTACCACAGCATGAGGGACACTTTCGTGCAGTTGTATCCCACTTTTTGTTTTTACTATTGCCACTGTCTCAAAGGTGAGCCCCTGGGCTTCATGGATTGTAAGTATGCGAGACCCGTCTCCGTCACCGTACCCTTGGTTTGTAAGAGTTTCCTTCTCATCCTGAGTGTGGACTAGGATAAGAGTATTGGTGAGAGAGCTGGGTATTTTCGCTCCTGTGTACATCCGAAGCGACAGGGCCTTGAGTTTTGAGGAATGTATACCGGAGTATACCTCTCCTAGGGCATATGCAACATCTAATGGGATCCTATGCGTGCACAGAAGCTCTTGGCTGATGTTAGCTATCAGATTGGGCCTGCTATACCTTATTTCGAAGAGGTTCTCTCTGTCAATGTAAGGCAACTGGTTAACATCTCCGGTGAGGACAATCTCGCCAGCGCCAGACAAACGCGATGCCATGATTATGGCTCCAAAGTGGTTCATGAGAGCTTCGTCAATTGTGAGTCGACTGCATTTATCTTGCTCTCTGAAGCCATTTACTAAGACCGAGGCCATTGTTCGCACCTTGGTTTTCACCAAATTTCCTACGCGGTGCGATAGCTTTTCCCTCAGGTCGTTTGCTGCCTCTGTTTTGCTGTGATGATTGCGTCTTTTTCCGCATCGAAGTTTTCAACAACCCAGGTTATTTTTCCGTTGGTTTAGAAAGTTTAATAGGAGTGAAGTTATGCTCTAAATAGATAATAGATTAGATTTTAAATGTAAAATTTAATTAAAAATAATTTGCGCATCGGAAATCTACCAACCCCTTATTACACAATAAATTTAATTATTAACAAACATTTAATTAAACTTTCGATCATGTCTAACCACACACAACAAAGACAAACCCATTGTTAATTTAATAAAGGCACCTTCACATTTAAAATCAGTCCACGTCTGTGGTCGGACCTTTAGTGCGGTGTCCGGGAATTTTTAATTCGAATCTGGTTTATTAAGAATCCTTTTAAATGAAGATTTTAGTAATTTATCAGCATTGGGAATTTTCAAATAAGTTTTATTTTTGTATAATAGCTTCTACAGAAATGTTTTGGTAGGTATTTATGACAAAGCTTACAAAAATAATGAAAAAACAAAAAAGACAGATTAGTTTGTAACTTAACGATTTTAAATACAACTTACACTACACCAAAACAAAAGTGAACTAGCTACATCGAACACATCACAGAATCTTCAAAACGTTCGTCAGTTCTTTATATTTTTGGGAGTGTGATGCTGATGCTGATGATATAAATTCTCATTTGTTACCATAATGCAAATAAGTCCGTAGGTTTAAGTCCCTCCATGAGATCAAAATAACGAACAAAAACAAATGACAATTTGTCTCTAATTACTTTGTGATTTTCACCCTCTATAAAAATATTGTAGCAGGATGCTAAGCAAAGTTGACTTGTAAATATACTCTAATAGTCTAATTGCTTAAATTGCTTCTGGCTATTTGGGTTTTTCAAATAAATTAAGTGATATTTAGACGAATATAAATATGGATGAAGTTTTAAGAGTATTTAGGGGCATAAGATGCGTCTAATGCATTGACCCTGGAGCGTTTTCCGTCAAAGACAATTTGAACGGATTAATGTCACTCAATTATCTAAAAGATATTAAAGTAGGTAGATACTTTTGCTGCTGTTTTGTTGGTATGGACAGTTTAATAACTCTGAGGGGTGAGTCCATTTGACGTTAGTAACGAGTCGTGATCGTGACGTCTTCTTTTTCCATACAGTTTGGTACAGCGCCTCTATCGTGCAGACATTTAACTACACAAATCCCATACTAAAAGGAGACGTCACGGTCACGTCACGTTGTTACTAACGTCAAATAGACTCCCTCTGTACAAGTTTTGAGTTAGAAATATGAAGAAACTGATTAAGATGACAGGTATATCCACCGGGGATGGGCAGCAGCGCCCCAATTCTACCACCGAACTACGATCCCCAACCCGCATGCCCAGCGTGGGGATTATGGGCATTACCCCCGTGAGATGCCAACAAGGCGCTTATCAGGGGGAGGCCTGGGTCCAGCAGTGGACCAATATAGGCTGTGGAGGTGGAGGAATAAGATGACACAGCGTCCATTAGTAACTAGGTGCACTTTTTATAATGAAGATTTTTGTTTGCCCACTTAATATTCTTTTTCAAAAACTGTCTCATTCTGTTCAACTGTCATTTCATTTCAAAACTGTTCAACTGTCTTCATTGAGACAGAACCTGCAGCGACCCATCAGTGATGGTTAATGACAATTTTCCCCGAGCATTACTATGCTGATCTAGGAACGTACCCCATTAATATGAAACAAGGCGAAACCCAACGTTTCCCCACATTTAGACACCAAAGACTCAACCTACAAAATCATAAACCCATCCCTAAATAACGACTCGTCACTTAACCTCTCGAAATGAAACCAGAATTGCCAACACTAACGGCTCTGAACAATGCCCTGTAGAGATGCATTTGCATAGAATTCATCAAGGGTTTATGACGTAGCCTTATGACGTCACACTAAAACGGCTTTTATTGCTGTAATGCATGGGCGTATTGACGATTTTGATTAGCGATTGGGTTGTAAAAAATGATAGGCTCATTTGATGTGAGCACTGGCTAGAGAGTGTTTCAAATTCATTACAATTTATACGGCTTAACCTCGGAAAGAGGACTTAACTAATGAAGAGGTATAATCTTCTCGATTGGTTTATGGGTGCATTGTCTTAGAATGTTTGCCCACCGCTAGTTATATTTCATTTGTAACTATACTATACCTAACCTAACTATAATAATTATTTAGTTTGGCCGCTGAAAAATCTGCAACCGCATTTTCTCCCACTGCCAATCAACTATCCTGCAAAGAGTTCTTGTTTTGTACTATAGGTATTTTATTATTCTAAGTACCCTGGTGACAACACGAAACAACAACAATAAATTATTCTAAAGAATATACTTGTGGTATACATACGTTGATCAACTCTTACACCGTCCAAAATCCATGCCAATTAACTTTTTATCAATAAACCCATCTAAATCTCACCCAATCGCCTAGCCAATCAGCGCTCGTAAAATTACAACTATAAAACGTAGCTCAAACCAAGCGGAAGCCGACAGAAGCCGTCGTAAAGTAGATGAGACAATTCCTAAGCTGATGCAGATGATGGAACCATGCAATTTTGCCGGTAATTTGGTGTAAACGGGTCTTTGTTAAAGATGGCACGTTTTCGAGGATTTGGGGTAATTCGTCATGCAGATTGTGTACGTATTTTGAGGGATGAAGTAGAGTTAAAGAGGAGGATGTGTGTGTGGTTGGTAATTGGTGGGATTTAGGATGTGTTGTGGAAATAACTTTGGATGGGCCTAGTAATGCTGGACCATCCACATAACTTCATCTAGACTAGACCCAAAGTAAGCAGAGCTTAGTTTATTGGCTACAAGATAACTCATAAACATAATATGTTAGTTAAAAAATGGGTATTATTTATTTTACATAGAAAACACCCAGGACATCCGGAACAAATAACTGCAAATCGTACAAATATTTGTCCCGAGGCGGAAATCGAACTAGCAATCTCCTGCGTCGCGGGCGGAACTTCGCCCGTTGCGAAACAGAGCTCGTCGTAGTACTTTCATGCGTGGCAGAAATTACCCTGTTTGGTAGTAAGAACCTCTTGTCACCTCATAGGCTAATGATGACCTAAGAATGAGGAGATACATACAAAAACCGCGACTCTCAAATGGGAAGGTTTTAGAATTGAGTCCAACTACTCTGACTGCTGTCAGATTTTTAAAAGGCCGATATGTGATACAGATACATACATTTTAGGCGACAAAAACGTGAAAAGTGGCAACAAAAAAAAAACAAAATACTCTACTTCATTGTCTTTTATTTGTTAACGAACTATTCCACATAACAAAGTTTAACATACAATTTTATTAAGGATGTGCTTACAAATAAAAAAGTTTTACATCCAATTTTATGTCGTTGTTTAATTTAGCAATCCGCACGCCTACATATTGAGGGATTAGATTTACGTCCCTATAGATTGTTCTTCCTACTCCCTTGCATTTGCATAGTCGTAAAGTTTACTACCTATGCATTTTGCTCCTCTAATCCGAGTGGCGTTCTGCTCTCATCAATGTGAAGGCGCGTTGCTATTTTGATTTTGACGGTGCAATAAAACAACCGGGTTCTAATTCGTCTCTTTGAACGGAGCGGTGCTAAATGATTTTGTTCTTTATTTGGGTTGGATTAAGGTCATAATTTACGCAAAGTCAATCGTTCGACGACGAAATTAAAATAAAAAGGTCAGTAATTTTTGTCGAAAACCTAACATTATCTCTGAAATACTAATCAGTAGGTAATGTACTAATCCATTTTCAGATAATAACAATAAAAGGATAACAAACTTACCAAATTCATTCAGTTAACAGCGCTGCGTCAAGGGGAGTTCTTTCGCACTCTATGAGGTATCTGTGTGACTAGTACACGCTAAACAGACAGAAATCCCTGCATTTGGAACAGTATAGCGCCTCTGTTGACTGAGCTTGTAAGTTGGTTTTACAGTGTAATATAAAACAAAGGATCTATATTAAGAAATCCTGTCGCAATTTGATGGCATTGATGGATGGAGCTGCGGGAGGTGAGCTAAATACGTCTTCATTAGCTGCAGCCCTGTTAGGAAGGGATTTAATAGGTCACACGTTTCATTGGAAAATACTGAAGAAAGGATTATGAAAGACATAAAGTTATTATAACTAGATAATTATTTGGATAAATGTTCAATTATCTTTTGCACGCGGCTTTATAAACGCTTATCCGGGATAAAAAAATAGGTAGCGTATATTTTAAGATATTCCAGGTCCAACTTCATACATGCAAAGTTTCAGCCGAATCTTTTCGGCGCTATCTTGTGATAAACATGTCACATCTGTGCAAAATTTTGCCATTATAATAGTACAAAATCACAGACCAGTTTATATTGGTCTGAAATACAATACAGAGCTCTTTATTGTACGCCACAAAATTAAATAAAAAACATAGACATTAACATAAAGTAGAAAGGTACAAAGGGCGGCCTTATCGCTTAGAAACGATTTCTTCCCGGCAACCTTTGGATGGATAGAAAATGGAGAATTTAAGAAAGGCGGGCGTGCAGGTATATAAGATTAATACATAATACAAAATATTCTTATGCAAGTAGAAAAATAAATAAAAAAAGTATATAAAAATATTAGTAGGATGATGGATGTTCAGACGTGGACGATGATGATGATAATGAAAAGAGTGGTTCTTGCAATTTGAATATTTTCGCAATTTTTACCACCTGCATAATAATTAACTACATTAGCTACCTATGTTTTAAATAAGTAGGTAAATAACAATGGACTCACTGGCTTTCACGTAATTTATAATAAATAATTATCCCTAATTAGTATTACAAAAATTACATGTCGTGTTACGTAACAAACGACTCACTGATTTTAATGTTTTAATCATAATCATTACTGGTACATATGACAACTCTATTATTATTTTACCCCAAAAGGAAAAGAGTTTCTTTCACAGAACACAACCAAAGAGGTCAAAGTTAATCGAATAATGCTAATTTTGCTATCAATCACAACAAATAGGCAGGTAACTAGTAGTTAAAGCTTCCTTTATAATGGAAAAGGAAGCCAAAAAATGCAACCTGCAATTTCCCTTGACAATCAATGTTCAAATCGTTAGCATTTCTATTGATTTGTCGCAACCATCAATTTAAAGTAACAATGGACAGGTACACTTATAAAATTAGCTACAATTTTTAAAAAGTTGTTGACCATTCAAACATTGATCACCCATCATTATAAAAACCAACGCGCAAAATGATTGACAAGCTGAAGCTTAATTAAATTTGATCAATCATATCAATTTTAAAATACAAACTAAATTGCACCTAAAACTCATAGAGGCTACTTTTACTTTTCAATGACACATGCGCAACGTGCTAGAATAGAAAATACATTTTCCTGACCAAGTTCTAAAAGTGGGCATAGTTTAAAAGTATACGTAAATTTTTAAAATTGGAGTGATCTTTTGTTTTTCCATAGAAGAACTCTTTGCACAAAATTGTCGATACGATACGAAAAACAAACTCTGATTGTGCTACCCATACTTTGGTTCACAATACATTGTATAAAATGCTCAGGTGCGTAACAAACTAATTAATTTGAATGCCCACATTTGATTACACAAATCAAATGGTGCATTGTTGGGGGGTGAAATGAGGAATCGCTAAGAAATTTGGTTCGTCACGTTCGTGGCCCGTTTCCGGTACGTTTTTTGTTTGTGACGCCTCATTATAATTGGTGTAGACATTGAATGATAGAGGCATTCGATTTTGACATAGATATAAGTAGCTCTACATTCTTTTTTAAATTATTCTGCGGCCATTGAACATCAATAAATTCATAAGCAATTTCTTACAATAATTTTGACTGTGCCAAGTATTGGGCCAAAAATTATTTTAATATTAGGTCCTTACATATGAAATTGGCGTTTTGTATGGGAGGAACAAAAAGTCGAATATTTTTTAATATAATATATTTAATTAATCAAAGTATGAACCATTATTTTCTATGCACTTTTGCCATCTTATAGGTAGTTCATTGATCCCTTTACTAAAAAAACCAGTCGGACGGGAATCAATAAAATCTTTGAAGGCGATTTGGACTGCCCCATCGGAGTTGAATTTTTTCCCTTGCAAGAAGTTATCCAAATTTCGAAAAAAATGGTAATCTGTTGGAGCAAAGTCCGGGGAGTACGGAGGATGTCTTAGACTTTCCAATTGAAGCTCTTCTAATTTAGTAGCCGTCTGTTGCGCAGTGTGTGGTCTAGCGTTGTCGTGAAGCAGCAGTGGCGTGGAGCGATTGACCAGCCTAGGTTGTTTAGCCGCTAGCTTTTCCATCATGGTTTGCAATTGCTGACAATAGACATCAGCCGTAATAGTCTGGCCAGATTTGAGAAAACTGTAATGAACAATACCGGCACTAGTCCACCAAACGCTTACAAGTAACTTTTTTGGGGTTAATTTTCGCTTGGGGCAGGATTTGGCTGGCTGGCCAGGATCCAACCATTGCGCTGAGCGCTTCCGATTATCGTAAAGAACCAATTTTTCATCACAGGTAATGATTCGGTTTAAAATACCTTCATTATTGTGCCGGTTTAGTAATGTAACGCAGCAGTCGACGCGCGTTTGCCGGTTTGCTTCAGTCAATTCGTGAGGTACCCACCTTTCAAGCTTTTTAATCTTCCCAATTTGCTTCAAGTGAATTAAAACAGTTTTATCACTAACATCGCAGCCTGCAGCTAACTCGGACGTGGTTTGCGATGGATCCGCTTCCACAATAGCCTTCAACTCTTCATTATCAACTTGAGTCTCAGGCCGTCCACGGGGCTTGTTCTGCAGGTCAAAATTTCCAGAACGAAAACGTTGGAACCAAAAACGAACTGTGTTTTCTTTTGCAACACGACCGCCATACACATCATTCACCCTTCGAGTTGTTTCCGCAGCACTAGTGCCACGGCGGAACTCGTACTCGTAAATAATGCGATATTTTAAGTTTTCCATTTTGTAAAATGAGTGACGCAAACAGAAAAAAACAGAAGAAAAAAAACAAATGAATGACGATCATCGAAGCACAAATACATGAGTCTATAGCTGTACAAATTTGAATTTGGAATTCCTTACCAAAGAGGAGAAATTTGTGATTAAAGTGGCCAGTACGAAAAACGCCAATTTCATATGTAAGGACCTAATATAAGCATGAAAAAAATACAAAAAAATATTTTGAAGCGTTTAAACTTCTCAGATTTTTTTGAACAGCTTTTGTACTTAAAGTCCAAAAACATTGAATATTGTAGGCCCAGATGTTTCAACATCAAAAGATTATAAAGAACAATCAGATATCACTACGTACGCGATAAATACCCGATAAAATATCGTTAATATGGAAGCTCTAAGCTTCATAGCTCTACAAAACTCTTCCCAAATCCCAAAGCGCACCCCACTCACAGGTGTTGCCGTTTCACACGACGAACGCCATTTTTATGACAACTCGTTTATTATTTTGTCCAGTAATTATTATTGTGATGCCCACTGGGCGTGCGTGACTGCTGTTTTATTGGTAACTAGACAATAGATATTACTCCTTGTCTTGATTTTCATCAGGGTCCTCGTTCTAGCCTGACCTCACCTACCCTGGTGGAGGCCTCCATATTCTCGCTGTGCGGTGCCGGCTTAGAATTTGCACCACCTCAACTCTTCCCGCGGGTGTCAAGAGATATCCATCGCGGGTGGGCAGCAGCGCCCCCTGCAGAACAATTCTACCACCGAACTGGGATCTCCAACCTGCATGCCCAGCATGAGGATTATGGGCATAACCCCCGTGAGATAAAAGACAATAAGGCGCTTATCAGGGAGAGGCCTGGGTCCAGCAGTGGACCAATATAGGCTGTGGAGATGGAGATATTCACTACTGGTCTCATCTAGGTTTACGTTGTGTCGTTAGCGGTATCTATCGCCTACTTTAACCATTTAAAAAGTTGGTATATGATAAAAAGTCAAAATCCTTCTCATCTCCATTGCGCTCGACGCTCGACCCTAATTCCACTAAATTAATCACTTCACCATAACAATGTTATCGTCACAGAATGACACATTTTGGCATTTTACCTTTGATGAAAGAAACTACAGATACGCGTGGACGCGTGTCAAAAGTGTCAAGGTTGACACCATTCTATCAAACTCTCCAAGCAAATAGCACCGCACACACCGTCTAGATGTTCTTTCATCCATGGACAATTCTGCGACGATACCATTCTCATAGTAATAGTAAAGTGATTGACATAGGTAGATGTTCTCTGAATCAGTTACTCTGAAACTGACTGTACCTAACTACCAAGGAGGTAGGTATTTTTAAAAGCGATGTCTACAAAACGGAGCTAAGTAAATATTTTAATAATTCTCATGGCCTGTGAACTTTCACGTTATCAATGCCCTTTTAGAATTAATTCTAATATTTATTACCGCAAACCGTTTTTCACCCTAAATCGTGTTTTTTCACTTGATGATTCATCAATAAAATCAGAATAGGTACTGGGTTTAGGCAATTATTTTAATTTAATATCACAACCACAAACTCACAATCAATTACCTATATAAATGTTACTCACAATAATTTTGAGATTAAATATGTATGTTAAAAAACTGAGGTTAGGACAGGAAGATTGAAAAGGAAGATAAAAATTGGAAGGTATGTTTAAAAATATAAATTTTTCTCACCAGAAAATAAAATATCATCATGATGAAAATCTCCTACTTCTTTTGTTTTCACCAGTCATCGATCAGGGTAATCGCCTGCCTGGCAAAGTCCGTATTTTCACAGATTTATTTTTACAATTACGTTTATCTATTAGGTAGGTACGTCACACTTTTCCGTTGTCATTTTCCAGCACATTACACTGACAAAAGCAACCTGCTACATTCGTACCTAATAAATGATTACATCAAAAACAGAAAAATCACCCCAACGACATGGTCCTAATTAAATTAATTGTACGAGCCGCGATATAAATGACGAGCTATGAAATGGATGGAAAAAAGTAGATTTACAAAGATAAAAGCAATAATAAAACACTTCCCGGTTAGAAGGGTCTGTTGCTACGAATCTTGCTTAAGTCTCATAATAGAAAAGAACCCGAATTGGTCAATATAAAAAAACATTATGATTTAATAGCTTGTACCTACCTAAAACCTTAGTACAAATTTATTTGTAATGGTCTTAACTGGGTGTAGGTACTAAGTCGAAAGCCAGTGATTCTGGACCCAGAGAGGGTTTTTATTTAATTAATGCGAAAGGAACTCTGATTGTCTATTCGTCTGTTACTTTTTAATTTCACCCAGATCCGTTCCGAATTCCGACTAAACGAATCGAAAACTTGCCAAAAAAAGTTATATAGGATCCTCGGGAAGCTGCTTTTTATCACAGAAAAGCGCGAAGCAGCAGCAGAATCTTGTTTTCCCAAAGACAAGATTATTTTACGTTTTACGTATTTTACGTTTATTTTACGTTTTTATTTTCTAATATGTATTTCCACACATGTAATATTTATAATGTATTTTAGTACTTTTTACCCTTTGTATTCGGTGTAGGAAACCCGCTAACCCGCATGATCAGCACGATCATGTGATACCGGACGTAGGGATGATATTAATCACTGTGGTAATGTTTCACCGTTAGTTTATTAGCCTTTTGTAAACACTTGTCTGCTTTGTTTTTAATTAAAGTTTAATAGTACATACCTATTGTAGAAATAAATAAATGATGCATTGTCCAGAATTACTTATTTATTTAATAATTATTTCTATTCTTCACACAGCCCTAAAAAAATTAAGGCGTAATTTAAACCTGGAAAAGCGAGTTCAAGATACAGCATGTCTTGATCTATCGATGCATAAACTGAAAAAATCTACATTCAAAAAACAACTAGGAAATTGACAATGAGAAAATAATAGAATAAATTTCAGTGCTCTGAAATCTGTTAACCGACTGATTAAGAATACAAAATAGGCAAATTTATAGAATAAGTAAAATAAAAAAAATACTACATAATTTCTAGATTTACAAAAAATCTAAAGTAACAATAATCAATAACTTTGTATAAAAATATTCGTAGAAATGTTACTTTTGTACCAAAACGTTGGAATACGTATTCTACAACAAAAAGTATTATATTTGGACAAACACAATTAAATTAAGTAGGTACTTTACCTGTATTTACAAACCTAAACATGCTTTAGGAAAATGTCACCACCATTCGATATTACAGCGATCAACAAAGCATTATAAGGCGATTACACAAGTCAGAGACACCCTGTTAAATATTTGAACAAGTCAAATTACGTGTAGACTCGGCCTAAATCAAGTAATTGGCTTGTTATATCGAACATTCTGGGAAGCAGGAAGAAACATTTTGGTTGTTTTCTGGATTAATAAAAAAAGTGTGACTGTTTTTTTTTTAATTTTGTATTTTGACTGGTTTTGGCCGTCATAATGACGAGTTCCATGTTGTTAAAAATTACCTACAGAAAAGTAGGAACCAAGTCGCTATAGATAGAGAAGGTGCAACAAAATATAATTACAGGTTCTAAGCCAAAAGGGGTGATGCCTGGGAGCGCTCAATACTTACGATTTTTGTGGCACCTTGTTAAACAGTCTGTACTTGTTTGTCTCCAAGTTATGCTCCAGATGTTTTTTTAGCAATTCGTTTAATCTACACCCCAATTTAGTCCCAAAACAATCACGTAACATTAAAGAAAGCGTGCGCCCCTTAAATAAATACTTCCTTGTGTCAATACGACATGTCACCAAAAGTAACCTTTAACTACAAGGTTTAGAATTCCAAATCATTAATTTTGTTTTCAACTGTATTGTCAATACGATAAAACTTTGATTCGAAAAGCCATAACAAAGAAAAACGAAACTCTGTTGCCTTAAAATGCTAGGTGTCATTTGCATCAATTCACGTCGAATAAGGGAATTCTTTTGTACTTATAAATAATTGGTTGGTGTACCTATCTGTACCGAACTTAAGTGCCTAATTGCATGTGCCTCTATGTAAGTAGAATGGTTTCTTAAACGGATTACGAAATTTATATCATGACAAAACATAGTCAAGAGCATTTTCCTATCCATAATACCAGTTATAAGTAAAAAAAAAAATTACTTCTTAACCTTCAGAATAGTGTGAAAAACCGTGTATAATGAATGATATGGTAAGCAATAATTTTCCTATTATTAAAACTTCCTAATAAACATATATTATTCCTATTTTAACTTTCCTATTATGAAAATTTTGTGCAGGGCAGCCCTAACATTTGTATTTTTTTTATTGCTGTGCACCATATAAGTAATATATTTGGATAGAGGACACTAAACAAATAAAAAATCTCTTACAAAATAATGTCCTAAGGCGTTAGGTTTCTGAGATATTCACAGATCAAAATAACTATAGTTTTACTTCATATGTTATAGATTTTTTTTATTTGTTTTGGTGTCCTCTATCCAAATAGTTAACATGTGAAAGTCAGTCGGTCGTTAAAAAAACACGGCCATATCCGTCAAACGCCCAACAGCGCAAAGAAATGTATCACATAATATATTATGTAGGTACTGGAGGCGTCTGAAAGATTTTAATAATTGGCGATAATCATCATTTTTACATTTTTTATCTGCCATAAATCACTGTGACATTAATTTCAAAGATTTCCCGTGATTCTGATACCATTAAAGTATTTTTCTGAGAAATAATTGCAAATTAAAATTGCCTGTATTGTACAAAAATCTCTCGGTTCGTTGAGCATCAGGGACGCACCGACAAAGAAGTGAATGGATGGATGATGACTAATATAGACTTTGATGTTGTTTTGTTAGGAAGTAAAAGTGAACTTGTTTGTAAATTATCGTATTGTATCATATTCATTTAAACTATAGTCTTTTCGCGGAGACAAATTAACATAGCGCGCGCTCTGCACAATTGTACGAAAGTGAAAAGGACGAGACTGCTAGCGTAAGAGACTAAGATTGGTCAGTGGGAGTGACTATTCTTTTAAAATGTAAAGCTATGTTTAAATTGCTCTCTTCAAACTATAGCAGAAGGTTGCTGGGTAAAGAACTCCTTTCGCTTCAACTTGTAGATGTTTACAAGAACCCATTTTGCAGGAAGACCGCGCGAATTTTCGCATTAGCTACTTAACCTCGACTGGTCATGAGACCTTCCGAAACCCATATTATGCAATTTTTATACGACCGCGTAGCTCTTATAATGCAATTAGTAATAGTGTAATAGTGAATAAATAGTAATAATAATAATTGCCATAAAGCGGGGTAATGCAGCCAGCGTCTTGGGGACGCTTCCGACTGGTATTGATATGGATCAGTTGAGCTACCTGTAAATTGTTTGCAACAGTCTGCAGTTAGCTTAATTGTTTCAATTGTAAATACTAGTTCTAATTTGTTTTTATTATTTGGTTGTAATTTTCTTTGTGAATAAATAGAATTTACTTAATTTACTGCACCTAGTCACAGACCTAGTTAAAAGTTTGTTACCTACAAAACCAATGAAAGTTTTCTTGATGTGTCTTTCTTGAACAATGATGATGTGAAAGTATTACACAAGTCAAAAGGATAAAGGAGTTGTTTGTTTTTCCGGTTGTTCTAGCTATTTTCTAAGTATAATAAAATATATTTATGTAATGTATGGATTGTATAATGTATTTCAGTCGTCTAGTTTCAAGCCATAACTAACCTCAAGCTCTGCTTAGCTTGGGGCTAGATAATGCTGTGTGGATTGTCTAACATAACCTATTATTATTAAATTATTTACAATTTATCCTTTCCTACCATAAGTTTACCCATGGGGTAGGTAGGCCCAAAAATATTGACGGCAATTAAAACTAATCGCCCCACTATTTCGAGACAAGAGACATTTCTAAACGACATAACTAACGATTGCCGTCAACAGAATGAATGTAAAATGTCCTAATAGATGCTGAACAACTTTCAAAGTAATTTTTGATAAATAACAGCTCATTTTGCATTACGTCGACAGACGCCATGTGGTGAAGGTACTGCCAAAATGATTTATTTTGAATATTGTGAGATACCAAAATAAACTGAATTGATAATGGCATACTATTTAAAAGTTAAGGTTTTAACAACTAATGTGAAAATTAGATTTGCTTTATTTATGATAAATATAATAATAAAATAAATATTAATTATTATTATTGTGATAGTGAACGCCTTACCCATTGATGTTTGCAAAATTCGTTTCAAGCTTGCTGCTGTATATTCTGTGTTTTTTGTAAAACATCAAATAATGTCTTTTCGAAATAACATTGTAAAAATACCGTTCATTCGGTAAACCATTCAATCGTTTTGTAATTACCTTTAGTTACAACAAAAAAAAAAACAAATTGCTTCAATATTAAGATATTGAAGCAATTTTTTTTTTTTTTTTTACTCCTCTCGAGCTTCGTAAGCGAAGCTCGAGAGGAGTTCAAGTCTCAGTTCTAACAAAAACTAGTGTTAAAAATGTTAAATTGCTATGGTTACAACAATAAATACAGCAAAATTATAATAAATACAGCAAAATTATAATTATAACCTCCTATTCATGTGCTTAAATATTTTAATAAAAAAGTAACTTAATTCTTTGGTGTAAGCTGTAACACCTGATTTTATTACTAATGAAAATAAATTGACCGTAAAGGAGCAATTGATGTGTTCGTATATCAAACACACGAGGAACATCTGTTGGTTTTAAAATGTACAAGTGCACTTCCAGATCCTTTACCGATACATAATTAGGTGAATAAAATTTGAACACATTTATAAATCTTTGCAGGCTAAAAGAGGGTTACATAATGAAATAAAGAAAAGGTATAGGATAGAAACATACTGCTATCTTGATTTGTTTCTTCGTAGGTTACCTGAAACTGATTTGTAATTTGTATTTTTATATTTTGTATCTATAAGGTCTATAGAATATAATAAAATTCTTCAAAAAATATAATTTTCTAATCTCGTACAAAAACGTGATCTATATAATAAATAAATAATAATAATAATAAATAAATAATGCTGGACAATCCACACAGCATCATCTAGCCCCAAAGTAAGGAGATATATATATTAATTGAGTTAAAAGTACTGCTAGTAATATAAACTCAGTGACTACTATATTGATTATAAAATACTATATACGAATAATACTCAGTTTTCAGTGGTTCTACCATATTAAGTTAAAAGTACTAATATTAACACAGTGCTCTCTACCGTAAGTGAAAAATTAAAAAATCTTGATAATTACGAGTATAACGTTATCACAATAGCCATTCTTTTTTTTCGTATCTCAATCATTATGTAAATAACAAGTCTCTTTTATAGCTACAATTAAGTATGTACGTTCACATTATCTTTAAAATTAAAATAAAATCCCCTACGATTCTCAAAATTGTCCTGCGACCGGACATCTGTTCCAGATAGTTGGTATCGCGATATGCTAATGTTGCGTTTTTATGCTAATTCCACACTCGGCACAAGTGTCCGTTTTACCACACGGGTTTAATATGTCCCTGCCTTTTGACCATATTGTTTTCCGGCTGTTTGGCTGATAGTAAACAAACTTATATGATCAAGGAATCAGCAAACTAAAGTGGCAGTGGGCCGGTTATATCTCGCGAATAATGACGATCTGCGACAAACTACAAGCAGATGCTGGATGCGGCAAGCTAAAGTCAGGGCGGTATGGCGCTCATTAGGGGACGCCATGTCCAGCAGTGTACTAATATAGGCTGTGATGATGATGATTAAACAGCTTAAACAACCTTTTAAAGTATACTGTACCTAATAGATATAATAAAATGAAGAAATGCTGTACATAATAAGCAATGTATACGCTTCTACAACAAAACTCCTAGTGAGTTGCAAAAATTATCAGTAAATAAATTCAAACAAATTGTCAAAACCTTCTTGTGCAAAAAGGGTTACTATAAAATATCAAATTATCCTAGAGGATAAAATAGCTTGGGACGGGATTTGCTCCCAACTCGAAAAATAACAACTACAAAAATTGGCTTTCTTCGTCGCATTTTACTTTAGTCTACATACCGAAGCGACTGATATCGAAAATATCACTTTATTTCCGTGTCAGTGTTAAATTATAAGAATTTGACCTTTTCTAAGTTTACATTTATTGTAATTATGGAAAAAAAGAGTTTTTGACTTTAACTTTGACATGTTCACAGATGATCATCAAGCCCAAAGTAAGCAGAGCTTGTGTTATGGGTACTTTCTGATATACATACATATTATTATGTACCTAATACTTGTACACTTAAGGAACAATATATTTGCATATCTATCAATGCATAGATATTTATCATAATTATAATACATCGGCGATTTACTCATTTAAAATTATCTCTTTACAGATATTCCTTTATCCATAAGCAAATACAAGGTGCTACATAAAAGGCATTCTTACTTCTAAGAATGCCTTTTAAGTAGATAGTCGAAATGAGCTAGTTTTGACCTAAATTCTGTTCAACAATATATAATTTTTTTCACCCGCAGGGTTCGCTGGCAAAGGACTCAATGTCAAAAATATTATGTCATATTTTGTGACACATACATTTCAATCATTTAAAAAGCATTCAAATCGCGGCACGCTTTATCGGCTTCCCCAAAGACCTCGTTTACGATCGCTTTCACAACATTGTTACCGACAACATTGAAATTTACGATGACCGTTGCAAATCTGCTTCTTACAAAAGCGGCCTACCTATTTATAAGATAAGAAAGAGATCGTTTCGATACACAACACACAGACTACAGGCAACCCGTCTAAGGGACTATCGGTCGTACATAACATAAGTCTTAACATAACATATCGGTCAAAACCTAAACTTTGTTATTGGTGCTTTAGGTTTGCATTCTGTATATGGCTGTGTCTTTCAATTATTCCGAAAGATATCTTCCAAGAACGTACCTAAAGCATACAATGCTGTCTCACAGATCTGCTATATTTAGGTACCTACACAAACATAAATTTTGTGTCCACATACAGTTAATTAAACAATCTAAAAAAAACAATTGTCAGAGCGAAGTTAGACATTGATGGAAATGTGGATTGAAGGGATCAATTTATTGACAGTTTTAAATAATCCCATCTTGTGTGGTCTAAATGCGTGACTAAAGCAATTTTAAAAGTTTATTACAGTATTGTTTGTGAAGAAATGTCGGCAAACTGGTAGTTTGCCAGTGGGTGGTGAGTGCTGTTGGTTAGGGGTACTTATTATTGTTCGTAAACAATGAAAAATATGTACCTACTAAGACTTATATAAATTGAATGTTATTGTTATATGTACAAATGAGAATAAATTTACCTATCATCACCGGCCTCGTCCCCAAAAAGGTAGGACTTCAGATATTTTCTTTCTTCGACATTAGTAAAAGTTATGTAGATAATATATTACTATAGTTGACTGATACTTTCTCACGTGTCTCGACTTTAAGGGGTTTTATAGAGACCACCGAAGGTTCAGTCTACATTTACAATCATAAAAGCCTGTCAACAAAAATGGCCACCACTAACTGATCATTTCATTAGATCCGATTACTCCACTGAATCAACATCTCAACAAAAAACCTAACATGTGCTCTATTTAACCGACCACTTACCGTACTAAAAGGCACCCCTATAATGCAACTAAAAGAATTTTTAAATCTGCAAATACCCTCCATATTTCACCCTTCGCCAAATCTGTGGAGTTAAAATCTTTGAACTCTCTAAAACTTTTGTGAAATGGCATGTAATAGTAGCAAGGGACACACTGAGTTGTCACTTTCATTAAATTATGAGGCGAACTTATCTGTAGGTATGTGAACTCTATCGTGTACACGACTGATTTGATCCCAATCGTGCCGTTGCATTTAAGAGGGCGCAATGCGCGCCATTTTGTGAAATGGATAGCCATAGGATTTCGCGTTCATAGGAGCGGGACAGGGCATACGTTTTTGAAACGACGTAAGTGCAAAATCAATAATTAGTATCAATTAATCTACGAATTAAACATAAATCACGTCAATAGACCGTAGGGTTTCTGAGATCTCGACAAAATTATGTGCGAAACAGTGCACTTTCATGTTTTTTTTATCGGATTTTTTTTCGCATTCGTGTTTTTACATACAAGGAACCAAAGAAAAAAATTGAATTTTATGTATTATGAGTTTTTTACCACGGGGATCCCGTGAGTACTGAGGTCTAGGCCTATTTTGACAACCATACCCGTTAGGTTCGCACCTTATGACGATGAAGATTTAGAAACAATACTAGAGAATAATAAAGACAAAATCACAAGAAGAATATTGCAAGTTTTGAATCTTGCAGTTGCATTCGACGAAGTGTAAAAAATAAAAATTCATAAAAAGATATTTAAAGTTGGATAAGTAAGCTATGATTTGGTTTTATTCAATACTTGTCGATAAGCTTAACCTAAAATTACGAATCAGCTCAAACGTAAATTAAGTTAAATCATGTCACAAGTCGCGAATTGTTGACAGTTTTCAAAATAGATATGGCAGTAAAACGTGATTTGAGACGTGTCCAAATCTGATTTGCGTTAAAATATATAATTTTATAAATTGTACCTTCTTGTAACTTTGCTGTGTTTTTTACTTTTTTTTATATTTATTTTGTGACTTGCTCTTAGTGTAACCCCAGAACTTTACCGTAATACCGATGGATAGATACCAAATGTTATATTTCGAGTCATGATGACTGTTCGGGCAGAGATGAATGTATGGAATATTGATCATCACGGTAGGAAGTCATGATGGATGGGAGTGAGTCACTTTACTGGTTATAGTAGTTTTGATGTTGTGAAGAAAATATTGTTGACTATATTCCTACACGTTTATTGGATGGAACAAACTTTGGGAGCCGAACTTTGGAACTTTGGGAAATGGAAAATTGTTTGACATTCATAGAACGTCCACCTTAATAAAATCTAATAAATGTCTACAATCGTTTTTACTTATAAATCTACAATGATATAGTTTGAATGTGTTTTGTGTATTTTATCTCAGATGCGGACTTAATTGTTTTTTTAAAAAGGACACTCATCCACTTATTAATCAAACCGCATATTTTCCGATGCCTTAATTCTCTTATTCGATCAAAGAAAAGCATTAGCTTCCTGCCGAGTCAGTGTGCGCACCATTTTTCTTGTCTCGTTTATATGGGGTCCAAAAATTCACTTTTTCCGAATTAGTTGTTCATAATCTGGGGGCTAATTCAGTGGGGAGTGATGAAGCGAAATAAGTTGGGTGTTTTGATCACTTTCGGAGATTAATAAATAAATTAATGAATTATCTAAGATGGAGTGTAAAGGAAACTTCAAGGGGGTAGGTAAATAAAGCAGACTTCTCATCTACTATCTTTTATTTATTATTTATTTATTTATAGAGTAACTAACACGATAAAAATAATTAAACAATTACATTAGTTACATTATTAAAATATTACAAATAGATTAAAAATTAAATTAAATTAAATTAAAATTATTGTAGAGCATACTTAGAATTAGTTATTAATTAAGATTTATAGAATTTATTATTTATTATTATTTTTTTAATTATCTTATTACATTATTTTTATTATTAGGCAAAAATATTGAGTAGATATAACATAAATATAGTAAATAAGTACATTGGACAGGTCAAATTTAAAAATTACAGTTGTATTACTTTTTTTTAATTTATTGTTTTTTGGTCTTATGTACCTCTATAGAATGCGATTTAACAACTTTGATTACATTACATAGTGTGATAGAGGTGAAAACTAGTTGCATTAAATATATTACATAGGTCGAGTAACAGTAACTCATATCAATGGATTTCTGTCAATTGCCCCTCAATTTCAACCAAAAGATTTTGATTTGTTTAACACTTGTCTCTCTCTCTACTGGGAGATTGGAAGTTACTTCAAGCGTATTTATTGTAATCACTGCCTACTTTATTTCTTAACTTCAAAAATACCCACTTTTTTTGTCCACCACTCATTCTCTTCAATACTCTCCCTGTTGTGTGAAATAAGATAGACAGATAAATAGATAATACTTTATTGCACACTTAACTAAGAAATAATTTGCAAAATAATAATTATGGCATAAGCGACAATTGGCGGTCTAATCGCTCAAGAGCGATCTCTCCCAGACAACCTTGAATGGATAAGATCGTTGGATTGTACATGGAGTAATATCTGTGCGCATAATAATAATAATATAGGTATTTACTACTTAGAATATTAGCAAATATATACTATACATAAGCCGAAAGCTTATGGATAAGCTGGCTAGGTAGCCTGCTGGTTCTTGCCTTCCTGGCCTGCCTTCGAGGGTTTCTTCATTGAAAGAAACGTTGATCTTCAACTATTTATTGTTCAGCGAATTACATTACAATTTTCTATTACTAGACTACACCCTACGCTATCTGCCTGACAATGAGCCCCGTATCTCCAGAAACTACGCTATTTGTGCAAGGCGACTAAAGCAGTGTGATGTCGCTTCTCACGTAGCCATCTTTACAGGTATAAACAGTTGGGCCATTTTAGGCGTAAACAAAGATACCATAAAAGATACCAAGCAATAAATGGCGGTTAGGCAGTTATATAATTTTAGGATGAAAAGTAATAAACATTACTTAAATATAAGTTTACATAATACCGCTGAATCTTATAGTCTGGCCAACGAAAGCTGTCCAAGAAAAAAGGCGGGAATTTTAAAAAATCAAGAGCAACCCTGGCTAATACACTTGCCACTATTCGTAATTTAGCCGTACAAAACACAGGGGCTATGCTATGTATGAGTCTTGATTGAAATTGGTTTCCAAAAACTCAACACCTGATAATATTGAACAGCTTCATTGCTTTCTTCGCTTCTTCTTCTTCTGAAAATAATGCGTGGACAGCTTTCGCTGGCCAGACTATAATATCTAAATAATACGCGTTGTCAACTCTCCCCATACCACTTTACCATTTGTGAAAACTTTTGACTGACCGTCCATAAATTAATACATATAATTTTTGTTCGTGTTTAGCCGTAGGTGTTCCTAAAATAAATAAATTTCTATTGTATCATCCTATTATGTATTAGTGTGCTGATGGTTTCCATAAAATAAATAAAATAAAAGCAGACTTATGCAGCTTAGAATGCATAAACACCTTATCATATGTAAATATAATTTTTTAAGGTTCCTAAATTTTTAGTCTTTTCCACCTCATCAGTAAAAAGTACCTACTTACTACTTATATAAAAAAATCTTAACTATTTGGCCTCAACCCTTTTCTTCGCCATTGAAACTGAACTAAGTTGACAGCGCATTCAATAACCCCAAAACCCATATTGCATATTTTGCACATTTCTAACAATACCTAATCTTTTCTACCAACAGATGGCGTTGTCTGCAAATTACCGTAAGTAATCTGTAATGAGCTCACCTGTAAAGGGTGGCTGCTGATTTATGATAGAGTTTTGACGTGTGACTTGGAATGGTAATTATTGCTCGCAGATGGTCTTGTAGTGAACATGAGGGAGTGTATATTGTGCAAATTAAGTGAACATAGTTGGCTTATTATAGTTCAGTAGGTTTATTAATCTACATACCTACGTATCTTAAATAACGGTTAAAATAAAATAGACGATATGACTGCCTCTGCATTTTGAATTGACGAATCAAGTAGACCTAAATCGCATACTTTTGTAGAGCTACATGATAAAAAAAAAATACAAATTTTAGAAATTTTTTGAGGAAAATAAACTTAACCCAAGTTTATTTTCTGAAAAAAATCCAACAGCCTTGGGAATGTGTTTGTGTCTCTTTCAAATTGGAATTACCTATCGAAATTATTTCAAAAATAATTTTGTAAAAAAGTATGAAAATCTTATTAATCTATTGTAATATTGTAATTTTAGCTAGTAATTTAGGTTTAATTTTAATTTGAATCACATTTGTATTTTAATTTTGATTGTAATTTATTTTTAATGTTTATTTTAATTTAATTTTAATTCTCATGTGAAGCTATGGATTTTATTATCTGAATTAAATGAATACAATACAATACAATTATAATTATATCAAAAGTACCTACCTACCTAAGAACTTGCCACCCTCAAAGGAGGCGTGTAGGTAGGTACTACTTATCAAACCCATCAACTTTGAAACAATAATTCGGTGGACAAATGCTGTAATGTTCGACTTCCGTATAACATCCCATTAAATACAGAAATAAACACGAAATTACAAACCATTTGACATCTGACACCGCGAATATTCAAATTAATGCATTATCGATATGAACAAAGGTGCTCGAATGGGGAGGCCTTGTGACAGGTAGGTGTGAGCACAGAAAACGCATCGAGTCGAAAGAGCTTAAATATATAGAAACATTTTTGAAGTTTTCTTTATCGGCAGACAGACAATGAAGTAAATAGGCTGGCGATTACTCATAATAATCATGAGTTTGTGATGAATGACGAGTTTTTTTTTATATAAAATAAGTAAATCGAACAAATTAGGTAGGTACTTTGTTTGGTTAATTTATTTTGATAACTATGATGATGATGACGATGACTTCTCTGTTGTATTAGGTCTGACCTGTAATGACAGACGTAATGTTTCAATAAATACAATACAATACAATTTTTCTTAGAAATAAACTGGTTTTGTTTAAGTAGGTAAAAACGTAGTGCAGGACGCCCAGCCAGGTGGGACGTCGACTTGCGAAAGACTGCAGGCAGATGCTGGATGCAGCAAGCTGAAGACAGGGCGCTATAGCGCTCATTAGGGGAGGCCTATGTCCAGCACAGCAGTGGACTAATATAGCTGATGGTGATGATGATGATAGCATTTTCAATGGTTGGTAAATACCTTCTTAGTTTAATTGAATCCTAAAGGTAGGTCTTATGGTTTATGAACCAAGAAAAAAAAACATAACAAGCTCCATTCCTTCAAAGAGGAGGCCGGGGCAAAGCTCGCCCAGGTTATGACACGTAATTTGCGCGTAAATCAAATTTGACCGGTGGGCGGGTACTTGTCTAGCCCATATGGCCAAGTCTCAACGCGTATTCGTTTATTCAAAGTGCTTTTGCGTGTATACTGATGCGTGATGAATGAGCGTAAAGAAATTGTCAGTAAAGGGGATTTTTATAGAGTTTTCTGTGGAAATTGCTTCGGTGTCTTGTTAGTGTAATTTTGTGAGGGGTCAAGTGAATTAGAGTAGGTAGGTTAGAGAAATTATACTAGCTAGTATTGTTATATACCTACACACTTCTTTTTAGTAGAATTCATAAAACATTAAACAATCAGGTCTTTGTTAATCGAAGCGCTGTGTTTGAGTGCGTAGCTGCCTAAAATGTTTTACAACTTATCTTTACATAATGCTTTTTTATAGAACCCTAGTGTCTAGTAGGTAAAATCTTTTGACAATAAACGATATCTATCTATCTCTCACAAAATTACGAAACAATTACCAGTTTATCAACAATAACGTATTCCAAAGATCGGACTGATATGACCAGACAGGGGTGAAAGCGGCCAATATGGCACAGCTTATTATTTTGCATGATCTAATTTGAATGATAATTTTATTCAAAAACCGTATGTCACTGTTTTAGGTTCTACCTACCTGATTTTAAAGTAAAGCCTTAGGTGGTATTTAAAAAAAATTTATGAACAACACAATAATACCAGTTAAATTGATAGGAATTTTCATTTTTGCTCTACTTAAAATGCTCTACCAAAATATAAATAAAAACGTTTGAATAATATTTTTTTTCTACACCAATAATAATAAATTGTGTTTGTTAGTTTTGTAAATTTGTGAGTAAAGGGTAATTTCTGGAACGAATTGTCCTGATACATTTTTGAATATTATTTTCCAATACAAAGCTACATTATCCCTATGTGACGTAGATAATGTTTTATCCAGGTACCGCATGAACAAAGCCGCGAGCCTACCAATATATTTCATAAAGATAAACTCAACTCAATTCAGCAACTGTGACACAAAAAATATTTCTCTAATAATTTCATTGGAAATATATTTTTGGACACACTGTGTCAAAATTATCCTTTTGTCCAATGTGGCATAATCACCCGAATTATGGCACATTGGCTAAAATTAAAACACAAACAAAATATTATAATCAGCTTACGAAATCGTACCTAAATCAAATGCAATCTTGAATTATCCAACTAAATAACCACTTATTAGATCGGCTCACATTTAGCTACACTGTCGGCCACAAAAAAATGTATAAGCCACCCTCGCTTTAGTCACTGAACACCTGCACTTTCCCATCTGATTTGAACTGTGTGCATTTGTACAACTGGTTTTTGTTAATACGCTTGAAATAAGTGAGACTTATTTTATTATTGAAAAAATTTACTATTACCATGTACTATCTACATATTAGGTTAAGTTTGTTATTTCTCATAAACGGTAAAAGGTATCTCGTTGACATAACCATCAATTTAATTAATTAAATATCCATTTTACATCTTGAAATTAATGAATTACAATCTGAAAAGTAAATAATTTGTTTCATAAATCAAAATGATAATTTTTTAAAACAATACCAAATGAAATTTGTAATGCCAACGACAAAAAAATAAGGTACCTCTACATGACGTCTATAACAAAAGTCACACCACATTCATTCGTATATCCCGCCCATACCCACAACCGTATCAGTAATGAAGAATTATTGTTTTTGGCGTCACACTCCACTGTTTTGTATAAGGATTTCCTATCGATAAGTCTCCTCGGTCTTTGAATAAACACGTTTGCACTTGTGCCTGTTTTTGTAGGTGCTATTGTTGCAGCTTTTTTTGTCACCAAGTGTATTTATTTTTTGTTTTATTTTAACTTTTAAGACCTTTGTTGTAGGGTTCAAAGTGAAATTTTTAAGTTTTTTTTCGATGCCATTAAAGATCACTGAGTCGTCGTAGTAATTGGGAGAGACAGGTTCGAAATTAACATGTGGTCAATAAGGCGTAACGAATTGTTTTGTGTGAAAATTATTTAGGAGCCAAAGCACGTAGTTAAATAATTAATCATTTAAAACGTTGGCCACTTTTGCCCACCCTACCTAATTCTCTTTTTTTTTATTTAATCTCCTTCTTAACACGTGTTTAGTTTATATACTGCTAAGTACTACAGTCTGCGAAAAAAGGCAAAGTTAATTGAATTAAATGTAGATGTTTTTTCTGAATATGCACGCACATGCTCGTTACCTTGCTGTTTTCTCTTATATGACTTCTCTAATAAACCTTATTATTTTGTTACAGCATTCGTATGTATTGAGGAAAACATTGAAAAAATACAACAGTGTCCAAGCATTATATCACATGACTTGTGCTTCCCTGCCCCTCGAAGAGTGGCCTGACAAATAAATCATTTCTAATACGATTTTCTTTTAACATATTTTAGGCGATACTTTATTTTGGGGAGAGTATTTGGCACGTGTAGATAGATCGTTTCAATAAAGAGCATAACAGTTTTGATCATAATAATAGTTGTAGTCGAACAAAAGTCAGGCATCATATCCATTATTACGAAGCTCAATTTTCGTTCAACAGATAATACAGCTCATACCTAATTGTACCTACGCTATAGCAAAATAGCTAAGTCACTGTAAAAATTGACTGAATTATGTATGAATGAATGCTTGACAAAATTTAAGAATCGGAAAGCAGTGCAAGCCTGTTTTACTACAAAAAAACTGTCGTTCTTTTGCAGTCTCTCCCAGTATTTAAGAATATGATTTATGAACACTATCTTTCTTCAGTCATAAATATTTTTTTTTTTGTTTTATTATCTTTTTATAAAACATGGTATGTATTATTATTATATTAGTATATCAATTTTATACTATGTATTGTATGTTTAAGTAATACGCCACCGTCTAAACGACGTGTACAACTGCTTCGTGTCCATCCCAAGGTTGTCTGGAAGAGATCGCTCTTAGCGATAAGACCGCCCATTGTGCAACTCTGTTTTCTTTTTTTTCCTGTATCTTTATTTTTTGTATTTATTTTGTGGTGTCAATAAACTGTATTGTTAACTGTATTGTAACTGTATTGTTGTAGTTTGACGAATTCATTATGAATGTAAGCAGGTTAACTACGAAACTTGTTTGTAATGGAAGAACACTAAACATTTATCTCTTATCGAGGGACATCTTCAAAATAAGTGGTAGCCTATTCTATATTTTTTTAAATAATCTTATAGGTACCTTCTCTATTTTTATACCTGGCGGCATAAATAGATGGTATAGAAATCATCTTCGATCACTAAGTACTGAAAAAAGAACAGATAGAACCAACGCTACTTAGTACCATGTTATTTAGTTTATTTACCTTTACCCTGAAAAAGCAACGTCCAGCGTCTAATTGCGTTCTCCAATAATCCCGCAGACAAAAACACTAGATCATGCATTGTTTACAAAGCCTACGGCTAGATGGCGTGCATTAACTAAGCAAACAGACTGCCTTAATCCGACCAGCGCCCTCTGTGATGGGCAAACAATACTGCGGGTTTGATTGCATAGGAATTATTGCGATATTGCAGTACTTCCCCAAGTGAAGAGCTGTGGGGTTTAAGATTTTTTACTGTACCTCCTCAACCTCACCAGCCTACAAGTATTGGTCCACTGACGGACGCAGGCCTCCCCTGACCAGCGCCTTATTGGCTTTTATCTCATGGGGTGCAATGGCCGTAATCCTCACGCTGGGCATGCGGGTTGGGGATCCCAGTTCGGTGGTGGAATTGCTCTGCAGGGGGCGCTGCTGCCCGCCGCTGGTGGATATCCCTTAGTCGCCTCTTACATCAACCGTGGGAAGAGTTGGTGCAAATTCTAAGCCGGCATCACACAGCAACTGCACTGTACCTACAGGACACTTATATTGAAAAATTTGTAATTTGACATTTCTGACGTGACTAAAGTATGGTCTAAAGGAATTAGAGCACTTTGAGTTTTGAGTTTTTTATTTAAACTGCCGGGAATGGAAAGAACAAATTATAGTATGTACTTACTTACCTACCTAGAAAGTAACATAATACATCGCCTTAAAGAAATGTTTGTAATTTATAAGTACAAACTGTCCTAATAAAAACAACCATTATGGAAGGAAAGGTCGCCAAATTAAAACCTATCATTTGTAGTTGGATGTTTTTTTAAAGCAATTCCCTTCACTTTAACCTTCACATTGTTACCTAATTTGAGAACAAAACTTTTCTCGCTAACTGTATCTAGCAAAAGACAACCCTCTGAAAAGCATCAAACTCGGAATCTACAGCTATTTTAAGGCTACACACCAAACTCTACTCACTTAACCCTATGATATCACACAGAGTGCATACGGAAGAGGCAGTTACAGACACTGCATAGTAGAGGGAAGACAAATTGAGGTAAAGCAGGCTTCAATCGACCGTGGTGTGTGCTGCGAAATGTCTGCGTTGGGAGTACTGTCGGGGCAGGAATAAGTATTATATCGGTCGTCAAACGACAGACCACGACAGAATACCTAAAGCGGTTAGTCTAAACCAGTGATTCCCAAAGTGGTCCAGGTGGACCCCCAGGGGTCCACGGGAGACTCGACGGGGTCTAAGATTGCGTGAAAAATAATGAGGGTTTACAAGGTGTAAGTGGGGGTCCACGAAAATTTATCGATTTCGATAGTAAAGAACACAAATATTGGCTTGGCTTTACCTATCAATACAGGCAGATAATAACCCCAAATGAATCTGATTGAAAACGTCCAATCGAATTTAATCGGAACATAATACTTTTTTTTTTTTGATAAATTGGATTGAAATATTTCAATTGGATTTAATCAATTTCAATCGGAAAATAATATAATTTGGAAAACCACATCAAATTGAAAGCGGAAATCGCGTATTTGACAGATTTTTAAAAACATTTATGAAATATAATAAATAAATTTATTGAATTTAAAAAAAATTTAGGCTTTCCTCTAGCCTTAATGTAATAAAAACTAAGTTTTATATATAAAAACAAAACTTCAGCTTTCTTAAAAAATTAAATTTATGAAGTAAAATATTAGTCGGCGCGAATACTCCCAGTTTCCAAACAGGCAGAATGTCTTGATGAGGATATTCAGGCATACGTTGAACATTTATATGTCCTGCATGATGACTTCAAAAATAGATTTGAAGATACTCTGACGATGAAAATACCACCATGGATCATAAATCCACTTGATGAAATGAGGTGGCGAATGTGGTATTACAAGAGGAGCTACTCGAGCACTAAGCTAGAGGAGCTACTCGAGCACTAAGCTCGAGTAGAGGAGCTACTCGCGTACCAATGAGCTGAAGGAGAAATTTAAAAAGGCTATCATACATTTTGGCTGCAGGCAGAAATATCCGAAAAATAGAATGGGTTGTAGGGCATTGCAAGAAAACTTTTAATAGCGTTTCCCTCGTCAAATCTTGTTGAAAAAAGTTTTAGTGACGTTACAATACTATTAAAAAAAAGGGTACATTGAACATCACAGTACGGGGAGATTTGCGTTTATTCCTTACAAAACTGAAACCAAATATTGATATTTTGCTGTCAATCCATCAAGTAGGTAATCCCTCCCATTAAAATTATGACTACTTGATAGTGTTGATTTGATTTGCATTGTTGAAGTTACGGTACGTTATGAATTTTAATTCTCGTAAGTCTGTTATCATAATATTTTAATACATAGAATACAAGAAATTTTTTTTTTTCTTTTTACTGTCCCAAATTTTTGGGATTTTTGGTTTTTGGTTGGAATTGGAACTCAGCCACGCCAGCTAGCCATTTTTTGACAAGATTTAGGAATATGGTAGAAATGTTACAGCAGTCCACTAAAACCAGTAAAATTTTGAAAGTGGTCTACGAGAAAAAAGAGTTTGGGAACCTCTGGCTAAACGTTCATAAGTAAACGGTGTCGGTGATTGCAAACAAATTACTAATGATTGAATTCTATTAAGTTCACTACTCGAAATCTTAAAGGAAATACTTATCTATTTGATTTATTTTTATTTAAGTTTTAGTAACATTTTTTTTCTATATATCTGCTAGCTAATATAGATATGTGAAATTTAGAAGATAATGTTAATCTTAGAAACGAACCTCTGGTTGTAAAGTGCAACCAGAGATTAAAACCTTCACTCATCAAGTCACATAATTTCTGAGCCGCGGCACTCAGAAATTATCAATATTTTTGTACAGTAATTTTTCCCCGTTACCTTCCATAAGCCAGCGAAGCATCCGTTTACTTTGATATTTGAGCAACGGCTTACATACCGGTATTTGCTTCGGTATTATTGGTATATATTAGGTAATACCGAAGCAAATACCGGTATGTAAGCCGTCAACGCAGCAGTCAAAGGGTTAATTTGAGGCACTGCACTAAGCTGATTAAGAGTCAATTTAGGGTATTTGTCTTAGGCAATGACGTCTGATGATTGGGAGATGGATTATATGATGGGAGACAATGACTTTAAGCCGTGAGTAATGATGTCTGAGCCTTCCGTCATGAAGCCTTTACGTACGTTTTGTACGTTTGCATATTCCTACATAGGGATATGAATAGTTTCTACTATAGTTGTCAGTTTTGTAATAGTTTTTTGAGTTACTAATTGGTAACGGTATCGAGAGAAAAAAAATCATAGGTGACTTCTTTTTCTAAAGAAGTAGGTACCTACTTAGATTGGATGCTATAAGTTCTGTTCTGTTGGTGTTCAAAAACATTTTATTGAAATAAGTCGACGTTTGACGACCGTTGTGGCTCGGCGGGCAAAGGTCCGCTGCGACGCAGGAGGTTGCGGGTTCGATTCTCGCCTTGGGACATATGTTTGTATGATCTGCAAATATTTGTTCCTTGTGTTCTGGATATTTTCTATGTATAACAAAAAACATATATCTACGTATGCATTGTATGTATTGTAGTCATCTAGTACTCTGAGCGGGTGAGATATGAAAATTGTTAGAGTTGGAAGAACACCAACGCTTCATCCCTTTACAGACTAGGGTAGTTTTTAAAGTAAAAAAGGTAAAAATTGTATTGAAATAGGTCCCGTCAAATAAAACGAAATACGAAAAAGCACTTTTAGGTGTAAACGTCTTTCAAAACCGCGTATGAATGATTTTGAAATTTGTCAATGTTCTGCAGTTTCAGAATTTGACAGGGTTTTAGCTTACCTCACAAGCCAGGTTTCAACCACTAAGGGGAAATGAGCGGGAAATGGTAGGCGGGACGGACTCCTTTTAAATTAAATAGGTTTACATTTCCACCAACAAAGAGTTTTGTCTGTTGATTTCTACCGCTAAAGGAAAATGAGAGAGTTAAGTGAGCGTTATTTCAACGCTTTCTGCTCACTCAGTACTTTACGCTCAGCTATTTGTTGGTGGCAATACAAGTATGCAGCTTACTCTTGCTGTATTAAACGGACTCCTTAACAGGTCCGCTCCGCTCACAGTGAAAACCTGGCTTTGTGGCCGCTTCCAAACTTTTATCATGGACTCTTTTTATGATGGACAAATTGGACAGTGACCCAATTCAAGATGAATTGGGAACTACGTTATAATTCTTTATAGACCTTCTTTTAAAGGGCAATGTATACGCTTCTACAACAAAATACCAAATGAGTTGAATTTATCAATAAATAAATTCAAACAAATTGTCAAACATATCCTATGTAAAAAGGCTTGCTACAAAATATCAGATTATCTAGAGAATAAAAAAGCTTGGGACAAGTTTTGCTCCAACTCGAAAACTAACAACCTAACAAGGTAAAGGTTTCTTGTTTGCTTCTTTGCTTTACCTTAAAAATATTGAAGTGTTCAAAAATCAAATTGATCACTTTATTTTCTAGTTTTACTTATGTAATTTGAATTTTGTGACGTGTCTAAGAGTCCTGTAAGGTCTAAAGGAAATAAAGCACTTTGAATTTTGATTCTTTTGAATTTTACCTACTTATGATTTTTTTGTCCATAAACCTATCCAATCTACCACAGCTACACAAGTTGCTTCCGGAAATCGCACCCGCTACCCTCTAATAGCAATCAGCACACAATTTCCTTGAAATCATTGACCATCAAAACATCATTATCTAGCTAAGTACCTACCTACCTATAGGTATAGAAACCTACTGAATCTCCGGTCAACGACATTCTACTTTATCATTCTACCTATAGGTAATAGGCAGCGTCATCGATTTATTCTATACTAGCTGTTGCCTGCGGCTTCGTACGCGCTTTTAAAGTAGCCTATGCCCGTCCCCAGGATACTTATTTATTTATTACAATAGGTACACCAACAGTATACATATAATGCTTATATAATAAATGTTAACATGAGACAGGTTCTAATACATATACTTATAAAAAGTGGACACAACATTCAATATACTTAGGTATTTACTTTTTACCACCATGCGAAATTTCATCGAGATCCGTTCAGCCGTTTAGGCGTGAAAGTTAACAGACAGACAGAGACAGATAGACAGGCAGACATAGAGATAGACAGAGTTACGTTCAAATATATAATATTAGTGTGGATGTGGTGTAAGGTAGTC
Organism: Eupithecia inturbata; assembly: GCA_963662085.1. Taxonomy (NCBI): domain Eukaryota; kingdom Metazoa; phylum Arthropoda; class Insecta; order Lepidoptera; family Geometridae; genus Eupithecia; species Eupithecia inturbata. The sequence goes on from OY759196.1 coordinate 10,942,683, forward strand.
GCAGAGCACAGGCGCACAGCTACCACGCAGCACAAAAATGTGCATTAAAATATGGGCTTTGACACTTTCATTTCCCATGACGCACATCTTCATGTTCCAGCTAAATCCAATATTTATATTGGATATTAATATTAAATAAAATAAATAAATAATGCTGGACAATCAACACAGCATCATCTAGCCCCAAAATAAGCGGAGCTTGTGTTATGGGTACTAGATGACTGATAAACTTAATACAATACATAGCATAGATAGATATTTTTTATTATATACAGAAAATACCCAGAACACCCGGACAAATATTTGCAGATCGTACAAACATTTGTCCCAAGGCGGACAATATAAGGCGGATATTATTTGTTTATTTAATAATCACTATTTATTTAGCATATAGAAAATTACAATAACAGAATAAAACCATTAGAACTAGTACCTACCTATTGACACTTATAAAAATAAAAATAATATATACAAAATAATTATATCACTTTAAGTAGGTATATTTTATTTAAATTATTTTAACATTGTTCATAAAACTTGTAAAAAAAAAACGTTTTTAGGGTTAAAGTAATTTGATTCCATGTACTTCCACGTTTTTAAGCTTGGACAAAAAACTGAAAAGAACCTATGCTGTACTATATCTCCGGTCAATGACCTCCACTAAACTATAGGTACGTCTAGTAAAGTGCATACTATAATTGTTTTGAATAATCTGTGCTACGCGTAAGCTGTGGGCTGTACGCGGAGTCACGCATGCTTCACTTACAGGATGTTTGTTTTGGGGTTTACGATACAAAATAGGAATATTATAGGTAGGAACACGTGTTTTTTAGTCGATTCAGAATGTGCTTTTTACAATTTTTTTTCGCATACAAATAAGTAGGTACTGGTGTCGATCCTGTCGTTTTAGAATTAGCTAAAATTAGCTAAAATTAGGATTTGGGAATGTCAAATAGACGAAAGCTATTCTTTGTTTCAAAAATTAGACTGGCAGGTTTAAAATTACGATGACAGATCTAAAACAACTCAACTTGGTTATAATAGCTATAACCCTATTCTTTGCATTACATTTAAGCTATGATTAGAAACGTCTACCTAATTTTAGGAGGCATCTAATTTGGTAATGATTATAACTTATAGGCAAAATGCTGGATAAAAACATTAGGGTACATGAAAGTCAGACTGACTGACTAACTAGAAATCCTGTTTATAGAATATCATAATTTTAAAACTTAACTTAGAAAATTTAGAAATCATAAAACAACAGAATCAACACCAATATAAACCTAACATTATAGACATACATTTTTTATACGCATTAAAGGTACTTATATGTACAATAAATAAAGTAGTTTTTTTTTTCAAGTTTTAAGACAGAAGCTTATTTATTGTCAAATATATTAGATACAATTGAACCTAAAAGTAGCCGGAGGTTTGAACCCTCGTGTCTAAATACAAGTTTAATGTATATTTAGTTAGAGCGAGGTGTCACTATCTCTTACACGTGTAAGTACCCATAGTACCTACTTTGTATATTCTATCTGTACCATTTTGTAAATAAATATCTTTATTATTATTACTATTAATTAATACATAATTACGTAGATATTATATTATGTAAAACTTAGAATGTGTAATTTAACGCAACTCATAACACAAATCAAAAAATTACTTCTATCGTGTAATTTTTTTTATTAACTATATTATGCTTCCATACTAATATTATAAATTCGAAAGTAACTCTGTCTGTCTGTCTGTTACCTTTTCACGCTTAAATGGCTGAACGGATCTCAATTAAATTTGGTAGGGAGGTAAATGATATCCCGGGGATGGACATAGTCTGCGTGCAAAGCCGCGGGCAGCAGCTAGTATATTAAAAGGAATTGATTTCTAACGGGAGTGGCATAGTCACAGTGTGACAAAACTACAATAAAATAAATAAAAATATAAAAAAAAATATTATGCAAAACTATGACTCTCTATGTTCTCTCTTAAAAACAAAGCTCATTTGAGTCTCACCCTGTACATGGGTTAAATCAAGAGCGCAGGACCGTCATTTATCATCAAGAAGATTACGAGTAACTACGTTTCACTTGTTCCACTCGCTAACTACTTCCCTGTTTTCTTTGTGGGTATACCTACCTACTATTTGTATGGTTGGTTATTATTGTGTAGTATTTATGGGGCGACCCTAACAGGTTTGGTCGTCAAACTAGGCCTAGATCTCAGTACTCACGCGATCTCCGTGGTGAAAAACTCGAATTACATAAAATTAAATTTTTTTCTTTGGTTCCTTGAAAGTGAAGACACGATATGGTTTATGTTTTGATTCGTAGGTTATTACTTATTATTTGGTTTCTTGAACCAGTTTCTTCATAAGTTGTGTAGCTTTTTTGTAAATAAGCAAACACTTGATTTTTGCGCTTACGCGACGTTCCAAAAACGTATGCTTCGTCCCGCTCCTATGAACTCCAAATCCTATGCCTATCCTTTTCACAAAATGGCGCGCAAAGAGCCCTCTTAAGCTTTTTATTTTTGCATAAGATCATCTTTTGGATAATTTTATTGAAAGTATTTTTGCGAACGAATGCATCAACACAAAAATTACAAAGTGGAGACTTTTCGAATGCCGTAAAATAAACTTATTTGCTAACATATTATCTCCGATCCATCTTCATCGTGATCATCAGCACATAAAGTCCACAGCTGGACATAGACTCTCCATAACGAGTGTGCCCCCTTGGCGCTCATTGTTGCTATTAATAATTATGTACAAGCTGCAGTATTCCTGAGTTATTATTAATTAATTGAGGAACAAGCAAAGCCACGGACAGAATCTAGCTTTGTAGTTTCTAAGATCTCTACGTTGATTTATTGATTTTGGCAAAACTTTTTATTTTATTGGGTATATTATTTAGCTAGAGAATAAAAAAAATGGGAAGGGCTTGACTTTAACTTGAAAACGAACGACATAACAAGGCAAAGATTAGGCTTGTTCATTTCTTTACTTACCATTAAAAGATAGAAGCGAACAAAAATCAAAATATGAACGTTATTTCCTAGTTTTAATGTAATTTAACTGACGTGTCCAAGAATCCAGCACTTTGCAAACCAGTTTTGTGTGAGTTTTTGAGCAACCATACTGTTTTTTAATATTAGTGTGTCTCTGTGACGAAACTTCATAGCAATAACTACAACTACAAGCCCCCCCCCTCCCCCCTACCCTGTAGAACAAGAGATAATTGTCCCTTCTTCTGAAGTTTCCTGTGCCCTCTTCCGGCCGCTATGGTGGCTCCTTCACCGTCGACTCAGTCAGGCTATGGAATTCTCTCCCACATGATATTTGCGCCAGCCCCGCGTAAAGTCAAAGAGCATTACCTATCTTCATAACTTTGATGTAGGTAAGTAGTTTATGTACTTATTATAAATGCGTTTGTAGTTATAGAATTGTTATTATATTGTATGTTATTCGGAATATAGTATTTTATATATTTTTATAGGTAGCGTAATATATTATTTATTACACATATGTAGTAGTTTATTAACTATGTAGGCTAAGGATTCAATCTTCTTTCTGTACATGCACACGAACCCACTATGACAAACTTGTCTCTCTCTCTCCCAATAAGGCTTGCTGGAAGAGAACTCTTTTTAGGGTTAAGCTCGCCTTTGCCATAACCTCTATAGTTTTAAGTTTTACACGTAGGTATTTGTTTTATTGCAATAAAGAATTATGAATTAAGAACTACCTTTGTAGGAACTTGTAGTTATTGCTGTTTACAGTATATGTATAGTCTACAAGATATATTAAATTGTCAAATCTGTAGATACCAATACCATAGCAAACAAGGTAACAGAGAGACAGGACAGTACATAGCCTCCGGCGTTCACGAACAATGTCTCATAGTGTCAAACGCAATGCAGTTCGTAGGTATCGCCTCGGGAGAAATGTCATTGTAATGGACATAACTGTCCCTACCTAAGTAGGCAGGTAGATCTGACACTTAATAGTTCCGAGTAATCAAATTAATGAAGGTGTTATTAGTCTATCTCAAACCGCTCTGCTACCGTCTGGCAAATCTGTAGGCACCTACCTACTCAGGCAATAATGCAAACAAACCAGTTGAAAATTAGAGCTTAATATTATAGAAACTTTAAGACACTAGGCATCAAAAAAGTAAAAAGTTGTATGCGCAATCCAATACTACCAAGAAGTTTTTCAATGTAAGTATGAGCCGTAATTTTTTTTTTTTGTTAAACCTTCTAAATTGGCTAATAAAGCGGTTATTAGGACTTATACCACTAGTTTATATGGATAGGAATTAATTGTCGTTATTTAACAGAAAGAAACACTTTATATCTCACACCAGAATTAGAACCAGGAAATCCTTTAAAAACCTTCCCTTACATTAATAATTTCGCGGTTACGAAATTCCCCCAAATAGTTTTTTGCCATTTGCCCCAGGGTTTGAACTCGTAAATACAGTTTTTATCAAATCAATAGGTAAGTTTGTCAGTAAATGTCAAAGTATTTTATGTTTTTCATTGATTGCAATGACGGATGCCGTGGGAATGGGTTTTTTATCATTTTTTAGCGTTTTTATGTGCGTAATGATGACATTGGCCTTTTTATTATTGTGTTTATTGTCAAATTTCACAGGGTGGGGAAAGTTAAACGGTTTGCTACCATTTTTACCGCACATGGGATCTATTGGTATGAAAAAACATACAGCCGAATTAAGAACCTCCTCCTTTTTTAATGTTGGTTGAAAATATTTTATTATCAAGACACCTTGAATCTTTCGTGAAGGATTTTGAGGAAGATTATTTTTTATGTACCCTAGATTTTTAATTTAGAAAATTTATGTAATTTCAAAAACCAAGGAAATAACAACCTAAGTATAGAAACAAATTAGAATAGTATTTTTAATTTGAATATAATTATGTGATGATATTTGATATGGTCAAGCAAGTAAATCAATTTAAAATTATGTTAGACAACATTCAATTTAGAAAGTAGTATGCGTAGGTATACAAAATTTGTTAGTAAGTACATGCTACATTATGTGAACAATAAAATATGTTTATTAATTACTAGATTTTATTAGACTAAAACACTAGCTTATACAAATAACAAATAAATTAAAATAAATAATGCTGGATAATCCACACAGCATCATCTAGCCCCAAAGTAGGAAGAGCTTGTGTTATGGATACTAGATGACTGATAAACTTAATACAATACATAACATAGATAGATATTTTTTTATTATATATAGAAAATAACCAGAACACCCGGAACAAACATTTGTCCCAAGGCGGGAATCGAACCCGTAACCTTCTGCGTCGCAGGCGGACCTTCGCCTGCCGCGCCACATCGGTCGTCATACCATGTAGCTACTTGTTCGTCCATCTCAAACACCAAATTCAATATCCACTCTCTCACAATAGCAAATTGATTGTATCATCTAGCAGACAATCACGGCACAAAACACACAAAACGTACTCGAGAACAATGCACCTAATGGTGGTATACAGCGACTCATTCAGTTAGCAATTACGTCGTAATAGAATAAATAGGGTAATCAGACCACTTGAGAGTACGTGTAGGCCGGGTTTGCGAGCTTATTTTGTTGTGGATAAGACGGCTTGCGAAATTTTTATAAAGCTTTGGTATAGAGAGAGATATATAGATAGATCATTTATTTATTCATTGAAAATTTGTTACATAAATTTTAATTAGTTAGCAATGCCTTAGAGCCTATGCTAGCTTTGTCTTAGCACTGGCTCCTCTTCTTTATTACGTAGAATTTATTTATTTACTATAGTTTAACATAAAATTAAATTGCATAAATATTGTACCTAAATAAGTCGCTTAGTCATTTAGTCATTTATTTTATTATAATTAGAACGGCGATTGCCAATTACACTAACTAATTAATTATAATTTATATAAAAATAATTTAACACATAAAACTAACATAAAATTATATTAAAAATTATAATGTTTAAATAAAAATTTCAAAGTGAAATTATACATAGTAAAATAGTTAATAATTATTTTAATATAAGAAATCGGCCATTCATCTTTCTCACAACAGAGAAGACAAACAGACAATAGGTCCATCCATTCGTCCGCAAATATGTCACAGTCTGGAAAAGCTTGAGCAACCCGTTGAGGGCGTCGAGAGCGTGAGGCAGCGGCGACTGATGGTGCCCAACAGTGCGGCATGGTGGTAGAGCGAGGAGCCTGTGACTTCTACCGCGAATATAATTGATCGGCACGTAAAGGCGAAGCGACTCGTTTTGAAGGCTAGGACTGTCTGTGGTTCTAGTGTCGGCGGTTACAGCGTCAAAGTCTAAGTAACTAACATACAAATATCAGACAAATAGATATGTGATATGTGAGAAAGCTTAATTAATAAAAGTCCTTAAAAAATTAGGATCAGTGATGAGATAGAACAAAGCAAACATAAGTTTTTTTATGAATTTTGTAAACTATCTACATTACTATATTTTCACAAAACAAATATTTTTGTGGTTAAACTTACTAACCACGGTTACAGGGCAATTATACAAATATAATGTAATTCGATTTTAAATTATTTATTTACAGAAAATCCATCCTAAGGTGGACTCTTTTATATTATTCTCTCGTCCACATCCATTTAACCCTTCCGCACCTCATCCAACTTTTGCTACCTCCATTTGGATGGTAATACGTTAATTTTCAGTTTTGCATTCAAATTAACGTGAATACAAAGTTATGAATATTGTAATTCAAGTTTAAATGTCAATTGATTAATGCTTGTCCGGGAGTGCTCATGACATTGTACTAATGAGGTAATTTGCTACTGATTATTGGATGTTATTGAGTGCAGTATTATTAATTTTGTATTTATGTATGTGATTGATGAATAAAACTAGGTGCCTACCTACCTTTCTGCTATGTATTATATTATATTCAGTAGGAAAAAATATATTCATAATTATCTTTAATAAAATCATATAGGTATTGGTTCTCCACTCCACTCCACAGCCTACATTGGCTCACTGCTGGACCTAGGCCTCCCCCTGATAAGCGCCTTGTTGGTTTTTATCTCACGGGGGGGTAATGCCCATAATCCCCACGCTGGGCATGCGGGTTGGGGATCGCAGTTTAGTGGTAGAATTGTTCTGCAGGGGGCGCTGCTGCCCACCCCCGGTGACGTCAAGGTATTGGTTATGTTGTGTTGAAATTTAAAGTTTAGGTATCATAAAAAACATTATGTTGCACCAAGGGCTAAAAATTGACAAACCGTGACAATAACCCGTCAAAATAAAAGTCAATGTGTAACATTTTCTTCAGATTAGTCACACTTTTATGTGTGATCCCAATTATGACCTACTTCATCTTTTGTACGTTTAGTTAAACGGTTAAACGCGATTAAAGGATTAGAAAAGCTTTATTATAACAGGATAAGAAACATTTTGGTTCAGAAAAAAAAACACCTTCTAACAATGTTACTTATTTTTGTACGTATACTTTTAGGGTTAACCGTATCTAAAACGTCAAGGGTTGTCTATACACAAAAATGGGGCAAGATCAAATACAGAATGACAAACTTAAAACACCCCATCCATATCAGTAAAAAATATAAAAAGAATACAATGCAACGTTTACAAATTTTTATGTCCTTCCAAACTTTATTATTTAATAAACTTTGAAAATGCTTTTTTAAAAGGGGGTTTAAAACTATATTCATTAGTGGCAATAAAAAAGTAACGTCCTATTGTTGAGATCGATGAATTTTTAAGATGATTTTGCGATTTTTTTTTACGATCGTTACCTATATCGGTTTTATGGCATGCTTTAACGTTAATGCGTTTCGTGAGAAAATGCACCAGGTGTCGTTATAAGCAAATTTTAATGACATGACTCATAAAAAGTAAGGTATTTTTACAGAACATAATACCTAAGTACCCGTTTAGTTGTTTTCGGTATCTCAAAGAAACTAAACGTTTCAATAAAATGTTTTACTGGCATAGTTTACCAAATAAAGCCGGGTACTATAACTGGTGTTACGGAGCGTAATGTTGCATTCGCAGCGAGTATGAGATGTCAAGCATCCGTCTGGTTGCTCGTTGCGAGCGCCTTCTTTCCCCGTACTGACTGCACGAACGCTCGCTGTGTAACATGTTACATAACACCGGTCAGTACCTGACTTTACGTTACGTTCCACCCATCCTGCGGGTTCTAATCTCTGTTAATTAATTATACCTAGGTAATAATAATAAGCTGTAATTTTTTGTGGTCTTAATAAAGCGGACTTTCGCCCACAGCAATCAATTTTGTATTTGTGAGTGTATCGCTCATCAGGCCACGGTAGGCCTGCCAAGGCGAGTAGACGGCCGCCACTGGGAACCCTTTTCTAGAACCATTTCACCGGAAACCGTTTTCTTGAAGCATTTCACGGGGAACACTTTTTTCGAACCATTTCGAAGCACTTTTCAGCTATCGATATCTTTGCTAAAAATAAAACCTAGGGTCTGAAACTTATTTTTAGTACTCTACCTAAAGTAGTTAGCCGACTCCTAAAATTACATATTTCTTATCAATTTCGTTTAGGAAATACGAGTATCTGCCCTCAAATTATCGCTATTACGTCATCATCACTCACTAACTGACTGACTGACCGTAAACAAAATGATTAGGTACCTACTTCTAACAGGAATACGAACATGAAATTTGGAGTATAGGTAGAATTTAGGGCTAAAATAAAAGGAAAGTTGTAAAAACATGATTTTTAGGGTTTCGTCGTAAAAAAAAGAACCCTAAAGTTTCTTCATCGTTTTTACTCCTAGCTTACCTACAGACTTAAATTTTAAATACAGGTTTTAGGGCGATGTGGTCGCTTAGCGACAAAGTCCCTTATATTTGATTAAAAAAAAATACCGTTTCTAATCAGCAAGAAAGAAATGAAGAAATTCTGAAAATCATGATTTTTAGGGTTCTGCAGTAATAAAGAACTCTAATGTTTTTATTAGGTACAAAATTTTTCCAATAATGTTTTTGTTCGGATCCTCTTTGGATGCATTTTGATTATGAATTAACCACAAAAGTAAATAACCCAATGAGCGGTGAAAATTGTGTGATCCGCTCACGAACACATCTGAATCGACCACCAGAGGTCGTTCGATTTGACATTCCATCCTCCTACTACTCTAGTAATATGCCCGCAGCTCATCATAAACAATTCAGCCCCATCATTTAACGGGGTAATAGCCGTCTATTTAGAAAATCCGACATTATAACTGCACATCAAAATATTAAGTTTATCTATTCAATGTTCCGATTTGGTTTTTATGTAATTTATTGTGTTTAGGCACGAACTTTCACGCCCATGTTGGGATGGGATATAGATGTACAAACTTTAAGAGTTGACCCATCCATAAGATAAAGTAAATATACAAAAAAATATATATAACTGATGGTGATATTTCCTTACCAAATAAGAAATACAGAAATACAATTTATTTATAAAGCCGATTTACATGTCAATCAAAGTGAACATAAGTTCACATTTATGTACGCACCTCATAAAAAACGATGAAATATTTGTTGAAATTAACTTTTTTTGTTTGTTTTTGTTTATTTAGAAAAAAAACGAATAAAAAAATACTATTTTACTTGGTTTCTAACAAACAAATCTTCTGATAATAATTACACAGTTCATTCTAAAATCTTTCCCATAGAAATCATTGCAATTTGTAAGGAATCATGTTCATATTTGTACGGGTTCTATCGGAAGATCAGCGCTGGCTAGGCCTCCTACGGAAGGTCCTAACTCAGCTTAACCAGCATTATGCTGAGTTAGGACCTTTTTATAACAGCTCTAAATATATACCTATCCTATAAGTGTGCCTTGTCTTTTTAACTGTTCATATTGTTGTTGTTATAAATAAATGTCTTCTATTGTATTCTATTCTATTTTGTAACCAGAATTTCCTTAGACTTTTATATAGCTACTGACTGCAGTCTTAAAACATCCCTAACACAATCACGGCCCAGCCTCGGCGATACGACCCGAAGAAGTGTGCCACTATACCCAGACGCAAATGGGCACGTACGTCGTGGATAATGAGCTGTCTCTGTTGTAACTTCTAATCTTACTTAGCTCTACATTAATTCATTCACTCTCTACTACATGGTACGGGCCTCAGATGAGTTTTTAACTATGGGTATTACATGTAAATTAATAACCGCATAATGTGTGTTTAACCGTAAATTATTTGAGTTTTATTTTAATAAGCAGATTTTGGTGTTAGTGATATGTATTTGAAACATTGAAATAAATCGAATGATATGTTAAGTTAAGTTAGTTTCAGTTTCATTCATTTATTTCTCATAGGCACATCGCACGAAGGTCTTAAAATAAATTACATGAATAGGTATAGAGTATATAGTATCAAGCAAAAAAAAGTATTGTTATCTCATGCGATGTCGTTCCAAAAGAAACAAGGAACATAAAAAAAAAATCTGAGAGTCTGGTCGAAGCGGACGCGTGACCCAAGTGCTGGTGAGTATCTGGCGCCGCGCCGCCGCCGCAGCGCATCAGCATTGCCATACAGCGTGGCAAAGCAGCCAGCGTCCTGGGGACGCTTCCGACTTGTAATAATATGGATCTGTTAAGCTATCTGTAGATTGTTTGCAACAGTCTGCAGTTAGCTCAATTGTTTCAATTTTAAATACTAGTTCTAATTTGTTTCTAAGTAGCTCACTCTGTTTTCAAGTTAGAATTATTGACACATCGCAAAGTAAAACAGGAATTAAACATTTTTAACGTGGAAGCTGAAGTGGAAGTGATTCCAACGATATATGTTATACCTATAGCTGCCTACAAAACTTTTAGAGATATTTTCATTTTAATCACACGCGCCGTTATCGCGCGCGGCACTCAGAATAGGCCCCTACACACGTACCTTTTTGGTAAAACGCAAAACTACCGCCACGGTCAACGGGGTAGGTAGGTATCTCATAAGCACCTTACGTCCACAGCTGAACATACCTCCCCCAAATAAAGCGTGGTGATTATATGGCAAAACCCCCCTTGGGTTTTGCCATAATACCTCCATAATCACCACGCTTGACAGGCGGTATGGTGACCTCAGTCACTAGATGTTTTAAGAACAGAAAGTCTTTACTTATAGGGTTTTCAAGAATTGCACAAAGGTAGTTATTAAATTACTCATCACTATAAGGACTACATAACTACAGACTATGTAATTAGAAAACTTAATTGCTTTAAAATGGCGTCCGACTGAGCATTATGTTGTGATAGCCATGCGCATATCACAACGCGATCTTCCGTCGTCGGAAGGAAAACCAACGCGTCTACTGCACTAACACAATAAATAAAGAAGCACGAAAAAGTCCTCTAAAGTTAAATTTTTACAATACAATGTATACCTACAATAACTTGTTTGGAACACGTTGGAAGGGTCGATTCTTACGACACGACCGCCAAGGCCCTTTGGTTAGGTAGGTATTGGAAACTATCCTTTCAGATCAACATAAGGAAACGTTGACCAGTATCTGATTATCCAGAAAGTGATATCAATAAGCAAGCGCAATTGAATGCAAAAATAAACACTTAAAGTAGGTATGATTGAGTTACAATAAATATTTTTTTTTTTTAGTAATCTAAATGTAATGTAATCTAATTATCTAAGTATCCTCTACAATAATTTTAATATAATTTTTAATCTATTTGTATTTTTTTAATAATGTAACAAATGTAATTGTTTAACTATTTTAATCGTGTTAGTTACTCTATAAATAAATAAATAAGGTAAGCTGGGGTAAAACGCTAAGGGATTCTAGCTAGCTAGGGTAGTAAAAACTCCGACGAGATTAAAATAACCAAACCCTTTGAGTGATGATTGAACACCGAGTTTATTGCTTTCACAGTAGTTGCTATTTGCAATGCAAGCTAAGCCAATTTATATGAATTGTTCTAAGTAAAATTTACATACTGCATGTACTTATGCAATAGCTTGTACAAGGTAGTAAGTACTTACTGAAATAAATAATTTATAAACTATCTATATATTATAATAAAGCTCTAATAAAGATTATTTGTCGGGTATTTATCGCGTACCTTTTGTTTTATTTTCCCCCACGCTTCGATCGCGTTGCAGCGATCGTGGTCACGTTTTTAATATGTTAACAGATCGTGAAGTTTAAAAAGTTTTAATCAAGCTCTATTTTAGCCTCAACAGAACTTAGTCCCAACTTGTCTATAGTTAGAGTACTATAACATGAAGATGATTGGAAGTTGTATGAAAAAGGCCCTGCCTAGGACCTATGTCTCATGAGTGCCTACTCATTCCAATCAGAACCGTTTTCCTATGGGAATAAGAAACAATGAATTGATACTTTTGTTATAGTAATCGTCGTTTCATCGAAGCTTCATTAGAAACAGGGATAATGGTTGAAATGAAAACGATAGTTTACATCGACAATGAAAACTTGTTTCCATGAACTCCTTTATGAGTTTTCCTATATTGAGTGTCTACTGGTTCCAATATAAATTTCACTAGGTTTCGTAGAATACAGTGCTTCTAAATACTGAGGCTGAAGGGAGGTATTCTTCATAAAAATTATCGGGCCATTACATTTTATTTGACGGTTTTGACAAGAGTTCTCATACGTTATAATTTATAAGTTCACATAAAATCAACATCGGTGCGCGCGGCGACGATGCAGCAAGTAGAGTTATACAACGCAGGACAGCTTGTCATGTCACACACCTGGAAAGCACGCACAGCACAAAAACGTGTATTCAAATAATGGGTTTAACTTGTAACAGTTAGATGCATTTTATATTGACGGCGTCAGATGACAGACAGCTCGCGGACCACTTGTTTGAAGCTAAGGGAAGCCATTTTGTCAAATATAAAATGTATCTAAAGATAACGAGTTTAAGCCCTTATTCGAGTGCACATTTTTGTGCTGTGCGGTAGCGGCGTCGGATTAATGTGCACAGAACTTTATCAGATAATGCAGCTTACTGTCCGATTATCTTTTGGGGAACAGCAGCCTTATCATGTTAGCTGTCGATTGGGATCGATTTCAACTGTTTTTTTAACGACATTTAATATGGTATTGGGTTATTGTCTGATTGCGGCCAGGAACCACCGACCTCCAGCCGTTTGGTTGATACCAAACATTCTTGTAGCCTTAGTTTTGGAATATATCTAATAGATTCGCATTTTTTTTTTGAGATCGAGATTGAAACTGTCAAATTTGATGGTTGTTTTGAATTTTCAAATCCAAAACAACCATAATTTAATCACAACTTAACATATTAGACACCCGAATTGAATTACTTTTATGGTGTATAATCCCATAAAAAGCTATCACGTATGCACATGAAACAGCTTTCAGGAAATTAAACCATAAAGTCTGAGTAGTTATGGTTATTATCGCGTATTTCCGCTTATGTTTGTTGGAGAGTTTTCATTTTACACTATTGTCTAGGAAAGACCTAAAAATTTTGAATATTTTCATACGTTGTGCTCATTTTGTATTCCCAATGTTCGTTAAACGGCTTAAAGTGTTGCCTTCTAAAACGTCGTCGTTTGGCAATTTTAAATTTGGTTTTACTCAAAAAGAAAATTAACTAGATAGCTATTGTAGATAAATTCTTACCAAACTTTAAAACCGGGCTCTAGACTGATCTTTGGTTTTTGGTACTATGATTTCTTTGTAAATAATAGGGTAAAGTAAATTTCACAAAGCTGAAAGTTAAATAAAATATTTTTGCTGGACACATCCTGCATCAAATTAAAATGTCCTTAGACTCAATTTTCTCAAAACTATAAATTTTTATTTAAACCCTTCTCATTCTTAACCCAGTCTCAGCAAACTAAAATAACTTTTCATAATTAGCCAATAAACCAACTTATCAGACCAGAATTAAAGCAAGTCTACATCACTCTCGAAATACATCATAATCTAGAATCTCGCATTAAAGTGGACATCTCCGTCAAATGTGGACATTTCGTGGAAATGCCCGTGAATCCTCTTATCTTAATCCTGCCACGGAAATGAAGTGGGGCCATTCAGTTAGCGAGAAGCTTTAACACTTTAATTGCCAATGCCGCACATTATGCGTCTCCCGCCAGCGACGGCGGCGGGCGTGCTCCTTCAATTCGCACCGCAGAGACTGGGCAGTAAATTAAACAACAAAAGTCACTGATCAACACAACCATTCTAAGCCGTTTGTAGGTGTCTAAGAAGTTCTAGAAGAATGACACCCTGTTTTGAAGACAATTTTATTTCTAAAACTTAGCAATACTCCTGCAACAGATAGTGTTCAAATAAAAATACTCCTCCGTTGGAGTTGGGGCCTCCTCAGTTTTGATAGGTCATGCATGCATGATCGTGATAATATATTGCTTTCGGCTCAAGCACGAGCATGCCTTATAAAAGCAATATACTCGTAGCAATTAAAATTTAAAGATGTGTTGTTGTGGTAATAAAATAATATTTGCAAACTGGCTAGGAGCAGGTTGGATTAAGTAAAATTTATCCTCAAAGCAAATTTTGCTAAAATAACACGCAAACTTCTATGTCTGTGGCCACACAGCAAGTCTTTTGCATTATTAAACCGACGCTTTTAATGTGTGAGGAAATTAATGAAGTCAGAAACTCGTACAAAGTAGTCTAATGCATGCGAGATACTGTTGAAACATGATGGTGTTTCTCACATGGAGAGAGCTTTAGCGTTACCCACGTCAGGTAGGACCTTACTCACGTAAATCTGCTAATGTGAAAGAACTCCCTTGTTATTATAGAATTCAATAGAAAATATTTTTTTCGATGCAAACGAATCCTGATAAAATCTACTGGAAACAAATCGTATTGATTTGTGAAATGAAAAAAGAACAAACGGCGATATTAAAATTTTCGAAAGAACTAAAAAAGATCAATGCTGATTTTAGTTGTAAAAGTCTACGGCCTACAAGTCAAATAACGTATGGCAATAACTATACGTAATAATAATAAATGTTAATAATGTAATGTATCTACTGATAGAAAAGCATTTGATTTGTAGAGTATCTACACTTGCGAGCTATAAACTGGAATCACTTCATCGCTGGTTTCTGCAGACCATATTTTACAGTTTCCATGGAATAAACTGCAGATTGGTGTATACCATTTGAAAAGAAATTTTGTTAGCTTTCGAATGGTATAAAAATTATTTAAATTTAATTAAGTTTCCTACCTTCATTTAGTGAATTATTACAATAGGTCGAAGGTGTGGATGTTTAAATTAATAAGAAGTAATATGAAAATATCAATTTTTATTTAAAATCTTTGTTATTTCCCGCTTAATATTTTGTATTGCCCCCCTGGCCCTAATGACTGCTTGTAAACGGTTTTTCATTGACCTAATGAGTTTCCTGATGGAATCCTGTGGAATTTCCTGCCACTCTTCGATAAGAGCAGTTTTTAGGTCTTCTATTGACGCCGGAGCTGGAGATCTTCCTCGTACCCGCCTTTTCAGCTCGTCCCACAGGTGTTCGATAGGGTTCATGTCAGGGCTGACGGCTGGCCCGTCTATTGTGGGAATCCCAACTTCTTCCAGGTACTGTCTAGTCGCACGAGCGGTGTGGCAGCGGGCATTGTCGTGCATTAGCAGGAAATTTTCGCCAATAAACCCGGCGTAAGGGAGAACATGGCCCAGCAGAATGTCGTTGATATACCTTTCTGCGGTTAGTCCTCCTCCCCGACCTCCACCGGGTACGAATACCAGCTCCGTTTTAGCTTCAATTGAAATCCCCGCCCACATCATACAAGACCTACCCCATATGCCACTGTTTCCGCTATACAGCATTGTGCGTATCGCTCTCCCGGTCTCCTGTAGACTCTCCGTCGACGGTCGCTGCCATGCAGGCACATTCTAGTCTCGTCCGCGAACAAAACTCGGCTCCATTGCTGTATATCTCAATCTAAGTGATCACGAGCAAACTGAAGTCGGGCTTGTCGGTGGGCTGTAGACAATTTGGGTCCCGTTGCTGGCCTTTTTGGGGTCAAGTTAGCTTCTTTGAGTCTTCGCCTCACTGTCCACTCGCTGACAGTTCTCCCTCGAACTTCTCCGAGCTCCCGCTGGACGTCAACGCCGGTTAGATGTCAATTTCGGAGAGAAGTGCTGACAATAAATCGGTCATCTCTCGCCGAAGTGCATCGCTGTCGTCCAGATCCTGGTCTTCGGACTAAGTTTCCAGTCTCTCTAAACCTCTTGTATACTTTGGAGACACAGCACTGGCTCAGATGAAGCTGTCGAGCGATAGTACGCTGAGAGAACCCTTGCTGGATTAGGGTGACGATTTAAGAGCTGCTTCTATTGGTGTGGTTTCCATTTTCTTGTAATTCCAGTATTTTGAGTGACGTGATATATTGGACTGATGACAAAATTGCATAAATTCCCAGTTTTTATAGGGATTCAGGAGTTGAAAAATTGATGTTTCGTTCCAAAAATTTATGTCTTTTGTTTTCACGTTCCATGACATATGATGAACATTTTTTTCGCTATGATATCGAAAGAGTTTGAAAGCTAATAAAATTATCTTTAAAATAATATACCACAACCTACAGTTTATTGCATGGAAACTGTAAAATATGGTCTGCAAAAACCAGCGATGAAGTGATTCCAGTTTATAGCTCGCAAGGTTACTCATATCAAAACAAGTACTGCTACTTGCATTGGAAACACTACACCTAAATGTAATTTATCTAAACCCATTGACACTTCATAAAATAATTTTATTACATTTTGTAATCTAAAACAAAAGGGTGAATTTATTTTCGTCATAAAACATTGAAATACGGCTTACATAATTTTATGACGCAACAAAATTATCAAATAAAATTAAGTTTTTATGTAAAATCTTCAGTTTACTGTCTTAGCACCGAAGGGACTTTTAAAATTTAAAACAAACTTAAGTTTGCTGTTGTATTTAAATTTTTAGAAGGAAAATATAAAGCGTTTCGAATTATTTAACGAAAATATAAGTTAGTAAGGTTTGCTATCCTATGAATCCAATTTAAAAGTCGTAAAAATAAAATTGGCCGTTTTGAAAATCAAGGAGAAGGTAAATTTTATTGAGTTTTTATTACTTCCGATAGGTCTATTTTGCAGGATCTTTGAACTTAATTTTAAGCCTATACTTATGGGCATTCTTTTCTATATTTTTTATCTACTTAAGTATTTTCTATAAATGGTTGTAAGTTACATTATTAAAGTTCGAACTGTCTAGATTTATGGGTCGTAGATTTTGTTGAAACAATAAAAATTAATATATTTTTATTTCTTTTTGAAGAAGGCAATTTATCCCATTAAATGCCTTCCTGCCATCACAGATAACAATCATCCATACCATGGACGATAGCGTTTAATTAATCTACGTCCAATATGTACATAATCCATACCATCCATGATAGGGACCTCGCAGTTATGTTATCAAGACTTAATAAACCGCCAAGTGCAAGTCGGCTCGCACACGAAGGGTTCCGTACCGTAAATATCAAGCAACTTTTTCAAAGAACATCAAATTTTCAACTTTATTTTGTTTTTAGTATTTTTTATTATTACAGTTGAAGTGTTACGTAATTATAGAGAGTTATGTGTCTACCTATTGTAGTTCAAGATATACAGTCTTAACAAATTATAAGAAAAAATTGGCAAAAAAAATCACGTTTGTTGTATGGGAGCCCCCTTTAATTCTATTAATTTTTTTTTCTATTTTTATTATTTATTGTTAGCGAGCGGTAAGATAAATACACATTATCTGAAAATTTTAACTGTCTACCTCTTACGGTTCATTAGATATAGCCACGTGACAGACGGACGGACAGACGGATGGATGGACGTCTGAGGCTTACTAATAGGGTTCTGTTTTGACCCTTCGGGTACGGAAGTCTAAAAGTGTGCCCTGTACTTGAGGTTGTCAACATGAAGCATAAAGTTTTTTGCTCCATGTGCCTGTATTTTGCACTTACAAATAATTTGGCTTTGTGCTATTAGAAGACTTCTTATGAATAATTTCATTCGTAAAGTTACCTTTGATACATTTCTGGCTTAGGATCGATGTTATTAAATATAAACTGAGGCCTAGATTAATCTCCGTGATGTTGGCCGTCATAAGCTAGAACATTTTCATCAGAGCGTGACGTGTGAGTCCTGTTATCCGAGATCAGTGCCCGAGTCCCATCTGACGTTAGTAACAAGACGTGAGTGTGACGTGTCCTTTTTCCATACAATTTGGTACAGCACCTCTATCGTGCGGACGTGGAACTACGCTCTCGATCGCTTTACGTCACTAAACTAACGTAAGGAAGGATATGTAAAAATCCCTAGGAAAATGACAGATTTTGACCTGAATTGCGAGTCTGAATGATTATTACGTTACTAACGTAAATATTTACATATTTATATATAAAATAAAAAAAAATGGTATAAAACTGTTTATAGGTAGGTACCTACAAATAATATCTGAAAATGCTTATCATATTTTTAGTAGCAAGAATTGAGGTAAAAATATTTTTTCTCTATGGTAAATCACAAAATAATTATATTATAAGAAAATTATAGCGCTTGATTTGAAATGAAGATTTGAGATATCTTTATTATTCTTTATATATAATGACGTTGCTAGTTTTCTAAGAATTACCTTATTTTGGAGTTTGTTGTAGCAATTAAATAATTCGTAAATGATACAATCTTAAATAGTGTATCCTCCCACACATGATCCATGCCTAACTAAATTACAGTAGACTGTGTTAATGCTTGAATTTTTCTTTTGGCAGAGAAAACAGTAGGTAACAGAAAATAACACAAACGGAGAGTTGGAAACAAATTTTACACAGTTGAAAATCCTAACTTTGCCATCCATATACATACATCTTTGAGACTGCAGTGTTCGTAAAAAGTAATCTGAATTTCTTTGACAAACTCAAATGTAAGCGCCTTGACAAGAAAATTCATTGCCCTCCAAATAAGTCGGCACTTCTTAATAAGAGTATATTTTGTATGGCACCTCGTATCTATAATCACCTACCTACAAGCATTAAAAAAAGCAATACTATTCATTTTTTTAAACTGAAATTAAAACAATTGTTAATTGATAAGGCCTATTACAATGTTAATGAATATCTAATGGATAAATTCTAGAATAAGACAATTCATTATTATTAATTAATTTAGTTATTGACGTTGTATTTATTTATATACATTTATAGAGACTTTGCATGCTGTAAAGCTGATCATGGTTGTGCTCATTCTATTTTAACCTAACATCCCTGTAACCCATATTTCGCAAAATATATGAATTTGATTTGATTTGACTAATTTTTTAAAAATTGTTATTTTACTGCATTGGTATAATTACTTATTATGATATATCTGCACTTACCTGTGATCAATGTTTAGTGATTAATCGATTTGTTGTAGGTAGGTACCTCAGTTTTGTCTAAGTGTGAGTGTGATAGTTAAATAATACGTAGGCACCTAAAATAAGGCGTAAATTATATTTTTGCAGAATCGCGACTCTAACGCCATCTTAAGAGAAGGCGTTAGAGTCGCGAGAAGCTAGGGGGTAGTCGTAATTGCATTACTAAGGTAATGCATTTACAACTTCCCCCTAGGTTCATAGACCGTGAAGTTTTTTATATTACCAAAACATGGCGCTAAAATCGCTTATTTATTTTGTTGTTTTTGCATGTAGGAATAAAATAACGAAGAATTTACGAACCACACATTTTGTTTCAATAAATTATGTGCAAGTAAAAATAATAATCTTGCCTTTGAGTCGTCTGGTTGTGAATTTCAATGGTTCGTATGCAAGCTGCGTTCCAGATAAGAACCATTTTTACATCCCTGCTCGACAGCTACTCGACACGTTCACGATAGCTACTGGACTACCAACAGTCGAGACGTGATCGAGACGTCGACGTCTCCATCATGCCTTGCCAGACTCACGCCTCTGGTGAGAACCTATCTGGCGCAGCGCTTCACCATACAGCGGGGCAATGCAGCCAGCGTCTTGGGGACGTTTCCGATTTGTATTGATATGGATCAGTTGAGTCATTTCTAGATTGTTTCCAACAAACCGCAGTTATCTCAACTGCATTTCAACTTCAATTGTAAAATTTTCTTAACAAATAATACAATTCATTAACTAATTATAGACTTATTATAAAACTTTCCTGCATTATGTATTCTATGGTTTTACATTTACTTCAATATCCCTTTGTGTTCTGACCATTCTAACGGTCACAGTGAGTCACCTCTGCTGCGAGCCCGCATTTTTTGCATTTACTGTTCCATAGAGGTAACTGCATGGTTTATGAACTTTCTGATTCACGAGATGCTTTGTTAGTTGACCGAGCGAGACGTGCAATGGAGGATTTTGATTATTAACTTTATTCGTTGATTTTTATGATGATAAATGCTGACAGAAACATTGAGCGACACAATAATGTAGATACTGAAATAGCATTGGGCCGTCCATATCTCAAAAGACCGCGACTCAGAAAACTTAGTGTAGGATGCCCTCCAACCAAGTGGGATGATGAGCTGCGAAAGAGTGCAGTCAGATGTTGGACGCGGTAAGCTGAAGAGAGGGCGCTATGGCGCTCATTAGGGGAGGCCTATGTCCAGCGGTGGTCTAACATGTGGTTGATGATGATTATTATTATTACTTCTTTTTTAGTCGTTCTTACGTCTTAACTAAATTCTACTCCCCTGAGTCAAATACATACTCCAGAATACAAAGACTGGTCGTTTCCCGTCTAAAATGAAATAGCTGAACTTTGAGCGCTCCAACAATATTTCCCGAGTTGAAATAACAAATTAACACTTTGAATTCAGCTGAGCATTAGTTGTTATTGCAGACGTCTGCACTTTCTTGACGAGCGGAAGCTTTATTGATAGAACTTTTAATAGACACGCTTATGGCAAGTTATTGATGCTACTAAGTTTATTTAGAAAGGTAGGTATAATTAAATAAACTGCCAAGTGCGGGTCGGCTGGCACACAAAGGGTTCCGTTCCGTAAAAATAAGGCAACGTTTTTAAAGAACATCAAGTTTTCACTTGTTTGGAGACCCCTGTAAATTTTCTATTTTATTATATTTTTAGTATTTGTTGTTATTACAATTAAAGTGTTACTTAAATAAAGAAAGTTTAATGTGTTTACCTATTGTGATTCAAAAGATACAGCTTTGTCAATCAAAGAGTAAAAATAGGCATTGATTTGGATATTTTTTTTTTGTAGCAGCATTAGAAATACAAATTCTCTGAAAATTTCTACTGTCTACCTTTTACGGTTCATGAGATGCCCTGTGACAGACGGACGGACGGACAGCGGAGGTTTAGTAATAGGGTTCCGTTTTAACCCTACGGGTACGGAACCCTAAAAAAAAATTCATTGTGAGTAACCTCTTGATTCGAAGCTCATTAGTCCTTAGCCACATAACTTAATCCATAAAAGATACCACCTACCAAATTTATTATCACATACACATTAGCTAGGTTTTGTCTAAATTCAGCAGAGGCTGACAAGGCAGAGAGTGGTTAGTAATATTGTTAAGGGGCGAACCTAACGGCTTTGGTTGTCAAGCTAGGCCTAGATGGCCTAGTAACGTTTCGATGAATTTTATATTGACGGCAACAGATTACAGACACCTTGCGAATCACATTTAAAGTAAGCCCATATTTGAATGCACGTTTTTGTGCTGTGTGGTACCTAGCGGTAATGGATTAATGAGCGCTGAGCTTTAGACTCAACGTACTGTACTTTCATCCATGGTCAAAAAGAGAATAACAAGATATTTTTAATTACAAATTTGGGTCTACTAACTATCTACATGAACATATTCATTTCCATGATTGAGATGCAATAAACAAAGGCACCTCTTCCATTAGACACAAAGACAAAGGTGTTAATATCTACCGAGAAACGCGAATAAACTTCAATTAGATGGAGCCACTATAGCACTTAGTGCTAGTGTTGGGAAAAACAAGACTGGTGGTGAATTTGGTTGACACTTTAACGAAAACTAAGGTTGTGGAACCGGTACTGAGGCATAGATTTTATTATGTTACTGCTGAAGCTTAGTAACTATTCAAATAGAATAACGTAAACTTATAAGAAAAAATAAGAATACTTAAAATATCTTATTTAGAACTAGCTGCTGCCCGCGGCCCGCACGCTTTTTTCCGGAATAAAAAGTAACCTGTGTCTGTCCCCGCGATACCATCTACCTCCCTGCCAAGTTTCACTAAGATCCGTTCAGCCGATTAGGCGTGAAAAGGTAACATACAGACAGACAGGCAAAGTTACTTTCGAATTGATAATATTAAGTTTGGATTTGGTATTCTCATAAAAGTGATATTGAGAACTAATTTATTGGGGACGCTTACGATTGGTATTGATATAGGTCGGTTGAGTAATTACTAGATTTCTTACAATAATCTCCAGTTAGCTCAAATATTTAAATTGTAAATACTAGTTCTAATTTAATTCTTTTCTTTTATTGTTATTTTCTTTATAAATAAAGTACTTATATTAAAAAAAAACTTGGATTGCTTGGAACTAAAAAAACGTCGTCATATCGTCGAGAAAAAGCATATTCCTTAAACACTGGACCTACTAGATATTGAAACGCAAAAAATCGTTAGTGTAAATAAATTGTGATGTCTCAATAAATGATTGGTTTAAATTTAAAGATCGAGACTGTCTAATTAGTTTCTGTCCCAGCACTAGAGTCTAGCAGACGCCCAGGGACGTAATTGTTTATGTTTATTGGGTGCTTATTGTTTGGCTTTCTGTAAACAAGTTTGTTTCTTGCACTGTATAATTTGCAATAAACAAAGTAATAAGATGTTTATTGTTGGTAAGTGTCGGTTTATTTCGCGATAAAAATTCAATTTGCAATTAGGTCTGTTATGTGCCCATAATAATTTTAACGTTGCTTTTGAAGACGACGAAATCATTGAAATGTCAGAAAGAGTTCCTGAACAACTAAATTTTCTTCATAAAGAAAACAAAAGATAAGTTATTGGGAGGCCCATTGTGTGGGACGCTACATGCGTCGACCGACACACTTGCGCCTTCCCATCTTCCAAGGACATCCGTAAGGGCTGGTGCGGTGGCAGATTTGGCCGAGGATCTCAAGAGACGCAAATATGCAGGTCTCGACAGAGCCTACATAATTGCTCCCTTTGGGGTCGAGACCCTAGGTCCGTGGGGTACCGAGGCTCTCCGGGTTTTTAAAAAGTTATCAGAGCGTCTGAACGACGCGACGCGTGACCCGAGAGCTGGCGGATATCTGGCACAGCGCATCAGCATTGCCATACAGCGGGGCAATGCAGCCAGCGTCTTGGGGACGCTTCCGACTGGTATTGATATGGATCAGTTGAGCTACCTGTAGATTGTTTGCAACAGTCTGCAGTTAGCTTCATTGTTTCAATTGTAAATACTAGTTCTAATTTGTTTTTATTATTGAATTGTAATTTTCTTTGTCAATAATGAGTTATTCGATTGCTCAATTATTCTGTTTGGCAATGTGTTGGCCAGTGGCCTATAGTAATCCATACTAATAATATAAATTCAAAAGTGACTCAGTCTGTCTGTTACCTTTTCAGCCTAAACACCCGAACGGATCTTAATTAAACTTGGCATGGAGATAGATGGTATCCCGGGGACGGACATAGGCTACTTTTTATGTCAGAAAAGAGCGTGCGAAGCCGCGGGCAGCAGCTAGTATGATATATTTGTTGGAAGTTGAACTCATACGTTGATCATTTGATAACTAAATGCCCCGCTTAATAAGAGCAATTGTGAACAGGTTGCCTCGGTAGGGTTGGTCGTGGGCAATGGCAATGTGAATGTGAAACCCATAGTCGCATAGTTCGACCGACAAAATTAAAATAGGCATAGGTAGGTACCCATCTAGGTAGCCTACCAGTCTCGTAGAGTCAGATGTGACCCTGTTATACCACCTCCTCCTCCAACTCCACAGTATTGGTCCACTGCTGGATCCAGGCCTCCCCATAATCTCCACGCAGCGCTGGGCATGCGGGTTGGGGACCCTGTTATACATACATATCTAAAATTTACAATGAAACATGCGATAGTATGAGTCGGGTCAGTAGCGTTTAGTAGTTTTTATATTTGTACGAACAGTTCACAGAATCAGTGGATTCGATATTTAAAACCAAACAAAAGGAGGTAGGTATCTACCTATTGCTAACGATGTTACCATTTCTACAATTTGAATTCAAATTTCAATTCTTCGAACCTTTCGAATTCCATTTGCCACAATCATTCCCCCATTCTGCAAAAATATCTCTACAATCCAAGATTTCTTTAGAGAACTGCATAAGGTTTAATATATCATGTATTTTCTATAGTATTGTTGGTTTTAACCTCTGGTAGGTATCGGTAAGCGATTGGTATGACGAATAACTTTTGAGACGTTATTATTTTCCAATTAAGGTCGCCATGTCTGTACTCTTGGTTAAAATAAATTGCAAGAAAATATAGACTTTTGTATTTTGTTTTTTTGTATTATGAAGGTATCTAATGAATAAAAGTAGTCTTTGGAAAATCGTTTTATAGGTACATCGATTTCTTATAACAGTTATTGTAACTTTAAAGTAGATTGTTTGCAACAGTCTGCAGTTAATTGTTTCAATGGTAAATACTAGTTCTAATTTGTTTTTATTATTTGATTGTAATTTTCTTTGTTAATAAAGGCCCTTAAGTAGGTACCCTTAAATAAAGAATCTTTAAAATATTATCTACTACATACTCATAGAAATTGTCTCATCACAAATACTGAGATTCAAGAAACTCAAATGATTCAACATTTTGCATGTATACATTTTTTTCGAAGTTTGGTTCCGGAATCGAAGCCACACAACAGTATTTAAGGCAGATCTTTACCTACTACGCCATAGAGGTTGCAAAATATACATACGAGTAGGTACCTAATGGATGCACCAGTACATTGCACCATTGATTGATGGCAATGACTATCAAAAACTATCGGACTCGAGCCAAGTTTCGTCTTTTACCTTTTTGGGGTTCCGCATCAGTGCGAAAAGTCGTTAATCATAGTGCATGAAACTCTTTTCATGTTTTTGTTGGGTTGGTTTGACCTTTGACCGGTTAGGTTGTATTAATGTTTCAATTCTGCTATAATTATGCTTTTCAAAAAACCGAAACGGTAAATAGTCTATCTTTAAGAGACTTCATAGTTCTTCAGCTTACTATTACTACTATGTAATTACTTTTTTAACTTCGTCTCCGCTCTTGACTAAGCCCCTGGACCAATCGGAATTACGTTATCGATCTATAGCAATTATTTTAGAAATACCGCACCGAATAAAAGTAGTCAAAAAAGACAATAATTCAGGATGCTTACGAACGGCATAAATAATAATCTCTGCAAAATCCTGCGACGCAAAAAAAAATACTCAAGAGCCGTGTCGTCTATTTTCAATGCCGTTTCCAAAACACGAATAAAAAGCTCATTAAAACATACGGAACCCGTACAAAAACGAGTTTACCACAACGTGAGTAATCTTTTGTGTCTTTTTTTCACAAATCGCTATACACCGTCGCGTTGAGACGGGGTTCGAACCTAAGCCCTTTGTTATAAGGACACCTGCACCATCGAGCTTTGGGCGCTCTTTACAAATGACTAGACTGAAAAAGGACTTACACGCCTCAAAAACCTCATGACACATTCTACTCTAATGGGAAGAGTTAAGGTAGAACTTCGTAGAGTTGTTATAAATTTCGAAGTATCATCATTGAGTTACGCAAATTTTGAAACAGAACAATTAGGAGGACGATGAGTTGTTGTGAGTCATCGGGCACGTAATATTTTGAGAGAGGCAATTTTTGTTGGGTTATTTAAATGGATGAATTGTGTAGATTTGAATTTATTTTCGCTTTCACTTTTTGTTTCTTAATGATAAATGCGAATTTTTACTGATAAGTTGAGGGTATAATGATGAGATTTTGATGCAGGGAAATGATTAATATTATATATTTATATTTATAAATTGTATTTTTTCATTTTCCTGACTCAAAATTCTAGGATGGATGGATTGAAGATGGAGTTGAGAAGAGTGGGTTTTGAGTCAGGAAAATTACAAAATTGGTATAAAAAGTAAAATTTTAATGTGTCCATCACGTAAGTTTATGAAACAATTGAGGAAATGGCTGATCGTATCTAATCATAATCATATACATAAGCATTACTTATTCATGGGAAGACACTAAAATAATTCATTATAAAGGCTAGAGAACATAAAAGGAAAAGTTTATTATTGGGTTTGCGCTTTTGGGCCTAAAAACCAAAACACCCATTGACTATTAAAGCATTAATGGCCTTAAAAAAAGGGGTGGAACCCAAATCCAGACCAAAACAAGTTTGGCAAAAAAGCAACTATGAAACATTAGGTATCTTCTACATGAGACCAGCTTTAGGCATTCACTGCCCTGCCTACGCTGCCGCCACCGCCTCTCTGCCGAGCAGTACTTCGGCAAGTGCGTCGTGGACACAAGTAGGAACATCACTAAAAAGTTTCGCACGCTTTTTTCCGGAATAAAAGGTAGCCTATGTCCGGCCCCGGGATACCATCTACCTCGCTGCCAAATTTCACCGAGAGCCGTTCAGCCGTTCTTGAGTTATAAATAGTGTAACTAACACGACTTTCTTTTATATATTTAGATATACATAGATATAGATAACCATGCGTATGCATGCATGCCTAATCTATCAGTGAAATGTCTAGTTATTGCAAAATAATATAATAACACAAAACACCTCAAATATTAGGTTTCTGTGCGTTCTATAAGTTTCATGTTACGAAATGCGTTTTTGTCTGTCTGTTTGTTATCTAGTACTAAGTAGTCTTTTATTTCTGTACCTAAGTTTGTTTGTGTGTAGCGTCTAATAATTGTAAAAAAAGAATAGTTTCTACTTACGGCTTCGCACGCGTGGAAGGGTTCAAATGGTATTAAAATTTATTTTCCATGGGAACTGATTTATAGTATAAAAAGCCTATGTTTTATTGCAGGCTTAGAATAACCTGTAAGTAAAATTATTCATAAATCTTTTCAGCCGTCTCCGTTCAGTAGTTTTGGCGTGAAGAGGTAAAATACATCCAAACACCCAAATATCAATACTACATCTAAACTTTCGCATCTTATATTATTAGTGTGAAAGAATAAAATGGATCGAAACAACGGGTGCTAACCGAAACAAACTATATCCATATGCTAAGAATGCGCGCTCCTTCCTGTCTGTCGACTTTTTGCATCTTTATCTTCGTCAGTGTTTTCCTCTTGTATAAAAGTTTTATTCGGAACTCGCAAGTACAGGTCTGGCATCAAACAAGTCGTTAAATGTTGGTGTGTTTTATTTTTCTTCTAAGTTGTTATACATAAGTATTGTTTATCATCATCAAAATATTAGGTGTAGTATTATTTTATACGTGATCATTGGGGGCTGTGGCAGTCGCGGCGTCAGAATCAACCCTCTCCATCTCAGCCCGTGGTTGTCGTAAGAGTGGACTAAGGGAGTCTACCAGAGTAAGGGCAGAAGGTTACTTGACGACGCTTCCTGCATGACGTTAGACGTGTGTATGTATAGGTACAAACAGTTTCAGCTTCATCTTCTTGTCTGATGGCTCTGAGTCACAGGATTCTGATAAGAATAGTTTTTTGTTGTTTTTCCTGTTTAAAATCGTTTTTATATTTATGTGCTTGTATCCAATTTTGTGCCACCACACCAGGACCTGTCTGAAAATCAGCGCCGCCGTTACTAGCATCGGCTTGTAGCGGCATAGTGCTGAGACAGGGACCTTTTTATCATATTGCATAATTGTATCTGTTTTTTTTTTTCGTTTTTTATCTATAATCTTATGTGTTTTGTGTACCAGTCTATTATTATGTGTTGATAATATGGTCTAAATAAATATATTTTCTTTCTTTCTTTCTTCTTCCTTCATTGTATTTTTAACACCTCTTCTGCAATCATTAATTTGACTGCCAAGCGCGATGATTATGGCAAACAGTTTGGGGAAGGCATGCTTAGCAGTGACCGTGGTATGTGTACTGATGGAGTAGGTAGACTCAGTTCCACCTACCTGGCTTGGGGAACACATACCCCAAA
This sequence comes from Eupithecia inturbata, assembly GCA_963662085.1. Classification (NCBI taxonomy): domain Eukaryota; kingdom Metazoa; phylum Arthropoda; class Insecta; order Lepidoptera; family Geometridae; genus Eupithecia; species Eupithecia inturbata. Next base: position 10,970,925 of record OY759196.1, read on the forward strand.
CTAGGGGGTTCGCCATAATCATTGTATTAACATTATGCTGAACATCCTCTGTTCTGTGTTTATCGCATCCAAGCATAACTCATCTTTGGTACGTACCCTAGATATTTACTTTGCACTGTATTAAGATGGATAGAAACAAGTACTGTCATTGTACGAATATGTAAGCTTACTGAAATAATTCTGATTGATACAATAATAATTTAATTTATATCTTAGGACAATTTAACGGTACAATTCAAGTCGTTTCTAGTCAGCTTATAACTAGGGGTACTTAAAATTAATTAACGATTTTGTCCTGTGGATCAATTTGAATATGACTTAAACTTACCATACTTACTATAGGATTGAAGACACTACTAACCAAAAACATGACAATAAACGATTTCTATCTATCTATCTATAAATTTAAGATTGATGAATCGAATAATTTGACTAACAAGACATAACACAAATAACCAAAACATCAATAATATCCAACATGCAAATCAAGAGAAAGGACAAGTGTGAACATTCACACAACTAAGAATCAGTCAGTAAACAATACCTGAGAACCAATATTTAAATAAATAATATTCAATTTGAATATTGCATGGTCAATTTCACAAGTAACCACACAAAGGGATAGCTATACCAATCGATATTTGATTCAAATCAATCGGAGAGGGTGAAGATATATTTTGTATGCAAATTGTCATCAAGAGATTTAACAAGATGTTTTTTACGGGTTTTTTATCTTTGTGCAAACTAAAACATATGCAAAAAAAAAACCAGTTGCTTTGACAATTACTTTATTTAAACTTTTTCGCCTTTTTGTTGGTAACGATTATGCTCAAAGTTGGGACCAAAAATATGTAGTTTCAAACACTTGTCAATTGAATACGGTTATGGAATACTGATTTTTTTTATAAACCACCACTTAAAATATGAAATGAGTATCAATATTTAAATTCTAACTTCTTGCAAAAATATTGAATGAATGAATGAAACACTTCATTATGAAAAAGCGGCCTTGTTGTTGAAATTGAATTCTCCCAGGTAACCTTGAGAAGGAGAAAAATATACATACATATATGTAAAATTATACAGTACAGATTAAACAGTTCCAGACATTTTCCTTGAATTTAGCATTGCATCCTAGACCTAGAAAAAAATAGTAATTTTCTAGGCTAAATGTGTCGTCTGCTCTACACCTACTGACCTATTAAAATATATCAATTGTTATACAATTATCTGGATCAAGGATCTATTATTTATATTTTCTAACCTAGGGTAAATTTTAAATTATAGCTGGTGCTGATTTTTTTTAAAACAGAACTAAAACAGCTATCTACGAAGGTATTTTTTGTTCAACTGATAGCATAGGTTTTCTATGTTTATGTTATTTCTTTACAAAAACAACGAAAACACTAGACAAAACATTTTAAGAGAAATCCGAGCTAAATATTCCGTACATATTCTAGCAAAAACCCATCGAAACACCTCAGGAAAATATTCAAAAAATCCTGCCACTTGCATTTCAGAATAAATTCCTCGTTTAGCTTCTGATCAAGTCTGATTGCAGCAAGATTCGAGAATTTGCATTCTTTCCCTCGCAGATGGGTTGAATTTAAATAATTTGCAACTGACAAATGTTTCCGAAACAGAATAATGTAATTTTTTATCCACGAGCACACATCTAATTGACCGTGTGAGAACAGTCAAATTGTGGAGTTCCGCAAGGTGCCACTCCTGGCCCCATTATGATAATTGTGGATATTGACGTATGCAAAACATGGATTATCATAGGAAGTCTGCAAGTGTGTGAATTTGGCTGCCATTGTATTCCCAAAGATTTAGAGGAAACAGGTTTTGGTGAAATATTAGATTTGGCAGGTTATTGAATTTTGTAACGGATATTTTTAATAATACATATATCAATTAGGTACCTGAATAAATCGTTTTCATTTTAGTTTTATTTTATCAGATTTCAAAGGTAAACCACAGATGCTTTAAAATATTGTGAAATATTATTTTACAGGTGAATACTCCATCGGGAATTTATTAACAACCGGCAAATAAAAAGATCGAATAATTAAGATTTTTGTTAATAAGTACTTACTCTTAGCTGAAGTGGCATTGAGCCATATCTCGCGAAGAACCGACAACCGCTGGGGTAATTGTGTTCTTGAGTGGAGACTGCGACTTAGCAAACGTAGTGTAGGGCACCCTCCGGTCAGGGGGGATGACGATCTGCGAATGACTGCAGGGTCGATGCTAGATGCGGCAGGCTGAAGACAGGGTGCTATGGCGCTCATTAGGGGAGGCCTATGTCCAGCAGTGGACTTGTATAGGCTGATGATGATGATGGCGATGCACTCTGCTGAAATCATTCCAATAATAAATGCCCTCGTAATTTACTTTAACGAGTCATTGGCCACAATTTCTCTTTACAACCAAAAGGCGTATCATTAAATTCAACTTTTCAGCTTCAGTATAGTTTTTCATTACACAATAGTCTGTGGGCGGTAATTGGCTGGCTTCATAGACGTTATTAATCATTGGACAGGGTTGGTCTGATGCAGGGTTGGGTTGAGATTTTACAGAATATTTTTCAATTTCCTTTTACCAATTTGTATCAGTTATCCGGATCTTATTATTTACCAGTTTCTGTCCGCGGCTTCGTAAACGTTGTTTGTATTGAAACTTTTAGGTTGTTTCTATGACATGTGAATTGAATCATGGGATAATAATTTGGCGTGTTTTAAAAACGCTAAACCGACTTCAAATTTCGGTTAATAATATTCATTTATGTCTCGGACGAAAGAAATCCCCCCCCCTTTTTTTTCCTGACCGAAGGTCTATGTTGACGTGCAAAATTTGAGTTTTCACTGGCGACATCTAGTTATAATTCAAGTCTAATTTGGTTTGATGACACATGATGAAACTGTTGACGCCCGTTGCTATGGAAACCAACTGTTGTAGCTAATCGTGATTCTCCAAAAGTATTGCGTTTCTTTGTAAGTTTAACGGGATAAATACTAATCCTTCGGGAATATTTTTTTTTATGGGACCACCTCGGGGTCATTATCTATACAATAGTGAAAGAATCAGTAAAATTGGTGTACCATAAGCGGAGATATCAAGTAACATACATACATAAAAAAAACATACAGACGATCTGAGAACCTCATCCTTTTTGAAATCGGTTAAAAAGTAGCAAAGTAGTGTTATCCAAGGTCTCCCACATATGTACAAAAAGTCCAATCCGTTTAGTAATTTTGGCTTGATCAAGTAACAATCAAACAATCATCCGCGTGATATAGTGACCACAAATGCGATACATATGTACTATATGCGATACGTACAGTAACATATTTTATCCCAAAAGCATGCAGCGCTTTCCGTTTGGGTTTGGTATAACACTTTTACACCTAGACCGAAATAAATAAGCAGGAATCGAACCCGCTACCATCTGCTTCGCATTCGGACCTTCGGCATCTGCTGCGCCACTCAAGTCGTTTTTGTTTTGCATAGTAGTGATAAAAATTATATTATCACGTGTTTTGCTCTCAATCACGTTTCGTTAAACGGTTTGAAAAGTAATGCATGTGAATTATTCACTATTGCAACTAACCGTGTCAAGATCAGGCCATGATTCACAATTGAATGTTCATATTTAAACATTTGTATTTAAATCTGACATAATATACCTACCTACTTGGTTACGTCAATAAAGCTATTTTACAGTTCTTCTTTCTTCGAGAAAAAAACTGTGCCAACGTTCAAAGTTTTCCCCTTTCTCTCCCTCTCCTCCAGTTCTTAATTACGTATGAATAGGAATCGGATGAGTTGACGCACGAAAATAATATTAATTATTCGAAGGGTCAACTCATCCGAAGTGGATGAAATTTGCGTGTATGAGATGATCACCACTCATTAATTCTTCTAGAATGTTATAATGACGGAAGCAAGTTATTTTTTATCGTTAGCACTAACAATAAAACACCTTGTATTCCTAACCTAACCTAGCCTAGGTTGGACAGAAGGCTTTCTCTAACTTACAAAATGTTGAGAAGTCAATTAGAAAAATATCTAAAAAGTTAAAATATTTATATTAAAGAAAATTTAAGGTAATAGAAACAAGCAACTAGTATTTACAATTGAAACAGTTGAACTAATTGCAGACTGTTGCAAACAATCTAGAGGTAGTTCAACTGGTCCATCCATATCAATACCAATCGGAATCCAATCAGCATCTCCAAAACGCTGACCGCATTGTCCCGTTTCAACTAGTATTTACTAATAAAACAGATGAACTAGTTGCACTTTTTGACAGTTTGACTATTGCAAACAATCTAGAGGTAGTTCAACTGATGGAGCTGCCTGGCATTGATAAGGCGCGCAACACCTACCCTAGCACCCAACCCAAAACATACATAACATGGAAAAAGAACATTCAGCAATTTCCTGAAACAATCAGCCCTACGAAAACCGAAATATAATGCACACTGGTACATGCACAGAATAGAAGAAATAATCCATTATATAATTTCACTTTAGAATATTTGAATACTGATTGTACACCTTATTGTCATGACTTTAAAGCTTTAATTTCAATATCACAAGTAAAATGCAAACTCTGGTTTCGATGATATTCCGCACGTCTTCAAAAATCCTTGTTTGTCTATTGGTAGTACAGAATACCATCAAATTAAAATTAACTGTTTAAAGTAATTTTCAATCTAAAAACCGATGTTATAAAGATCAAATTTCAAAAGCATGACAGTGGATGTGACGTACGAAGTACAATGACGTGCAACGGTGTTGGCGCGAATTAATAGTGGCAACACTGACGCCAGTAAAGCCGCGCTTAATGAATATTGCACAAATGCAGGCTGACTGATGCGACGGTGTTATATTGACTTTGGTGTACAGTGAATGGGAAAACCCTGAAGGTATATTTTGCAATATTTTGCAAAATAGCGACACCTTTCGTGTAGGTAATGTGTAGTACAATAACTGATAGTAAATAGAAGCCTTTAACGGTAACGGTACCTTGAGACACCCATTTCTGTTATATTTTGAATTGATTCTTCTATTCTGTTTCTAGTATTTCCGAAAAATCCTGGATACATCCATATCACAAAATTATCGAAGATTATCTTCAAGGGTTAGTTTGGCTTTGGCTAGTTGAAATGTACCTATTATGGGTTTTAAGGTAACTGGTTATACTTTATGGACCATAATATGCGAGGGTTCCTGTATCTAGATTTTTTTAGGCTCTTCCATGAAAAACTTGCCTAAAGGACACTGACATGTAGACAAAGAATGTTATAAACATATTTTGAAACACTTTTTCTCTCTACTGTACCCAGTCTATTGTTTAGCATGCCTGCTATTGTTGCTGGCATTTACACGTTAGTCCTAACGTCTACGACTTCTGGAGAAATATGATAGCTTACCAAGCCATTTATTAGATAGCGCGAAACAGCTATTTTGTTTGTGATTATACTTTTTGTTTTATCAGAAGTTCAACCCTTTGTGTTTTGATAAATACTTCAGTGTTTCCAACTATGGGTGAATAAGGTGCATTCTTTCATGCACATTACCATTGTAAAGCATTTACCATTGTAATGTCACAAAAAGTCTTGAAGGTAATTTTTGACAGTTTGATTTATCAGCACGAATATACAATTGCGCAACTTAAAACACATTATGCTATTTAGCAGTGCACAAATACCTACCTAAGCTACGCTGGGCATGCGGGTTTGGGCGTCGCAGTTCGGTGGTAGAATTGTTCTGCAGGAGGCGTTGCTGCCCGCCCCCGGTGGAAATCCCTTAGTCGCCTCATACGAGACCCGCGGGAGAGCTGGGGTGGTGCAAATTCTAAGCCGGTACCACACAGCACAGCACGCCTTTGTCCTATCCTGATAGCCCACCTGAAAACCCCTAATTACTCAAACGGACCAACCAATGTCATAATCCCTCTAAAAATAAATGCAGGGGATGACAATCCTTCACAATAGGCTGAATTGAACAACCCGTTACCAAACAAAAACACTACTCATCGGACACCTGCGATTTCAATACATCATTGATCGATTACCAGCAAGCAAACCATCATCAACTTTGCTACAATGCCAATAGAATATAGTTTTGCTTGGTAGCAAGGTGTCGAATAAATTAAAGTTGATTTTATGTGTCAATCAGGAAGGGTGAATCCGAATTGGTTGATGGTTTTCAATTTTGTTGCTGATAGATCGGAATATTTGTGAATGAATTATGGTCCATGTTATTTTAACAAAGAGTTTAACAAACAACCAACAATTGGAAGTTAATAATAAGTGACTATCGTTGATATACATTTCACGTTTTTGAATAACCAGAATATTGAGATGAATTTTGAAAAGGAGGATAGTTTTAGTTGATTGGGACTTAATAAAAAGTAATTTTTAATGACGTTTAACAATACAGTGAATTTTTTAAAATCAGTGGGTACCTAGTTTAATCATGGGACATGATGATGATATTTTAACTTTTTACGAGACAAGAAAAATGTCGTTAAGTATATTTTTTGTTTCTAAATTGTTTGCAACAGTCTACAGCAAGCTCGACTTTTTCAATTGTAAATACTATATCTTAATATGTTTCTATTTTCAATTATAATAATTCTCTTTGTTAATAAAGTGTTGTATATTCTCTTACAATGTTTTTAAATGCAAATACCTTTAGTTTGATGACAGCCGGCTTCTTCCTACCCCATAAATAACAAAGTAAACTATTTCATAACAAATACTTTCCATAGCATTCAAAGCGCAAGATTACATTACGGAAGTGAGATAGCCAACAATGTAAGAATTTCCAACATGCATTTTACCCGCATGAAAATGAATCATTTACAACAAAAACAACCTTGGAATGATGACACGAATATTAACTGCGGCACGTAACATGACCTCGCAACAGTGTAACTAACTAAATACATAGGTTTACGTAGGTATCATTATATGATACAATTTTACTGTAGGGATTAGCATCTAGGTTTAATTGTACCCTCATCATCATCTTCAGCCTATATTAGTCCACTGCTGGACATAGGACATAACTCTCTACAAACCAGAAGAGCGTACGATCAGACAGCAACAATGTGCAAGGTGTTTCGTGGTATGATCGACGTTCCTGATTTGCACAATCTTATCTTTCGCCTCTACCTTCCTGAACAACAGAAGCCATAGACTTTTCGATGTGCTATTCAACAAAACCGTTGCTCGTGCCAGCTCTCCACTGGCTCGCACCCTCGCCACGCCGCCCTCAACCGACGACTCCTTGACCAGAACCCAGAGAGTGATATCTTCGCAGATGAATGGAAGAATGTAATGTCGATGTGCCTGAGGTTTTGCGAAAGTGATGCTGATGAGTGAAAGGTTTCCTGTTTTGTGTTGTTTATATAATTTTAAAATAGTGTTGCCTTATTCAATAATTCCAAAAATTCCAATACATCCAATAATTAATAATATCAATTCATTTAATTGATAATCTTTTATACGTGTACAATTATTTTCATTTTATTTTATATAATTTTTAATCCTATGTGTCTACTTGTAATTGGCTTGTTTTAATCGTGTTCGTTACTAAATAGATAAATAAATAGGGCTACCCTAATCAGCGCCATAGCGCCCTGCCCTGAGATTTTATCGCGTTTCGGTACGGGGGGTTGAGAGAGGATTGAAGAGTTTGAAATGTGGTGCTGGAGAAGGATGGAAAGGATTAGCTGGACGGAGACGGTTGCTAATAAGAAGGTATAAGAAAATAATTAGGTTTTTGATAAGCACCATTCGAAACAGAAGAGAGAGAATGATTAGACATCTTATACGACATGACAGCTTCATAAGTACCTAATAAACGGAACAGTAGAAATCACTGTCATGTCGAATAAAGAAGTAAAAGACATTGCATTGTTAATGGTTGCTTTTGTAATTAATGAACTTAATTGAGATTAAATTATCCTCCATTTATTTTGTTTATTTCAAACTCAACCTCCATAAATTGTAATCCTATTCGTTCACAAATGCGCAATTAGAAAATGACATTGGCAGAATTGTGTCTAACCATGATGCAGAGGCAAAGATAAAAGAAGGAGAAGATATTACATTGGAGAGTGAAAAGTGGAGGAAATGCATCATTACACCGACAAGAGTTAGGGCTCTTTAGTTTATAATAATAATAATCACTATTCTAATGAAAAAAACATCGACGGAAGCGTGAGCACAGAATAAATATTATAGGTACCTAGAATTATATACGCTATGACTGCTTAGTCTTGCAGAGTATTCTAGATCTTTAGATATTTCCATGTCCATGTTTACTCACCAACCCATTTATGAATTCAAACATTCTTTAACATATTCATAACAACCTATTGTTTACTAGTTTTACATATTATTAGCATAACCACTGATTAAAACTCTACTTATCTACCCATTAGCTGCTTGCAATTAGCTAGATTATTGTTGGGTGTGGTCAAAGTGGCCCTTGCTTATTATGTGGTGATTTATGGTTAGAAAACCATGATTTCTATAGAAAAATAAAACTAATTATAAACTTAGGAATAAACCTTTATTTTTGGATTCGTTAAAACGGCAGCCAAATAAGGAATTATTGGGAAATGTTTACCTGAAAAAGTTTTTAACAATAATTTCTATGCAGGAAATTAACGCTAGTAAAAGGACAAATAATATTTTTGAACAGTGACCAATTTTTTTTTCTAGGAACACAAGGAATAATTTTTATTTCAAGACTTTTCTATTTGTAGTCAAGTTAATGTTATTCAGCATAATAAACCTAAATGTTACCACGTTAATCGAACCTTCGTGTCCTTTACGAAAAGTTCCAAAAAAGGTCGACAAAAAGCATTATGTACCTGTGTCAAGTAACAAAAAGCTTTCCACTGCTTTCTATCAAACTAGAAAATAAATCACCAATTTCTAAAGTTCATCGCCCACTGATTCACCAGTCAACAAACCTACACAAAGCGCGCGTTATCGCTTATTTTACAATTAACAAATACGCCATAAAGCCAAAGGTGTTCGAAGTTAGCTTACACATTATCTGTAAGTTCTCGTGTGGTTTAAGTTAAGGGTTCTAGCGAACTATTTATTATAAAGGTGGGTACTGACCAACGTTACAGGGCGTAATGTAACGTGTAAAACAGCGAGCATTCGTGCAGTCTGTACGGGGAAAGAAGGCGCTCGCAACGAGCAACGGATTTTAGCACATAGAGCGGGGTGTAACGTATCATGCTTGCTGCGAATGGTACATTAGGCCCCGTAACACCAGTCAGTACGCGGCTTAAGAAGAAAGACAATTAGTTATTGTGTAGATAAATGTCACTTTAAGGAGCAAAGCTAGCCTCAAGCCCGCAGCTTCTTCCGCGGGATAAAAAGTAACCTTATATTTTAATCCAGGCCCAAAACTAGCTGTATGCTATATTCAGCTTGATCCGTTTAGTAGTTTTAGCGTAAAGAGGTAACAAAACCACACTTTCGTATTTAAAATAATGGTGTGATGAGACCAATACACGAATCTAAAACTAATTTAAGTCTTAAAGCAGTACCAAAACATTTTGTTCATACAAAAGACGTAAAATCTCATTTCGTGCTGAAAAAAATCGACAGATTGCCCCATTTTTGATTGATTTATTGAACTCAGACAACAATTTTATTAGGTTTAATTTTATAAAGCTTTTTCCGAGACAAAAAGTAACCTATGAGGGAAGTAGACAATATCCCGGAGCGTTCCCCGGGATACCGTTTTCTATCAAACCTCTTTAAGATCCGTTCAGCCGTTTAGGTGAGAAAAAGTAACAGAGAGAAAGGATTATTTTCGCTTTTATATGTATTATGTATGAGTATGAGTTAGACTACAGACTATTATATTACTAAAGACTATTCTATACTATAGAATACTCTATACTATAGACTATTTTATACTAAGTATAGACTATTTATACTATTAGACTTCACCACATAACACTAGAAGTCTAACGGACGATCAAGTTAATTTTTGAAAATCTTTTTAAAATTAATACGTTACCTACACATTTTTCTCAAATATTTCAGGACTTCTATCTCGTTTGCAGGAAGATTGGCAACAATAATGTGCGTAGATAAACAAGGATAAAACAGTTTAATTAAATAGGCTGATTCATTGATTATGAATCTAAGCGAGTTAACTAGGAACCTAGTTTCAAAGTTAGGTAATTTTATAGTTAGTTATTTATAGTTAGTTATTTTATGGTTAGTTTTTAGTTAAGTTGATTAAGCTGATTTCTAAAATACAACACGCACGGTACACAAAGTTTTTTTTTTTATTTGGTGAACAAACAGTTGTACATACATACTTTATAAATAAACTTACATAATAACTCATAATCGTTTATGTGTCCTCGCATGTAGAAGCTAAAAAACTTCTTACTTGCGGAGTTTAAATGGGAAAATAGTTCTGTCTTGTTAACAACTAGGTGCAATGATGTATACTAAGTGTAATTGCCAATTAACAAAACTTATAAAAATACTTATAGTAACTAACAAGAAATTTTACAAGACACGAACTGATAGATAAGGAAAAAACACATCACAGGAAAAAACTTAATATACATAAAAAAGAGATACAAATAATATAATTAATAATCTCATTCATTAATTATCAACATGATTAAAAAATGAACATGGATGTAGTGTAGAGCACACGATAAATCGACTTTTACCTAGGTTTGCTTCCAACAAAGAGACCAACATAGAAAACCTCTTCAGTACATAAATTAAAACATTATATTCCGGCTTGTTTGTGTGCGTTGAACACGATTTCATCATTTCACATCATCGTACTGTTTTGTAAGTGTGATAATGTTCTCATTTTGTTAATGAAGCAAATTGTTTTGAGTTCATTGATTAAACTGTGACTTTATCACAATGTGTCAAGGGATCAATGGTTAATCGGGAGGCCTTTGTCCTGCACTGGGAAGCTTATAGCTAACTTGTTTAACTTTCTGCCAGCGGCTTCGCACGCGTTGATTCAATGGAAACGTTTACAGTTTATTTATATCCAATGGCAACTGATTTATCGGATATAAAGCAAAGTAGCTTATGTTTTATTCCAAGCCTAGAAGCTAGCTGTATACAAAACTTCAGCCCGATCCGTTCAGTCGTTTTAGTTTGAAGAGGTACCTAACAAACATACAAATATGCATCCAAACTTTCGCATTTATAATATTAGTGTGTTTGTAAATATAATAACTTATTATTAATTATTCTATATAAATATAAGTTGTTGTTGTTGTGGTTGTTATTGTTTGCAACAGTCTACCGATACGGTTAGCTCAATTGTTTCAATTGTAAATACTAGTTACTAGTTCTAATTTGTTTCTCATATTTGATTGTAATTTTCTTTGTTAATAAATTTATTTATTTATTTTAACAAAATTCACAGTCCTTATTCTACATAAACATATAATATAATTTTTTTTAACGACCAATAACGGATAAACAAATATTACCAAACCATATATATATTTTTTATTCTTTATTATAATTGACAAAGAAAATTACAATTCTATAATAAAAATATATATATTAGAATGTTTTGGTTTGTTATTCAGAGGGACCATAGGACTAACTCTACGGCTTCTGTGAATATGTCCGTAGGTATGGTCGCAGTATGGTCACAGACCTCTATCACGTAGGTTTTAAGTAGCGAATCCAATTTTTCATAGAACAAAGTTTAGTCTGTCACGGCAAATATATTTAAAATTGTTAAATATAATCTGGGTACAGAACCCTTAGAGCACAACATAACTCACGCTTGGTCGGTTTATTTAAAACTAATTATTATATTTTAACTACTGAAATTTCACAGTTACACACATTGTAACGTACAATAAAAGTCAAAAAATGTAATGGATCATTTAACAATGTTATCGTAACGGTGACGATACGTGACTGATGCTTTATTGCCATATTTAACGATTTAAAACATAATCACACAATAGTGTTGCCAGTCCAGTTGTAAATCAGTGGCGACATAAATTCATTTTGACTGCTCTCTTTCTTTACGATGAGAAAACGTTTTGGATCATTATAATGGCTTGTGACAAACTAGAGATTGATAAAATCGTTGATTAGGCATTATTTTTATGTTTGAAATAGCTCATTCAATAAATTTCTGTTGTTACCTGTTATATGTATATTTTGGTAACAAGAAAATGGTTAATTTACGATAGAAACGTCCATGAAAAATATCAGACATTCGGAAAGACAAATTAAACCATTAATTACCAAAAAGGTTTCAGTCATAATGAAAATATTTCAAACAAGTCACTTTCAAATGAAACCCAGAAAACAATTACATATCCATCCCCTTACCTTTTTGTCGCAACTTTGTGGTCAGAAAGTATATGCCAGTTAGCCCTGGAATTATTCCCCCATAACATCACACTAATATTATAAATTCGAAAGTTTGGATGGTTGAATGGATGGATGAGTGTTCAACCCCACCGTGTTGAAATTTTGCATAGATTTAGGTCTAGACTTGGAACAATACATAATAGTTATGTGTTATACTTTTTATTCCATAAGTCAGACCCCTGCATGGAATAGACGTTCCATAGAAATAATGCGTGTAAAGCCGAGGGCAGAAACTGTTGCTGTTAGGCAACAGTTTCTGACATAATATGTTCACTATTTGGATAATTTTACTTTAGTTTTGTCCCTATGATGAACAAACTTTATAGCAGTTAAACAATTGTCTCCTGCCCAACTTTTTGCCATTTGGAAAAAGGTAACAATGAGACAGAGTAGTTTCGTATGCTTTTGTGAAAATGTAGATGAGAATGAAGAGCTATTTCTGTAATTGTTTTAAGTAATTGTTTAACTGCTATAAAGTTTGTTCATCATAGGGACAAAACTAAAGTAAAATTGTCCAAATAGTGAACATATTATCTCCCAGCTAAATAAAATGGCTATAAAATTAGTCAAAAATAATTCTAGGTTTAAGTGAGTAAAAAACTGTAAACCGCTGTGGAATAAACCAACACAGTGGACGAATTAATTTCAGACAATAGGTAACGTAACTGCGTATTGCTAATTTAGAACGTTTGAGCCAATTTCTATTTTAATCAGACTCCTGTTTGAAGGGAAATTTGCAGTAATTATGTAAATTGTTTTGTTTGTAGACCCTGTTTTTGATTTTGGACGTCATCATCTCCTTTATAAGATTTATCAGCCATGTGGTATGTGTAAATTTAAGTTAAAACTCCGTAGGTGGCTTTTAGAAAAATGTTTTATGACAGTAAAGAATTTTATAATCAATAAATTACCTAATTATATAAGCTACTAGCTGCAGCCCGCGGCTTCGCACGCTTTTTTCCCCATAACACAAGCTCTGCTTACTTTGGGGCTAGATGATGCTGTGTGGATTGTCCAGCATTATTATTATTATAGTTGTAAAACATTTAGTTGAAAAAAGTTACTACTCACTAAACGATGCATTCAATGATGTTAATTTGTGTCAAATTGTGTCCAACTAGTCTATTTTAGTATTATGACAACAATATTGTTTTTAGTACCAATCAACTGGTACAACAAATGAAATATAAATTCAACTTATCTCTTGTGAATTAAAACAATAACATTAATTCTAGCCTGCTCTGCTTATTTTTTCGCTTTCAGTGCTTAAATAAACAGCCAAGTGCGAGTGGACACGCACATTCAAAGAACATCAAATTTTCACTTGTTTGGAGACCACGTTAAATTTTCAATTTTATTTTTAGTAAGTATATGTTGTTATTACAGTCGAAGTGTTACTTAAATAAAGAAAGTTTTTTGTGTCTACCAATTGTAGTCCAAGTGATACTGCCTTGAAAAAAAAACACGTGTGTTGTTGTGTGCCCCTATAATTACGACATTTATTTTATTTTTATTTGTTGTTATAGCAACAAGAGAAATTCACATTAACAGAAAATTTTAACTGTCTACCTCTTACGGTTCATGAGATATAGCCACGTGACAGACGGACGGACTGACGGACAGCGGAGGCTTAGTAATAGGGTTCCGTTTTCACCCTTCGGGTACGGAACCCTAAAAAGACGCGCTTTTGTCTGAAAAACTTTTTTAGCTAAATCTAAGGTCAAGTAATTTTTCCTTGTTATTAAAATAACTATGTCTAACTAATTAGAAGTAATCGAAATCATATATGCAACATTTTATTTTAAGTTTTCCTCATAAAGTTTGTTTATTTACAAAGAGGGTGAAACACTGACCAAAATACTATTAGTACTGCCCTACAAAGCTATTAAATTTCTAATAAAACATATCACTAGTTTCTGGTAAATAGTTTTAGACTGAAAACGAATACACTAAAATTAACATGTGTTCAATGTAGAGTTTTATTTACTGACTACTTTGTTTTCGATATATGTAAGTACTTTTATATTATTACTAGCTTCGACCTGCGGCTTCGCACGCTTTTTTTGGATTAAAAAGTAGCTTATATGTTATTCTAGGTCCCGATCTTCATGTGAGCAAAATTTCAGACAGATCCATGTTTGTTTGTTTGTTTTGGCGTTGTCTTCGGCCGAACATCTTCACAACAACGGCACAAACTTTTGCGTTTATAGTATTAGAAATAATATTCGATATAATAGGTCGGTCTCGACAGAGCCTACACATTTGCCCCCTTTGGGGTCGAGACCCTAGGTCCGTGGGGTACCGAGGCTCTCCGGGTTTTTAAAATCTGAGCGTCTGGTCGTAGCGACGCGTGACCCGAGAGCTGGTGGGTATCTGGCGCAGCGCATCAGCATTGCCATACAGCAAGGCAATGCAGCCAGAGCGTCTTGGGGACGCTTCCGGTATTGATATGGATCAGTTGAGATACCTGTAGATTGTTTGCAACAGTCTGCAGTTTGTTTAATTGTTTCATTTGTAAATAGGTACTAGTTCTAATTTGTTTCTATTATTTCATTGTAATATTCGATTATATTCAATGTATAAGCACAGCATAAATAAATATATATACATTAACTATTTTTCTATGAATATACACCATTAGACTGTGGTATGCCTGAATCATGAAAATATAAAAATCTATTCTTTTTATAAGAGTTCTAAAAAATATAATATGCCAAGAAAATACAACGATAGATATTTTTTACTTATTAATTACAGGACTAGTAGAGTCCAGGTGGCCGTGGCAGTCGCGGCGGCGTTAGAATCGACCCTTCCAACTCAACCCGTGGATGTAAAAGAATAAAGAAAAATAACGAATTTATTTATAGTCAAAATAAGGGAAATACAAAAATATATGTTACGTACATATATTTTTGTATTTCCCTTAATATGACTAAACAAAAACATAGAAAGGACTTCTGTGTATTTTAACACCTCAACTGCGATCACCAATCTGCCTGCCAAGCGTAAAGACTGTGGCACTCTTCCTCCCCCCTTGTTTGGGGGAGGCATGTTTAGCAGTGGACAAATGATAAAGATTATTTACTATCAATAGGTACACAAGTAACAGATATACAAAATATACTTAATTATAAAAACACCTGTACCTACATGTATTTCAAGCAATAAACGATACTTTACTTTACTTTACTTTACTTTACTTTACTTTAGATGTATAGGCTATGAGTTGTCAGTAATGTTTAATACAATTTTGCTGTAGAGAGGCAAAAGTCGGGAGATAATCTTAAATAATATTTGACTCTAGGTTAGGTGAATTTACGAGAGCGTCAGGTAACTTTGTAGTATAATTCATGTCCAGGTGACTGTAATAGTTTTCTAAAAACTCTTTGATATTGTCAATTAAAAGTTAGTCAATTAAGAGTTTTTAACCCATTATTTCAGTTGTTTGTTGTATTTTATGAGTGTGGTGTATTACAAAGTGTTATCACTCTAGAGTCCACAGTAGAGTCATTTAACGTACTTTTTTTATTTTTTATTATCTAATTCATCATTGTCACTACCACACGCATTCTCCAAGTCACCATCTCATTCAATAGTGGCAATAAAATCAAAACGCTATGCTAGTAATCATTCAATAACAATAGATGACAGTTTAAAGATTAATATTGGTCATTTAGTTAGAGTTTGTCAGGTCAACCGAGCAATTTTACACCAACATAACAATACATACACAAGAAGTAATAACAATCTCTATGTACTTACAAATAAAGGTGATTTTACAGTAATAGAGTGTTATATGGAAAAACTAAGTGATCACGATTCAAAAGATCCTAATTATAATTTGAAACGTTTATGGGTTAAATATTTTCGGTGTAAAATAGTTGAAAAAAATATTTGAGACGTCGTCTCGAGTTCGGTCAACAGAGCGGAGGAACTAGAAAACTGTTGAGTTGACTTTCCACAATTCATCAGAAATAGAAATTATCAAACTTTTTTATCATTGCTATGTTTTAAATGTGAATTGAGATATCAATTTCCTACCATTCGCTGAATTTTTGTTAATACTGAAACCAATGCGTAAAAGTATCTAATCATATTCTAAACAGCTCATCGGATCCCACAAGCTAGGCAAATGCCTACTTTCCTTTCCTTGGTCCGCCGGTTTGGGAAAATAATTGTCAGTCAAGACCGTCGCAGTCATTGTCGGCTTCGTGGTAAACATACTTCCTACGGAAACCCCTCAGGTTTTATGACCCACATTACTTGCTATCTTTCGAATCGGCCACTACGCATAAAAACTATCTTTAGTAACAACATCGTCTCCACAGTTTCTCGCTCTCTATGAGTCACAGGAGAAGTAGAACGGTGGTACGGGAAGGCACCGATGAAAAAACGTCCAGTGTGTACGCGCCTTATCTCTTCCATCAGATAGCTCTACAGGGTGCGCTGATTGGAGATGATGTGATGAAATTTACTACTATTAATGAGAATTTAAAATTGTATGATACGAAATCATACAGGTTGTCTCACGATAATCTACAAATCCCAAAAGCGAAGAGAAAATAAAGATACTGCGAAAAAATTGCTCAAGCGAATTGTTAAATATTTTCCTGTATTATTTATTCTAATTAAATAAATATTAACCTGAAATAATATTGATTGGCATTTAAAATAATTTGTATGGATTAGAATTGTAATTTTGTGAAAAACATATAATATATTAATGGAAAAAAACTTAATTCTAGATAAATCAGAAAGTTGTAAATAAGGTGCTAAAAAGGTTCGAGTAAACAACGTTAAGAACTTTCTTGTCTACAAAAGGACCAAATTAGTTTACATTAGCTCAACCTTCTCGTAGCTCTACAAAGTCCGTCCAGACTGTGTTAACTTTAGAATATTGTGTTTGGCGACAGATCGTAAAACGTTCTCTGTTGGATGGTTGTTTGGTTTGGCAGATGAGTGCTTTATTGAAGCTGTCAAGGTTCATTTTGCTAATATTTTTTTTTTCAAAATTGTAGAGCCGTATTAGTTAATTTCAAAACTGTTTGATAAATACCTTCTGCCAGTTCTTTTAGAGGGTGATAAAACTATAAATTAGGCTTTAGTTTGTGTACTTACGTAACTTAAGTTGTGAACAATAAGTAAAAAAAAAATACTACGAGTTAAATAGAAGTCGAATACCTTCCATTTAGCTTGGCCAACCTCGGCCAACATGTATCAAACCTTTTTTCTCTTCTGACCCCTAATTTTTGTATAAATTGAAAAATACAAAGGATTACAGGGTAATAATGTTCTGTAAAAGGAACTACAGCTTCTTCGTACTTTGACGTAGGTATACCTATGTAGTTAGTATAATGAAATGTAGGTACGTAAACTTCTATAAAAATAGATTATAATTCAACCATGCGATTATCAAAAGAGCACCACCATAGTCAAGTAAATTAATAATGTCTAGGTAATCCTAAATTTAGGATTTAAAACACCAGAAAACATGACATGTGATCTCTGTGACAATAAACGTTATATATCTATAAAAATAACAAAATAAAATAAGAAAACTATGTGTAAATAATTAAAAAATAACCTTTGTTAGAGAAAATAAATGTTTCGTTTATTTAACTATGTATGAAACTATGGAACAACGTGTGAAACGCTAATTTCTAAACTTTAGCCTAGCATCACCCTGTACCCATGCGCCGGCGCAGCGCGCAGGTGACTCACTCGATCGTCAAACACTCTCACGACAAAGGCATAGAGATTATACAGCGGTTCAAACGCTCAAATTGACCGATAATTTGTTTAGTTAGTAGGTATTTGTAAGCAGATAAATATTACGATTAGATAAGAATTTCTTTGTTCTAATGAATTTGAACGTTTACTGTAGTTTATCTGTCATCTGGTTCCCATAAGGTCTTCTTACTTTGGGGATCACTTTAATATGTTGTGTAAAATGTTTAATTTGTGAAAAGCAAAATTACGGATTGTTGCTCTTTCACACCAAAACAACAGAACAAACCGTACTGAAGTTTTGCATCAATAATTTAACTTTACAAAAATTTAAGGTACTTTTTAGCCGAAAAGCATACGCTAATAAATCACCTAGTGAACGTATATACAAGCACAAAAAATAAAATCAAGTTAAAAATTTAAAGGGGTCTCCGAACAAATGAAAATAGATATATGGTGGTAATTTAGAAAACTTATTAAAATAAATGAAAAAATATGAAAACAATGCATTTTTTTCATTTTAGACATCTTGTTTCATAGTAACAATTACTGGTTAAGACCTACACAATCTATGTCTAAAATAAATAGTGTTAGTTTTGTTTTCCAAAACGTTCGGGTTCGATTCCCGAGCTGAGTACAAGTTTTTTTTTTTTGAAAATGTATGAATGCAGTTTTTCTTGTTACTAAAATCGATCTCATGGTTCCTAAGAAGAGATCTTCGTATGTCTTATAGTTTCAGACTTTTCCATACTGACCGATCTAAATGTGCCACTCTGTATATAATTATTATTATAATCATGTAATATAGGAAGGAAATACATAACATGACTAAGTAATCATAATCACATATGGACACAAATATGTATTTTTTTATGTATCTATAATATATGTTTATTGTTAGTTAATGTTTATATTTATATAGTATAATTTGTATTTAGGTATTTAAAATGGTATGTCTTTATTGACAAAGAAAATTACAATTTAATAATAAGAACATATTAGAACTAGTATTTACGGTTGAAACAATTAAGCTAACTGCAGACTGGTGCAAACAATCTACAGGTAGCTCAACTAACCCATATCAATACCAGTTGGAAGCGCTGCTGCCCGCCCCCCGGTGGATATCCCTTAGTTACCTCTTACGACACCCGCGGAAAGAGTTGGGATCACTGAGTTATATGTACTACGTACTAGAGAAGCTATTCCAAACAAAAAACGTGTCACAACATGCTGGATGACGGATGACAGCAGCGCGGGAGCCTGCGCGTGGCGAGCGCTGCAGCGCTAAAACATTAGCTAAGTCGTCTAACCAAACTATTAAAACATTCAGCGCTAGATCGCCTATAGAGTATAGTTTTGACTTGACGCTTGACACGTTTTGTTCAACCCTATGGATTTTACACCGCGCAGAGGTGACACAGTTTTTGTTCCTACAACTTTGTAAGAATTCTGAAATCTGTAGGCTCTGTCGAGACCTGCATATTTGTGTCTCTTGAGATCCTCGGCCAAATCTGCCGCCACACCAGCCCTCACGGATGTCCTCGGAAGATGGGAAGGCGCAAGTGTGTCGACGCATGTAGCGTCCCACACAATGGACCGCCCCAACTCCCATGGAACTAGTGTCATGCCGTCGGGCCTCTTACCATCGTCACGCAACAGACCATTCGGTTCGAGAATAGCTGGTACGTTAGCGGTGATAAAGGCCCGCCGGATGATGTCGTTACGGCTGGAATGATGAGATATCCGACCGGCGGCAGCCCTAGTACACGATAATCCGTGATGACCGATGATGACCAAGTGATGCTGTTCGACAGCAGTACCGCACTGGCATTGATGAGGCGCGCAACACATTGCACCCAACCGAAGACATGTTGCGATACGGAAAGTTACGGAATCCAATAAAGTCCCTGTGTTATGTGAAGGAAATGCTTAGAACCAATGTCCTGGCTCTCATTTAGAAACGGCCAGAAGACGGGCACGATCCGCAGAGCTGGAGCACGTTGGTATAGTATGTTAATATATATTTTACATTATCCTTGGTGCATCCCCTGCCTTTCTTAAATTCAAATATTTCTTGCCCTCCAAAGGTTGCCTGGAAGAAATTGCTTCTAAGCGTAAGGTCGCCCATTGTTCTTGTCTCCTTGTAATGTTATTTTTATTGTGTATTGTATTGTATTGTATCATGTACACCCATGGCATTCCCATCGAAAATTCTTGTCTAAATCATCAAGATGAGTAGGTTCCTACTTCCAATTTGTCCCACAGTCTTCTGTACAGGTTAAAAGCTAGAAATGTCTATTGTCCGTTGCTCATTCAAATTCGCAATTAGGAAGTTGGTAGTATAATAGTAAAGTTGCTTTATGTGGATGTAATTATATTATGCTAATGATTGTTGCGTTTGAAACTGAAACGTAGCTCCTCTAAGGAATCTGTCACACTACTCGCCAGTGTTATAAAGATGAAATTCCTGCAAGCGATAAGACCACCAATTGCAGGAAACTGTAGCTGGGTAGGTTAGTTTTTAAGCACTTTTACTTACTCCTGTACTTAAACCTGTACAATTTACCTGTAATTAATGTTTATTTATTTATTTTATTTATATCATGAATGTTTGAATTATGAACAATGAACAGTCCCAATAAGAATAAAAATCGAAAGTAGAAAAAACACCGTTATGTGGTAGTTCCAGCTGCAGGGCTATGGTAAGATCTGCTCTACCATAGTGACTCTCCATGCTAAGAGGAGACCGATCTGGTCAGTTTTATCTGTTAATATAAAGTTTATTTTTATGTCTATGTTCTGGCAAGATAAATATATTTTACTATTTTCTTCTTTAATAGTGGAGTTTGCTTGAGAAGGCGATTTTCTGCCACCAGACAGCATGTGATGTTTATCTGAAGGGTATTTCTGCATTTCACGGTTATATCAGCCCCTTTTGCTTGTAGACGTAGTATTCCAGATGATATTGTGTGAATGGTTCAGACCGTGGCTTCGCACGCGTTTTTTCAGGATAAAACGTAGCAAAATTTCAGCACGATTCGTTCAGTTCTTCAGCGTGAAGAGGTAACAGACGTCCATCCATCCATCTATCTTAATATCCAAACTTAGCTTTAACAGGAGACCAAAAACCCTTTCAATTGCCACTGTACCAAAGCCCTTACTCTCAAAACTTCCAAACTTACACGTCCAACTAATTCCAGGGACATACAAGCGCCGATGCAACTCGATAACCGTCGGTTAAACTAACCAGAACTAATCAAGAGTTCAACTTCAACTGCTGATTAAATTTACAGTTTCAATGCACTAATGGTGGACGGAGAAATTCAGCCTCGATTAGAGGAAGATGTCTAGGTTGTCTGTTGTGAATTTGGGATGGAGCTATTTTGACTAAATAATGAATTGTACACATATTATCTGTTTTGGTAGGTGTCACGATGATACGGCATGTTTGTTCCTATTTACAAAAACGTTTTGTACATATTTTACTTCTCAAACTATCATTGCAATGTACCTATACTATAAGCTCTAAGCAGCACCTTTAAGATGCTATATAGAATTTCCATTATTTTTTGTACCATGCATCATCAATTCGTCAATCATCATGCTATTACGATTGAATTTTATTAATTTTATTTTGCTAATTATATCGCTATTCAGCGTATCGTACACAAACAATCGTTAGAAAAAGCCAAGATAAATATTCTATGCTGATAACGATTGTTACACTTGTTACATTATGTATGTAGTAGATACAAAGTAAATTAATAAACATCACTTGTCACCGGAAATGACTGGTACCTACTATACAGAGGCAGTAATAAGAACCATAGACTTAATAGATCGATACATCGAAACTCTAGGAAAACTTATTGAGAGATTCCTCTCCGATGAAACCGCAGGCATTCTGACTTCCCGTCGGCGTCGTCAGCGCGTCGTCTCGTCGTCTAAGATCTCTTTAAAATCTTCTTCATTCTCTACACATAATCGAACAAATACCTACTGTAGGTTAACATAGTTATTGTGTGATATCTGCAACCTGAGACTATCAAGCGGAGGACTGTCGATTTTTTTTTTGAGTCCAAGACAGAACATCTATGATGGGTTTAATTTTGTACCTACTAAGGTAAATAAATAAATACATATAATCTGGCCCCAAACTAAGCTGAGGTTGTGTTATGGGTACTAGATAACTGAATTAACTGATATACAAAAACATCATCGTCATCATCAGCCTTTATAAGTAATAGGCCTGCACTCCTGCAGTCTGCCTGCAGTCCTTCGCAGGTCGTCATTCCACCTGGCCGGAGGGCCTGCAAAATACATAACATGAAACAGGTATTTTTATAAACTTATTATAACACCCAAAACACGGGGAACAAATATCTGCAGGTCGTACAAACATAAGTCCCGAGGCGGGAATCGAGCCAGCAACCTCCTGCGTCGCTTCCTTCGCCTGCTGCGCTAAAATAAATATAAATACATAGTAAATAATGCTGGACAATCCACACAGCATCATCTAGCCCCAAGCTAAGCAGAGCTTGTGTTATGGGTAATAGATGACTGATTGATAAACTCAATGCAATACATTACATAGAATAGATAGATAAAGATAGTACCTAGTTAGATAGTTTTTTTATTATTCATAGAAAATACCCAGAACACCCGGAACAAACATTTGCAGATCGTACAAAAAATTGTCCCAAGGCGGGAATCGAACCCGCAACCTCCTGCGTCGCAGGCGGACCTTCGCCCGCCTCGCCACATCGGTCGTCATTGTGATCGTGAAAGTAAGAAAAATAAAAATTTTAACATTCTTCATTAAATACCTTTAACTAAGTCGACGCTCCCACCAGTCAAAATAACATAGCAACAGAAGGTTGGCGAAACGCGAATGTGTCATCAACTTGATCTTGAGTGTGGAGGCAAAGACTGGATGGTGTTGCATCATTTTTTGTTTAGCCGTTTGGTTTGTTTTTTGTCGAAATATGTAGGTCATCAACTTCTAGGGTTGTATCACGTCATATCTTAGAAATTTTTCAAGCTTTTATGCAGTAAGTACATCACTACAAGGCTTGGGTACCTAGGTCATAGTGATTCCCGATAACAATATGGCGGTCCAATCGTGGGGGTGTCATAGGGTATTACTTTTTTTTAAACCATAGTTTTTAAGTAAGGTACTTGTGAACTTTAGTATTAGTAAGACAGGGTGTCTTACTAAAGAGGGTTTAATGAGAGTTGTGCCAAACGTGGTCCTTGTGTAAATCGTACAGGTTTAGTCGTGCAATAAAATAGGATGTTGTTATCTGGATTAGGTAATATTATTCCAATGACATAATTATTATTGATCAATTTATAATGTCAATTTATAATTAATTTATAATTTTAATTGACTAATTTATATTTTTTATTGATTTATTTATAATTTACATTGATTTATTTTTTAATTGAATTGATTTATTATTTTTATTGAAATGTATAATTGATTGATTAATTGAAATATTATAATTGAATGTACTTACCAACTTAAAAATCTTAAAATATACTTAATTATATTTTAAGGTGTTCGTTGTACTATTTGACCATTGAACCATTGAACCATTAGGGGGCGAACATAACGGGTTTGGTTGTACAAATAGGCCTATATCTCAGTAGGTACTCACGCAAACACCGTGGTAAAAAACTCGGATTACATAAAATTCTACATGTTTTCTTTGGTTCATTGAAAGTAAAAAACAAATGAGCAAAAAAATTACAAAAAAAAATACGAAAGTGTTTCGCACATCATTTAGCCGAGAACTCAGGAACTCTGCGGTCAATTGAATTTACTTATGTTTTTATTCTTAGGTAATTTCTAATTATTTGGTTCCTTGAATCTGTTTCTTCATAGTTTGCGTTGTTTTCTTGTAAATAAACAATAACTTGATTTTTGCGCTTGCGTCGCGCGTAGTTCCTAAAACGTATGCTTTGTCCCGCTCCTATGAACGCGAAATCCTATGCCTATCCTTTTCACAAAATAGCGCGTATTGCGCCCTCATAAGAGCCTTATCACACTGGCGATTTGCGAACGATTTCAAAGCGAGGGAAGTGCGCAGCGTGCGCGCCTCGATTAGTATGATAAGGTGGTCTAAATGGACACACGGCATCCATTTAGACCACATGGAATGTGTAATGTAGGGGTTTGCCTTGAGCACCACGCAACAATTAGTAATAGTCAAAAAGCCTAATCTAAATATAAGTAATTGACCTACAGTTTTAAATATTATATACGAGGCCTCCACATTTCTCTGTGAGTCATTCCAACATTCCTTTCAGCCTGCAAGCACCACGCTGACCCAGGTATCACTGGCTACTCGTAGGCTGATGAAATTTTATCCACTTATTAGCTTGAGTCATGAGTGCTTGTGTGTTGGCTGACTGGCTCCCGCCCGCCGCTTCGCTCGTATTACTCGGGTAAATACTGCCTTTAAATTATTATTATTAGTCTTAGATCATTGAGTTAAAAGTGCTAGCACGCTAATAATATTAAGTCAGTCTCTTAAGACTTAGATGGACGCCATGAGTTTTATTATGCTATGTTTTAGCGATCAATGTTCAGTAGATGTTGCATGAATAATAAACTTCCATCCATGTCTTATTGATTACGTAAACCTAAGTAGGCGTAGTAGGTACACCATTTTTAGGGCTCCGTACCCAAAGGGTGAAAACGGAACCTCATTACTAAGCCTCCGCTGTCCGTCCGTCCGTCCGTAACATGGCTCTACCTCATAAACCTCTTACGGTTCATGAGGCAGACAGTTGAAATTTTCAGGGAATGTGTATTTCTCTCACCGCTATAACAGCAAATAATAAGAACAAATATCCAAATTAAAGGGGCTGCCATACAAAAAACGTGATTTTTTTTAACGTGCTTTTTGCTGTACCTCTGAACCACAATAGTTGTACACATGACAGTTTCTATAAATATACAATGTCACTTCAACTGTGATAACAACAAGTTTTTTATATTAATTGTTTCACTATTGGAAATTTTAGGTTACAAACACATCATTACACCATGTACATGATTAAGACACTTTATACCTACAGGATGCCACGTAAAGGATGTACTAAACCGAAACGGGGGGTGACTCTGGGCTAGAAAAGTTGAAAGGGGTAACTCTTGTTAAAAAATAGTATGAAATCATACTATTTCAAATATTTTGAAAAAAGTCGAAAAATAACCAGACCCCCCCCCCCCCCCCCCCCTATGTATGTAGCGTTTGTAGATATAGATCTATATTTTACAGGAAAAATTTACAGAAGTCTGAAAGTAGAAGACTTTTTGAAAATTGATCAAAGGGGGGGATAATTTTCAAAAGGGCCACCTCACCGCGTAAGGTATCAAATATAAGGTATCGGTTTGTACATCTCAATACATTTTTGAAATTCCTATAGGTTACAATTGTACTCATGTAAAACATGCACTCTTGCTTCAAATATTTTTTTTTTATTATTTTTTTTTTATTTAAATGTTTTTTATTCAGTCCTTTATATTAAAATATTAATTACAAGTTTAGGAAATATTATGTTATGACTATGAGTCAACACGTTCAGGTAATGGGTGTGGCGAAACCTTCAAAATTCGTTACCTTATCTGAATATGGATTGTTAATTTGAGTTTCTAATTGCGAAAACCACAAAGGTCAGTGAGTCAGCTGGAAGACCGACCATGATGTATTAAGTGGGTGATAGACGTGCGAGTAAATTCGCGAACTTGTGGCTCGACGACCTCTTTCGCTGTTGTGTCACCCTAAGTACGCGTACTTTAAAACCTCCAAGTAAGTTCGTTGGCGATCTGACAAGTTTGAAATTTTGCTCGTAACCCACCTCAACATACAAAACACACAGCTTCTTCTGTCGACGACATCGCAACACAGAGTGAGTAAGCTTCACGTGTGTCACCGAAGTCGAGCGGAGTAAGTTCGCGATCTTAATAACCGCGTACTTCAAGTTCGTACGTCTATCACCGACTTTAGAGCTAGCTACAGATGTTGTTGATGACATGTATTGACAATAAAGTATTAATGTTACTATGGTACCTTGTCGCTTTAGAGCCTAATCACAGTTATCTTATCACACAGGTTATTTGCAAGCGATGTTAAGGCGAGTGCACAGCGATCTTGCGATTTTAACGCATGGCACACGCCATGCTTTAAAATCACGCCGCTGGACCACTTGTACCATTAGGCAGTACCATTGATAGTACAATTGGCACCACCTCCTCCACCTCCACAGTCTATATTGGTCCACTGCTGGACACTGCCTCCCCCTATGATAAGAGCCTTATTGGATTTTATCTCACGGGTGTAATGCCCATAATCCTCACGCTGGGCATGCGGGTTGCGGGGCAATTGGCACCGATTTGTCCCAATTCTACCATTGATGGTACAACTGGCACCGAACTGTAGCCGCCGGACCACATGTACCAATAGGCTGTACTTACCATTGATGATACAATTGGCACCGATTTCACCCAATTGTACCATTGGTGGTACAACTGGCACCGAACTGTACTGACTTGTACCACTAGTACCATTAGTGCTACTTGAGACACTCGTCAATCGCCAGTGTGATAGATAAGGCCATTAATAGATAGTACCAATAATTTTATCGTGTTGACGTAACAATCTGATGGCCATCGCATTCTACTAACTAGGTACCTACAATAGACTTTCTTACACAAGAAGGCTTTTACGCTCAGAGAGTTGCTAACGAAACGTCTAAGGCGCTTACATCTTCTTCATATTTTAGTACTACACCTCTCGTATCATAAAGTTGAATGTTTTTGCAGTTTCTACCAGAAGAGGAAGGCTATTGCTAGAAATTTTTACATAACAAATCGTCTAGCCCAAAGTAAGCTGAGCTTGTGTTATATTATAACTGTTATAAGCACCAAATGACGAATAAAAACTTCAATATTTTTAAGCATAGATGTTATCATAGATATTAAAGTGCCTAAAAGTGCAGATACTGTAAACATACCTAATAATAGGTATTTCTTTATAGTAGGTTTATGGTATGCAGTACCCGTATTTACTCATAATAGAGGTACCCCTAAAATACAGCCTAGTTTGTCAAGATTTTCAAAATAACTTATGCTATCTACGCTAGTTAGCATAAGTTATTTTGAAAATCTTCACTGTCGCTTTGTTTTAATTTATTTATCTGATTATGTATTCTTTGTATGCAATTTTGATTGAGATACAGGTTTTACCGATTTGACAAAGAAAATTACAATTCAATAATAAAAACAAATTAGAACTAGTATTTACAATTGAAACAATTAAGCTAACTGCAGACTGTTGCAAACAATCTACAGGTAGCTCAACTGATCCATATCAATACCAGTCGGAAGCGTCCCCAAGACGCTGGCTGCATTGCCCCGCTGTATGGCAATGCTGATGCGCTGCGACAGATATCCGTCGACCAGACGCTCTGATAACTTTTTAAAAACCCGGAGAGCCTCGGTACCCCACGGACCTAGGGTCTCGACCCCAAAGGGATATATATAGGTTCTTATATATAGGTTAGCAAATATGTAGGCTCTGTCGAGACCTGCATATTTGCGACTCTTGAGATCCTCGGCCAAATCTGCCGCCGCACCAGCCCTTACGGATGTACTCGGAAGATGGGAAGGCGCAAGTGTGTCGACGCATGTAGCATCCCACACAATGGGTCTCCCCAACTCCCATGGGACTAGTGTCATGCCGTCAGGCCTCTTACCATCGTCACGCAACAGACCATTCGGTTCGAGAATAGCTGGTACGTTAGCGGTGACAAAGGCCCGCCGGATGACGTCGTTAAGGCTGGCATGACGAGATATCCGACCGGCGGCCCTAGTACACGATAATCCGTGATGACCAAGCTGTTCGACAGCAGTACCGCACTGGCATTGATGAGGCGCGCAACACATTGCACCCAACCGAAGACATGTTTACCTAGTTTTACCTAGTTCAGCCACACATAATCTTTAGAATTTCCTCATCCTCAACAGCCTATACTGATCCACTGCTGAACCTAGGCCTCCCCCTGATAAGCGCCTTATTGGCTTTTATCTCATGAGAGGTAATGCCCATAAACCCCACGCTGAGCATGCGGGTTGGGGAGCGCAGTTCGGTGGTAAAATTGTTTTGCAGGGGGCGCTGCTGCCCGCCCACCGGTGGATATCCCTTAGTCGCCTCTTACGACATACGTGGGAAGAGTTGGGGTGGTGCAAATTCTAAGCCGGCACCACACAGCAAGAATTTTATTTATTGTCTAGTATTCAAATGTTAAATTTGTCTTGAGTAATTGTTTAATATTTTTTCTATTTTTTTATTTATGTACCTATTAGAACATGACTGTCATAAGTCGTAATAGTTAAGCTAGAAAATTATGTATAAAATTATAAAAAATATCTAAAAGTGCTTTATTTCATTTAGACCATATTGGATTCTTGGACACGTCAAAAAATTCAAATAACATCAGTAAAACTAGAAAATAAAGTGATAACTTTGATTTTTGCTCACATCAATATTTTTAAGGTAAAGTAAAGAAGTAGAAGAATACTGTTGGTGAACCTTATTAAGTAAATATAATACCCATACATATATGTTGAAAACATAATCTACTGATCATACAAACATTTTTGTCTCGCTATTATGTGGAAAACTAGGTAAGTTGAATTTCAAATAGACATCAGAACTGAATGTTAACTTAAGCCACTTACCATCGCATTTATAAATGCATTCGAATGCACACAAAGAGTAATTGTGACTTTATCTATGCAACGCGATACTTTACCAAGGTCTTTTTGATAAAACATGTTACAATTGGAACAATGTTGTAATTGTTTAAACTCTATTATCAAAGTATTTTAAACGTTACATTCGCCTACGGTATTTAATACATCATCATCATCAATAACCTATCTTAGTCCACTGCTGGACATAGGCCTCCCCCAATGAGCGCCATAGCGCCCTGTTTTCAGCTTGCCGCATCCAGCATCTGCCTGCAGTCTTTCGCAGATCGTCAATTCCAGAGAATTAGCAAGCTGAAGTGGCAGTGGGCTGGCCATATCTCGCGAAGAACCGACAACCGCTGGGGTAAACGTGATCTCGAGTGGAGACCGCGACTCGGTAAACGTAGTGTAGGACGCCCTCCGGCCTGACGCCTTCTGAGCTATGTCGATAACCAAAGTTATCGACATAGCTCAGAAGCTATGTCGATAACTTTGGTTCTCTGTCGGATGTATTCGTTACGAATCCTATCCTTCAGAGAAACTCTGAGCATAGCTCTTTCCATAGAACGCTGAGCGACTTTGAACTGGTGGACCAGCCCTACCGTGAGTGTCCACGTCTCAGCTCCGTAGGACATAGCGAGTAGGACGCACTGGTTGAAAACTTTCTATAACTTTCTATTATGTATTTAATACAGTTTGAGTTAATAGATTTATTGACAAGAATTTTGGCCATGAGGAAAAATGTATTTCTCGTAGCCAAATCAGTTAGGCTGTCTAGTTTGGGCCCTCTAATTACGCTATTGACGTAATCTTTGGGCATCCTTAATTTTCTCGTGATTAGCAGTTTAGTAGTCAAAAGATGTAAAATATTTTACTAACCTAGGACATCTAGGCGCTTGTTGCTATTATTCGCTGTGCGCGTAGCCAATACATTTTCTTTCTCTAGTGTTTTTTTTAAATTGTGACTAAAATTTACTAAACTTAGACCTACTTAAGGACATTATGATATGTACGAAGTTCCGAATCTGACGTGGTTTATTTAAAATACAAACATTACATTCAAAGTTAACAATGGAGGTCCAATTTAAGCCCCATAAAACTCTACAATCCTAATTACAGCTTGCCGAGCGTAACACCTTTTCAAATGTCAAAAAACGCAAATGATTGCAATCATATTGATAATGACTCTTGGCCGCAAAAATATTCAACCACTCCAAATATTCTTATGGTTCTTATTTTTAGCTGGAATAGAATTGAAAATTATTCTTGATACAATTTCCCTGAGGCAATTAAGACCCAACAGTTTAAGCCCTAAATTGCTTGTATTAATCGCGTGCGATAATATTTCTTTGAATTTATGTTTTTGGTTGGAAGATGTATAATTTATATTGAAAGTTAAACTGTATGTAGTGTTGCTGCTAAAGTGAACCAGGATAAGAATGCTTCTCAAGCTTTTTGATTCAACGTAGTATACCTACCTACTTTAAATTCGTTTTACTCCAAATTCGTCGTTTGAAGTTTTGAAGTTTGAACTTCAAAACTTTGAAATATTATGTTATGATATGACACAGAGAGCTCCAAACACTCGATTGGGTCCTCCTTTAAAATTTTTGATAGGTAGTTATAATGTTCATTTGGCACTTAACCTGCCAATCTGCAATAGATTTTGTTAAGCGAAGGTACCTAATTAAACATGATAACTCACATAAAATGGAACAAACACATTCAAATTATATTAATTAGGGTGTTAATTTTTGTCTCTTATAAAATAAGTGCCAAACAAATCAGAATATCACCATTGCGGTGAGATCATCAAGAACATAATAATTTTATTATTTTGACCCTGTTAGCTGATATGAATTTCAAAAGAGAGAGTGAACACTCCATGAATCACTGTTTTGCAGCGCAATATCTTCCTAATTTATAAAAGTCCATTTTTTTTATTATCTTTATTTATAATGTAGTTTTGTCACACAGTGACTATTCCACTCCCGTTAGAAATCAATTCTTCTACATAACTCGCAGATACAGCTTGATTAGCATTTTGGCTTCCTCGGAGAACGGGGACGACAAAATGCTATTACAAATACCTACACTAAAATCATATAAACATTTGAAATCTTCTCGTTGTGCCTCGTTACGGACAAACTCCGTCAAAACATGGTGTACATCTTCTATCATGTTACATTCTGGGCAATTTGGAGAATCAGAAATTCTCATTAAAAACTTGAACTTATTAGACGGGATGTGTCCGGAGCGTAGCCTCATAATCGTTACAATATTTTTCCTAGTCATTGCATCTTCATCAAACCACGGGCATCGGGGAGGCCGACTTTGGATAGATTTGTACCATATACCCTTTGTATGTGAGCGCTCATCAATAAAAGTCCATAATAAGGTGTTTTTTGTAAATTTGAACAGTTTTCAAGATAATAAATTGTTAAAGTTATACAATATCTAGCATTTACCATCGCAATTATAAATGTTTAACTGTGACTTTATTTCTGCATCTATGTTTATTTAGGTCTTTTTGATTCTTATAAATTCGAACAGTATTCTAGTTCTACGTGTAAAAATAATCTTAGATGAAAAAAAACTAATAATTTTCTCTATAGCTTTAGATATTATATTTACTGTTTAGAAAGTATAAGATTAGGTTTGAGTAGGTAGTAAGAAGGGAGTTTTAAAAAGTGTAAATTTTATTAAAACATCAACAAACTTGCTTTAGCCTTAAAATTTCAGATCCAACGGGGACTGGACGTCGAAAAAACCCAGTTTTATTTTAGTAGTATTCCTTACAGCATGGTTTCTTACAAGGCTTGTAACTCCCTTCATTGCAAAGGTACGAACGGATTTTCTTTGCCAACGGACAGTCCAGTCGTCCGCAAGGTCCATGAACATCTCTTTTGTTCACAAACATTCCCTGTTGATACTTTCCTTTAACAGTTTCTCCATGTATGAACTGGTGTTGTGATCCTCGGTAATCCATGCGTTTCAGACAGTTTGTCCCACCACATGGTCCTTTCGGGAAACCCATAGCGAGTATAGCCAGTTCACTCCGTGTAAATGGAGCTACAAAGTCTTCATACAGTACTTTCTCTTCTACAGGTCTGAGTGGTTCTCGCATAATATCTGGCGCGGCAAAGAAGTATGCAACAGGCGGCACAGCACTTATTGAAGTACCTTCCCAGTGTCTGACTACTTCTAAATCTTTAAGTTTTAAATCGTCCGTTAAATATTTCCTACCAGGCAACCTTTCCATCTCTGGCAAATTCACGAAATAGGTCACGACTCTGTTCCCTAAGCATGACAGTCTGATGTAAAATTCTACTTCACCTGATGTTTTTAAATCTTCTTCACATTGCAGCGGTCTAGTCAGCTCAACTGTATTCGTTACCATTTCTTGCCTCCTCGAGTCTCTAAACTTGGCTTGATCCAAATTTACAGGGTTAAAATCACTAGCTTTTTGCAGGCAGTCCAAAAAAGATTCATGCCATTCCACGATGCAGAATCCTACGCAATTCATATCCTGGTCTCTGTTCCAGACCGAGATGTAGAGTGGAGTCTTGCGTAACTGCTCTTCTAGTGATGATGGGCGTGATAGGAACATGACAGAGTTACCAACACCAAAGTATGGGGGCTGAGGTAATGGTTCCGAAGGTAGAGCGAGCTTGAAAGGAACGGCCTTGCCTTTTTTCGTTTTTTTCGGCGTCTTTTTCTTTTTACCTTTTTTTCCGGGGGGTTCTGGTGGGGGTGGAGCAACAAAGTTATCGTGAGCAACATAAAAGTCAAAAAGCGGAAGACAGTTCATCTGCACGGTACAGGTTTGCATATATTTTAGCTCTTCTTCTGAAGGTCCTGGCGGTAATTTTTTTCCTTTTTTATTAGCTTTTTTCGGTTTGGCTGCTTTATTCTTCTTTCCTTTTTTATTAGCTAAAGCTAGAGCAAGAGCCGCTTCTTCTCTTCTTCGTTCTTCAGCCTCCATTCTGAGTTCATATTCATCTTTTTCAGGTGGCTCTATTTTAAGGATGATCTTTTTGACAAATACCTCAAGCATGAAAATTTGCTCCATTATGTATTATCTGTAAGCAAACCAAGACTTAAATAGCCACCTTATAGAAAACCTAAAAGGTATTTAGTTCAAAGATAATAATTCAGTTCCCGTTCAGTTGTATAAGGACATTTTGTGAACCCTAAAGTTTTAAGCATATTGTCACTTGGCTCAAGTCCCACAAATAAAGTGGGAACCTAGCTTATTTCCAACTATCTACTAAATGAAGGCTAGTATAGTTATGTAACTAAATAGGTAAAAAAAAAGTTGACTTTCCCACGACGTCCTAATCAAAATCCTTGCCTAAATCAAAAAGCAAAAGGGTAAAAACAAACAAACAAACAGGGATCCTTGTTCATATGTTCACGAACTTTAATGATTATTTTGCAGAACCTACCAGAACAAGGGCAGCAGCTACCTTCTGTGTAATTTGAACACCAATACTAAGATCACAAAGGCGGCGTGGTTATTTTAGCAAAACCCGCTTTTTTGGGTTAGTTATGGCATATAAAAGATTCCATGTTGTGCTCGAGGTGAGACCCTACCTGTGTTTTACATCCGGTGTCGGCAAAATGGTACAGGATGAGAATTTGTGCTAAACATAATTGACGAGGAATTGGATTTATAATTTTATGGCCATTTTACATAGAAAAATTAGAAAATGTTTACACGAATTGGGTTGTTTTGAAACCATACTGAGTTTTTGACGTTTGAAATATAAAAGTTCAAAGCACTGAGCTCCATACGTTGGAGGTTATATTATCGATGACAGTTTGAGGCCTGGCGCTGAGCGTTTGTGTGAAAATTTGCGGCGTGATCGTCTATTGCATATTATGGCTGACATAGGATTTTTCACCAACCCTAAGCCAATGGTTGTCGTTTTGTTTTGCGTCTCAACTTTTATACCAGTCACGGTCGAGAGGGGTGCTTTGAATCAGCACATTATACAATTGTCATTGTGTATAGAATATTCCCTCTAGCGTACTTGTACAATGGAGCTCAGTGGTTCAAAGGCATAACAAAACTTATGCACATACGAAAGGAGGTACGAGACTCCTTGATCAAACCCAGCCTTAAACTATGGTAAAAACAAAGAAGTACCTATTATAGTTACTGGTAATAATATAGAATAAAGGATAATATAAATAGTAATAATATCTGAAAATAAACAAACATAATTATTATTATTATTATAAAAAATATATAGAGTTTCAAACGTTTTCGTAACCTTCATTAACTGTGTAGATCTTAAATCATTCCGCTTTTTGTTGTTATAGGACTGTTTCAAATTACACTTTACTTTAAATCAAAATTAGATTGATTAAAAATGTTGATTTGGCTTGCTCTCTCTTCTTATCTTTTGTTAACTAGCTCTCTTTATTTTATTTCCTAAATAGAATAATGTAAAAGGAAAATATGATAGAATCCTGATAAAACCTACACGCCTTCAAATAACCCGTACAATAATGATCTCGAACGGGACCAAGCACAAATAAAAAAAAAACAAATCGACTGGCGGTAGAGTCAGAAGGTACTATTAGTTATTCTGTGGAGTTCATCCGAGGGGTCACATTTACGCACGTAGTGGGGAGCGCCGCCTGCGCCTGCGCACGCCAGTTTGTTGGGAGATGCATCTACTAGAACGAATAATCTTGTTCTTGAACTTACATAAACACTACTATTATTTCATCGGCATTTCATCATTTGGCATATTGTCATCTACAAAAGACGATATATGTGGCATCAGTCAAAGTCAAAGTCAAAAACTCTTTATTTCCATAAATACAATAAATGTACACTTAGAAAAGGTCAAATTCTTATTAATACTGACACGGAAATAAAGTGATATTTTTGATTTCAGTCGCTTCGGTATGTAGACTAAAGTAGAGAAGCGACGAAGAAACCTTCAGCCTGTTAGTTGTTATTTTTCGAGTTGGAGCAAATCCCGTCCCAAGCTTTTTTATCTTCTAGATAATCTGATATTTTATAGTAGGCCTTTTTACACAAGAAGGTTTTGACAATCTAGTTAGTCTAGCTATGAGTCAGCCGAGCACTTTCATGCGTGGCTGAATAGGTCTATTAGGGGCCGGCGGGGTGAGGAAGCCCCAGGTGGGGGGGCGAAGAATGTCCTTTCTATACCTTAGTATTATTATAAAAATAAGTATTATCTGCCTCTACTTTACTGGTGTACGTACATTATAATAACTTCAACATAATATGCCGGATCGCCTGATCCAGTATTCTCTATCTCTTTGATGCGCATGAGCACATTTTCCGTCTCGCTCACACATTGATATTTAAATATAGAACCGAGCTCATTCGCAATGCACGCCTTGACGTATCATGCATTATTCAGAGTTCCATACAAAATGTATTGGTAGGTATACCTATACTAAATATATAGGTACCTACCTACATACACTTCTAAAACTATTTTAAACAAGTCGTTCGTTTTATTATAGATTATAAAATGATGTATTGTTTTACAGCTGTATTATGAAAATGGTAAAATTATAGCATCGGACTGTACCGATCTCTTTAAGTAAAATACTCCAATGAAGATA
Organism: Eupithecia inturbata; assembly: GCA_963662085.1. Lineage (NCBI taxonomy): Eukaryota > Metazoa > Arthropoda > Insecta > Lepidoptera > Geometridae > Eupithecia > Eupithecia inturbata. The sequence goes on from OY759196.1 coordinate 11,006,466, forward strand.
AATTGCACTTATTTGAGCTTTGTCTAGCTAGAGTTTTGAACGCATCACTTTCTGTAGTTTCTGTGATAAGAATCGGTGCTACTTCGTTAATTTTGGCATCACTATATTCAGTATTTTGTACTAAGACTGCCAAACTTCGTTAAAATATCGGCGGTGAGACCGCGTCATCTCGTCTAATTCGGTTCACGTTAGTTTTGATGGTTTGACAAACTAGTGCATAACAATGTAATTTACCATCTGAACTAGCTGCAGCGGGATAAACTACAAAATTAAAGAACAATATATCAATACAACCTGTTATATCGAGATATACTTAGTTACTTCGTTTAAAAAACTCAAATCACGACACATAAAAAATACATCTAATAAAAAAGGGCTATAAAATTTTCCGTTTTGCGGTGCGCCTGCCATGGATCAATGAGGGGGGAGGGGAGGGTCGTTAGCCCAAGAACCGGTAGCCAGTGCGCATCAGGCAGCTGCGCTTGCGACGGTAAGGCTGGGTTATAAAGTTTTTGTTTTGATTGGTGGCCGTGAAAAATAGGGAACAGAAATTATAAATAAATAATTGTACAATATTAACATAGCATCATCTAGCCCCAAACTAAGCAGAGCTTGTGTACTAGATAACTGATATACATAATACATTCGGGAACCCTGACTTTGTTTTTGTTTTTGACTTTGGTTTTGAGCTACGTTATCATCATAGACAGATACACGTCAAACATAAGTTTCATTTTCTTTATTTTTTTTAGTTCTATTATTTTGTCAGGGTTAAAACATAGAGGTACTAGAGAAGCTATTCCAAACAAAAAGCGTATCGCAACATGGTAGATGACGGATGGGATGACAGCGGGGGCCTGCGCGCGGCGAGCGCTGCAGCGCTAAAACATTGTCTAAGTCGTCTAACCAAACTATTAAAACATTCAGCGCTAGATCGCATATAATATAGAGTATAGTTTTGACTTGACGCTTGACACGTTTTATTCAACCCTATAGATTTTACACGGCGCAGAGGTGACACAGTGTTTGTTCCCACAAAACTTCGTAAGAGTTCATTGTCTACACCAAAAAGAGAAAAATAAAAAAAAATTATGCGTTTGTTCAAACTTTAACAAGTTAACAATAGTTCAAAATCAACTTAAACAAGAAATCAAATAATGTATTTTTGCAGTATCGAAATGCGCATGTCGTCATATTTTATGAACTTTGTTCATTGTTGTTGATATAATGTACTGAAAGGAAAAAAACATGAAATAATATTTCAATAATTTGATTGTTTTGAAAAGACAAAAAACCGACTTCGAATCCCTTAGTTTTAAACTGTTTTTAAAATTTTGCGGGATGAAAAGAAATTCCTTGGGTATAAAAAAATTATGGGATCATCTCAGGACAATACCTCACATCTCACCTCAATACAACCAAAAAAAATATCAAAATCGAATAAATGACGGAGAAATCGACGAAAACACTTAAAAAAAACTTACAATACAGCCGAACGTAGAACCTCCTTATTACGAAGTCGGTTAAAAGTATCGAACTAAGTAAAACACCGCCGTCCATCAATCACATATTATTTTATATTACCTACACCCGGTTTTGATAAGGAACATCCGCATGTTTTGTTTAGTCTGTGATTATAAGGCGTATAGCGTACTTATTTATCAAAAAATATTTTCTATCCGTTGTGGTATTACGATATTATTACCTATTTATTCACATAATACAACAAATCATTTTATCACTTAGTTTGACAGCTGAATTATTACTTCTCGTTGATTACGTCCAGGTTCACATTTAGACTTAGATTTTCGTATTATTAGCGCGGTTCCATACGCACCCACGCTGCATGAATGTCGAAGCCACACTGAAGTAAGATGTACGGATTGCAGTACAGTTCAGTCTGACAAAGTGAGTGTTTGGAATGCGCAATCTAGTACGTAATACATATATTAATATATCGATGTAGTAGGTACAATGCTTCTAAATAACAAATCGGAATGTTATAAAATGAAAATAAAAGAGAACAATGATTAATAAAAGGTTATTATTATTACCAATAAACTACCTAACGTCGGTCGGTGTAAGTTGTAAGTTGTTTTTACTTCATTACATGACTTCTTAAGTCCGTAATACTATTTCAGAAATAAATAATCAAGACCCGCGCATGATTAATCCCAACTAGGACACAAACAAATTATGTTGGTCCTTCTTACTAATAAATAATGATTCAGCTAGTTGATACTAAGAAGTCATGTGTCATATTGTAGGTACCTACCATGCATTTTTAAACACCTAGGGAAACTATTGGAACTGATCGATTTTCAGGCATAACTAATGATATATTAATGTCTATACACTTACCTGATAGTGGTGGATATGGCAACAATTGATATCAAGTGTCGAATGGCAAACGTTGAGGCTATTTGTGGTAAAGATGATTCACAAACAAAAAGACTACAACTATAAAACAATCCCACAGTGAAGGGGCCTTTTGGGTTTTTGTCAACAAGTAATAATAAATTTCTAGATAAATTATAAGGAGAAAAAAGTTTAAATTGAAATTGGCAGGACACTTGACATGACAAATTGGCAACAGGTGAACTGAGAAGTTAATAATACACTTTTTATGTATCTACTATTCTTCTTACTCGTGAAAACCTGTTAATAGACCTCAGATTCTATTTTCTTAATTCTAAATTTTTGTATGTGCTGCTGGTTTTCCTTTAATAAATAAATAAATAAAATAAATATTGGGTGGTGTCCGAGACAGAGGTTAAGAATGAGGGAACGTCCACTGGATCGACAAATAATGCAAAACAGTAGATGAAACGGGGTACAAACTGGCAAAAGACCAAAGTACTCCTGACTATTGACGATTTCTGTGATCTTGATTCAATGTTACAGGTGCCACGTTGTGCCATGTAATGTGTAATGTGGATGTCTAGCATCAGTAATGTGGATGTCTAGTACGAGTATTATAAGATACTTCTGCAAACAAATGTTTCTCTTTGATTGGTTCGCACTTCTTCGCATTTCAGTACACTCTACTGGTGGTAAAACGAATAGTTGACATTATGAACATACCCTTAGCTATCATCTCGCCACAAGTAGTGTATAGCTACCGATGGCGTACGTGCAAGTTACACTATACCAACAACGTGCTGTAATTATGTTATACACTCCTATAGTTTCTATAATATATTTGTGTGCGTTTGTCACCTTAGTAACTATTAGCATAGAGTACATATTCCTACAGTCATAAATTGCTGGGTCTGGACAGTCTAGTTAAGTTATAATCTTATAATCGTTGGAAACAAAATCGTCATGCTGTACTGTTTTATTTCGACATCGTATCTTGGTGTATACTTGTCCATAATACGACGTATTTAATATTTACTAAGTGTAATATCGCTACAGAATAGACTAATAGGTAGGTACATATATTATGAACGCAAATGATGTTTCCGAATCTTCCAGAAAATATCGCTATAGACAAGATATATGTATGTAGGTAGGGACGCTTCCGACTGGTATTGATATGGATAAGTTGAGTTAACTGTAGATTGTTTGCAACAGTCTGCAGTTAGCTTAATTGTTTCAATTGTAAATACTAGTTCTAATTGGTTTTTATTATTGAATTGTAATTTTCTTTGTCAATAAAGATTTTAGGTAGGTACATACCATTATAAACCCAAGTGATTTTTACGCATCCATAACAAAAGAAATGTAGTATGTGTTAGAAAGTCTGATAGAACTTTTATAAACGACTTCAAATTCAAAGTTTAATTTTACGATACATGATAATTTAGGAAAAACCTGTCAATTTTACAGGAAACTTTTCTAAAGTTTTAAGTAAAAATGATATCTTCCCTAGGGTAAGTAGGTGAGAGGTGGAAAGTTAACCTCTAATTATTTTGATTGATCGGCTATTAGAACTTTCAAGTCTGAAATATAACATTTTATGTGTTTAAAACTTATGGGACAAAATTTATAACTTTGATAAAGAATATTAGAGTAAGTGCTAGATAATGTATATAATGAACGCTGAGAGAAAGCCCGTCTGAGATAATATTTTTATGACCTGCGTATATTTCTGTAGCACAGGGCCTTGTGCCCTTGTCCCCTGTTTCTTATTTTACAAAAATATTACTTTGTACATCGATCCCTCAATAAATGGAGCTGACCAAAGTCAGCACAGGTGTCATTGTTATCCGACGCCAGTGCACTGTTTGAGCTTCAATTAAACCTACCAATAATAAACAAGATCCTCATTTACAACGTCAGATGATTTAGCTGTTTGGGGTCCTACTCTGCTAGTATAGTGCAAAGTAACAGAATGACACATTTTGGTATTCTACTTTAGAGTACGTTTGCACAGCAGTCCGTTTTACAGGTCCGTTTTATCGTATAGGTACGTTTTTATTCGGCGATGGCGGATGTAGTTGTATGAGCAAGTTCACACACATGACAGTACAGATCCAGTAGGTAATGTGATCCAGTAGGATTCCAGTCAAAGTCAAAGTCAAAAGCTCTTTATTTCCATAAATACAATAAATGTACACTTAGAAAAGGTCAAATTCTTAATAATTAAACACTGACACGGAAATAAAATGATATTTTTTATTTCAGTCGCTTCGGTATGTAGACTAAAGTAAAGAAGTGACGAAGAAACCTTTAGCCTGTTAGTTAGTTGTTATTTTTCGATTTGGAGCAAATCCCGTCCCAAGCTTTTTTATCCTCTAGATAATCTGATATTTTATAGTAGGCCTTTTTACACAAGAAGGTTTTGACAATTTGTTTGAATTTATTTACTGATAATTTTTGCAACTCACTAGGAGTTTTGTTGAAGAAGCGTATAAATGGCCCTTTAAAAGATACATTAATTTTGTGTAGTCTAGTTGTGGGCACAGCGAGTTTATGTTTATTTTTTGTATTCGAGAGTTTCTTGTATGTAACTCGCTCATACAACTACATCCGCCATCACCAAATAAAAACGTAATACGATATAACGGGACTGTAAAACGGACTGCTGTGTGAACGTACTTATACTTAGATGAAAGAAACTACAGAATGAGAGACGCACGTCAAAATTGTCACGGTTGAAACCATTCTATCAATCTTTGCGTGCAAATCTGGTACGTACTATCTAGAGTTACTTTCATCTATGGTCAATTCTGCGACGATACCATTGTCTTAGTAAAGCGATTGGTTAGCAGAATTGGGCCCCTGATGCTTGGTCCAGGTGAAGAGGTATTGTGTGATAGGTTTCCATCTGAATCTATTTGTGCGTAGCAAGTGCCGTAACTATCGAATAGTGACGATCAGAATTCTATCAAAAAACCATAGACTATATTTTTTTAAAGTAGTTAAAAAAATTTAACAAATTTTAACATAAGTTTAAATGAGGCGTTTTCTTTAAAACACTTATTTGACTGGACTGAAAATAATGCGTTTTTAACTAGGGGCAGAAAAATTAAAGTTGACCAATAAGATCCTAAATAGATCGTGCTTATTTCGAGATGACATTTCACCTTTTCGGAAATCGCCTATTTTAAAAAACTTCATAGTTTGGCGTCTTTTATTAACCGATAAACTGACTTCACATTCCGGTAGATAATATTCGTCTATGTCTAGGACGAACGAAATCACCCTTCCCTTAATTTCCCTGACCAAAGGTATATGTTCACGGGAAAAAAATGTAGTTTGCACTGGCGATATCTAGTTATAATTCAAGTCTAATTTAGTTTAATGACACATGGATGAAACTGTTGACGTCCGTTGCTATGGAAACCATTAGGTGATAGTAAAATGATCATATTGCGATGAATTTTTACAAACATAGCAATTAATTATCAAACTTAGAACTTTAAAATAATTTTCATACAACATCGAAAGAACCATCAAAATCTGTTGACAATTGGCGCAGATATCACCAAAACTGTTGTAGCTAGTCGTAATTCTCCAAAAATATTATGTTGCTTTTTAAGTTCAACGGGTTAAATACTAATCTCTCGGGAATAAAATTTTATGGGACCACCTCGGGATAATTCTCTACATAATAGTGAAAGAATCAGTAAAATCGGTTAACCATAGGCGGAGATATCAAGTAACATACATACATAAAAAACATACAGACGAACTGAGAACCTCCTTCTTTTTTAAGTAGGTTAAAAAACATATCTATTGTCAGTTTTCAGATTCGAAAATCGGTTTTCTCCATTAGAAAGAAAGTAATAAATCGCTATGTTCTTGATTTGTGCCACAAATGGGTATAACTCCCAAAATTTATAGGCTTCGTTGGAAAATATTGTTCCACGGGCTTTATGTGTTTTCACTTTAGGTTGATGCTGCTAACGGCCAAATGTGTTTACTTTATTTGAAGTATTGACTATTTCAGTAATTATATGATTTTTAAGATTTCATAGTCTTTAGTATCTCTTTCTTTGGCGTGTGTGTGGCGCGCGTGAAACAGGAGAGAGAATCGTGACTATACAAAATTACTTGTAGTTACATCTGCATAATACCAAGCAAACTTTGGCAAATAGTCTGTCTAAAACGTAGTAGGTTGCAGGTTCAATTCCCGTATCCGTAGGCCAAACACGGTGATTGATCTCTAGGGTGGAATAGATAATAATGACATCGCATCGTTCTACATTGCGTACATTATCGAAGTTAACGAAATTAATTTCAAATAATTTACGCAATCGATGACAAAGTGACGCAATTTTTCTTTATTCTACCCTAGACAAACAATCAACGTGCTTGGCCTACAGTTACGCGACAATCTCGGCTTACTTTGGGCTAGTTTTAGACATTAGAGTATTTATTAAATTCTCTGACATTATTCTATTCTTGCCCAAATTATTATCTAGCCCATTAGGGCTTGATAATAATTTGTGCAAGATTTGTATTTACAGGATTTCGCTATAGCTAACAGTCTACAGCTTTAGATTGATAGTCTACAGCTTAAAATGGCAGTCCGTGAAAATGTCCTGTAATTGTCTATACTTCCTGTGACTATTATCATGATGGCCTTAAAATAATAATACTGGCCGAGGAAAGCACATCAAGGTATATTTACTGAAGTAACACCTCAAAGCCCTCGGGGGTTGATACAACCCTACTAAATGACAATCCAAAGCGTATTGTCCAATAGTTGGGCGATTTATATGAACGAGTTAACTATATAATGGCCGGTATAGTACTAAAGTATAGTTGGCAAAACTAAAGCTCATCGTAAAAAGGTAAAAAGCTATGAATTCTAAGATATAAGCTATGTGAAAATGAAGTACTTACTGAAATAATTAAAAGTAATTATGTACATTTAAAGAGCATTATTATTAGTACTCCTCACCTCCTCCTCAACTCCTACATTGCAACAGCCTATATTGGTCCACTGCTGGACACAGGCCTCCCCCTGATAAGCGCTTTATTGGCTTTTATCTCATGGGGGTAATGCCCATAATAATTAGTACTATTAACGGGTATTGATCTCGTTTATTTACATACTTTTTCCGACGTTTCAACAGGTTTACGAACTGTTGTGGTCACAGGATGATGTGATTAATGTGTCATCCCGTGTCATCCCGTTAAATACATAGTACTAACAATAACGTGTTGAGATCGAGTAAGTTTCAAAATATTTAGAGTTGTGCATGCTGAGAGGTCGTTTACTACAGACACACTACGGATTTAAATCCATAATCAGTAATCACATGTTATTTGCCTATCATTTTAATGTTAAGTTAAGTGTAAAGTATAGTAAAAGTAAAGTAAAAAGTATTTAATTAGTGTCACATAATTATAAGCAAGTTGGGACAAACAAATATAGTTACAACATGTCATCAGAAAAGGTCATCGCTCAGCATTATGCACAGTAACGATGACGCTACTTTGCGCTGATTTTATGCGACACCTAGAGGGCGCAGCAGCAGCAGCTGTGTTATAGTCATAGTTTAATTAATTATTTGACTTTGACCTAAGGGAAAAGGTTCTTATTTTATGATTTTTTATGTAAACCGCAGAAGGCAGAAAGTACACCGTGTCTTAAACTCACCAACTTTGATACTTGAAAAATTCATCAATAATTTATCATCATAGTCTGTTTTGTTGTCTGTACTTCAGTCCACAACTTAATCAATAGCAAAAACACTCAGTACCCTTTTGCATATCCAAACAATATGTCACTTCCATGACTCTGGGACAAACATGCTAAAATAACCTTTATTTAATTGTAAGCAAAGGAACAGAGTCCTTTGAATTAACTTCGTTTACCTAATTAGAAGATGCTGCTTCTGTGATGTTTGTACATCTTCTTTCTAAAGGAAAACTGTTGAAGAGTGTTTTGCACTATTCTACATGCGAAAGTTTGGATGTTCAAAACATGGCAGTGGCCTTTATTAACCAAGAAAATTACAATGAAATAATAAAAGCAAATAAGAAGTAGTATTTACAATTGTAACAATTAAGCTAACTGCAGACTGTAACAAACAATCTACAGGTAGCTCTAATCTACAAACCGCCAAAAACAACGCGTGAAAAGCCACGAACAGAAGCTACTCGTAGCATTACGTGACGTCATTATCATTCGGGTAGAATGATAATGACATCACGAAATGCTATCCCGATCCGATATCTAAGCCGATAATAAATTTGCCACAAGTTGCCTCATTCACATTTTAGACGTCTGAAGCCTAAAAAAACTGTCTACAGAAACTATATGTCTCTTGCATTAAAATTCACACCAAACAAAATTAAAACCTTTATTAATTTCAAACCCTCGTTTTAGTTTGCGCAGAATTAGTTATGCAAGATTGAAGTGGTCATCCAAGTCTGACGCAGGAGATCTCTGCAAACATTCATAACAGGACTGTAATTGGGCTACCGGCTTGCTGTGGCTGGTCTAGTAAACCAGGATGTAGTAAAATAACTACATTAAATGTACGGGTTTTACAATATATGATCTCTGTGGCGGCGCAGCGGGTGAAGGTCCGCCTGCGACGCAGAAGGTTGCAGTTCCGATTCCCGCCTAGGGAAAACTGTTTGTTCGATCTGTAGATATTTGTTTTGGGTGTTTTCTAAGTATATATTAAAAAGTATATATCTATATAGTGTATGTAATGTAAAGTTTATTAGTTATATACCCATACCACAAGGTCTGCTTAGCTTAGGGCTGGATGATGCTGTGTAGATTGTTCAGCATTAATTGTTTATTATTTGATATTACTGAATCAGTGCCACATTCCTAAATGTCACTGTGCTGAAATGGGTGTTATTGCAAATATGGTAATAGCTTAACGCTGTTTCAGTAATACCTAAACCTACATTTTTAAATGTTTTGATCCTAAGAAGATTATTTTGATTGCAGAATCAGTCGGTGCGAAAGTATGTTTGTTAAAAAAAAATAAGGCTATTCTCATAATATTTTGATTACTAATCTCTTTGTTCTGTATTCGTTTTCGTATGTAGAAACTTGACATGAAACTTGACTTATAAACAGTACTCAGTAGTCAGTGGGTTTCCTTCGTGGTCCTCGAAGCCAGTTTCGTATCTTGTAGCACTGTTAAAACTGTACTACCAAGGTAAGTATATCACGTTTATACCTAGTCTTCCTTGAGCGTATTTTCTACTTGTTTTCGGACAAGGGCACTTTCGTTTGGATGAAGTCTAGTCAAGAGTGGTAATTCTGTCAGGTAGGGACAATAGAGCTCCATCCTCCAGACTTGTTGAGTTTTTGCCAAAAAAATAAAATATTTACTTGAATGGAATTTGAATGACTACGTGCACAAATTTGATATTTTCTATTAAGTATTATTAGAAGCACAAATTCAGAGACAAAAAGAAAACTGACCTTTGATAACAAGCGTACAAATACCATTAATTTTGTAAATTATTTCATATGAATATTAAAAAGTAAATAACTATTATGTTTTACATACTTGTTAAAGTCATTTCAGTCAGTAAATTAATTTTGTAACTTAGGTAAACAAATTGGCATAGAATTAAGGCTAATTGTATATAGTAGTTTTAAGGTAAATACAATATTTTTCATTCATTCATTAATTCATTTTTTTTCATTTCATTCTTTCATTCATTAGTTCATTCATTTGAGCTTCCTTGAGCTTCATCCTTGAGCTACATCTTTTTTCATCAGCTTCACAATCCTGACGTACAACCCCACAACCCAAACCAACACAACAGTCGTAAACAAAAAATCACCAAAACTCATTATAAATCTCGACCATCACGACAGTCATGTCATCGATGACCATTTTCGAGTTTTTTGTTAAAAAACCCGTAGAGTTATAAAAATAAATGAGGCTTCGCAAACAGTAGGGTGAGCCGGGGACAATAGTTAGGTCATTATATTCGGTCATTTGGAGCCACGGTTTCGATTTAAGGGGTTTTTACGGTGCGCGGTGGCTGGGGTGGGAATAAATAACCTGTGAGTAGGGGGTTGTCATTTTTAACAAGAATCTTGAATAAAAATTTCGTTGTGGTTTCGGTTTGTATGTTATGTTATGATGAGTGAGAATGTGTGTTGGTAATGGAGATATCAAAGGTATTCATTCGCTTCGTTGGTCAGGCCACACAGGTACTATATCTACGAGAAGGTTAGTACTACTTATTTAAGTATTTATTCCTTTTTATGAAGTAGAGAAGTGAATGACGTATCTATTTCGTTTTTGATTATTTTACTTTCGGCTTACAAATGTATGCCGAATGTATGGGAAGTGGAGATTACCTATTAGATATTAAGTAGGTAGATCATAATATTTTAAGAAATAAATTCTGCTTTAAAATGTTCAATACCAATGAATGTATCTCCAAACTTTTCTCAAAATTTAACTAAAGCCTATAAATTATTTTCCTTTTTTCGCCCAAATAAAATAAAATTCTAAACGCTCAAGCAGATTACACCATTCCTGTGTCGTCACATTAATTTTAACGATTAAACTCGTATTCTTTGGCACTTGTAAAAACGCCTATTGAACGAGGGGGTCGGTAAGAGCCTATTCTGAGTGTGGTGGTCGTAAAATAGTGATGAGACAAAAACACAATAAGCAAAAAAAAAAATCTTCTGTTAGGAGAATTGAGAGCCCAAAATATGTAACTGAAAAATTGCACAATGTAATTAAATTGTAATTGAATTTACTTGCTTCGTTTTTCTAAATAATAAGGTAGGTACCTATTTTTTCAGGTGATTATTGTGTTGTGTTTAATTTGATTAATGTTATACATAATTGTGTTCTGTAGGATAATGTGACTCTTTGATTGTTTATGTACCAATTCTATTTAATTTTTTCTATTTTCTTTTTATTATTTTTTTTTTATTTTTTTTTTTTTGGTCCTTGTCTGAATTAAATGTATTATTATTATTATTATATCAAAATATGGCGCAGAGCGTCAGCATTGCCATACAGCGGGGCAATGCTGGCTGCATTGCCGTCTTGGGGACGCTTCCGACTGGTATTGATATGGATCAGTTGAGCTACCTGTAGATTTTTTGCAACAATTAAGCTTAATTGTTTCAATTTTAACTACTAGTTGTAATTTGTTTTTATTATTGAATTGTAATTTTCTTGGTCAATAAAGATTAAAAAAAATATCAAAATATTGCACTATTCACTATCTATTCGGTTAACTGTGTGCTGCATTGTAACCAAGTTTCTACTGTTTATAAATTTATATTAATACTTTTAAAATTTATATTTTGTTATGTTTACAATAAAGCGTTCTTTTGTATATTAAATATATATAATTATTTTTACAATTTTAATGTGAATTTTAATGAATCAAGCCATATGGTACCTACTTATCCAAAGCATATAAATAACTTACTAATTTGTCACACACAACGAGCACATCACTAGCAAATATTTTCGTACACCGCTTTAACAGGAAAAGTGCAATTCTTTCGCTTGAATTGTAATTCTACTTGTACAATTTGACGTTTAGATGGCCTCCGAAAATTATACCTTGCAATATGCCGGCTTACAGACTTTTGTTATGTTGGGTTCTTGTTATCGTTTTCCTGTTAGGGTGCTTACTACCTATCAGTTAAATAACTATAGGTTATTAAGTTATTATAGTATTATTAATGTAAAATTCTAAATGCATACGACATAAATTACATAAGTAAGTTAGTCGCTAGATGGCTAAGATCTTTTTTCAATATAATATAATACGGGATAAGTATATTATATATTTCTAAGCATTGCTTAGAAACCTTCCTGTGCACTTAATTCTATTTCGGCCAAGTTGTTGGTTGGTCCCTTTTTGCATAACTACGTACAATTTGTAGGTATGTATATATTAAATATCAATATTAATGTTGAGTAAGATTGCTCCGTATTTTGATTAGCATTTAGAAACTAAATGCACGATCAACATGGTACAAGCCATTAAAAACGCGCGCTAAAACAATACGCAAAAAGAAGCAGACACAAGACCAACTAAAGAAATTATTAACCTTGATTTTCTATCGTTGATTTTGAATCCTATTATTATGAAGATAAGGATTATAACTGCTGATTTCAAAAGTGATTTAAAGTCATGTTTTACTGAGCATTGTAATGAGTGGTAAGACAACGATCGTGGGAAAAATTCCAAACTAACTGTACCAGAGAAAGCATGAAAGATATTGCCAATTGTATGCTAAAACCGTGAAGAGGTAAAATATCGTAAGACAAATTTGCTGAAAAACTGGACTTTTTACCAGTTTTTGTAATAGACGTAATTGGGATTAGATAAAGGCATCGAGAATACAAGAGCAAAGTCAGTAAACGTTAGATTAAAAATTTACCGCTCATATTAATTTAAACATTCCGACGGACGACAGATGTGGCGCGGCGGGCGAAGGTCCGCCTCTGACGCAGAAGGTTGCGGGTTCGATTCCCGCCTTGGGACAAATGTTTGTACGATCTGCAAATATTTGTTCCGGGTGCTCTGGGTATTTTCTATATACATATAATAAAAAAATATCTATCTATGTTATGTATTGTATTAAGTTTATCAGTCATCTAGTACCCATAACACAAGCTCAGCTTAGCTTGGGGCTAGATGACGCTGTGTGGATTGTCCAGCATTATTTATTTATTTATTTTTATTTTAACATTCGAAGATGACAAAATAAATGAGGGTAAGTAGAGGTAGGAGTTATGATTATTTTATTAACATACCGTTCTTTTATATTGTATGCTAAATTACCTACAGTTATATATAATTATAAAAGTTTTTTGCGTTTTTTTTTGTTATGTGTTCCTTTCCAGTTGATACAAAATATTGAAGCATGAGTCATCACACCTGAAACTTCATATTCGTGACTTACACTGTTTTTGTTCAAAGCCAGTCGCGTGCGCAGAACTGCTTCTTGTTCGCAAAATTATATACATCACCATATCTTTCAATAATCACTCCTTTGTTTATGTAATAAGGTTTAAATTACTTTGTTGTCTGGGTTGCCAGGTGTGGTTATAATTAGCAAGTTTTTTATCGAAACTGTAGTTTCTGAGTCAAGTTCATACTTGTTGTGAATTCAAGCGTGTTGGCCTAGGTCATGAATTCTTCCGATATGTACTTTCTGAATAATAATATTTATTCATATCTTGTTCTTCATGTTATTATTTTACTTTATAAACTCTGTTTGGCTTTGGTTAGTGGTTACAAGTACATTCCGAAAGAGATACGAGAGTTTTTAAAACCGTAATCTAATAGGTACCTAAAATAGAAATAAAGAATAATAATAATATTTTTTTTGTTTTATAGGTTCCTAGAATTAAGAATAATGAAAGATAGAAATAAAAAATAGGCTTGAATAAGCTAACTTACAATGCTCCCCAAAACGTAAACACCAAAGAACAAAATAAACAATATTACAACTACCTACGTAATGTAAATTCCTATAGTTCCTTGAACAGTTTAAGTAAAACTCCACCTTACACCACTGGGTCAGAGTAACAAGTTATCTTTTATTATTTATACTATGCCTAAGACATATTAATTATCAAAACAAGTTACCATTTGCAATAGATCGGCGCAGTTGTAACTCCTTAAGTGTCTGTATTCAATAGATTTATAGAGACAACACCTAGTTTCTCCGTATATTGCCTTCATAGATAAATTATATAATTTGCCAACGTCATTATTACAATGAACACTGCCTATAATGTTCTACAATATACAAAACAGAGTTATATATAAGTCACAATAGGTGCAGTTTAGTTATACATAGATATGTACCTAATGCAATAGCTTGTAATTACACTGTCAAGGTTCCTGTTTATGGTCTATTGTCTTTGTTATGTTTCAATTTGAATTCTAAATGCTATTGCATTAAGTCTACTTACGTTTGTAGTTATATCTAGGTACTGCTATAGTGGTTTTGACAGAAGCTCTTTATCATCTATCGGTCAAAAGGCTATAGAAATTCAAAACTTCAAAGGGCCTATTATTATTAGGAAGTATCATTTAGATACTGCATACAAAATGAATTATGAGGACTTCGATTTGTCATTATTTATAATTTATATCTATCGCCTGATTCATTAGTTGTATGTATAATATAAATAAAATATAACTAAGCAGTGAACAGGAATTGGTAGGATTATTTAGGACAGATCTCTATCGATAGCTCAAGTACTGCCGACGAGACGACAAAAGATTCTACTCTCTTGAAGGGTAGAGAAAATGTTTTGACATTTCGTAACAAACATTATAATAGTCATCATCATCACTATCTTAGCCGATGGATGTCCACCGGTGGTCGTATGCCTCCCCTAAAGACGTCCAGCATGACTGGTTCCTGCATCCAGTGGTTTCTAACGACTATTACTGTGTTATCGGACCACCAATAATAATTATAATAGCAAAAAAAAAACAAAGAAAATTACAATCAAACAATAAAAACAAATTAGAACTAGTATTTACAGATAAAACAATTAAGCTACTGTACAGGTAGCTCAACTGATCCATATCAATACCAGTCGGAAGCGTCACCAAGACGCTGGCTGCATTGCCCCGCTGTATAGCAATGCTGATGCGCAGCACCACATGCCCACCAGCTTTCGGATTAAGCGTCGCTTCGACCAGCGCTCAGATAAATTTTAAAAACTTGGAGAGCCTTGGTACCCCCTGAACCTAGGGTCTCGACCCCAAAGGGAGCAAATGTGTAGGCTCTGTCGAGACCTGCATATTTAATAGCAAAATAACCACATGTATTATGTATGATGATGATGAATGACAGATTAAAACTATGCGTAAAGTCCAAAGTAAAATTAAAAAGGAAATTGAGACGACCTCATAAACTCTCCCACCTCCTTTGTTGAACTTGATTGTAAATCTAACTGTCTCTAAAATCAATCAAAGTAAACTACAGACAGACAGACAGACATAGTTATTGCCCAATTAGATTGTATAGTGCTCCCGTGTGTATTTCGATTATTTTCTTTGTTTTGGATCGAAACAAATGTGTGTGTGGTTCAGCAATAAGTGGATACGGTTTAAGAATAAGAAATTACTTATTATATAAACACATTCAAATTCAAATTCAAATAAAACTAAGATTAATTATTCAAATATTGCTTTGTGGCGTCGTTTGGGGTAGGCCAATGTTCAGCTGTGAACGTTTAAGGATTGACAATGATGATGCTTCAATTCTAACTTTTATGTTCGTTTCTTCATATCTTGCAAGTAAAGTCGTTCAAAAATCAAACTCACAAAGCCGATAAAGTAAAATTTTCTGGTAAGGGGACGTTTTATGATACTATTTTAAACGTGGCGACCTTAAACATGGCTTACGATTTATGGTTTTTGTAATTTTCTCGCTTAGAGACAATGCTTTAATTATCTTCGGTGATAAAGGCCGCGATAAAGTATTTTATTTTAGCTTTAAAGGCTACATAAATTGCGTATTGTTAAATGGAGGCATGGACATAAAAAAGTTTGATTAAACTCCTAAAAAACTAGATTTTTATAGGTAAAACAATTTGAAGTGCAGATTTTTTGTTTCTTTAGTATAAAATATTGTTATCACATTTTCCCATTTCTATTTTTAGTTTCAGTATGAATTGTCCGTCATTATGGCGGATTACTGTGGATTTTTTTTACTATTTTATAGTAGCTTCTATTTTTCCGGGATAAAGAGCCAATGTCCGTCCCCGGGATACCATATACCTCCCTGACAAATTTGATTGAAATCTGTTCTGCTGTTTAGGCGTGCAACGGTTACAGACAGGCAGATAGACAGAGTTACTTTCGAATTTATAATATTAATATGGATTGATGATATATTATGCTGCCGTCGGTATTATTTGTTAAATTATTTTGTGATAGCGATGACAGAATGACTTAGATCACATAGTTTTGACAACATAAAATAACTAAACCCAATAATAACTATTAAAATTCATCACCAGTCACCACACCACCCATCTAATCCATTAAAGATAAACCTAGTAAACAACGCAACGCTTAGAGGACGAAACCTAAGCACATTGTCGGTTTAAGCTTTAAAATTAACATTGTGACTAATTTATGTGCTCGATGTTAAAGAGCAATATTTTATTGGTGTTTTTAAAAGTAGTGTTTTGTTTTAATTTCATTGTTCAAAAAAGCAAATAGGTAAAAAAATATTTTTATTAGGTTTTCAATTTAAAAGTTTAGGTATCTAATTTTACTGCCTTCTCGTCTGTCAGTCAATGTTTCATAGCGAGATGTCAAATATGAGTGTCACTTTAAAAGCTGCTTGGAAGAACAAAATCTCCCTCCCAGACCGAAGTGATGCAGTCTGCATGACGTGTGGCAATAATGTTAGGCTTGTTGGTCTGGTCGGGTTGGTGCGTGGTCTGATCGTTCTGAGTTGAGTTTGCGATCCCGTGTTGAACAGCTAGCTCAAACTATGTATAAAATATTTTTTTTTTGTATTTTGGTATTGTGTTTAGTTGTAAGCTGTTAGAATTTTGTTATTATTTTTTTATTATCTTATATCTGCCACCCGTGTTGACACGTGCCAAAGGTCCTGTCAGAAAACCAGCGTTGCTCTACGTTCTGTGGAGCAACATTATGCTGAGGCAGAACCTTTTGGTTCGCTACTTTATAATAATTTGTCGTTTTATTTACAATTTTAGGTCGTTTATAATGTAGTGAACTAATAAATATATTTTCCTTCTTTCTTTCTTTCTTTATACGTCTCAGACGGAGTAGAAGAAGTAGTAGAGTAGTAGTATCTTCCATTTCCAGTTAAATTTTCAGTAAATTTGTGGGCACTGATACGGATATTTTTTGCTAGTGCACACGCACACAAGCAATAATACTCATAGCCCACATTGTTTTAATAATGATATCGCATGGGACCGTGCATTACCGGGACATCGTTAATCTAATGATCCTTTAAGGATTTTCCCATGCAGGTATTTTTTATGTTTTTGATCGGTGAATTATGGTCATTTATTTCTATTAACGTAATGGTCAAATTATGGTTTGTGAATAAATTCAACACTCGCTTGAACCACAAGCAATTCGAAATACGCTTTAGTAAACTGTGGTTTGTCAGCTCTACATTATTGACATAATTTTGGAACCTCTTTGCTCACATGGCACCCACTATTAATATTATTATTTATTATAAAAAATTTAAGACCGCTCTTGTTGGAGCAATGATGCAATTTGATTAATTTTTCTCTTTCCAATATGGTCTCTTTTACTTCTTTATACGACACTAGCTGCGCCCCGCAGTTTTGCCCGCGTGGTAATTGATTGTACAACCCCAAGGGTAAATTTGTAAAATAAAAAATACGTGCATCATTATTACTATATAGTTTACAAGCTGCTGCCCGCAGCTTCGCACGCTCTTTATCGAGATAGACAGTAGCCTATGTCCGTTTCCTGAACTCTTTTCCAACTCCTCATTAGTAACCTTCTCCGTTCAGCTTATCCTTTCCATCTTCCTCCAGCACCACATTCCACACGCCGCGATCCTCTTTTTATCCCGCTTTGTTATGTTATGATGGTCCATGTTTCGCGTCAATAGAAGGCTAGGCAAACATGTTCTTTTTTACTTTTTCTAACTTTTTTCGATATTTTAGATTTAAATATGACATATTTACATCTAAAATATCAAAAAAGTTATGAAAACACACTGTGTTTTTGTTGTGAAATGCCTGTTTTGCCAAAGCTATTCTGATTATTCTGTCATTATAAACTTGGTTATATTATTAGTTTAGATGTCTAGACATCTACATTCACACACATTTTGTACCAGGTAAAGTCCTTCATCACATCACATATATTAGAATGAAAAAACCATATTGCTCTACAAATTTTACTACGGGCTCCAAAGTGTCTGCCTGCATCATCTAACTGCAAAAAATTCAAGAATTCCAAATCTATGTCAGTTTTTTTCTAAGCTTCAGGACTACGCAGTTATCAGACAGATGTCAGCATCAGGTGGCCAATTATACAAGTTCATACAAAAACTGTTCATACAAACGATGCACTTGCAAAAACTAAACACGTGCAAACGCAACAAAAACTTTTTCGGCCCAAACCTGCTCCGCAAAAGTGGAGCAAAAAGTTCCCAGACTCTTTAGACTTTATTGTGAAGAAACAAAGTTTGGAATGGATTGCATTTAGATGGGTTTATGTGGACTACCTGTTACGTAAAGAAGGGTAGCGTAAGGTCATGGTACAAAAGCGAGTGTTTAGTTAAAATAAACTGGCCTAAAAGGTTTGTCATCAGCAAGATCATTGGAAAAATTCAACTTCTTTATTAGGATTGCTGTGTCTGATTTTACACAACTCTACCAGTGCCCGTTACAAGATAGCAATATATAGTTAGAAGTGCAAATATACTGAGATGTTAAAAGAGAGTCGGAAATAAATACCGCCGCAAAAAAAAATATCTATGATTGGAAATAAAAAGTTATGGAACCAAAGTTATAGAGAATTTTATCAGCTTTCATTAAGTTATATTACAAAAACTAAGACGCATCGTTTACGAGATGAAAGCAAAAACACTAAAAATCGGGACCTTGTTTGTGCCCCCACTTCTAGGGCTCACCTCACACGGGTTGGGACTTTTAGTATGTTTGTCTCCTAACTAGTCCAAACAAAGTTCCGAAGTAAAACTTTCTGCTTTCGACTCTTCCACTCAACCCCTCTTTGAAAACTCATTGACATTTCGATGAAACACTTGATTGTTCACTTAAGCTATATTGTAGTTAGGGCTTATATTTTAGTCAACATTTTGGTTGATGGCAATCTTTTCAATCAGAATAAAACAAACATCCAAATTGAGTAAACGCAAGCAAGTTTTCATGCACATTTTAACACATTTGGCTACAAGAAGTTAGTATGAACGGTCCACTAATGTAAAGGTTGCGTGCAGTAACAGATTATGCCGGTGCCAAAATAACTGATGGTGATTCTTCATTGATTCACCCAATGCTAACATTTATTTTAGTGGGAGTGATATCAATCAACGACTGATTCGACTGGGATGCTTCCGACTGGTTTTAAATCAGTTGAGCTACCTGTAGATTGTTTGCAACAGTCTGCAGTTAGCTTAATTGTATCAATTGTAAATACTAGACCTAATTTGTTTTTATTATTGAATTGTAATTTCCTTTGTCAATAAAGATATAAAAAAAAATCAACGACTTAGTCGGAGATTTCACTGTAGAACGATTTTTAGCATTGATTGTAGGTAGTTATACTTAACTAACTACAATCGTATGACTCAGCAACGAAACTGTCGACAATTTTTGTAAAGACGAATCAAGCCTTGTTTATTTGATGTTTTGTTTTTGAACTCCGTTAAAATTCTGTTATCTATAGTGTCAATAGACTGCACATCCACCTAAGCTAGCTTCGAGCTAAGCAGTGAAATGTGTTTAACACAAACGATAGGATTAAGTAAGCTATGGAAACCAATCGAGCTTAATATTTGGGTTTGGCTAATCCGCTTAGCTGCGCATTTTAAAATATTGGTAAATATCACTGTTTTATAAATTTTTGGTTAAAAACAAGCACTGACAACACAGGTAACATACAATTGGGGAACAGGTTCATTAAGCACCTAATTATAACGACCGGAAATTCGTAAATGTGATTCTTTCTAACGACGCCATTAGATAAAATGGTCAGTCATATCCTGTGTTTAGTTAAAACCAGTTACAAACAAAGTAATAGTATCCCCGAAGCTAGGTCTAGTCTAAAAGTGGTTACTGCACTGCACGTTACAGGGCGTAATGTAACGTGTTTAACAGCGAGCGTTCGTGCAGTCAGAACGGGGAAAGAAGGCACTCGCAACGAGCAACGAGACGGATTTTTGAGACGTTTCGTGCTCGCTGCGAATGGTACATTACACCGAGTAACACCGGTCAGAACTCGGCTTTACAGACCACCTCTACAATCGACTGTCTCTCGACGAATCGATAGAAAATATCACCACGAAGCGACACATAGTTTGTTTTAAAATTACTGCTACGAGTGTACAATCAAATTACCTATAGCCCTTGCCCTTGGTGATGGCACCTTATTAGACCCTTAGTTACCCGCACAAAGAAAATCACACTACAGCTTGCATACTGACCCCATTTTGTAGGAAAGATTTATAAAAAAAATTACTTTTAGAGATTTAACTTTAGGCGATTTCTGTAATGCAGGAGTATAATAATGAATAGGTGAATACAAAATATCTTCATCTTGTTTTGGGATCCATTACCACCAGCGACTTGATAGATTTTATTATGACCATCAAATCTCCTTGAACTCCAAAAACGACCATGGTCTTATATTGGGATGTTATCTAACTTGAATGGTATCGAACTCTGTAATTTTGTTCCAAACATCGCAATAGTTTTAAATAAAAGACGTACAGAATAAAGAGCGACTTCGAAGACATTATTACAAAAGTCATAAAAGAATCGCATAGGCAACAAAAGACCAGAGTTACACCAAGCAAAATTATGTAAATCAAAAGCCACTCCCACGCACACAAAAACTGCTAATCCTGACACAATAGGACCGACAGCTGTACAAACACAGCGTCAACGATATGGAGGTTCGGTTGAACGGCTGAACCTATTTCGAGACGAGATATATAGAAAGTGGTGCATATGTTTATGTCCATTTCTTTAATTTAATGTAGAAGACTGTCATTATTCCCATCTACAATAGTTAAACTAAACGCTCACCGCAGAAATGAAATTTTAGAATTTGTTTTATGGAGTTGTTTGAAACGTCGCATGTTTCTCATTAAATCGAATTATTTTTTTTAGTCCCTTGTTGCGATTTGTATAGATACAACAACACCGGTACCCCAGCCTATAACGAGTCCACTGCTGGGCTAAGGCTTCCCTAAAAACGAATTATTGGCTCTTTAGGAGGTAATCATAATCTTTCTAGGTTTGATAACCTTTACGCAATCGACGCGACGCAAAATAAACACACATCAGCCGGTACTGTACTCCCAAATACTAAGCTTACGTTCGTAACACTTCCAAGAATATAAATTTTACTTAAAACAAATTAACCTGATACTACTTTATGGTTATTTAGTTTCCATAAAGTTTAAATCCAGTTCAGTAGCCCGTTTAAGTATCACTTATTTCGTTCATATCAAATTTGATTTATGCCTTTGTAAGCTTTAGATAAACAAGTTTTGGTATTGTGAAACAAAGGAATGCTTCGTGAGGCTGATTGAGGGACAGTTTAGGTTTTATCCTAAGATCTAGGTCACAATAGTATAATCATAGTAGTAGAACAGCTTGCAGCTTGGTTTTGAAAATTATTTGTCTGTGTAGTAGTTGAATATGAAATTAGCCGTGGACTGCGTTACAATAACATTGCAAGCAAATACTGGCCAAACTAGAGATCCAGAGACGTTGCTGCTGAGGTTCTATAGAAATTACACACTATTTATGTTTTAGCATTTATTTTAAAATGCCATTAAAAGTCGCCTACGTCATTTCGTTATGGAATTATCCATAATGTTGTCAATTTCCTTCGAATAAACTAAAAAAAATTTAGGTAATCTCAATTCTTTACATTTTATTAGGATTATTTCCGTTGTCTACCACTGACATATCCCTTATTGGGGACACTGAGATTTATTTAATAAATACGTGCCATTAGGCATCCCCAGTGGTGGACAGTGGCACGTTTTCCAGTTTTTTTTTTATGCTTACAAAATTTATAATTACTGCAGTTGCGGTTCTGTTACATTCTACACTGTGTCTAGGTCTTGTTTACGTAGCTGCTTTATGTTCAGATTTAACATCTGAGAATTAGATTGTAGATGTTTTGATTACAGAAATTCGTTTACAAATGTTGTATAGTTAAATTTACTGCTACTGATATTACTTCCACTTCTACAGAGCAAATACTATTATGTCTTTAAATACAATTCAAAAACCAGGTACTATTCTTAACTCAAACATAGCTTGTAATCTGCTGATTATTTTGACAACCTTCTTTGAGCAAAGTTGACCTTCGGGCCTACCCGAACAGACGGACTTTATACTATTTATTACTGTCCGCTCTATGCGGTCCGTAATGTATTTCGAATGTATTTTGTTTTGATAATAGTTATGTGCATAAAGGTTTTATGCATACTGAGCAGTACAAGCTTCACTGGCTGGTTAGAATAAAAAAAAACGCGGGAAATTGACAAAAGAGCATCGCAGTGAAAATGCACCGCAATGACTGCCCTGCTGGCCACGATAAGCTGGTCTCAAGCTAAGCTTGCTATAGTCTTGGCCTTCAAATTTGGTCATTATTGCAGCCCTTGCTGTCCGCGCTACAAATGCCTCGACCTTCGGTCGTGATCTTCATTTCAGCTTGGCCATCAAGGGCTGCAATGCTAACCGCGCTGTGATGGCCTGGACATGCGCTACGCTTCGCTTTCAGTCATCTTCAGCCGCGGCCAGCAACCCACCCATTACAGACCTTGGACATAATGGATTTGTTACCCCGGTATCGATTGTACTTACTACCATTACAGATTACCTAAACTTTTCCGCCTGCCTTTAGCCAGAAATTTGTTTCCTTTCTTTTTATTACATGAAATGTTTATTACAGGCATTACAATTTATTTCGTTGGCTTTGCTATATTTTTTAATTCTAGCTCTAAATTGCGTCTTGTCACCGTTAAATAATCTTACACTTTATAAGTAGCTTCACTAAATTTAAACAGACAGCTTACGACGTTATAAGAAGGTATTATCCGACTCCTAATGGTCCCTTATCTCATTTTACAACTTTTACAAACCTTTCATTTTTTATGACAACTTGGGAGGAACTCAGGTTTTTGCGTTGTAGTATTTGGAGTTGTAGGGTTAATGAGCCAGTATCGGTCCTGCTTTTTAGGGCAGGCGGTAGGGTAAATATCAAAGAAAGTAGGGTAATATCAAGAATTAAAGGAGACATATTACGCAGGTCGGGGGTTTAAGAGCTTTAATGGGAATATTTATTTTTTATTTATTTATTTAGTAATCGAACAGCGATACATTTTACATAAAACTGTATAAAGAACATATGCAAGAGAATGTAAAAATATTTAAACAGAAAAGTGAGTGAAGAATGATAATATTTATGGATGAAAATATGCACCTTATTAATTATCTTATCTATCATACATATTGTCTGAGGAAACCTATGTCCAACAGTGAAAATAGTGGAATGGCGATGATGGCTCTAAAATTAATAGATTATTGTAAACGTTTATCTTATGAATAACTGCTTAAGGTGTGCGAAGGTGAGGTAATAAATGCCCTGAGATGAGACCATTATTTCTTCAGGAGCTTAATTCTATTATAATCAAACTCTACCATGGCCACTGTTTCACTATTATTTTGCCTTAGATTTATGTACATGCACATGGACTGCCAATGATGGGTGACTTTACCCTAGAAACTTTATCTCCAGTCCAAAACATGTCCGAACCTGCCAGCAAAAAAGGTTTGTTTATGTTTTTTTACTGACCCAGCTGAATATTGTTTTATCTATTAGTAGGTAGAGAGTGGCAAGATATAATGGGTTCTAAACTGCCTCCTTTGGAGTTGGTTTTCGTTATCTATTTGCAGTGAAGACGCTAGCCGTAACGTTAGGTTAAAGCTAAGGTTAAAATTGAGTAGGTATTGACAGTAGGTCGTTATCAACATGAAGGCCTTGGTTTTTCTGGAGGTACTTTGCAAAGATGATGAAAGCCACACTTTCTCAGATGCCTTTTGAAGTTTGTTAAGTTTTAGATTTTTAAAGGTAATACAAAGTATTTGCTAGAACGCAGTTTTTGGTGTACCTACAAGCTCTTTGATTGTGTTATGTTCAAGGATGTGAAAGTGACGTCAAAAGGGGTTGTTGATTTAGTTCTACTTTTTATCTACAAATGTAGGATTTCCAGTTACCTACGCAAAACGTATTATATCTCAAAAGATAAATTAAACAATGGTCTGTCCATTGTCTTCTAATCCGCTAAAACTTCCGCTAATATTAGCCCTCATTTAGCTTGTAAAGACCTTCAAATCTATCGTCCACGGAGAATTAAGCGGACAGCGACTCGTTTAATCTGTGGTTGGACCAGACTGGACCATTATGTCAGCCTGCCACATAAAACCTTAAGTAACTTACTTCATTGCTTAAAACTTTCTTCAGTTCCCAAGCTCTCACTACCAAACCCACCGTTCTGCAAGCGTACCCAGGACAATCACTAGTTATTACAGACATAAGTGACCACTCTAATAATGAAGAAGTCACGTATGCTAAATAATACGGATTTGCGAAACAGGTGCGCTTTGCAATCTACGTCATAAAGATGAAACGTGGCGGATTAATCGTGAAATTTATAGAGATGTTTGAGTGTGACTGTTGTATTATTTACTGTGGTCTTAGAAATTAACTACATAACTATTATAACATTATATAAGAGATAATCCAGGGAATCAGCCAACTCTAGCTGACTCTACCTACCAATAGCAAACCACATCGTCTTTGACCTTCATTCATATAGGATAGTTTATGCGGTTTATCTTCTAATTTAATAACCGATTACCGCTGGGGTAAACGTGTTCTTGAGTGGACATCCTCCAGCCAGGTGAGATCTGCGAAAGACTACAAGCAGATGCCGGATGCGGCAAACTGAAGACAGGGCACTATGGCGCTCATTAGGGGAGGCCTATGTCCAGCAGCGGACTTACATGGGCTGATGATGATTCGAAAATGTAAAAGCCTCAATCAGCAGGCGGAGAGATAAGATCTCACGAACGATGCGATAAAGTCTGTAAGTATTTCACAAATTCTCCATCGAAATTCGGGTCGTCCCCTCGTAAGAGGTGTTGATGCTAACGCCAATGTCTCACAAGTCACACAGAGAAGCACAAAACTAAAGGCAGTCAGGCTGTAGCTGTGTTTCTCAGAAAGTGACATGATGAAATTGACAGCTCCATTGTTTTGTTCCGAATAAGTAAATATACGCCTGCAGAGTATTATCATCTCAATAGATTTCTACTGTGCATTGAACTCTTCCTGCACTAATCTGCGCGCATCAGCCATTTTGCAATTTATTAACACGGACATGTGTCGCACGCGACAGAACCGGGTAAAACAGGATTTTTCCGCTTTCATCCGGCGGTCACCGGTGTGGTTAAAACAATTAGCACGTGGCGGGAATTTATGGCCCAAGTTTTGTGTAAGATTTTTATGAAAATTTGGGTGATATGTGAAATTGATTTGGTTATTTTCGTTTCTACTTTACGGTCAACACAAAGTATCTATTTGCATATTAATTAGCAATAACACTTTTATTTTCCATGACGCACATGCTAAGGACTACCTGGGCATGTGCGTGCAGCAGGGGTGCACCGCAACCAACTAGGCAGTGAACGGATTAAGTGACCCTTCCTCTTTAAGCTTTAGAGAACCTTGTTAAAATATCCTAGTAGGTAGTAAAAGAAAAAATCTATTGTTACGCAATCTTCTCCTGCTCTTACTTTGCCTGGGTTGCCATTGTTTGGCTGAGCAAAATACGATAAGACCAGGCGGTCTTCCGGTATTAAAATTTATTTTCTTAATATCTCCCAAACAGCTGAGCAGATGTTATATGAAGTCTGTGAAAGTTAAAAGGAGCTGGGCTAAACTCATATAAATAAATAAATAATGCTGGACATTCACACAGCACCATCTAGCCTCATGCAAAGCTTATGTTATGGGTACTAGATGACACAGATATTTTTTATTATACCCAGAACACCCGAAACAAATATTTTCAGGTCGTACAAACATTAGTCCCAAGGCGGGAATCGAATCCGCAATCTCCTGCGTGCAGACGGACCATCACCCGCCGCGCCACATCGTATGTCGCATGCCGGAAGAACTCTAGGCGAAAGCCTAGACAAAGATTGACCACAACTGGCTAACAATAGAGAAGAATTGAAGATGAAAATGGAGGCCTTGGCTGTGCAGTGAGATTATACCGGTTCTCTAAATAATAATAATAATCCTTAATTTTGAGGTAATCCTAGTGTGTCCCACACTAGGCCCTCCGGTCGGTAGGATAACAATCTGCGAAAGACTGCAGGGAGATGCTGGATGCGCCAAGTTGAAAACAGGGACATTAAGGGAGGCCTATGTCCAGCCGTGGACTAATATAGACTAAAGATGATGAAATAATACTTGTTATACGTTTATTTGCGTTGTTCTAAAATGTGCACTCTATCAGTAATTAACTCCTTGTTTCATCTGTAAAATAATTGCCGCTCATTGGTCCATTCTCTGGGCAACACAGCAGATGCAATGGCCGTCAGAAAAACGTTCAATAAGTGCAGCTTTTTACAATTTAAGCACATGATAGACTAGAAGCGAGACTGCTTAATAATAAATGTACTTGTATACCTGAGGAACCTGTCTACGTGAGGCTCACCACGTGCAAGTCTATACAGGTTACCTTTCCTATAGGGATAAAAGGGAAGAGGGTAACAGACGGGTAATTATGGTTTGTAAAACTGCTATTGAATAGACGTTAGTAAGATACATCTATTTTATGCATAAGCTTCTGTTTAGTTTGGCTTGTTTTATGCTAAAAAATGTATTCGAGTTCTTACGTTGGCACCTTCGAACAGTGTATTATATTCGATGACTTGAGCCGATAGATACGAATACATAGCGGCTAGGAAAAAGAGAAAAACAGTAATAAAAAATAAAATAAAATAAAGTTTATTTATCAAAACTATAACTAGGTTACAAATGAGTAGTCAGTCTTATAAGTAGGCACTACTTACATCTTAAAAATGGGAGAATAAAATAGGAGAGACTTGTCACCCAAAATTTTAAAATTGGTAAAAAACTGTTATGAAATTATTTAAATAGGTGTAGAGAAGTAAAAACCATGCTATTAACCTATCCAACAACGGTTAAAATAGTAAAACAAAATTTTAGCCCCATTTTGCGTTGCAAAATTGATAGGCTTTCGTCATTCTCATATTTCCAGTAATAAACTGCTGTAAAACCACTGAGTTATTATGTACATAGTATATGTATATTGATGTGTAAAACCTTTTCAATATATGACCGCAATATTCAGTGTTTACGCATGTTTTTATGAAAAACTATCGTATGTCAGCATTATTGGTGGCTCTCTCACATGGATAGCCCCATGTGCCATAGTATAAACATATAATCAACCATAAATTCAGTAACACAACTCTTATGTTATGGTGTTTGGCGCATGGACCGACAGGATTTTTAGGGGGGTTGGGGGGTCATGTGCTAGTTTTCCCCGATAGACCCCCTAAGTGTCACGGTAGTTTGGATATGTTATTTTTTAGTTTTTTGAAAACTACCCGAAATCTTGCCTTTAAATCATAACTTTTTCGTTTGTGGTTGTAATACCACAAAAAAAATTATGCGTGTGTTCTGCAATGTATTTTTATTTTAAATAAATGATTACTTGTTACTCATATCAACAAAAAAACTTCTGAGCTTTCAAAGTGGTAAATCTGTGTAAATGTTATGAAAAGTGACAACTTCTAAATTAATTGCAAAAAAACTAAAAGTAATTTTGAAATTAGCTTTGTTTTAAAAAGTTCTTTAGCTATTACCCTTTCCAACGATATGCGACATGCATGACATAAGAAATTGTTCCTAAGGTGGTCAAATTAAGGCTGGCCTATGCACGGCCTTGAAACAAAAAATAATTTTCTGTAGCCATATAAATAATTTGTTTTATTCGTGAAACAAATTATACCATTTTGTGTTCTCAAGGCCGTTGGGGCATAGGCCAGCCTTAAGATTACTTTGCCAGGGCCCAGGGCTGAACAGCAGTGTAGTTTACGCAAAGAACAAAGCAGATGATGTGGAGTGACGAAAAGCAAAATAAAAAGTTTATCATAATAACTTTATTATCTGCATTAAATAAGGTTTATTAACAAAGAAAATTACAATCAAAAAATAGAAACAAATGAGAATTAGTATTTTCAATTTAAACAACAGAGCTAACTGCAGATTGTTGCAAACAATCTACAGGTCACTTGGTTCATTATCAATACCAGTCGGAAGCGTCCCCAAAACGCTGGCCGCATTGCCCTGCGGTTATTTGTGCTGTTACTCTTATGGTTTTAAAATGATTTTTTTTGTCTCTTGGACCCACAATGCCCTACCAACTCTACCCCAGCACATAACGGAGTCAAGCAAACCAAGACACCATAGGACACAGGTATTTAGGTACTCAGTTTTAGTTATTGCTTTACTGCTTAATGCCACGCCGTGCCTTCAATTTCAGTTACACGCATCAATAATCCGCGGCTGTTTTTAATAGTTTTTAAGCCTCCACCCTTCAGCCCTCCATTTAAAAATGATTTGTTCCGTCGCAGCTCTTGATTACGCGATCAATCCAGTGGATGCCAGTTGGGACTTTTAGATGAACCTTTCATTTAGTTATAGAGAAGCATTTTTTTTGTAGCAAATGAAAGTTTTTGGCCAATTTCGAAAGTTATTGGCCACGTTCGATCGACGACCAATGTGGCGCGGTGGGCGAAGGTCCGCATGCAGCGAAGGAGGTTGCGGATTCGATTCCCATTTTGGACCAAATGCTTGTACGATCTGCAAATATTTTGTGTTCTGAATATTTTCTAATTCTATGTATAATAAACAAAAACTATCTATGTAATGTATTGTATTAAGACATCTAGTACCCCTAACACAGGTCCTGCTTAGCTTAGGGCTAGATAATGATGTGTGGATTGTCCAGCATTATTTATCAATAAAATTTTATGAGTTTTTACTGTTCAGCAGTTTGACACCTGTCAAATTATAGGTATGTCATCCCATCATAGTCCTAATTAAAACTGAAAATATTACAGACATTTTCCTCTAGATATTTTTACGATGACCAAAAGTGGAAAAGAAGCTCTTGATAGTTCTATAAATTGATTGTTTTGAAAAAATTTAAAAAAAATGGCTTTAAATTCCTTAATATGCCTTTTATGGGCCTTAGGATGAACCTCAATGCAATAGCGACAGAACAATATAACTCTCGTGCGAACGAACATACAAAAAAGTATTTAAATAAACCGCCAAGTGCGAATCGACTCACACACGAAGGGTGATTTTCACGGTACGGACCGTGAAAATCAGGCAACTTTTTCAAAGAACATCAAATCTTATAAAAAAATTAATAAAGTGTTACTTAATTAAAGAAATATTCATGTGCCTATACTAGTTCAAGAGAAACCGCCTTTACAAAACTAACCAAAAAAATTACGTTTTTTGTATGGAAGCCCCCTTCAATTGTGATATTTGAGTTATTTTTATAAGTTTTGTTATAGCGTTAAGATTAATAAATCATTATCTGAAATTTTCTGTCTACCTCTTATGGTTAAATTTTTTTTTAATATTTTTTATTTTTTCAGTTGAAGTGTTACTTATAAAAAGTTTCATGTATCTATCTATTGTATTTCAAGAGATTGTATTCTTGACAAATTAAGAGCAAAAATAGCCAAAAAAAACGTTTGTTGTATGGGAGCCCCCTTTAATTTTAATATTTATTTTATTATTATTATTTGTTGTTATAGCGACAAGACATTATCTAAAAATTTTAACTGTCTACTTACGGTTCATGAGATATAGCCTCGTGACAGACGGACGGACGGACGGACGGACAGCGGAGGCTTAGTAATATAAGTTCCGTAATTAGTTCCGTTTTCACCCTTCGGGTACAGAACCCTAAAATATACATTACAGCCGAACGAGAACAGAAACTCCTCATTTCTGAAGTCGGTTAAAAATTTTAGAAAGACGAACTCAAACGAGATTTCGAACATCTGTATTTTTTCCCTCTTCTACCATCGCATCGGTTCCTTTCCCAATAACCGCTGACAATGGAGCCAGACCTTTTCCTACAAAGAAAGATATACAGGGTGGCTTTTTGAGATGGGAGTGGATGGCCAAAACCGAAACCATGAGAGTTAGAGTAAAGTCGTGTTCGAGTAAAGTTATGACCTTGATTTATGAGAAAACAAAAATTGCGTAATTAGATTTTATTTTTGTTTTTTAGTTTTGAAGGATATCGAAACGATTAGTTTTTAAAAATATTATACCCTGTATTGTTGCATTAACGGATTTGGTTGCTGATAAGGATCAATCTTTGCAAAGAAATTTATTATTGAAAATTAAAGGAAATGGCTACTTTTTACAAATTGAGTTTGAAAACTCCCCTACGTCTGATGACGTAGGGAAGTTTTCAAAAAAAAAAAACAAAAAACAATTTCATAAATGAATTTCAAATTCATCAATGTCATTTTTTTTTAAGAAACTTTCATTGTTCTTGCCGCTGTATTTTAATGGAGTTTATCCTCGATAAAACATTATATTCGTGATGAATATTGTGAACTTTAATGAAAAATTCCGTAAAAATAAAATAAGTATGCAGTTTTTATTTTCTCATAATTTGTGCCCATGACTCTTTTATTTTTCGCTAACTCATGGTTTCGGATTTCGCCATCCACTCCCACCTCAAAAAGCCACCCTGTATATATTGATGTTGATATTAATCTTGATACTTATACTTGCACAAGTACATCAAAATAAGCTAATTTTCCAGGCCGTGGTACACCAAAGCACTCCAAGCTAATTAAACCTCCGTAATTCACGTTAATAAGGCTTTCGACAGGTCCAGCGCCATTAATTTTAATGTCTGTCTGAATGTCCATAATTTACTCATAGCCACCTGTGATACTGTGGCGGTTGTTGGTTTTGAGGTGAGTTGGTGTTGGTCATCAAACCGAGGATTGGCAGACAGGGGGGAAATTAGAGATCCCATAACTACATACGCAGTTATGGGATCTCTAATTTCCCCCCTGTCCCCCTGTGTCCCCCTTGGCGTTGTTCAATGTGCAACACCTTTGATTAATTGAATATAGGTACAAAAATATTTTATTTACGTAGATACAATACCTCTAGAATGTGTCTAAACCTACTTACCCGAGAAAAGAAGTGAAATTCCTAAATTATATAGATAGTTTATTTGGTTCACAAACATAGACAGCACAAAACAAAATCAAACATAGACAATAAGGTAGGTATCGGGATATTTAGGTACTAAGCACAAACACTAAAAATTTATATCAAATATTACTAAAGTATACGATTAAAAAACTTAAATTTAAACCGCTCTATTTGCTTGTACTTACTCATAAGTTATGAGTAAGTACAAGCAAATAGAGCGGCGAGCACAAACAATTAACGCCATCTATTGTAATTTTTTTTTAACCGATAAGCTTTTTTAAATAATAGGACCCCATGCCTATACAATCTATGTTTTGAACATCGATATCTATCATCTAGGTTCCGAACATAAAGTCTAACGATAGACAAAGATTTCCAGACAGGAACTGTCGACGAACAATGTTTACTTTCCAAAAGCGTATAAGAATTTTTTATAAAAAACAGGGCAAAAAAATTGTAAACACAGTCAAAAGTAAAAATTACATGAAAATGATTATGAAGAACAAAAATTACACGTTCAATCAGCATTTGATAATAATATGGTAGAGCAGACCACACCACATCGCTGGTCTTCCGTCAATTGTAATAAACCTAGTTTTTTTTTTTTAACTATATTTACTTACGTACATATTCTACAGCTAACATAACCCATTAATCGGTTTGTCTGGCAGCCTCAGTCACTATTGTAAATTTGTAAGTATAGTTACTTTAGTACAAAGTTTGATGTCATCGCCAGCACCACTCACTTATACTACACCAGATAACCAGACACAAAAGGCAATCAGAGACTTGGAGCCGTGAAATCGACCGGTAGCCGACACAGTGGATTATGTACATTATCTCAGGGCTTTGGTAGTGCCGTTTAGCAGGTTATATCTTTTTACTTTATTAAGCCTGGTTATGACTTTCATTTGACTTACGGGGACACATTGTTATTCAACTGGCCTAAAGACCAGCCTGTCCTTTATGTGGCTTGGAAAAAGCGTGTGCTATAAACTTGTCACGAAAATATCGCCACTCGTGTAGGTACCTATCTCGTAAAAATAAACTAAATCAATCAAATCTGCGTGTCTACTAAACTGTGAGGTCTTTATGTTGATAGATCGATAAAATTACCTAATCTTTTTTTGCTCATTTTAGTTGCTTTTTTTCTTGTGACTTAGCAATCGAAGGTAGATCTTGCCCTCTTATACAGTATTTCTCCCGGTTCTGAGCTCTCTCTCGCCACCTTTTACATTATAAAGATTATTTATTATTTCGTACCCAGTTTTTTCTTATACCTCGGGCGAACGGCTACTTCCACATACATTCATTTATTTAAATATGCGGGCAAAATATGTAATGTAGAGTTTACAATTATTTTGCTAAAGCATCATAGATAAAGGTGCCAGAACGAGCAAATTTTACTACTAGCGCCATCTGTTGATAGAATGAGGAAAACAAAATTTGGCGCTCTCCAATGCTGTAAGTAAGAAGCATAAGGGTCAATGTGCTTTTTTGTAATTTTACAGGAGAGCCAAAAAACATATTTTTTAAATTCGGTCCTTAATATCTCCGTCTTTATTGACATTATACAAATTTGTTTTAATTCGATCATGTAGCTGCATTATCTGTCTACTTTTTGAAAAATTTGGAACCGCTATTGTTACGAAACAATACTATTATATATAATATTTTTAAGAAAATGGTACTACTTAGAGCCAAATACCACTAACAAAGAGGCCCCATGTACAGATAGCCCCATATGCAACTACGATTTCGAGATAGTTTTCTTTTATAAACAATGTCTATCTAAACATAGGCTGTTATGCTGCGCATAAAATTAAAGACCCACGGTGCCAACTTTCTACATAGATCGAAATGCCTCCTAGCTATTTAAAATTTTAGTGCATCATGATGTGTTAGCTCTGTATGCTTCAAAGTCATAGATAAAATTACTGAAAAGACTGGTTCTATGAACAGTTAGACCCAATTTTATATATAACATATAGATACTCAGCAAATATCGAAAGGCCTAAGTGTATATAGCTCAAATTATCCAAAATCAAATTCTAGATTGCGGGGATGTACTAAAAGTAAAACAAGGTTTTTGTTAGTGTAAAACATTAATTATTAAAATAAGAAAATAATCTATTCTAATCATCACTATCAGCTTCTGGTACGTCACTTGCACTGGTGGAGTGAGACAGCTGTTTGTAGAAAACGTGACAGCTTTCAGGAACCCACTGCAGAAGAGTCAGTATATCATTAAACTTTGCAGTAGAAATTGGTTTTTCTGTTGACCTTACATTTTTGATACAAGATGGCATTGTAAGATTTTGTTTCGGATGTCTAATGAGAGATAACTCTAGAAAAGGTGTGATGTCTTCAGCCGAGGTGTCAAGTTTTATTTTGTAAAACAGCGTACCCTTTCTATCTTGTCTACATTGCCACCAGACAGTTTCCGATATTTTAAAATCATTCTTATCGGAATTTTTCTTTCGGGCTATAAGTGGAGCTGAAGTTTTCTTGCATAGAGACATAATGTCTTTAAAATCGTGTACAGTCATTTCTGTGACCCGAAATGGGTTTTTCCCTGCACATGTCCTAATAAATTGTGCCCAGTCCCTGGGCGTCACTAGTTGCATTGTTGACAACTTTTTCTTTTTTCTTTCTATGATAGAATGGGCATGGTCGACCTCCATATGAGTGTGGCCCTTCAACAAGAATTTGTGATTTATTATTTTTAAGGTAGGGTAATTTTGTAGTATCCACTGGTATGCCATCACTATTGCGCTATTCCTATTTTGTCCAGTGCAGTTATCCGAGTATATTGTTATTTCTTCTACCGTTTCATTAATATTTTCTTCTGCCCATTTGATCAAACAGGATCCGATTTCATTACCCCCTCTTCCACCATAATTTTCCGGCCACACATAGTTGCTTGTTATTTTTGTTGTTGTGTCATAAACAGTAAGGTTTAACGTCCATAGCTTTCGAAGATAAAATGACTGGTTGTTTGTCAGATTAGGTGTGGGTAAGCATTTTTGTAAGTCAACGCAAATCACCCGTTTTTTATTTGTATTCGACGCGACTTTTTTGTCATTGCTTTTCATCTCATATCTACTCTGTGCTTCTTTCAGATGTTTTTCTCGGTCTTCTTCTATTTTAATTTTATCTTCTTCAATTTTACAGTCCTTTAACTTTCGCATAAACCTATCACAGTCGTCGCATGTGTCGATTCCCGGAAGTTTAAATGATAAACAGAACTCTGTATTGAAAATGAACCTGTAGAGCCATTCTTTTGCAACTTCGTTTGGTGTGGCATTTGCCTTTTCCATTTTTTCAACATACTGTTTATACATCAAGTTTACGTTTAGCTCCGGACCTAAGAATTTCTTCTGTGTTTTTTGCCGACTGTAGTGGCTTTCGTAAACAGGATAGGACGAGATGTGCTTCTTCACAGATTCCTTCACAGCATCAGGTAGTTTGTTTCCTGGTGCATGATGACCTCTTTGGTCTGGATGTACCATTCCACTTTCAAGCACTTTTTCTATGCTCATCTTGACAAATTTTTTACCGACCGACAAAGTATTTAAAAACATTACTTGGCAAACTTTAATTTTCTTATAATCAACTTCCAAAAAATAGGTAAAAGTATATTTTCGACGGTCATCTTCTAATTTTGAGTTGGTTTTTTGTCTGGCTTTTACATCTTTTGTCACATGGCTTGCCACAAATTGCCGTCTTTGATCCCAGCTTGAACACTTTTTCCAAAACTGTTTCCAAATTTTGTCTCTTTCATCTGCATTTATTTTTTCATAGCATTTCTGTTTACATTGACAAGGTGGTTTTAGTTCCCTCTCTGGAATATCAGTATATTTTTTGGCAACAGCAGACTTGTATGCCGATCCTGTTAGCCTTTTTTTCTTGGCTATAGCCCTTTTCCATTGAGAAGGGTTCGCTTTCTTCTTAGATGGCCTCTTTTTGATTTCTGATTCTGTTACTGGGCGATTTTGGACTTCTATGAATTCAAGTGGGCTATCAACTACTGCAGGAGTAGTAGAGATGTGATGCGGGGGTGTCAACGACTGTGGCTGTTGTACGACAATATCAACAAGATTCAGTTCTTCCAGGTAAGGTAAGGTCGGTGCACTTGAAGGTATCGGTGTCCCTGGCTTTGAAATCTGTGGTTGCGTGATTATTATGTCTGAATTTTCTAAAGGTAGGTCGTGTTCTATGTGGCATTCTTGTTCAATTGGTTTAGTGGGAAACAAGTCTGATAGTTGAATAAGCTCAGTCTCATCAACTTTAACAGTATCTAGTGAAAATAGCCTTTTCGTTACCCGTTGAAGTTCCACTCGTCTATATTTACAGGGTGGACTTATGTCGTGATCCGAGGAATTTTCATAGCTGTCCGGTATATAGTCTTTGTCATAAACGCTGTCATCACTTCCAAAATCTGCGGATGAGCGTATTATTGGGACCAGCGAACCATCTGGATCTACAACAAAAACTGTACTAATTAGATTAGTTAGACCCGAGACAAAAATATTTGTAGATAATACAGACATTTGTCTTTTGTTAGGTTTTGTTTTGCCGTACAAAATAAACAAGTAAAATGCCGGTAAGTTTTAAGTCAGAAACTCACTTTAGATAAGTACAACAAACTTTTACTAGGTAGCTAAAGCAATTCACTTACCTTCATCTATATCGGGAACCTGAATTAAATTCTCGAATATCCGTTTTGTTCTGTTATTCATTTTATTGGTACCTAACAAAATCAAACGATCACGCGCCAAAACACTGCAACAACAAACTGAGGACAGCAATTATTAGTATTACCGTGATTCAACCAAACCAATGCACCCGCTTTATTCGCACCAACATGTCGCGTGTATGTCGTTCCTTGTCTTGCCGCGCGAAAATGGCGCGCTCTAGTGGGAGAGAGTATCATTTGGCGCCAAATGACAGTCAAACTGATTTGTTTAGAATGTTTTTAGTTGCATACGGAACTAAGTCGTCATAGACCACGAAATTCGCAAATGCACTTAAAATAGATTGAGAGCATAATGAAATAAGTAATATACGAGCTGAATGCAATTAATGATAATAAAAACCTTCCATACCTTAGACCTATATGCATCACTGTAACTTTATAATTATAAATGTAATGGTCGCGTTAAATAAACAGATCGATGCATCTCGAAAAATGAAACACAAATCTGCAATAAAAAAAAATTGAGAAAATGTTACATTGACCCTTATGCTTCTTACTTACAGATGAATGCTTTCTTTTCCTTAATAGTTTCATTGCTTGTTATAAGTTTGTTGTAAGAGTGTTTTATTTGTCCAGTAATATTGAAACAAAAAACTCCTACTGGAGTTTATAATCAACTGCCCTAATAATAAAGAGAGCCATACATAAATTATATAAGAATCACTGTAGTAGTACTGCTAAGTAGGTGAGGACGTTGTCCTACATGTGCTGAACATGTTTGAACTTGTTTATTGATTAATACTTGAATACAATTAATTTGGATGCCCAGAGTGTAGAGTAAGAACTTGGAATATGAAAATCTGCATGAGAGAGTCAAAAAGCTATTTCTTGCCATTTAGATTTGGAAAATATTTGACGTAACTACAGGTCCTAGGGGAAGCATTATGTCTAGTGGACTACACTCTAGGTTGATGATGTGATGTGATGATGAAGGTCCTTTACATACACCTACGTTATATGTATGTAACTACATAACATATACTTTTATTATTGTGATAAGGTACCTTTAATAATTCGTTGTCTGACCTGTATACCAATAAATTGATTATTCTGATTTTATTGTATGCATACAGAGAAAAATTCTTAATGTATTAAGGAAATAATCATTATCCTGATTTAAAATATAGAGCCCCTACTTAGCAATATTTACTTTATTATTAAATTGCTAAACTGCTAAGCTAATTTATTTACGTGCTATTTGATCCCTTTTGTTTGTTCCTAATTTACTCAAGGCAGGTTGGTGACTAATCCTCCAGTGGTTTCATCAAAGACTCGTGATGTTTTAGTGAGGTGTTGATCTTGTAAGATGATAGTGGTGTTGGTGGATTGAGAATTTAGGACGGTGTGTAGGTGAGTGTTAATGTTTTTGATTTTCAAATAATCAAACAATTTTAATTATTTATTTTTAGTTTGAAGATCTTTTTGAGCATTTAGTCATAAAATTGTGTAGCTTGCATCTTCAATTTTGTTTTTTGCATAATAATGCTCAATTTTAAACCCAAAAAACATATGTATTTACTACAATTTCTGTGTCGTTTTGAAATTTGATCATCTGCGTTCTCGTAATAGTGTTCTGGTTGATTCCCATGCTAATTTAATTTACTAGCTGGCTTTGTCGGTTTGAATTTGCTAGTTGGTTTCAAAAACAGGTTAATAATTTTCTATTTTTCAATCAATAGGTACTACCAATATAATTTTTTTACCTCTTGTGTATAAAAAATATTGGTTTTTGGTTAAAGCAAGGAAATTTTACGAATATTATAAAATACTTATAACTTAATAGAGTACTTACTGTTTCGAACACATTCTGGAGGAAGAGCTGAAAATCATGAAAATCATTCGAAATCTTTTTGCTTTTGGAGATTTGGTGTTCGCAAGCTGGTTAAAGAATTGTTGTATAAAATTAAAACGTTTTGCTAACCTACTTCTATTTTTTGACATCGTATTTAGTTGATAAAAAATTGCTGATAAAATAAAATATTAGGGTCGAAATTAAATTATTTTAATGCGATGTAGTGTTTCAGTATTACGCAAAACTATACCTTAGTAATTTTCAGTCACAATATGATTTTTTTTAATTATGAACATTATCTTGAAACTTTTTAGTAAATATGTAGTTTTTTGTCACGTTAAAAAACACAATCGCTCAAAAAATTACGAAACTACACAAAGTGGTCTGTTGTAACTTCTTTACCGGCTATTATCGTTTTATAGCCCATATATTGGAATCTATACCAAGCTTTCCACTCTAAACAATAAACCCAAAAACACCTCGGTTTCACAAAACCATGCCTATGGCAAAACCGCAACCATAAACCGTTTTATACACCAATGTACAAACATACCATTACTGAATTGCCTCGAATAAAGCACACACGCTAACTCCTGTCACGAGAATACCGATCCTAAACTCGCGTTAAACCAGCTTTACGAACCTCGCTTGCAGAACAAAGAGCCGTTAAAACACGACAATTACACGATACGTATTTTAGCAGGACTGTGTCTGCAAGTCCATGATCAAGTGAACGCTCTCCGAGTATCAACCCCGTGCTCTCGAGCCCTCCATTCTTACGTCACCTCACCCCATACAAATATTGCACTCTCATTGGCTCGTTCACTTTGGCGCGCTTTCTGGCTTCCAAAGTTAAAATCGCCACCATCATCCCTACCGCTCCCACGGCGGAGAATCACAGCATAAACAGAAAGAGAAAAGTGGCAATCGGCGATCGCTGTTGTAACGTGATGTAACCAGTTCCAAGCGAGAGGAGCATAGGACACAACAAAGGGAGAGAAAGGGACAAGGCAGCCGTGTCGACGTTGATTGTAGTGGTTGAGTGCGAAGGGAACGTGCTACCGTGTGTTCTACTATTTATAATCAAATGAAGTGTTGCTGTGTGCGTGTGTGCTTACATTATGCACTGCACCCACACAGGGGCGCGTGGAGCGGGCAATGATGTGCACGTAGTATTATCCCTATTACACGACTCGGTGCCGAGCCGGCCGCACGTGCAGTAGTTGTCCGTAGCGACCTCTTTTACCGTACGGCTTGCGAAGTGTCTGTTTGTTTACATCAACTACCAGCGATGCATAGTGTCAGCGCGATTGTGTCATCGACCGTGGACCGGTCACCGCTAAATTGCAAGTGAATTACGAACAATATTTACGCGTAGTTCGGCAACTTTTTGTGAACTTTTGCGGTCAGACTCGATTGTGATCTCAGCAGCGCCAAAACTTTTAAGTCACCAGTGCTATTTGGAGTGTCAAAGTGAACTTTTTGAGTGATTTTAGGAGTTATCGTCGAAGTAAAATTTTTGGATCGGACTTTTGTGACGAAAAGTTTTTAGCACCACAAACTTTGAATTACTTTACATAAAATTTACAAAATTAAGACTAGTAATTATTAATCAGTACGTGAAGAAAAATTTGTGAACCTAAAAAGATAAAGTCGCCAGAGGCGAAGTTTAAAAAGGCACTCAGCATTTATGCATACAAAACAAACTGCTATATGCCCACGTTTCTTCCGTAGGAAAAGACGTTGTGAAAAACAAAGATGGCTATAGCGTTCAACTTGCCGAGCGAGAGAGAGGCGACAGAGGAGAACTTTTCGCGGCTGAACCGGCTCCTTGCCGAGTTATATGAGGTTCTGTGCCACATCTTGGTGTCCCGGCAGCCTGGCCCAGAAGTCCAGGACTCGCGCCGAGGTGAGTGCCCGCCCGACCCTATCGCACCACCCCACAACTTAAGATGCAATTCGACATACATCGTCAACTTAGTGATGGTCGTGGCGATCATAAAAGTGTCTCTATCATCATCACTCTTCAATACCATCAGATAAACAGAAGAAACTAGATAAGTATTGTTGACAGTGATCTGCAAAGCAGGTCTGGACTGTTGTTAAGTATTTTGTAAGTCCAGTGTTTGTATTATATTCTTGTTTGGAATGCGAGAGATGTTGTGTCCGACTGCACTTAAATTGCTTGGTGGTTCGATCGGGATAAGTCGCGAGGTTTCTTGTGACTTATCTCGTTCTTTTTTAATTATAGTACATAGAATTTTGCTTTTTGATTAAAAATTTGAGTGAAGTTCGACAAAACGCCTCAGGATTATAACTTGTAAATAATCATATGTCCCGAGACATTGCAGTAATCTTGCGACCCTCGACGGAATTGTTCTTAGTGCTTTTGCCAATATTTGCTCCAATAATATTAATAGTTTATCCAGTGTTTATTAGTGGATAATAACATAAACAATTTTGATGTAAGAATCAAAGAACAATGATTATTATTTTAGTGTTGTTAAGTTTTAAGTTACAGTTTCCATTTGATCTCTAATTTTGTTTATCAATTTATAGAATCAATATTTTCTTAGTTTAAATTATTTAGTTGTGTCTTTTCGAGATGCTTAGGCATTTAGTTTTTTGTAAGTTTCCATGTGGATCTCAAATATTTAAGTTCCAAATAATATCGATAGTCATAATTATTTTTATTTTGCTTTCATTTCATTGATTTCGATTAGACACCAAATATTAGTAGAATAATATTCAAAACAATAAAAAATAAAATAAAATTACTATGGATGGTAGAAAATACTGTCATCACAACTAAAATTATTTGTGACAAATGAATCCTAATCTTAGTGCATTTGTAAATATTATTTAGTTCTTTAATTTCCTAAATATAATTTTGTTAATACTATAAATTTGTTTAACTGTTTTGTTTCAAAAAAATAAGTAAAATGATATCAAAAATACGTTTTCTACTTGTAAAAAAGTTTATGACAAAATATTCAGTAGTTTTTTGATTTCTCTTTATAAAAAAATTGCATTTAGAAATTTGTGATCTGAAGCATTTTTGAATAATTTACATTTTATACCTATCCTAGTTAAGATGAATATATAATCTTTATACTTCATAAACACTGCATAACCTGGTTTATGTTAATGATATCCCAAGCATTTTTAATATGGGAAATGTGAAATAAACATTTTTGTATAATAGCTGTTCTTTCATTGGCCATATCCCAATATGTTTAAGAAAGCAGTACAGCGTCACAAAAATATTTGTTATCTGCATAACTTAGAAATACAACAATAATTTCAAATTCTCGTCTTACATAATTTTCTCAAGAGTAATTCACTAAATAATTAAGTGATACGTGATAATAAAAAACTGAATACAAGTTCTAAAGTTACGTCATATTTTAAATTAAACAAATGAAACGCTAAAACAAGCTAGCTCTGGCCAGTCATAAACAAAGTTAGTTGGGACTCGTCAATCAGGACAGAAATATCCTTGTTTACGTACACTAATGTCAGGACTCAGGACCAAGGCGCAATACAGCTACAGAGTAGAGTTGTGAGTATTGAAAACAGAAATTTAAATATTTATGGTGTGTGTGATAACTGTGATAAGTGATAACTGATAATATTATAATTCTATTAGTGCTTGTATTTTGGAAAACTTATTAAACAAAATTTAAACAAAATAAATATAATAAATTGTTACGGTTGATATTTTTCTGACCATTTAATGATTTTATAAATTTAGACTTGCTAGAAACTAAACCAATAAGAATAAAAAATACCAATTAGATAACTAACAAAGATAATATGACACAACACAACAAACATGAATATAAGGAAGACAAACACTGAAAGCAACAATATAACGTAAAAGAACAAAACAGAAGTCGACTAAGAAGGTCCATTAATAGGACAAGAAACTTGAACTAGTTTTATATAGGTACTGGATACGTAAACCACAGGATCAACGATAGTAGTGCAGTACGTAAACTTAGCACGCTCTATAACGTAGTTCAAGTCAAGACCTACGAGCCTTAATTTGTAGGAATAAAGCGACTTTACTTATTGGAAAGGAGATAAGGTTAAAAAATATAAACAAATATGCAATAAATTAATTAATATCTATCAAAATGTAAGATAACATGCTTACGACAAATTTTATACAAACAATAATGATTTATCTATGGAAATTTAATTGTAGATAGATTAAAATAGTGTGACCGAAATCTAGTACTTTGAGGAGTAATAAAGTAGGCAGTATTTCTCGAATTAAAGTACCTATACACAAACCATTTAAACACAAACCACAAACAGTTGATTGGTGGCAATTGAGTAAAATCGATTCAATAAATCGTCTGTAACAAAACAATCAAGAATAAGTCGCAGGTCTCTATTAAATTACGCCGTAAAAGGGCATTGGCAATGGACTCGTTTCAAACAGACTATTCGAAAGCGAAAATCGTTCAGATCGTATGAAATCGAAATCGATTTGTATTGGCATAGGTTTTGTTAACCCCGACAAGGGTTGCAAAAAATTATGTGAAAATTTTCACAAACTTTTTAAGTTTTAAAACCCGATACTCTAGTAGTCAAAAACCAAAATTCAATATGGCTAAAGTTCTGTTTAGTTTATAGTAGATTTGGCTGGATGAGTCTCCTTCAAAAAATCTTATTGGATAAAAACTGTAGCCGGGAGTCTGGACGCCGCCGTGCGAAAAAGTAAGTACATGTTTACATTTTTTATATCCTAGTATTATCCTTTACCAGAAACTTTAAGCTCTGTACATTAAGGAGGTAGGTCACGCGTGAAAAAAACTATCAGGTTTTTACTATTTTCTACGTTCTGTCTTATATCTTTGCTAAAACAAACTTAGAATAAATTATAGTTTTAGAGTATTGACATGTTGAATTTAGTAATATCTCTTAAGGCGCTACCCCGACCCAGAATAGCGCCGCCACTTAGTTTATCTTATTATTACGTTAAACAAAAGAAATTTCTAAAATCCATTGGGCAGTTTGTGATACCTATCATAAGCTTTTTTTTAATGCCTCTATAATAGTTTTATTTTGTATAGTTTAGACAGAGATGCGAAAACAGAGTTAGGTGGCCACCAAGAGCAACTTCGCATCTTTGCATAAACTATACAAAATAAAACTTTTACACAGGCATTAAAAAAAA
The DNA here is from genome assembly GCA_963662085.1 of Eupithecia inturbata. NCBI lineage: Eukaryota > Metazoa > Arthropoda > Insecta > Lepidoptera > Geometridae > Eupithecia > Eupithecia inturbata. Next base: position 11,049,699 of record OY759196.1, read on the forward strand.
AGCTTATATAGATATCACATACTGCCCAGTAGATATTAGAAATTTCCTTTGTTTGACGTTATAATAAGATAAACTAGGTGGCGGCGCTGTTCTGGGTAGGGGTAGCGCCTTAATGTCATTATACTACAAACCGACAATTGATTACTAGTTGGTTTTAGCGTTTAAGGTTCATAGCAAATGGTTAACGATGTGCGCAAAACTTCTAATATGCTATCTAAATGACCTGTAGAACATAGAAAATAGTAAAACCCCATTTTCGTTCACGCGTGGCCAACCACCTTATATTCTATTAGTTGTTTGGATTTTTAGATAGGCATCGGCTATCACTCTATCAGTGCCACGAAACAAAGACACGCTGCAGCCCATCAAGCTTTGGGTAACCTTGAACCCAAAGGAATAGTGAAGCCTAACAAAATAGCACCCAAGAAAGTAATTGATTGTAAAGAAATAATTACAATCAAACCGTAAAAGAACGCTTCATCGATCGCAGTATTTAAAATGGCTTTACCATACCCTTTAATTAAGCCGTTAGTCTTTGTTAACGGAGATCTACTTTACTTGCTTTGGTTTTTATGAAAATGATCAGAAGGTTATTAGAATTTTCAAGGGTCTTGCAGAGCGGCTGCTGCTTTATGAGTGTCTAGAGACATACTCATTTGAATGAGCTATTTGTGTTTTCCATTTAATAAAAGTTCGTAGACATTTTGTTGACTTCACAGTGAAGTCTAATTGCATCACTTTGTACTTAGTAGGTAAGTACTTCGGAAGCTATATGAAACCACTTCGGTCAACACAGGCAACATCCCTTCTAGAATATTAAAAAGGCAAAAGTGTGTGAATATATTCGGCTGAAGACAGCGCCAAAACGACTGGTCGTATCTGTATATTTTTTTAAAAGAATGAGACTTAGACCTGGAGTGACATGATCTGGCTTCTTTTTGTCCCAAAAAAAGCACGTGCGACGCTACGGGCAAAAGCTAGTTTATTTTTAATTTGATATTTTGCTGAAAGACTTTCTCATGCTTTTTTTTAAGTTTGGTAAAAATAACAAAAAATCATAATCAAAACATGCTATTGTAAACTGCCCGAGAAGTTTTTAGTCCAAACATAAATTACTTAAATTTATGTACGAAACGGAATAACTTAAACTTAGCGAAAAGTAGATGCTCGTGTTTTATCGTTTGGAAAATTATCGTCTGTAGTTAAATCTTTGTAGATTTGGCTATGTGAGAGTGGTCAACATTTAAACCATTACTTAAATTTGCCGTATGAAACTACTCTGCATACCTCCCTACTTTTTTATTTGGTTTTTTGAAACATTGCTTGTTATGAGTACAGGCAATGCTTCAAAAAACAAATAAACTACAAGCAAAATTCTAAAATTCAAATTCAAAGTACTCTATTGCCTTTAGACCTTACAAGACTCTTGGACACGTCACGAAATTCAAATTACAAAAGTAAACCCAGAAAATAAAGTGATCACTTTGATTTATGCTCACTTCAATTAAGGTTTCTTGTTCGCTTCATTACTTTAGCTCAAAAAGATTGAAGGAAACAAAAATCAAAGTGATCACTTTATTTCCTAGTTTCACTTGTGTAGTTTGAATTTTGTGACGTGTCCAAGAATCCTGTAAGGTCTAAAGGAGATAAAGCACTTTGATATTTGGTAGATGATGCTGTAAGGGCCTATCTGTACCTACAGCATTTAGTTTTTTATTTATTTAGCTAGATAAATAAATAAAAAATTAAATGCACTGCTTCTGCATGCGGCTTTGCTAACATGGGTATCTAGGTGCCTGCCATGTTAGCAAAGCCGTTATAATATTCCTAGTTTAACTAGTTTCTGCACGCGGTTTTGCTAACATGGTAGGTACCTAGGTACCTACAATGTTAGCAAAGCCGTTATAATATTCCTAGTGTAACTAGTTTCTGCACGCGGCTTTGAACATATTTGGACATTTTTGAGCATGGTACCTACCATGTTAGCAAAGCCGCGTGCAGAAGCTAGTCACACTAGTATTATAATTGCGAAAGTAAGTTCAAACGTTTGGCTGGATGTATGGATGTTTGCTACCTTTTTACGCCAAAACTACTAAACGGATCAAGCTGAAACTTTGCATACAGTCAGTTCTAGGCCTGGAATAAAGCATAGGCTAGTTTTTATCCCGATAGTCAGTTCCCATGGGAATGAAAAAACTTTTAAACGTTTCCATAGAAACAACGTTTGCGAAGCCGCTTGCAGAAACTAGTCACACTAGGAATATTATAACTTTATGCAAAAGTTTGTATGGCTGTTTGTTACCTCTGCAAGCCATAACGGCTGAACCGATCAGACTAAAAATTTGCATAAATGTAGCTCTAACCCTGAAATCAAGCATAAGCTACTTTTTATTACAAAAAATAGTTCCCATGGAATAGAACCTTTGAATGTTTCCATAGAAACAACATGCGCAAAGCAGCGGGCAGAAACTAGTATTATATAATATAATAAATAATAATAATAATAATTTTTTTTTGTTCACCGTTTTGATATATTTTTTACTGTAGAATAGTTTTATAATATTTTATTTTGAATAGGTAGTAAAAAAATTATTTTATTACCAACGAGATTTAAAATAAATGAAGTGAATAATAATTATATTATATTTTAAATTATTATATTACACTATTTTCTGCCCGCGGTTTGTAGGATTCGGTAACTAGTAACTAGTAAGTAAATTACCAAGTTGCAACACCCAGACTCTGGCTTTATCGTAATGACTGAGATTTGGTTACAACTCACTAGAAATTAATAGACAAATCAATGTGAATTAGTGGGTAGGTACTACGTATAACGTAAGTATACATTTGGTAATACCATTAGAAATTTCTACAATAATACATTATTGGTTTTGACGACCGATATGGCGCGACGGGCGAAGGTCCGCCTGCGACGCAGAAGGTTGCGGGCTCGATTTCCGCCTAGGGACAAATGTTTGTACGATCTGCAAATATTTGTTCCGGGTGTTCTGGGTATTTTCTATATATAATAAAAAATATCTATCTGTTATGTATTGTATTAAGTTTATCAGTCACCTAGTACCTACCCATAATACAAGCTCTGCTTACTTTGGGGCTAGATGATGCTGTGTGGATTGTCCAGCATTATTTTTTTTTATTTTTTTTATTCTTTTATTATGTTGGTCAACTCCCTCTACTATACAAAAGTATAGATAATGAGATTTAATAACATTATTATTATTACAAAGGGTAAATTGTTCGCTAATAAGAGAGCATTTATATATAATTTTTTGTTAATATTTTGGTAGGCACAATATAAAACTAAAACAATATAAAACTTTATAAAAACAAAGCTGTTTAACAACAACGACAACGGTAACATTATACATCAACAAAACAATTATCATCAAAGGTGTTTTGACTCCAAAATAGAACTTAGCAAAAACAAGTCAAAAGCGAAAGGGTAAACCAAACTAGTACAATACTAACTTAAATTATGTATGAAGCAACGTAAGCTAAAAATAGTAAACAACGATATAAATAAAAGAAGCTAAAAAGCCCTCGAAAACGGTAAAGTAATAATATCCCACAGGTGTACCCAAAACAGGTGCCTGAACAAGTCCAGACAAGTACAATACATCTTTGTATAAGATCACCTTCTTTATCCCATTTGGTAACTTTTTATGTCTTAAATTTTTTCTAACTCGGAACGAATGATAATTTATAGCGAAGAAGCCTGAACTTTGGAAAATTTGATTTGGGTTAGATAGGAATTCAAAGATCAGTTAAACGCATATAAATAATAGGTAACCTACCTACCTATCAAGGCCTTCATACCAAATAGTTTGTGTACGTAGTTTTTATTTTGAAAGAATATAATTATAGTTCATTTTTTAGTTCATTTATTTATTTCACCGTTGTTACGTGTTAATACACTTGATGTCGTATAATCTTATTTACTATTGCTTAATTAATAATTAAACATAATTCTTAATTATGATTATTTATTTATGCAAGACACAAGAGTTTTTTGAAAAGTAATCACCATAAGGGATTGTACGCAGAAGACAGGAAAAAACAAACAGACAGTGATAAATACATTATAAAATAACAAATGGTTGGCTGTAAAAGGGCTAAGAATTAATAATATTGTCAGAAAAAAAAAAATGTCAAGAAATCAAATAAGTCATAAATAACATAATAGAATGTGAGAGCTTACGCACTATAATAACAAAAACCTTATGTCAAGAAATGTCTTAAATGCTGGCTTTGTTAAAATATTTCACAAGTCAAAATAATATTTGCTGCTGTAAAAAATAATATTTGAGTTAGGCATTGTCCAATTATACAAAGTTAATTACGTATATAAGCGAAATACAAAAATACAGAAAATATATTTTTAACCGTGGATTGCAGGTTGGTATAATCAGGTATTAATATAATATTATACAATTTTAAAATGGATAAAAATGTCTAATAATAAAATGATGAAAGTACCTACAAAAACTTGACCCTATCAACAGTACAAAAATCGTATGAAGAAAAAACAAGTATTTATTATTGTGTAACGGTTTCAGTTGTGGTGAATGTATATGTATGCAAAACAAGGCACTCTTTGGCAAAGCCCAAATTTTTATAAAACATTATTAATTATAATGATTTATTATAATGCAATTAACATCAAAATAAACAAGCTAATTCTATGTAAATTAACTTGTTAGAAGGTACTCAAATAATAATCTCAATGATTATAATATAGACTCGCTATAATTCTACACATTTTCATGGTCCATAAAATTCTAGAGGTACAAGGGAGAGTCAACCAATTATTGTGGTCAATAGTTTTTATGGAAAACTTGACCGGCTTCTAATGTATATGGCGCTTTTGTTATCAAAATGACCTGTTTGGATACAATAAAATTAATAGGGTCAAAAGCTAAGTTAATTAATATAATTTTAGTTAACCTGTTACTAGTAAAAAGGTTTTGTTATTCAATACGTAACGTCAAGGGGACCGTGATATTCACAAACCACTAGCAACAGAGCAAATGCAACATGCCAAAAACTTCACGAAATTATAACTAGATGTCGCTGCTAAAAGTGACCGGAACGTAGATCGCGCTATCGAAGCGTTTCGCGAAATGACTCGGGCGAGAACCATAAACTCGGTTAAGTCGTGCCTCAATCTATTGAGTAAGGAAATTATTGGGCCCTGTTAATCGCTGGGCAATGTCCGTAAAGGGCGAAACGGTTTTTGAAGGGTTCAGGTCGTCCCTTGGGCTGGCACCTACTTTGTGCTGGCCTGAGGTGAAGCGATCTGCTCTGTATAATTTGCTTACTAATACTTAAACAGCTACAGGTACATTGCTGTAGCTGTTTAAGGTGAATGCAGTCTTTTGAACAGCCATAAAAGTTTAATACCTAATGATTAACAATTCTTGTTATTTTTCCTACCCGCGGATTAGTCTTTGTGGCATGGCATTATGCACATTTTGCGTAGGTATATGTCAAAATGCGTATTGCTCATTTTGCGTAAATGTGAATTGATTTAGCATTATGCGTATTGCACTTTTTGCGTGTATGTCAAAATGCGTATTGCACATAATGCGTAAATGTCAAGATACGTATTTAAAAGTAGTCAAAAAGCGTGTTGGTCATTATGCGTCAGAAGGTTACTATTATACTCGTATTAGCCCTAACATTTAAAAAATAGTGGAATTTCAAGTCGGGTTTCAGTTTTTTTTACTTCAAAATTAAATGATGTGATTGAAATTTTTTGGGAAGAAGTACATGAATAATCACTTGACCTCGTTGTGTAGTTGCTTAGCACGTTCCCGTACTGAGGGAAAGACGCGGGTTCAAGTCCCGTCGAAGTCGAAAATTTTTGGGATATTATTTGATTTCTTATAAATTAATCCAGTTACGCACTATAATAATAAAATCTTACATGAATAATGTCAAAAATAATAATATAAATTTAGTTCACCTACCTTCCTACGTTTTTTATTTTAATTATTTAGTTTCTTATAATTTATTTTCTAGATTTTAGCTAGGTAGGTACTAAGTTTTGGCTTTGTCTTAGTCAAAATATCTACAAAACTTTATAATATTGAGAAGGATATTTATATTAAATTAACTTTCCATAATTTTTATATTTTTAATTTTTAAGCCTCCGCTGTCCGTCCGTCCGTCCGTCTGTCACAGGGCACAGGGCATCTCATGAACCGTAAGAGGTAGACAGTTGAAATTTTCATAGAATGTATACTACCTATACTTCTCTTGGCGCTATAACAACAAATAATGAAATTAAAATAAATATTAAAATTTAAGGGGGACTCCCATACAGAAAACAATAAACTCGTAAAATAGGCAAAAAACGTGCCTATTTTGCCTTTTTTATACATTGATCGAAGTTTTTTGCTCGTAATTTCTCAAGGTTTCTCAAGGTTTCTCTTGCCTACAATTAATAGGCACATGAAACTTTGTATAAATACACTTCAACTGTAACAACAACAAATACTAAAAATAAAATAAACTTGAAAACTTAAAGGTGTCTCCGATTAAGTGAAAATTGGATGTTCGTTGCCTGATTTTTACGGTACGGAATCCTTCGCGTGCGAGTCGACTCGCACTTGGTGGTTCATATTTTTAAGCTAGAATCATGTCGGCCAAGTTGGTTTAGGCTTTTTAAAATGACAGAATTACATACTTAAGTTTCTATGTTATCAGCAATAAACCTTCAACGATAATACCTATTAAGATAAAGCGTAACTTGATCGTTAGATCAAGTTACGCTGAATCAGCTAACCAGTTAATAGTTATATTAACTGGTTAGCTAACGATGATTCAGAAAGTAACAAGAGACGATTAAGGACTTAGAACATTACCACGTGTGTCCATTTAAAAGACAAAGGCCTATGTATCATCATGGTAGAGTAACAGGAGGACAGAAAAAATATTGATAGTAACATTTACTTAAAAAATCTAAGTAAAATTAGAATACCATAAGCACAGATTTTATAATACTTTCCACGGGTAAGATATAGTTGTGTTATTAGTACAGCGCTGTGTAAAAAACCTTAACCTTTGTGTAAAAACCTTGTGTAAAAAGGCCTTCTATAAAATATCTGATTATCTAGAGGATAAAAAAGCTTGGGACGGGATTAGCTCCAACTCAAAAATAACAGCTAACAGGCTAAAGGTTTCTTCGTCACTTCTTTACTTTAGTCTACATACCGAAGCGATTGAAATAAAAAATATCAGTTTATTTCCGTGTTAGTGTTTAATTATTAAGAATTTGACCTTTTCTAAGAGTACATTTATTGTATTTATGGAAATAAAGAGTTTCTGACTTTGGCTGGACTTTAGTGAAGTCGTAGTTTGTCGGCTATTTGCGTTAAAGTTAAGTTTATTGTTGGTTAAGCATATATGTCATAGTGTTAGTTTGCAGGAAATTGAGCTCATTTTCCAAAGTATTTGACGTGATTTTTATAAAACCATCGCGAATATTTAGGAATTCGAGGTTGCAACACTATCGGCAACAGGGGGTAAGAAAAATAACGAGACTGATATGGCGCTCGAGAGATCTTTTTCGGAAGAACTGCAGATACGCATGAAAGTTTATTTTCTATTTTTTTCATCATCAGTGTCTTTCAGCCTTTTCTGGATTACATCCAGGAAAACAAAAAGTGAGTGTTTTTAATAATAGTTTGTCGGCTATTTGCGAGCGACGCGAAGCATGTACGATAATTATAAAGTTATGTTTATTGTTGGTTAAGCATATACTAGTTCTAAATTCTTGCGATTAGGATAAAATTCATTCGTTCGATAAAAATAATACTGTTTAAGCTTTAGCGTGAATGCGCTTTCTAACAACAATTGGTAGATATTATATAGTCCGTGGTAAACTTGAAAACGTTGAAGTATTTTTTTATTACATTTTTACGGAAGGTTACTTAAGGCTTACTCTTCACTGCACTTCATCATAAGGTACTATAAAGTTCATAATCATTGTCATTAAAGCTTTTAGTAGCTGTTTTAAAATAGTTACATTTTGTAGTTGTAACAGTGTTATAATTTTTATAAGCGTGAGAATTCACGGATCATTGCCTAAAAGAGCGTAGGTATTTAGAAATCTTTTATAATTTCGTCTTTGTTATAGACCATTATAAAGTAATTGCCTATTTTGTTGTTTGATGTGTAGTAACTCAAATAAAAGCTTTATTTACGTAGAGTAATTTGATATGATAAGATTTATCTATTCGTGTAAATTGTATGCAACGTACCAAATTCAAGATAAAAAATTGCGTTGTTCATTTTCGACTGATGCGTCATGCATAACGCTTAAAACTCTTAAGAAGCTACCCACAATAGCGCCGCCACCTATTTTATCTTTTTATTACGTTAAACAAAAGAATTTTGTTCAAATCATTGGGCAGTTTGTGATACCTATCATAAACTTTATTTTAATGCCTCTGTAGTTGTTTTATTTTGTATAGTTTAGACAGAGATGCGAAAACAGAGTTCGGTGGCCACCAAGAGCAACTTCGCATCTTTGCATAAACTATACAAAATAAAACTATTACAGAGGCATTAATAAAAAGCATATAATAGATATCACAAACTGCCCAATGGATAAGTATTAGAAAATTCCTTTGTTTAACGTAATAATAAGATAAACTAGGTGGCGGCGCTGTTCTGGGTCGGGGTAGCGCCTTCTTAATGGATCATAATATTTATAACAGTTTCATTTGGTAGTAACTACTCGTACCTACACAGATTTACATTATTAGTCATCGTAGAATTGTACTCCTCAGTTCTAGTTTAAAAATTTACAACATTGTCATTGCTAAATTATTAACCTTTAGAGGATTTTCATTTAATTGGAAAAGAATTTAAATTTTTCCCGTATGATCGAAAAATATTCTTCTATTGTTTACCACGCATTTACAAAGAATATTTTATATTCCGACTCAATTTGAAACCAGCAATTTTTGATCCTAGGGTCAGAAATCGTGACGGTCTACCTCCGATTACTGAGCTTGACCGTTATTGACCACTCATTTACCTGAACATTTCGGACAATCAAAAACCAGTCTTGCCTTATTTCAAAAGATTATCCTCGAATTAAATGCATGAGATCACTGCAGTTAAGATTTATTTCCTCTGATGAAAGTTAATTTGTTACTTTTGTTTCACAAACAGAACCCTGAGTTTTGTGTGGCGATAGTATCGAGACGTCGTCGTATCGTTAAGTTTTTTAAAGAAAAATAAAATAAAAGTTTATCAATCAAACTAGATGCTGGTGCAATAGGGTCTGATATTAAAAAAAAGCCGAGATTCGAGCGTTGTCGTGTTTTTGAGTATTTTTTTGACGATTTATCGTAAAGATTTAGCGAAAAAAAATCCTCCAAAACATCATTTCTTTCATTTTTTTTGTTAAAGCAATAGGTAGTTATAATGTTATAATCGAAACCACCAGACCACGCGTTTCTTAAAAAAGATGAAGACATAAAAAAAATTTAACGAACAACAAGTTATTCTCAGAATTAGACGATCGAACGATATTTTCCTGTAACTCGACTACCACGAAACGAAAAGAGAACTTTTAAACCATATCTATACTTAAATAACTGTTTCAACCTTACATCATAATAGGCACCTTAACGCCTTTATCAAAAGGACTGAGATAATAAACAATAAAAACCTAGCGGTGATAGAAGAAAACATAGAATAAAAAAAACATTAAAATAGGTCTTACTTAACGTCTTACTTAACATCTTCTTAACAAATCGCCTTACTACAATGGTATCGTTACAGAATGACACATTTCGTTATTCTACCTTAGATTATAGAAACTACAGATCGAGAGACGAATGTCAAATAGTAAAGGTTGTTCATTCTATAAACATATCTCTCCGTGAAAAAAAGCACAGCCCGGACTATCTAGACTAGACTTCTAGAGTTTTTTTCATCTAAGCAATCTTTGCCCTTGTCTTGCAAGTAGAACTTATATATATTTTTTTTAAAATCTTTATTAACAAAGAAAATTACAATCAAATTATAACTAGTATTTACAATTGAAACAATTAAGCTAACTGCAGACTGTTGCAAACAATCTACAGGTAGCTCAACTTATATATATTATATATATATATATATATTATAGTACACTTATATATATATTACAGTACAGCGATTGTTTAGCAGAAGTCTTCTATACATTCAAGGTACGCATCATCTTTGACCCATATGTGGCTCTGTGACCCACTAAGAGTATTGATCTACAACACAAAGCGACAAGTACAATAATATAACTACATTATGTATGTCTTTATAGTCGTGTATGTAACTTGCCACCGCCAATAAATCTCATTGCATATTAATAAACGCTCAACCACGAGGTGTTATATTACTCGGTGGCCGTAAAATATTAATATACCAACACGATCATAAAAATATCAAGCAAAACGATATTTGAAGATATCTGTAGCTGTTTTAACAGGCCTTTTTTTGTTTCAGGTAAGTTTTTCATCTTGGTTTTTGTGATGAATGGAGCACCTTTTTACAAGGTAAGTGAGTGTGGCGAGAATTTATCGCAAAAACAATACTGTCTCGCATATTTGTCGAGTACCTTTGCTTTAAAGGTACTCGTCAAATAGGCGAGAAATCATTCAAACCGACCAACATTAATGTTTTTAAGTGCGTTTACGACTTCCATGCGCAGTTTCGCTCAAAAACAGTACTTTTCAAACCCGTTAATATCGTGAACCACTTATCTTACACTTATATGATAATTAATAAAAAATTTTAGGAAATTTTGTTGTCCAAATAATTAGTTAAGAAAATATTTCGATGAATATAGTATTTACGCGTTCTATCAAGATAACTTGTTATTTCCTTTTCAGCATCAGTTTCGAAGCTCAAAACATTATGAAAATACTGATATATCTAATTAACAAAAAATAATAACTAATCAATAAGATCCTTAGGAAAAATATTACGACTTTTAAATAATTTTTTCACCTTATTTAATTTAATATAACTATAGCTTACTAGTAAAAAAGATGTCTTTAAAATCATACATATAAAATTTTAATTATTTTGTTGTTATTATTTTTCTGTAAATATTTTAAAACTACTTAAAAACGCTGCGCGCAAATCATTTCAAGTCAGTCCCACACACATCGCGCGCTAGGCGTAAACGCTCTTAATTCTGATACTACTTAAAATCTTAAAAAAAATCTCAAACGGACACTCCTAAAGTATGCATTTTATTATTTTATATAGACACAAAGACGCACAAACCCAATAAATAAATAGTTACAATTCAAAACAAGGACATTATAAGAACCGTAAACGCTTTATTTATGAATGTATGTCAACCATTAAATGCCCATCATTACTACTATTTTATCGTCGACCGTTGATAATTGGCTGTCATAGTGACGATGCACAGACACGTGTGTGGTTTATGGACAAAGTTTTTTATTATTTACTAACTACATAATAGTAATATTATATGAAATACCAATTTATTTAGAAGAATCTGTTAGGACTGGACCTTACGCTAGTGAGTTCCAACAAGTTCTTCAAAATAAATGATACAGTCAAAAACTAACTATTTGACTAGTAGAGTTTATAAAAGCACTTACATAAGCTTGTTTAATTTTCAAATATTTTTTTTAGACTTAACAACGCTCTTGCTGTATAATTATTGTGAACAGTACAGCGGAATCTACGTTATTATAAGCGTAGATTCCGTTGTAGGCATCAACTTATCAGTTCAGGCCTAAAATCGACAGCGATGAAGTTTTAACTCGTATTGCAACGCGAAACGGACCATCCACTCGATGGACCGACGACAATGTAGTGGTCACAGGGAGTAAATGGATGGAGGCGGCTCAGGACCGCTATTTGTGGCGTCGTATGGCGGAGACTTATCTCCAGCCGTGGACATGTGTGACTGATATGGCGATGATGAAGTTTATATTTAAATCAGAAAAAAACCTACCAAACCATTATCAAATATTCCAAACTCCACACCTTACCAGTGATATAGCGATGGAGCTTTAAGGAATGAACACTGTTCATGTATCCAGCCACATGTGTCGTATGTGCTTTTTAATCTCAAGTGGCGTCACGTGCTGCCTTTCTGGTTTTATGAGCGACATCGATTAATGGTTATTATGACGAAATGATGGTGCATGATTTACGTATTAGTTAGTTTACGAGCTTAGTTCATGGTCATCGTCATCTTCATTATCGCAGCCTGATGCCTGCTGGGTATAAGGCCTCTTTTTTGTCCAACTCTCCTCTTTTTTCCTCTACATTCTTGTGCTGTATTGGTTGACTGGTAGAAAATGCAATGGCATGAAGTGGGCAGTTCTATGCTATGGCATGAATTTGAAAAACTTTATACCATGATAATTTTTTTGGGTCTTTGTGTGCCAGATGCAACGTAATATATATAAGTCTAAATTATATAAATCTCATCATCTGAACTACATAGGTTGGTCCTGTCCTACATGATTGTAGAAACTAAAGCCAAAGCGAGCTTCTGTTACGAATAAAGCTTAATTGTTGCTTGTGGTAGCATTATTCATTCCTTCAATTCCATCATCGATGACAAGTCGTGACTATCTGTAATGTGCCATCCATTACGCGCTCATAATAAGTGCGTGACGAGATAACAGACGAAACATAGTAGTGGTCGTTTAACGGGCTTTTGACCGCAATATTATGTTTAGAGTAGTAATGAAACCTCTGAGTACTTACAAAAGCAACAGAGAAAGAAGGGAAGTATATGCGTCACGGTGATACAAAGGAAAAATATGCGAGAGAGGTAATGCGTGGTAGTTATATCAACTTTAAATTTTTATCGATTTATTTACAAATATTTGTAAATTTTTTTAACATTCCTTCAGCCTCCGGCTAGAGGAATGTAAATTCAAGTAAAGCATTACTTTAATTACTTTATTTTTATGTCTGGTCGCATTGCAATATGTATACGAATAGACATAAGAAAGCAAACAGCCACACATTATAAAACTTGATCACAGTACAGCCATTTTCTTCGAACAATTTTTAATAAAAACATAATACACATTACAGAAGATGAATTCGATATACTTTTGCTAAATGAAGCGAAACGCCCATAAGCCTTTGTAGCAGCTTAGGTACTTGAGCTTATTTTGTTTTACTAAGCTATCCTCTATTTGCTTTTAAAGAGCCAATTTCGTTCGATATTGAACTCTATGGTGTTGGATTTAATGGCATTGTCAAGTATTGGATGTGCATCGTGAAAACTAAGTATCAGATTGTCTATTGAAGTTTGCAAAGTGTTGCTTGCAAATGATTTATGCTTTGGTTCCGGTCTCGTTGTGACTTGTAACTAAACGGTTTTTAGTCCCTTTGTAGTTTGCAGGTAGCCCTGATGATAAAGAAATCTTTGTTATGTATTATGTAGAAGAATAAAATGTTTTTGAAACGGTCGAATCTAAACTCGGTAAGATTCCTACCGAAAAAAATCACGTTTTTCCATAAAAGCTAGACTATCAGTGAAAAATATAATGTAAGTTAGGTACGTACTTACTTGATGCTCGATTTTTGTTCATCATCATCATTAGCCTATATTAGTCCACTGCTGGGCATAGGCTTCCTCTAATGAGCGCCGTAGCATCCAGTCTTCAGTTGCCGCATCTAGCATCTGCCTGCAGTCTTTCGCAGATTCTTTCCCACCTGGCCGGAGAGCGTCCTACTCTACGTTTGCCGCTCAAGAACACATGTAACTAGATTTTTGTATGTAATACTATTTCTAAAACTCTTTATTTATTTTTATACCGATAGCCGTCTAAAGGTTATTTATTACAAAGCCACTCCTATCTCATCTTGAAAACTTCTTTGGTAGCATACTCGTGACTTGACCCTTCAACCTTTCGGACATTAGTTGATGTTGATTCACTCGTCTATTCAAACCTGCGTAGTATATATACTTATCTATCTTCCTAATCAATACATTGTAGTATCTTATCTTCTGATGAGGTCGCGTCACATTACACCTATTTCAATTGGAAAGTTAATCTTACGTCTTATAAACTTTGTATGATCGATAGTCCCCTTGAAATCAATCCTCTTTTTACAGTCAATGGTAACAGTATCATTTTCTTAATAAACCTTAATATTGCCCGTATAAGGGTCAAATTCTAAAATTATTTGTAGTATTTTGGTTGGCGTATCTTTGTTTTGATTTTTATCAGTGTCACAGCTTTTAAGCTAAGGTTATTGAGTGAGAAAAGTTATTGAACTTATCGGTTGACTTAGTTTCGGTTGCCACACTTTGTTTCGAATATCTTACTTACTCTATCTAGTAAATATAGTAAACATTGTTATAATATATCTACTTTTTAACCGACCTCAAAAGGAGGAGATTCTCAAGTCGTATACAATGTATGTTTTATTTAAGTATGTATGTTACTTGATATCTCCGCTTATGGTTAACCGATTATACTGATTCTTTCACTATTGTATAGAGAATAATCCCGAGGTGGTCCCATAAAATTTTATTCCAGAGGGATTAGTATTTATCCCGTTAAACTTAAAAAAACAACAAAATTTTTGAAGAATTACGACTAATTGATTCCAACGGGCAACGCAACGGGCGTCAACAGTTCCATCCATGTGTCATCCATCACATCAAACTTAGACTTGAATTATAATAAGATGTCGTCAGTGTTAACTCAATTTTATGCACGTTAACATAGACCTTCGGCCAGGGAAAGTAAGGGAGGGGAGATTTCGTTCGTCCGAGACATATAATGAATATTATCTACCTGAATTTGAAGTCGGTTTATCGTTTTTAAAAACACGCCATATTATTGACTATAAAAACTATCGTAGTTTCACATATTAATTATGGATGTAAACGGGTTAACTACGAACCTTATTTGAATTGGAAGAACACCAACGTTTTTCATTCGGTAGAGTGCGGGAGAAGCTTATAGATATTGGTAGAGAAATAAGGGATAATTAGGGATAGATTCAGATATGCCCACATACACAAGTGGTTAAAAATTTAAGGTTAAACAAACTTACCTCAAGTGAATTTTATCTTGTATATTTTTGAATATTTTACCTTATTTATTCTCAAAATTGTATTTTCCGTAGAAAATATTAATTATTATTATAATTTTCGACATGTAACCGAATTATTGTTACGAATAAAGAACTTTTTTTAATACGGCAATGGCCTTTATTAACAAAGAAAATTACAATCAAATTATAACTAGTATTTACAATTGAAACAATTAAGCTAACTGCAGACTGTTGCAAACAATCTACAGGTAGCTCAACTGATCCATATCAATACCCGTCGGAAGCGTCCCCAAGACACTGGCTGCATTGCCCCGCTGTATGGCAATGCTGATGCGCTGCGCCAGATATCCGCCAGCTCTCGGGTCACGCGTCGCGTCGACCAGACGCTCAGATAACTTTTTAAAAACCCGGAAAGCCTCGGTACCCCACGGACCTAGGGTCTCGACCCCAAAGGGAGCAAATATGTAGGCTCTGTCGAGACCTGCATATTTGCGTCTCTTGAGATCCTCGGCCAAATCTGCCGCCGCACCAGCCCTTACGGATGTCCTCGGAAGATGGGAAGGCGCAAGTGTGTCGACGCATGTAGCGTCCCACACAATGGGCCTCCCCAACTCCCATGGGACTAGTGTCATGCCGTCAGGCCTCTTACCATCGTCACGCAACAGACCATTCGGTTCGAGAATAGCTGGTACGTTAGCGGTGACAAAGGCCCGCCGGATGACGTCGTTAAGGCTGGCATGACGAGATATCCGACCGGCGGCGGCCCTAGTACACGATAATCCGTGATGACCAAGTTGTTCGACAGCAGTACCGCACTGGCATTGATGAGGCGCGCAACACATTGCACCCAACCGAAGACATGTTGCGATACGGAAAGTTACGGGATCCAATAAAGTGCCAGTGTTAAATGAATAATAAAGAACTTGAACTCGTGAAGTTTGACTATAATTACACGAGTCGTTGCAACCGAAGAGTATTCCGGATTGCGCGACAAAGCTTGTTAACATCAAACTGATATCATATATGCAAAAGTTTGAATGGATGGATGTGTGTTCGTTACTTGTTCACACCAAAACTACAGAACGGATTAGGCTAAAATTTTGCTGAAATATACGTCTAGACCTTCAATAGCACATAAATTGCTTTTTATCCCATAAATCAGAACCTATGCGATAAAAATAACCTTAAATGTTTACATAGAAACAAATCGTGTGAAAACGACGCAGAAAAGAGTATTTTTTAAGCTAGAGCACAACTTTGGTAACGTAAATTATATTAACCTTGAATTTTCCACCTATTTCTGATTTTCCCTTTGTTTGAAACGACACATTAGGTATTCTTAAACCGCCGTAGTAAACCGCTAACTTAATAAATCATAATAAAGCCAAAGACAAAGCAGAAGGTATTACAGTGCGCGTATGAGCTTCGTTTAACTACTTGCTCGTAAAGAGGTAGCGAGCTCGACACAAAGATGTAGGAGTCCATGTCACACCGTTGTTATTTATTTTAACTGATCTCGAAAGAAGGAGGACGTTTTATGTTCGGAGAAATCGGCAATTATACAGATTTCTCAATCAATTGTCTTGTGATTTCTACAACAATTGGCCTAATTGTAATATTTTTTATGGTGTTGTAATATTTCGGAGGGAAAAAAATCTTGTAAAACCTATATGAATTTTAATCCCGACGTTTTACTATTTGTCCCACAAAACTTACACAACATTGAAAATATACCAGAATTCGAAGTAAGTTTTTAGTTTTTGTAAACACATCAAATTATTCACTTTTGCTCGTGGCTTCGTATCTGAAAGGTAACGTAAAAAAGGAGGAACTTCATACAGTTACAAATGAGAACTACATGCGTTTCAGTCATAAGACTGAAACGCATGTAGTTCTCATTCTCATTCTCACTGCAAGGATAACCTTGCAGTTATATTCGTGTTGACCTCAATACTTAATTATAAAATTAAGTTCACAAGCTTTATCACTTTGAGTACAATGACGTCATTCACACGTTTGACCTACACGTGCTCTACGTACGAGTGTATGACGTCATTCAAAAAAAATGTTATACAAGAACTGTTTAGTAGAACCTTTTCTGAAAACTTGGTTTACATTTGTCTGCAATTCCTATATACTTTACAATAAAGCTTTACTCAGATTTTCCTACTGCATAATTTATTTTCAACGCGTCGCTCGTCTGCATGTCAGACACACTTTTAGTGTTCCATTCCACTCTGATTCACTTTGCAGATCCTCTAATGGATCATTTTCCACTTTTTAGTCCACTCTGATCCATAGCCCGGATGGACCAGTTTGCACTAGTACAGTTCGGTGTAACGTCAGCCACTTCTAAGTGGTCACATACCTCATGCGGTAACAACGAATAACCAAGCGTTTACATTTGATTTATTAGCCTAGAACGGTACAGCGATAATATTCTTGAACTGTGCAATAAATGGATCGGGTTAAAAGGTAGCCGGGAAAAATTGACTACTTTGTCATTAAGTGGTTTATCTGTGCAATAAACAACTTGAGGTACTGACGCTGAGTGCTTTTTGGGTTTTCTGATGTATAATGGCTCTAGCTGTAGTTTACATTCCGAATTCGAGTAGTTATCACTAATACAGAAAAATCGTGAAGGTATAGGTTGATCTAATACTTAACAAAACAAAACGAGGTATCACAGAATATTACGTGGTTAATTACTAAGTCAAATCGTCAAAGCCATATCGAGTTACTTATCGATCTTTTGTCTCGTAGATTATAAGAAGTGATCCAAATGCAATGTTCTATCTAATTATACTGACATTTCTGTACTTATAAGACGAGTGTGAGCACCAACAGAAACCTATTGTGGTTTAATGATGCAACATAAAATAATTACATTCTTAAAAAAAAATAGATAATTGTGTCTCATTTTTACTTAAAAATATATGAGTAAAATAGCTACAATCCAATCAATGAGTGCTCAAAAGTGGAGGTTGGGTGGAAAAGTCAAAAGCAGAAACTTTGGTTTTTACTTTATTTTGAATTCTATACTTTTTAAGGTTTCGTACCCGAAGGGTGAAAACGGAACCCTATTACTAAGCCTCCGCTGTCCGTCCGTCCGTCCGTCTGTCACGTGGCTATATCTCATGAACCGTAAGTGGTAGACAGTTAAAAATTTTAGATAATGTGCATTTCTCTTGTCACTATAACAACAAATAATAAAAATAAAATAAGTATCAAAACTAAAGGGGGCTCCCATACTATGATTATAATCGTGATTTTTTGGCTATTTTTGCTCTTAATTTATCAAGACTGTATCTCTTGAACTACAATAGGTAGACACATGACACAACTTTTTATAATTAAGTAACACTTCAACTATAATAATAATAAATTATACAAATAAAATAAAATTTAAATTTAAAGGGGTCTACGAACAAGTGAAAGTTTGATGTTCTTTGAAAAAGTTGGCCCTTCGTGTGCCAGTCAACTCGCACTTGGTGTTATATTTTTACCTATTCCTAAGCGTTGTGTAGAAATTTTTTATCTATAAAAAACTGAATTTTAAAAAATATGTTAGAAACTATTGCTACCAGCGCGTTTCCTCCATTCGGTATAAAACGTCAAACCAGACATTTCCTCCCTTCCTCCACCTGATAGAACATCGATGGAGCACTATTTCCATACTTACCACCAGGTCCAGGCTTGGCTTGGACATGATCTTTCCCTGCACTATGGGGCATCCCTATAGTTCACACGATGGACACGGAATGAAAGTAACCTCTTGGTTCCTGTCCAAATCAAAGATACCCGGCTGCCGTACTGCACCGGAATAAATATTAAGACTAAATATTTTGCCATAGTCCAAAGTTTCGAAGTCAAATTTTCTGCTTTCAACCTTTCCATACACAATCCTTCGTTGACTGGATTCATCATCATCAACCTATCTTAGTCCACTGCTGGACATAGGCCTCCCCAATGTTGACTGGATTACGACTGTACAATTCGATACCAAATTTTAATAAACAGATATAGCAAACGTATCTTCTTTTGTTTCTGAGCCCCATTACTCAAATACTAATCACTCATTTGACCTGTAGGTCAACTATGTATAATTTTTTTTTAAATAAACGATATTATTATTATTATTAAATTCATGATTTCTGACAGTTTTTTGACAGTTTTTTAAACAGTTTTTTGACAGTTTTTTGACAGTTTTTTGACAGTTTTCTCAAGTTAAGACGTGCTTCGGGGGAGTTTTCTTTAACTCAATAGAGACAAACAAGTAGGCAATGAAAAAAAAAATACAGAATATTAGAATGTGCAGGCCATGTTTGTACAGTGCAAATGTAGAGACGCAATAAATACTCCCGTATAACATTACAACTAGAATTTCAAGTCTGGCGCGTGCGCGAATCAAAATCTACCATCGGTTTTAATGCATCTTTTGAGGTAGTGATGAGATTGTGACTTGAAAATTATCGATAAGTTTAAAGATAGTGTTCGAAGGTTTTATTCATCGAACCTTTCTCTCTCTATTTCTATTTATTGAAAATTATTGATATTTACTGAAAATATCAAGAAAACTAAAATGCTTTTAAGAAAACTAAATATGAATGTAAATAATATTATAAAGAAAAAAACTAAAATCCGTAGGCTGCTGAAAGAAAAAGTCTTCCAAAATTATTGACGACAGTTCCTCCTTTAAAAACTAATAACAAAACGATATGCTATACGTTCTATAACAATAAGTTTTATACATTAGCATCTCTTTATCAGTGATTAAGTTAATAAATTTACAGTGACTCAATATTTGCGATAAGGCCGCCCTTTATACTTCCTTGTTTCTCAGCATTTTCTTCTGTATTATATTTTGTGTTTGTGTGGTACAATAAAGAGTTATCTATTTGCACAAATTCAACAAAAAATCCCTCTGAATACATGCTGTTTTCACATTTCATCACTATAGATTTTTGCACAAAACTATCGACACAAAATTCATCGACCAACTCCCCTCCCTACTCTACCAGTTTGTCCTATCTGGCAAACGGTCTTGCGGTGTAAGTACCTACAGATAGAAAATATAATATGATGCGGTTTAGTATTAGTAATCGGACCTCGCAGTTGAAAGTTAATCTAATATTGAAGTAGTATTAGGTATTGTTTTTCGTTCGGGTTCCGTAAGCTTGAAAAATCATTATCATCAACATTGGAATTTTTGCCACTTACATATGGATATTAAATTTATTAAAAACTACCAGTTCAATTTAAAAAAGCAGAATAGGACACGCATTTTCAATTCTCATTTAAATCAAAGGCCTACAAAATGTAGCTAGCATAGAGGAGCCCTAAAGAGTATTTTGATACTTCAGTTACCAAAATTGCTTCAGCCGTTAGGATCATTCGTGTTATTATACCCGTAGCCTATCCGATAAACTCGAAAAACATAACCTTCGCGTATATAAAAGACATAATTTGCACGCATCAAGTTTTTCCTCAAACACCTTATTATCAAAAAACCTTAATTTTCTTTATTCAATGCATTGATGCAAAATACCAACTCCTGTGGCCAGTCAAGATGACCCAGGTAATTAATTTATTTCATAATTGAGATGCGAGAATCAATTATCTATTATTTAGACTATGCCTGATTTACCTACGGAACTCTTAAACTAAAATCCGTCTCTCGAATCAGTTTTACCAAACACATAATTTTCTGATACAATCACGATAAAATACAGTAGCAACATTATTCTGACAATTGAGTGTGGGTTTGATTCCAACAGGTACTTGTGTGGGTGGTCCACAAATTGTGTTGTTTGTGTCCAATAAGCTGGATTTGTGGTTTACGTTTATTGTTGTTATCAATTGTTTATTACAGAATTTAGCTGAATAAATAAATAAGCTTATTTCAGGGTTAAAATAATATTATAGTATAACTAGAACACGAAACACCAAAACTTTATATATATAAATGTAATTATTTTTTTTCAGACTATTTAAAAATTACAGATCGGCGACGACGTGTAACTCTAGTTTTTAATTATTATGATTATGAATGAACTTAAAATATTTTTTACGATAAAAACAAAACATTAACTTAACCTAACTTTCAACAAAACATTCAATTTTAAATACTAGTTCTAATTTGTTTTTATTATTTGATTGTAATTATCTTTGTTAATAAAGGACATTGCCGTCTTAAAAAAACTTAATTGTACTCTAATGTCTCAAAATCATCCTTTATTTATTACCTACTTATTAAAATATTAATGCGTCATACATAATTATAAAAGTGATCATAGTGCCTCTGTATAATTTCCACTGATAACACAGTTTCAATTATCGATAAGTAGTAGGTATTCAATTTCTAGTTAAGAGTTGGCTATACGAATTTCAAAAGTTATTATCAAAATAAAAAAATATTTTTGTTACGGATGTGGAGTAGGACATTTGTTCGACAGATATTTGCCAAGATACATTTGCGCGAGTGAACACTTGCGTAAAAATCACAAAACTCCTAATATCTCCTCCTCTTAGCTCCTGAACTTGTAGACCTAACGAAATGCAGTCTTCAGTATGATAAATAAAAGCTCTTGTTCTTTGGTGTGAAAGGCAATCTTCTCGTGGGGAATCGTTTTCAACGAGCTCGAGGGTAAAGATTACAAGTATGCGGTCAAATTTAAAAGTAGAATTAAAATGTTATCATTAGAATGTAAAATACGGCGTGTAATAATTTTTTTAATGTATTTTTAGGTAAAATTTATAAATGAATAAATAATGCTGGACAATCCACACAGCATCATCTAGCCCCGAGCTAAGCAGAGCTTGTGTTTCTTATTTGAATTGATTTTTACGTTCCATTATTCTATACATAGGTCATGTCACGACTTACTATAATATTTTCTCACGATATATATAATCCTCATGACTAACTAACATGCCCTTAACTAGCAATATAACGCAATAGTATTTCTTATCGTAACCTGCGTAGTAGTTGTAAAATTATCTCTTTATGTCCAGTTATGTACAATATGCAGATGGCATTAATAATGTTACGTAATTATGAACGTTAGTTTAAGAATACTATGCTTAATAGTAAACTAGCGTAAACATAAACTCATAGGTCGTCCTTTGTGGCGCAGCAGGCGCCTGTGACGTAGGAGGTTGCCGGTACGATTCTCGCTTAGTGACAAATGTTTGTACGGCTCACGAAAAAAGTCCTTGCTAGGAGGTAAATTTATTTTATATTTATTATATTTATATTTATTAATAATTCTAATAATTAACATAATTCTAAATTTTATCGACTCGTAAGAACAAGTGGTAGATACCTACTTATAGGAAAACTGCAATTGCGTCTTTGGCTAATTAAATGAAATAGGCAATTTATGAACATAATAATAATATATTTAATTTTATTGTTACAGTTTTTAATTAAACTAATGATCGGTCTGGTAGGTGTTTATGGAATTCAATGAGAATTAACAAAAGATGGTAATATGTTCGAGGTACGGCAACTACGTAGGTACTTGGTAGGTTAATAATGAAATTGGAATAAAGATTATATAATTACATAATTGAGTTTGACGTATAAGCATCGAAAAATTAACCATTGTCTTAATTATGAACTATATATGTAACTATATAGTCTTTTTTCTAGATGACCATGATTTTTTCTTGGTCCACAAAGTAAAGGTAAAGGGCACACAACTCAGCCCGTTGCCGCATAGACTACCAATGTGGCGCGGCGGGCGAAGATCCGCCTGCGACGCGGGAGGTTGCGGGTTCGATTCCCGCCTTGGGACAAATGTTTGTACAATCTGCAAATATTTGTTCTGAGTATTTTCTATGTATAATAAAAATATCTATGTAATGTATTGTATTAAGTTTATCAGTCATCTAGTACCCGTAACACAAGCTATGATCTCTCTAGCTGATGCTATATGGATTAACCAGCATTATTTATTTATTTATATATAGCACAAAAATGCGTTTAATCTCCACCTACCATTACCAGTAACAGTAACATTTATGCCGCGACGACAGCTACAACACGATTTGAGGAGAAAGCGTGCGGGTGCTGTGCGCGAGCTGTGGTGTTGGAACGGTAGCCTATGTATGCGACAACATTAAAACTTATAAAATGTGCCATCGATCTTACTAACAGACAAACAGTCTGCCCTGATTTGATAAACAAACATTTTTAAAGCAAACAGAGCGATTCCCACACTGTTAGAGATACTGGCATTTATATTGCAAAATAACATAAGTGGATTATAAATATACTTGACTTTATATCACTTATCTACGCACTCGAGAATTATTAACATTTTAAAATAGTAAAGGAAAAAAACATCATCATCAAAAAGTTATATGAGCGTCTGGTCGACGCGACGCGTGACCCGAGAGGTGTTGGGTATCTGGCGCAGAGCATTAGCATTGCCATACAGCGGGGCAATGCAGCCAGCGTCTTGGGGACGCTTCTGACTGGTATTGATATGGTTCAGTTATAGATTGTTTGCAAACAGTCTGCAGTTAGCTTAATTGTTTCAATTGTAAATACGAGTTCTAATTTGTTTTTATTATTGAATTGTAATTTTCCTTGTCAATAAAGTATTCATCATCATCAACCTACCTTAGTCCACTGCTGAACAAAGGCCTCCCCTAATGAGCGCCATAGCGCCCTGTCTTCAGCTTTCCGCATCCAGCATCTGCCTGCAGTCTTTCGCAGATCGTTTGCCCAGTCGCGGTCTCCACTCGAAAACACTTTTACCCCAGCGGAAGAAAACAATGTGTGCAAATAGAGTGTTTGCAATAGAAAAATAGCATTTTGTTGTTTTTTTCACGGCGACATCTGGCGGTTATTTCAGTACAGATGTACTCGTGAGTGTATCAGTCATACTATTTTCGCCACTGCAGAACAAAATGTAGCCAGCCAAATGGCTGCATTTTGACAACGTATAAAAAACAAAAGAAAATCAACAAATGAACGGTGAAAAGGTATATTCACCGCTGATTCGTTAATTTTCTTTTGTGATATACACTCACATTTGAATCGACCAGTTTATGTGCTTTGGGTGAAGGCATGAGACTGAAGTTGCAGTTTCGAGTTACGCCACGGGGTAAATGTTTTTATGCAAAGGCTATTTCTTTGAACGCAGCAACTCAATGCGACCATAAAAATTACAAATACGCCACAATAATAGTCACTCTAAAAGCTCAAGGTAGGACATTTCCTTAAATTCTGCTAAAAGCTTAAAACTACTAAAATTTATAACCTCCAACTTCCAAGAGAAGGAGTTGCGAGGTAGTCATGAGGCTTTTAGACAAACAATCAACACATTTTAATTACCTATTAAATAGTTATGAGTGAGTTTTGGTGTTTAAGAAATTAAAAGTGTAGGACAGAATTGCTTTCTAAAGAGGAATCGGTTTTTACTTACTAGATAAACTACTTAATCGGTCTTTCACCGAAGCGGGGATAGTTGTCAAATTGCGCAAGTCAAAGCGAGATCGAAAACACGTCAAAGCAAAATCGAAAACACAACAGAGCAAGATCGAGAACACGTCAAAGCGAGATCGAAAACACGTACAACGCGAGATCGAAAACACGTGAAAGCGAGATCGAAAACACGTTAAAGCGAGGTCGATAACACGTCAAAGCGAGATCGAAAACACGTAAAAGCGAGGTCGAAAACACGTCAAAGCGAGATCGAAAACAAGTCACGTCGTTATAGCTATAATATAATTCTAGGTCCAGAAATAAATCTCTGCTAACTTTCAATCCTGTCTACTTAAAAGTCCTACAAACAAAAAAAAAACAAGAATCATAAAGTGACGTAAAATAGAACGCGTGACATACTCACAAATGTACGTAAATATACAAGCAGTTGTTTTGGCGTTAAGAAGTACTCAACAAACATACATCCATCTATATAATTAAATGTATTAACTGAGTTTATTAGTGACCTAGTAACAGAAGCTCTGATTAGCATAATTAAATATCACAGAGCTTTATTTTCTTCAGACCTAACAGGACTCTTGGCCACGTCACTAAATTCAAACTACTTAAGCAAAACTTATAATCACTTTGATTTTTTGTCAACTTCAATCTTTTTAAGGTAGTAAAGAAGCGATCAAGAAACCTTACCTTACCTTACCTTGGGTTGTTAGTTTTCGAGTTGGAGAAAAACCCGTCCTAAGCTTTTTCATCCTCAAGAAGTCTAGATATTCTGAAATTTTATAGTAAGCCTTTTTGCACAGGAAGGTTTTTACAATTTGTATGAATATTTCCTGATAATTTTTTCAACTAGTTATTAACTCAACTCAGCTTTTTTAGCTTGGGGCATTATCTATTTATTAATCCATCCAACGTCATCGCTTTTGAAATATAAAGAAAACCTATTTGAATTTACACGATTATTATATACTAGCTGTAGCCCGCGGTATCGCACGCGCTTTTTAAGTAGCCTATGTCCGTTTCCGGGATACCATTTACCTCCCTGCTAAATTTAATTGAGATCTGTTCAGCCGTTTAGACGTGAAAAGGTAACAGACAGGCAGACAGACAAGAGTTACTTTCGAAATTATAATATTAAGTTTGGATTTAGTGCAAATATTTCAAAGAAACTTATTTTAATTTACACGATTATTGCCACTAGCAGTTTAATAGAGTAGACGATACGCAGTAACCTAAAATCATGCGCTAAATACCTTATGAAGTAAACAAAATTAAAGTCTAGGTTGTGGAACCCACAGCCGGTTTAGGTACAGCTACTGTCTAACAGACGGGATCAAGACATAAACTTATTGCATTCATATTACTCTCAAAATTTATCTCTCTGTTAGCTGGTAATAATGGCAGTTCAACTCTACAGTTGAAACTAATTTGTACATAGGTCCTGTTTGCAAAAAATGCATGTAAAAATGCATTTTTTCCGAACAAATAGCCTTTTATTCTAACTCCAGAACAACGTATCCGAAAAAAATCAGCATTACCCGTAGTTTAGGCGTTGTTAAGATGTGAGTGTGTGTGAAGATATATGTACGCACAAGCACACCTACATTTTCACAAACGCTTTTTTAATTATTTTGATTTTAAGGTTAACTATTCCGTCCACCGGTGGAGCGAGTTAACAAACTAAGATCGGTCGACCAAAGAGATCTTTGAACCCCTATAAAAGCTCTAAGTTCATCCCTTGAACACCACAAACACAACCAAGTTTTAGGTACTACACCGTCCAACACGCATGAACTTTTGCAGCTATAAGCTAAGCTAATAGTACTTCTTCTAGTACTACTTGTAGAACCGGTTCCGCACAGAGGCTGAGTGGACTATCTGTTGAAGTTATAGCCCAATAAATACTGTTGTAATGAGCTGCACTTGTTTATTACGTGTAGAATTCTAGGCTTTGCAGATTGTTATAATAATTCCTAATTGGCTGGAAGGGGTGGCGAAGAAGGAAATAAAGCAATTGGTGATAAAACAGTCCGAATAATTAATTGAATGACGATTAAAAAGAAATAACCAATAATAAATATTTGAGAAGAAATTGGATTTGAATATGTGGAAATGATACATCATCATGACAGATGACAAAAGGACTGAGACGAACTGAGCGAGTCAACACTGTATTTAAAGCAATCAGTGTCTTTATAAAATAGAAAACAGAAGATTTAACACGTGACGTACTGTGTAAAACCAGGTGATTCATTTTATCACAAACTGGAATATTTATGAATAACCCGATGTCCCGTCTTCAAACAATTAGCTTACCGCAACACCGTTACCTACTGGAAACATAGCATGATAAACACAACAATCGAGACGAATAAAATATTCGAACAAAGAAAAAAAAATTGTTCATCCAGCCGCACGTAGCAAGAGATGACAGTTTTTAAAAAGACAATAAAAATATAGTTTTATAAGATATGAGGGAGTAGAAAAAAGAGACAAGAGAGTAGAGTAAGTTATTTTTTTTTCTTACTACGTTTCCGTTATTAGTGGTTACAAGATGACTTGACATTACGAATTATGTTTCAGACAATGAAAAAGATAATCATCTGTGACTCTAAACTAAAAAAAACATCAAAATATAAGTCTCATATATATAACTCAACTCTATGGATCTCTTGTTTTGAAAGCCAAGCTTGTCTGAGGCGTCTTTATAACCTTAGATTCTATCCGCACCAACAATCACTTACTATAAGTTTTCTGTAACCCCCTTTTTTTCCCTTTCTTGGTTTTATAGAATCTTGTTTAGCACCTCCATTCCTCTTTGATGGTTTGTTGATCAAGGAAACAAATTTTTCAACCTTCTTATTTCTTTATTTGGTAAATCTTCTTTGAAACCGTTGGCGATTTTCCATCTAAGTATAGTTCATAGTTCATAGTTTTTTATTCATAACAAAATGTTACATGTCAGATACTTAAATCTTAGCATGATATAAAATTCTAAAATTGTACCTACTTAACATACAAAGTACATAATTTCCCAAAGAAATAGAAAACGATAAATAAATAACCACATTCATTAGAAAATTATAAAAAAATATATTTATATATATATTTTATATCGCTCTTTTATTAAAAACATTGAAACCAGACCATATATAAACAAGAAGGCTGTAAGTACACCAAAAACCGCAAGCTTTCGTCACTTATAAACATCATAATTTTAATCTCCTATACCTCTACATAAATTATAGGGCAGTCGTTAAATATCAGTTTTGAAGCGATTGCAGTGACATAAAGCTGCTTTACATCTGCAACCTTAATTATACGCTTTATATCATATAAAATGAACTCTATTGCTTTGCCATAGATACTATTTTCTGCTTCATGCTAAGCGTAAACTAATTTTTCATCTCCAAACTTAAGTTTACGATTAATGTCTTCGAACTTAGACGTTATGTCTTCGTAATTAAGATCAGTGTCAGTTGTTGGGTTGTTGTTATTATTCTAGCATGGTTGAGTTTTGGTTTGCGCAATAGCAGCACGAGCCTTGTTGATGCACTGTCATATACCTTATTTGTCTCTACAACTAGTTTGTCTCTACAATTGATATTATATTTATAAGTGTTTGGTAGTATAAAATTGCTTTGTATTTCAGCTAGAAAATGGTGTAAGAAACTTTAAAATATAGGATTGCAGTAGGCACACACACCACTTACATACAGCCTCAATTATGTGATTAAAGTTTGTTTTTATTTTTTTACATCGCCCCATTAATTTTTCGATCTATCTATATCTATGAAAATTGATTACACCCCATTAGTTTTTGTAGATCCTAATCCTTAGCAGTATTTTCAATCTGTCAGTCCTACACAAAAAATCTTCAATTAACTTTAATATAGCTCAATTTCAAAAGCATTTAAACTGGGTCGCATTTGATAGATGACGAGGTGTTACAAGTATAATTATCAAGGCCTATAGCACCCAGGCTTTCAAAACTGCTTGATAATTTTAATGTTCACGCAAAGTCAGATATGTCAAAAGTTGGGCAGTTCACTTTGATTTAGATAGCATTTAGAAATCAAATTATATTCCTGTTGGTTTGTATTTTGTACAATCGGGAAGGAAAGTTTATTAATTGTCATATACCTTTAAGAACCCTTTTTTTTAGAACCTTTTTTATTTCAATCCTAATAGGTTCAACATTAACCACCAAAACCATCAGTTCTGACAACGAAACAGGTGGTAAATTTCGCAACTATGCCACTTTGAGCTAGGAAAGTGTCAAATTTGCATAGATTTGTAAGCAATATACAGATAATTTTATCGTAAATTGCTGCATGGGTGGCGTTGTGATAGATTTTCAGTAGGGGCTCGACTAACCAATGGTTGTTAAAATAGGTTTAAACTTATGATTTGTGTTGGCCGGTCGGTTATTGAGACCTTTTCTCGTTTTAAGCATGATTTTACTTTTAAGTGCTGAAATCATGAACAAATAGAGAATCAGAGATTTTCTTAACATGTATTTTATATAGCTTTTATCAATAACCAAGCTGATTTCATTTAAAGTTTTGATATAGGTGTTGTTGTAAGGTGGATGTATGACGGCTGATAGAGTGCAAGAAAAATCAGAAAAGAAACAAATAAGAAAAATACATGTTTTGCCGACCGGCACCACTATGTGGGGTCCCACCTAACGTGGGATTAGATCCGGTAGAAGAAGAAGAAGAGATTGAATCAATAATCTTTTCGATAACAACATTGATTATTCTAATATAAAATTTTTAAATACAACGCTGTTTCTTGAAGTATCTATCTCGTTACTATTTTAATGAATGTACCATTAAAGTGTTCTGCGTATGTCCAACCGACTCCTTCAGTGGATATAAAGTTGTGCTAGTCCCTAACAAGGTGTCAAGTAGTATCACAGTGTCCAATTCAGTCCTTGTAGAAACCTGTAACGCCTACAGTCTACAGCGTGTGGGTGAGACATCTTGCTCTTTTGGTTAATCTAAACAAAGATATTTATTTGAATGAAACCAGTGCTTGCTTGGTTTTACGAAACCAAGAATTTATATCTGACGAATTTAGTGAAACATAAAAATTACAGTCAAAGTTCTTCTAATTCAGATGTACTCGTGAACTCGTCGCTCATTGGCTGCATTTTGATTACGTATAAAAATAAAACAAATTAAACCGATGAGGGGCGATAATAGTATGATTGATACACGTAATACGTCTGAGTCTGAATCGACTAGCAGGTTACACAAAACCAAGAACTTTAATTTTACGACCTTTGTGAAATAATGAGTCCGTCTGAAGCACAGGAAGTTAGAAGAAGAAGATTTTTTATTTAGTTCACACACAAACAGCACAGGAAAACATAACAAATCAACAAAAACAGTATTTTGGTATACATAAGAAAAAAAATAATTATAACAAAAACAAAACAACCAAAAATAAACACAATAACTAAAATAGACCTAATATAGTAAAATAGTAATAGTTCCGGGTATGCTCTGAAAATATTTGCTCCGGATTGTTAAACTTTGGCATCTATAAAATATAAAAATTAATCCCTATTCAAGTATTCACACGGCATCACGCGTGAACGGCTAGACCGATTTCGGAAATTATTTTTTTGTTGTGTTTGTTACTGTCAGGAAATGGTTCTTATGAAATAAAAAAATAAGAAAGGTGACCGGAAAATTAGAACATTTAAGAAATCTTAACAAGCATATTACTAATTTGAATTCAATATTCATAGTTAAGACAGGACAACGTCTATCGGTTCAGCTAGTTTATAATAATTTAGTGTGATGAAAAATTTCACTCTGGTCCGTTTAGTAGTTTGTGCGTGAAAAAGTATCATAGAAAGATCTGAGCAAAGTTTCGATAATATTGTGATGTGACATGGATGTTTATCAGTTATATAAGTCATCCATCAGGTTTATATATCTCAACTTACTTACTTGAAGGCTAGATGTGAAATGTCTAGTAATATTAATACACTTCAACCGTCTCAATCCTTGACATTGGCGACATATCACCATAAGCATGCTAATTTCAATTCAGGTCATCAATGTCAGGAGCTATGTTTTACGTACCACCTGAGAACGTCATTCGTGACATAATCAAGTATTCAGTGCGCCTAGGACCGTGTACTATATCTAGGTCCAATTGAATAACCGTTAGTGTCGTGACGTGGGCGTCGTGTTTTTAAGAGGCGATAGGAATATCATAGTAATGGTTATGTAATGGGGATGTCTGGGTGTTTTTCTTATTATTATTGCATGCTTTCTGTTT
Source organism: Eupithecia inturbata (assembly GCA_963662085.1). Classification (NCBI taxonomy): domain Eukaryota; kingdom Metazoa; phylum Arthropoda; class Insecta; order Lepidoptera; family Geometridae; genus Eupithecia; species Eupithecia inturbata. Next base: position 11,080,546 of record OY759196.1, read on the forward strand.
GTCAAATCACTAGCATTTGCTCTGTTGACACTGCACAAAACTTATGTTGCGTGAAGGTTTTTTTAATAAGTTTGTAGTTTTAACTGTGTGTTTGTAGTTTTAACTGTGTGTTGGTGAACTTAATACTCCAGTAGCTCAGCGACCTTAAGTGGATTTTGGCTTTGATCCAATAATAAAGAATTCTCGACATCTCCAGACACCTGTATTTAGTTGTCTCCCGCCAAGAAGTAAGATAAAATGTCCATCCATCTGTCTTTGATCAATCAATCAATACACTCATTTAGGAATTTTATCACGAAAATGTGAATCTATGAAAGCAAACTCTATAAAAGATGCACTAAAATCAGGAAATACACCTACGCCGTTCCAAACAGTTCCTTTATCTCGCGCGCTCAACAGAAACTGTGTCAAGTACGAAGCGATTTGCGAATCACTTCTGTGTCTGTAATGCTAGGAAATATAAACGTATTAGTTCTTTGGTAATAAGGAGCTTAGGCTGTACTTAGTTCATAAATTGTAGGTAATAGAGTAAATAATTTGAGTCCAATGTGTCTAGCACGCAAGGCTGAAGGGTCGAACGACGCGGTTTTAGTTTAATTTGCGTTTTAAATCTACGTTCTTCTTTTTGATTTTTCGTCAAGGCCGTGATGGTACCTGCAATTTAACTAGAGACTTCTTTGTACAAGCTTTGCCGTCGTAGCTCACTCATAGTAGCCATGGGCTGCACTTACTTGGCTCAAATTTTCAATAACATTGCATCTAGTTCCAGCATGTCGACATATTCCACGACAAGCTAAGTAGGATAGTTAAAAGTCTTTTAATATATTTAAGTTATAACCTAGATTTATAGTCAATAGCATAAGATAGTGAGTGCTTTGGTTCTTAAACTGTAAACTTATATCTTCTTCAATAATAAATAAATAAATAAATCTAATCCCTTATTTTGTTTGTAAATAACCAGACCGAAAGTATTAAAGAAAAACTAACCTTGTGTTCTGTCCACATGTTGGCCGACAAATCTTAATCAAAAATTGTTTAATTTGATCTGTCAAATCAACCAAAAACGTATCAAATTTTAATTTAAAATATTGAAAAAAATCACACCTTGAGACGTGATAAAATCTGAGATGTGTAAAAATATTCAGGGGTAAGCTAGTCAAGACATTAGCTATGACTCGGGCAAAATGTGCTATCACACACATGTGCATGATGTTGATCAAAAATGGATCACGATTATAAATCAATTTGTTCTGTTATGCACGGCGCAGCGTATTGTAGAGGTACAGTATAGTATGCATCTATTATCTTGCAGTAATGATTTTCAATTAGTGGTGGGTAGCTTTGTCACTAGTGTTGGGACATGTCCCAACACTAGAGACTGTATATTGTTTTGGACTTGATAAATTGCATCAGACTTTTATACGACAAGGTTGATAAAGATTTTGTGTTCCTGATTAAGATGTTGATTTTGTAGTTTAATTTTTCTTTTAATGCGAATCCTATTAGGGTCATGATTACTTTGGGTTTTGTGACTTTATTTATTAACAAATGTATATTTTAAGTACGTACAATAAAGCTATTTATGCAAATAAAATACTTAGTTGACAACTTTATGAAATGACAATGCTCTCAGAAATACCAAAAAAAGTTTTGATAAACAAGCCACATATATTGTCAAATCAAAAGAAACCATTATCATCCAGCCTTAACATCCACGATACACGATATATTTATGTTATATATGATAATAATACTAACCTCTCTTTTCCTACGGTAGTAAAATGTAGACCCAAATAAAGACCATAAGAAAACCCAACCCTATCATCATACAATAGCCTACCGATATAATTTTTGACATATAAATTATTATAACCGAGCACTCTCAGCACTGATGGCCATTATTCTATTTGAAAGTTAATTTGATTGGAACTTCTTATCTTCAGTGAATAACCAACAGATGTTGCTTGTGTCATCGGTATTGTACTCTTGTAAATCTCACGGTTGTCTAAGATAGGGTGTTATTTTCTTCTTACTAATTGGTATCTGGAAAATTGTTTGATAGGTTCTATGACACTCACTATATAATTGTATCTGTTTTTTAATTTTTTTTTAACCATAATCTTGTGTGTTTCTTGTACCTGTTTATTATTAGAATGTATCGTGTTATGGGTCCAAAAGAATGTATTTGACGACCGATGTGGCGCGGCGGGCGAAGGTCCGCCTCCGACGCAGAAGGTTGCGGGTTCGATTCCCGCCTTGGGACAAATGTTTGTACGATCTGCAAATATTTGTTCCGGGTGTTCTGGGTATTTTCTATATATAATAAAAAATATCTATCTATGTTATGTATTGTATTATGTTTATCAGTCATCTAGTACCCATAACACAAGCTCAGCTTAGCTTGGGGCTAGATGATGCTGTGTGGATTGTCCAGCATTATTATTATTATTATTATTTTCTTTCTTTCTATAAGATTGTATTATTCGATTATTTGTATTTGCAAGAATCCGACTGCGGTTTCGCTCGATCGATTCTTGAAAACAAATGCTTATTAAATACCTACTCATCGGATTACCTTTTACATGTACGCCAAATTTCGTAATATTTAATTATTAATAATACAGTTATTAATAATACAGTTTTGGTGTTCACAAACTTATCACCTATTTTACTCACAAACTTTCATGTTTATTTATACTGTTGTACCTATCAATAGGATCGGTTCTAGAAAGGCTGACTTGAGATCCATTTTTAAAAGCTGACGCGATTGCCTTTATCCTTTCATACAATTATCGAAGCCTCTTAAACGAACAATAAAAAGGACGCGCCAGCTTTTAAAATTGACCTTTTGGTAGTATTAAAAGTATGCCTATGCATCCTGTAGGTACTCAAACTTGGAAAAATACGAAAATTTTAGGTCGTGTTCTAATTTAATCTAAAACCTGTTTAATTTAATTCATCACATTATTTAAGCTAAGATTTTATTTTAATTTTATTGTTACATTTTTGTATATTTTATGGATGTATTATCTGAATTAAATGAGTTAATAATAATAATAATAATTATACACTATTGACGTTGACGTTGCAAATCCGAACCACCAGTGTAGCTGCAGCCTCAGAGATAAATCTCTTCAATACGAGTAACAATTGGTAAACTATTATGTCAGAGCTATAGTAGTACCGTGCTACCGTTCAAAACCAGTCACGAAGCATGGAGAGATAGGAGATCTTACAAACAACGTGATATAAGATATATACGGTCTACCATAAATTTGTTTTGATAGAGTATATTGATGGTATCTTCAACGCGATCACCAATCCGTCTGACGGAATATTCAAGATTTTAAGAAAGCTCGAACTGATACATTTGTCTTTTTTTATTGACCACTAGATGACCCCGTGAACTTCGTATTACGTAAACTTTTTCCTGTATTTTTTTTTTTGCTTTAAACCACCCCTGTATCAAATAATATGAAAGTAATCAAAAAAAAAAAAATCAAATCAGTCAAGCCTTTTTTAAGATTGAGCGAGACTAACGAACATCAATTGATTTTAATACACAGTAAAAAAACTTGATTTTAATAATTTTCAACCACAGTCATTTCCGTTACGCTAAATAATCTTTCCGGTATCAAAATAACACCGGGTGGTTGCGTGGTACGATGGTGTCACTGTAAGAAACTTTTGACGACACCAATAATGAGATGAGCTTGCTAACTGTGCGGTGCCGGCTTAGAACTTGCACCAACCCAACTCTTCCCGCGGGTGTCGTAATAGGCGACTAAGAGATATCCACCTGGGGGCGGGCAGCACCACCTCCCGCAGAACAATAATTCTACCACTAAACTGCGATTGGGCATTACCCTCATGAGATAAAAACCAATAAGGCGCTTATCAGCCTGCTTATGAGGCCTGCGTACAGCAGTGGACCATTAAAGATCACACAGCGTTGTAATAACTACTCCACACCTTTCAGCATACAGAAACACCTAAGTTATTTTACTTATTACTACTATTTAGACTTTTTAGATTATTTTCAGAGTCTTTATGTGACAAATTCTCCTATAATTTTATGAAAAGATCTTAAAATGTAATTTAAGCTAAAGACGCGACGCGTTACTCTGGGACTGGTGAGTATCTGGCGCAGCGCATCAGCATTGCCTTACAGCGAGGCAATGCAGCCAGTGTCTTGGGGACGCTTCCGACTGATATTGATATGGATCAGTTATGGATTAGTAGCTGTTGTTCAGTTGAGCTATTGTTTGCTACAGTCTGCAGTTAGCTCAATTGTTTCAATTGTAAATACTAGTTTAATTGTTTCTATTATTTCTATTGTTTGTAGTTTTCCTTGTTAATAAAGTACATTATTAATGAGAACTTTGTTAAAACGTTATGGATTTTGAAAGGTAGTTTATTATTTACTTAAATAAGTAGGAAATTAGCTACCTCATACTGGCAAAGAAAAGGCTGGAATTAAACTATCTTTGCGTGGAACTGCATCCTAGATTATGTTAATTCCCTATCATAATAATCTTCAGTCTCTTTTTCCTTCCTTTCTAGTACAAAAAATGTATATATTATTTTAAACATATGTTGTACCAACATTAAAGTAAAAGTGTTATCCTATCAAATTTCAGTGGATCTGTAACAGAGCGGCTCATATGCGGCGTTAATTGGACGTTTACGCTCCATGTTATCGTGGTTGGGTGGTCCAATTTGTTAACTTATTATTTCTGCGGAGACGAGTCGTTTTTCAAAACATTTTTCAGCTATGTCTCCATCGACGCTGTGCTACAGCTCACATTTCCGTTTCGATCTTTCTTTGTTTCTTGGCATACAAATATCATATATCTCCACTCGGTGGTCTCCACTGACGCTGAGTAGAGAAGAGATGTGTGAAAAACGACGTTCTATTGGTTTTTTAAATGAGATATCTTCTCCGCTCGTCTCGTATTAGCTTTGGTGGATTCTGGCCATTTATCATGCCTCTATCTTAAGTTATTAGCATAAAATAATTGATTTTAAACATAAAAGACCTGATTTAATACATGTCATGTATTTAAATGATCTGACATTGTTCGCTGAGCTTGGTTGTTTTAATATTTGTGTTAAGCCTTGGTCTCTTGATCACTGCACAGTACGCTGCGATATGCGCTATGCGGTGCCGGACACATAATCGTATAAAAACGTCTAGAATGGTATTTTGTTGCGTCGAAGTCTGCGTCAGCAATATGGGGTAGTACGCTGTACGCAGCGTACTGCGTGGTGATCAAGAAACCAAAGCTTTAGACGAAGTCATATCTGAGAAACTATAATACTTCATTGTCTCAGGCATCATTGTCACCAATGGAAACCCAGCATTGTCTGCTACAATCTGATTTGCTATAGCTGCTGAATGGTGACTGAAAATGTAAAAAATGGATCTGATGTCTGATGATCATAAGAAATAGCTTACATTTCATTCTTAACCTCTTGGAAACCCTTGTCCATGGTCCTGAGCAAAAATAAAAGCTTTGAAGTACATGCTCAAAGATGACTGATAATGTAAAAATGGATCTGATGCCAGACATCATAAGAAATACATAGCTTACATTAAATTTTTAACCTCTTGTAGACCCTTGTCCATGGTCCTGAGCAAAAAAAAAGCTTTGAAGTACACGCTGAAAGGTGACTGAAAATGTAAAAATGGATCTGATGCCAGACATCATAAGAATTAGCTTACATTTAATACTTAATCTCTTGGAGACCCTTGTCCATGGTCCTGAGCAAAAAAAAAAGAAAACTTTGAAGTACATGCTGAATGGCGACTCAAAATGTAAAAATGGATCTAATGCCAGACATCATAAGAAATAGCTTACATTAATTTCTTAACCTCTTGGAGATCAAGGCACTTCTCCATTGGTCATATCCTCCCCGTAGAAGGAAAATTAAATAACTGACGAAACCAAAATCGCGAGAAAAACGCGATTTACCGATTTTTTGCGACAAAAATGCCGATAACTTTTTTTTGGCAAATAAATTTACCGTACACTTTTTGATATTTTAAAGATTATAATTTTACCTAGGTTATAATTAAACAAACAAAAAATTAAGGTAATTGGTTTATAAGAAAAAAAAACAAAAGCAACTATGTATTTTTCCCTCGCCAGAGTTTTGATTGTTTATGTCAGTTATTTAATTGTGTATGCTAGTTATTCATTTTTCCTCCTTTCATCTGTGCTTCGGCCGATTCAACGAAAGTTAAACAAAATACTTTATCTAGTTCTACTTGTCCTAAACTTGTAAAAACCAGAGAGCTCTAGTAGTCAATTTAAATAAATGATTTTATTTAATTTGTACTTTATTATAAAACCACAATCATAACACACGAAAATTCAACAACTTACCTTATTTCATTTTACCTAGTTCATTTGCTCCTGATGAACCATAAATTTATCGAGGGAAAACTAAATAAGTGATGTTATGGCCTTTACGCTGTCGCAAAGTGATCAATGATTTCACTTATCTATTTATGGCTGCATTATTTAGTTTTCCTTCGCTACTTTTTTGTGTATTCTGAGAAGTTTATTTTTCCATCTGTTCCGACTTGCAAGTTTCAATTACAGATAACTTTTTGATAAATTAAGAGCGAAACGTTAGTAAGACAGAAAGATGCAGCTTGAATTAGACTTTATAGAAATGCAATAAAGTCGATTTCGCAAAATGTGTTAATTATTTAATTTTCCTTCTACGGGGACGATGCTTAAAAAAAATAAAGTTTTGAAGTTATCGTGAGGATGTTTCTTGAAGGAAGTTCTGTACTCTCAAAAATGTAGTTGAAGGGTTTAAGACTATCTCCTTTAACTTAAACCAGCTCAATATTGGTGGCAAAACAGACGGCTCCTTTGATCCAAACTGAAACTTGAAACCGAGCGTTGGATACTCTCACTATTATAAGTACAGCTTTACTTAGCCCTTGATAACCTTATTCCTTGTTGCTTAGCGTACCTACTCAAACAATCTTTTATTAACTAACTAGTTTCGACCCGCGGCTTCACACGCGTTGTTTCTATGGAAACATTTAGAGGGATAGAAATAATCCAATGTAAACTGATTTATGGGATAAAATGGTTGAGCTAATCATCTTATTTTATGTAAACCGGACAATGCGCATCAAGCTGCTTTATAGCCTATGTTTAATTTCAGCCCGATCCGTTCAGTAGTTTTGGCGTAAAAAAGTAACAAACATCTATCCAAACATCCAATATTACTTGTTTATGCCTGCGGCTTCACACGCGTTGTTTCTATGGAAACGATTAAAGGTTATTTCTATTTAATGGGAATTGATTTATGAAATAAAAAGTGGGAACTGATTTAAAGAATAAAAAGTAAGTAGCCTATGTTTTATTCTACGCATAGAACTACCTGTATGCAAAATTTCAGCCCGATCCATTCAGTAGTTTAGGCGTGAAGAGGTAACAAACATGCGAACATCCAAATCTCTGCATATATAATATTAGATAGATAATACTTTTATTCATCAGTCATCACCTTATAAAACAGATAGTACTTAATTAACCATATTATAGAGAACAACAATGTAACTGGCGGCCTTGTCGCTTAAAGCGATTTCTTCCAGGCAACTAAAACTATTATGAGAACCCCCGCCCGCCCGGCGGGCCCGGCGGGGTGAGGAAGCTCCCTCAGGTGGGAGGCGTAGAGTGACCATTATATACGTTAGTATTATTACATATTCTATGGTATTGTATGGCAGCTAACTCACATGGCGACGGTTTGGCAACGTCGTCTACGATACAATAGTTTAGATACGTTGCCAGGGACGTCACCGTGGCATCCCAGTAAAGTAGGGCACTAGTACTATATTGCAAGTACAGTACAGTATAGTAGGGGATTTAAAAATAAAAATCCTGTATAGCTTGGACACTCAACTTGTTCCCTCAAGAAACAAAACACGACGCAATTGTCTTCTTGTCAACTATTTCTGCTATCATTCAATCAAAGTCACATAACAACGTTCCTATACCAAAAGGTAAACATATCCTAACATTAACCTGTGCAGGTGTTCAACAATTATAAGCTAAGTGCTTAACCGAACCATGTCAAGGCTGAGCTAAGGACAAGACCTAAAGCTTGAAATTGCATTTGCACGGAATATTGTTTACTATGTAATATAGTTGGACTTAATCGTTTTTTGTTATGGGAATTTGAGCTTTGTGCAAATGCGTATTTAGAGGTCATTCAATGTTGCAATAAATTATATTTATAATAGATACAGAAATACAGATCATTTATTTGCAGTCGATGGATAACAGAAATAAATAATAAACAAATAATGCTTAACAATTAACACAGCTTCATTGAACCCCAAACTAAGCAGAGCTTATGTTATAGAAACTAGACATAGACAGATATTTTAATTTATATAGAGAATACCCAGAACATCCGGAACTGCTGATCTACAGATCGTACCATTTTTTCAAGGCGAGAATCGAACCCGTAAACTGCTTTGCCCGCTGCGCCACATAGGTCATTACTTCGTCGCAGTCGTAGAACAGAGACGGATCTGATTTTTTGCCAAATTTGTTTTTTTGCAAAAAACCTACTTAAAATTATACAAAAATGACTTGTTAAAAAGGTAACAGAGAAGACCAAGCCTAAGCCATGATATCGGTATTTTTTCCTCATGGTGGCTTTGAAATTGTTTATTTTGATTTCATAAATATTTCGTCCTGAAAACCCTGCACCCCATTTCATTTACAGTAAACATTGATTTCACTTTAACAAGTGGATTGCGTTCTAGGCTAACTGGCTATCTAGACATTGATATGTAGAGCAAAGATACGGAGAAGGCCATGACAGAAATGAAGGCAGAATTCAATTTTTGCTGTTCTATAAGAATAATAATAAGAATAAGAATGTTTTTATTTCAAAATTTACAATGTAGCCTTAAAGTTAATTATAGCTAATGTTCTGTATAAACGAATGCTAAGTTGATAATTTCTCAATAATAATCAACTGTACTAATAAAATAGAACCATAATTGAAACGTTAGCTTACCTTAGGAAAGCTGACATATCACGAGGCGACTATACAAGGGCCAATGTCGACATTCATGCCGTCGACATTTGTACCAAATGTCGTGTTGTACCATCCTAATTTTATGAGAGCTAACAGAATAAACATTAACACCTTAATATATTAAAGCTCAACGTCTACAATTTGTACTTACATAAGTGATATTCTATAGAGTTAAAGTAACTAGAATTCATCTATAAAGGAGGTAGGTAGCCATACTGGGCGCCACGCAACGAAACATTTGTACTAAGCCGAAAGGGGGTGATCCTGAACTCCGAGGGGATAAACTTTTGTTCTACGTAAAGAACACGAATGGGAAGAAAAAATATAATGTATTTTTTTTTTTCAAATAAATAATTAAAAAATATTTTCGAAATTAGCAAAATCGAATAGGTATAACAAGTTGAACCCCTCGGGGACCAGAATCACCCCCCACTGGCTTAGTACACGTGTTACTTCGCATCCTGTATAATTCCTTCTAAATTTTTTCATAACTGCCGAAAAAACTTAAAGCTTTGCTCCAAAATCCTAGCGGATCATTGACTGCTATTAAAACTCAACACCCATCAACTTTAATTTTAGTTTTTTCTTCTTATAACTCATTCTGAAATCACAAACGAAATACTTATCTCTTATCAATGCCAAATTTCAGTCCGTCCCATTAAGTAGACACATCTACGAAAACTTTCGGGTTTCTAATCAATTAAACTCTGCGCTCATTAATCCAATAACGCTACCACACAGCACAAACACGTGCATTCAAATATAGTCTTAAACTTTTTATCTTTAGATACATTTTGACAAACAGTGACAAAATGGCTTCCCACAAGCTTCAAAGCACGAGCTGTCTCATCTGATGCCGTCAATATTGAATTCATCTAAATTTTAAGAGATAAAGCCCATTTGAATATTCTGTACTACAGCGGTTCATGCCAGGTGTGCGACAAGCTTTAGTCGGATTTTGTTCATACAAAAATCTTAAAACAAAAACTACGGGTGCCTCATACGTCTAGTTAACCTCACACTTGGCCTCTCTTTGATGTATCCTGACCTCATCTGACCTTGCTACCCCAGTTATGGATCCTATTTAGTTTTCCTTGAGGAATTCAACCTTGTATTACTTCTAATAAACAAATAAAGATCAAAGTGTACCACACACAGGGTTCTAGGGAATAGGTAAGGGACGATGATTACGTGTTCAGTAGATTGGGTAGTTTAATTTTTATTATAATTATTCAAAACACCAGCTTTCATTCTTTGTAGCATTACATACGCTTGGGTTTGTTCCACCACTGTTGTAGTAATATCTCAATGAGTTTCAGAGTTTTTTTGCGTCAAAACTGTTTTGACTTGAAGTACATTATGTAGTTTGTAAGTTCTGCATTATCAATGTGTGCTTTTTGTTAAAATTTATTACGTAAAACAGGTATTAAAAACATCCTGAAATTTTGTTACGGCTGCATAATTGAACGGAATAAATAAACCAGACATTTTTGCCAAAAATCATTCTTATAACAACTACGGTTGGTAGGTGGTACTGTGTAACTCAAAAATACCCTAACTTAGGGTGTGTTTACACCAAGCGCGAGCCAACTTTAACGCCATATTTATTTACACACACAATAATTACAAGGCACGTGTTCTACAAAAAGTTTGTGTCATAAAAAATTTGGAATTTGTATGCATCTGGTGCGGTTAGTTTACACTGCGTATTTGAGATGTAAAGCTTGTGACTCAATATTTCGTTATTTTACGATATTCTTGTTTAAGGAACTATAAAGCTATCACGATTATGATTTTATTTACATACTAAAATATAGACACTTTTATAGTGATAAGGGTTTAATCATTCTTATCCCGTTTTTTATATTTTTAACGAAATTTAACAGTCAATCAAGATGTAAGCAGGTTAACTACGAACCTTTTTTATTTTGGAAGAATACCAACGTTTCATTCCCTTAATGAGGGACTTCTTCAGGGTGAATGCAGTTCGGTTTTATATTCAAATTTAGACTTTTAATAATAGATGGTATTCAAGACTTACAGATCAAGCCTGTATTAACTTAAACTAACAGATTCACGGCCTGCGACGCACATGTCCAACTGCAAGTCCTGCAGGCAGTGAATGCGATAAACAAACCTTAAAAAGTTGGCATATTATTGTTTACTTTAATTTGGATATTCTTAAAATTACGTGAAAATAGAATAAAAGTACTTAAAGTATTTCAAGACACCGGATGCTGCCAAGCTAGTTATTTTTACACTCTTATTTTCTATAATTTTAATCCAACCTCAAACTATTTAGTGATTGCAAAAAGAACATTATCGTTTCCTCAATTCTCAGAGTATTTCAAATCTTTCGAACTCGGTGACTCGATTAAATCCACCATTATTATCTCAAGCAAAAGTAAATACAATACTGATCTCTAAATTCATTACTGGAAGGTCGAATCTTGTGTGGTATTTACAGCATCTGTAATTGCGAGAATTGGTCCCTATTTTCATTGATATTTTTTTTAAATTTTTTGTGTGTTTAGAACGGCAAATTGCTTTGTAATAGGGCGATCATACCTTTAAAACGATATGAGTAGATTACATTTACCTACATGGCTGAGTAAGTTTTATAAGTAAAGGAGCTCCTTTAAGATTGTCTTCGAAATAAACTGTGTTTAAATGTGGAAAGGGTATTCTAGCTTTATTATTTTAAAAACTAAGATGGAATAGGATTTTGTGAACGGTAAAGTACCATGCGTCATTTTGGGCCCACTTTACAAAGTTGGTTCAACAGTGATGTTGCATTATGTCATTTGGGGTGTAATGTACTTTATTTCATTATGGCATCTAAGTTCGAATCGAACGCAAAAATTATATTTTGGTAAGATTATGAAGAAACTTTAGTCTTATAAAATAATAACCCAGTAGCTATTAATAGATCACTTAACTCTTAATATCTCTCGAACTCGTCCTAGAGAAATGCGGATTTAAACATTGGGTTAAGTTCTTTTTTCCTATAATTTATCTAACATTCTCCGACTCCTTCCCTTCCTCCCCCATTACGATAAACTCATTTTATCGAAGATCTTCGTAGCTCGTGCTACGCCACATACCCACCGGTGTAGTATACAAAAGACTTCAACGCGCACTTACATTCCTAGTCCAAATGACCCTCATTTCTCCAAAATTAGCTGAGCTAACGAGTGACGGCTTAAGGACACTGACGCTCGAAAAAAAAAACAGTTTTTACTATTTTCTTATAACCTTAACGGTTATTATATCCTTAACAGTTAGATTCATTAAATTTAGACTAGAATAAAACAGTTCCCAACTTATTCGACGACCGATGTGGCGTGGCGAGCGAAGGTCTACTTGCGACGCAGGAGGTTGTGGGTTCAATTTCCGCCTTGGGACAAGTGTTTGTACGATCTGCAAATATTTGTTTCGGGTGTTCTGAGTATTTACTATGTATAATAAAAAAATATCAATCTATGTAATGTATTGTATTAAGTTTATCAGTCATCAGCATCACTAACCCATAACACAAGCTCTGCTTAGCTTGAGCCTATATGATGCTGTGTGGATTGTCTAATATTATTTATTTATATTTATTCAATGGTCTATAGCAGTTTTAATACCAAAGGATTACCGGATAGAAAAAGGCGCCATGTTTGGCGTTTGACTCTGAGAGGAATATCAGTGATAACTACGTGCATGTACGTGATGTCAGTAGAATATATAATTATTCGTTTCCAGAACTGATAGTGGTGTTAATATACGGTCCATCGATATCGATCGAAACTTTTTCATACGACGTCGATGATTTTAATTTATTTTAGAATGCCTAGATTCTTTTAGGCACACGAATTATGGCTATTTTTACTTATTGGAATGTATGTAGCTCATTTTATTTTGTAAACCGTACCGTTAAATTACGTACCTATGTATGTATTTTGTGTACTAGGTAGTTCTTATGTACTCATATTAACAAAAAAAAAACGTTTATCTAGTCAGTCTGCATATTACATTGGATATGATTGCATCTAAGATGCGATCCAAGAAATATGACGTAGGTACATAGAAAGAAGGCCAACAGTGGGACATTTGTGGATCATCATCATCATCATCATCAACCTATCTTAGTCCTCTGCTGGACATAGGCCTTCCCATTTGTGGATGATGATGACATATCAAGTTTATTTCAAGACCGCTTTCGATAACATTAATTTCCCATCACTAAAACCAGTCCCAGCATCTGAAAATTATCGATAAACATACAGCATGAACATACGCACCGATTACCATGATAGTAGGAAATTATAATCTTACTCTACCTCGTTGCGTCCCTTTCTTTTTGATGGTGAAGAAAGAGATAGGTGATAGGACTCGTTTATAAAATTATAGGATCATTTGTGTTGTGCTTGATGTGTTTGATATTTATCTGGAACTTGCTTCTGACCGCAGCTTTGCTTGCCTCATAATAAGTTAAAAAGTTTATAACCATCATGGTTCCCAATCTTTACACTATCTTGATAAACAATAAGTAAATAATAAATGACTCTTTATTTGGAAACATAATGAAAATCTATGCCACTTTCAGAAGTTTAAAACTGTGTCGAATCGCAGATGACAATTTATAGGAAGAACTACCCATTTAAGTATTCCTATCTTTATTTGTGAAATCATAAAAGAAACTAAATTTTAAAGGGCCTTAGAGCTCTACTCGCGTAAGGCCGCGTTGATGGGATAAACGCAAAACAATATGTACACATGAATGACTTCTAAATATCAATATTAAAATTGTTCCTCTATTTCCGTCTTCAAAACTTTCCCATAGATCGAAAATAAATCCAATTACAATATAATTATAGGCATTAATATTAAACTTGAGTACTTTTGTTACATACTTGAGTAGTCAAGATGTTACTAAGAGAAGTAGTTACATGCTCGTACTTCTAAGTACATTCGAGTGGCCAAATTTTCCCATGTCGCCCAAAATAGAACAAAATATGTACATAGTTGGTAAATAAATATTATAAATCGAAAATAAATCGAATTACTATGTTTTAAAGTGCCGCTATTAGTTTTATAAGTCTTATGAGAGGATATATCAGCAGTCTATGGAAAAAGTTTCAAAATCGGAAGTACTTTCCAGTTTTGGTGGTCAAAATATTAAAATGAGGGGTTAAAATGGGAAAATGGCATTTTTAAGAACATGAGCAGTGTCCGTAGTGTATACCGCGTACACTGCTACAATTTTTTTTTTTTTTGTATTTATGTTATAATTTATTATTTTATTATTTATTTTTATTTTATTTTATTTTATGCTGGACAATCCACACAGCATCATCTAGCCCCAAAGTAAGCAGAGCTTGTGTTATGGGTACTAGATGACTGATAAACTTAATACAATACATTACATAGATAGATATTTTTTATTATATATAGAAAATACCCAGAACACCCGGAACAAATATTTGCAGATCGTACAAACATTTGTCCCAAGGCGGGAATCGAACCTGCAACTATATACTATATGTATATACAAAACTTTTAAGGTATTTTTTTACGATTTACCTTATTTGTTTTTTAGGTTTTCTAGCTTAAAAGCTTTTTTTCACTAGGTTTTTTCCGAATCGTTCCCACTTTTTACTTTTCGAAATAGCATTATTTCACGACGTTATAAATCTGCTCATTACTAGTGGCTTCCAAGATTTAAAACTAAGCCGAGTACACATTTCAGTCGAAGCACCCGTAAAGTATAACGACGGGTTTTTGTCTCGCGAGATTATGTGGGGTGACCGAAACGGCGTTATAATGTTTTACGAGTGTAAAACTGGCTTAAGTTATTTAGGATGTCTTTTTGTTATATTTGACTGTGCTTAGCATACATTAACAAGATTTTTTTCGAAGACATGAATTAAAACAAACGTGAATTAAAGTTTTAAAAAAGTATTTTTCCTAAAACTTTTTTCGCAGATTTCTTAATTATTTTGTAGGAACACCTAGTTACATCTATAATCTACATTCTCCATAAAATTTCCTACAAATTTGCATATTATAAATATTCTGCAGTTGTATAAAAATCTTTAATTGAGGTTCATGTAAAGTCGAAAGAAAGATAATTTTAATTTTGCCCGCTGAGCCCCACGACCCGAGAGCGGCGCAACGATTCAGCATTGCCATACAGCAGGGCAATATCGTCATAATTATGGGGAAGCTTCAAGCAAAGCTCAACTGTTTAAGTTGTAAATACTAGTTGTAATTAGGTACCTTTTAGAAGTAACGGTTAGGGGGTTAATATCTATATAGAAAGAACGATATGCTTTCACAGTATTTTTACGATTTTAAATTAATTTTGAGTCCTAGAATCTCAACGGAATCTCACGACTTAGCACTAAAGTATTATGTGATTTTATTCGGAATTTTAATTTGATTGATATAGTTATTTTTCATACCTACTGTGCTGCGATTGTGGCGTATTTTTTTGGTGGCCTCTACCCAATTAAGTAATGTAGTTACTTTTACCGGTAAAAATACTCTTATTTCAAATAGTAGAAGTTGGTTGGTTCTATACCAACCTCAAACAGTTGAAATAAGTTATAGTATTGTATAAGGTCCCAACTACAACATTGCAAGCGACATAATTCCCTACAAGAATTTCTAAAATAATATTATCACAGTTTGCTTTTAACACTAAATAATATACTTTAAGGTCCTATGTTGAGCCACACGTACCTACACTTAACTAAGTTGGTAACCTGCTTCATACTTGCGCAGGCCAAATCACCAATTTAGTTACGTTAGTTCAAGACTCTTGAAAAGTTTGTAAGCTTCTTTAAAAAACTAGGTACTTAAAAAATCTTTAGAAAAAGATTATTAATATTAGTGACATTTTGTAATTCTAGGAAAAGAAAAATAATACTTGCTTCTCTCATCCTATTGTTTTTTATTCGTAATGAAAATACAATCAAAATGATTCGACCAGCTTCTTGCTAGTATCAACTATTGACTACTTGAACTAACGTAACTTAGTTGGTGACTCTTGAAAAGTTTGTAGGGCTTTAAAAAAACTAGGACCTTAAAATAAAAAATATTATATTATTAGTGACATTTTGTAATACCATGAAAAGAAAAATAACTCTTGCTTCTCTTAACCTATTGTTTTTTATTCGTAATGAAAAAACCTACAATTAAAATGATTTGACCAGCTTCTTGCTATAGTAAATTGATCGAGACGTCACCGAAACGTTCCATTTTTGTAAATGGGGTTTGTGTAGTTTAATGCCCAAATAGCGTACAGCGTCTCTAGAGGCGCTGTATCAAATTCTATACAAAAATTAAACGTCTCCATGACGGCTCGATACTACCGAGAAACCGAACTCAGGGCTCAGATCAGAATAAAAGGCGTAGGTACATTTTATAACATTATCCGACACAATCATTACGAAGATGAGGCTACTTTTTACGCAGGAATAGCACGTGCAATGCCACTGGGAGAAAGTAGTTTTAAAATCTTAAATAATGCCAAATCTATCGCCAAAAATACTGTAAGCAGCAATTATTTTCGCATTCAAGTACTGTCTGCAGCTAAGACCTCTCGTTCAATTTTATGTAACGACCACCATTGAACGAAATGAGGTCTTCACTCAAGAAGTTCCTATCACCCAGTTAAGGAACTTCATAATATCCCGGTAATGCTTTTTATGCACTCTTATATCAACCGGTTACGGTCTAAAGTTCAGAGTTTAAACGGTTTTCAAGAGCTTAAGTGGTGTTTGATAAAGGAAATTGGGAATTGGGTGTCTATTTTTGAGTTACAGGCAGGTACACTGTACCTACTAGTAATTATAAAAAAATATAAAATCCAGACTTTTAAATTTTTTGGTGACAAAGGACAATACCACCAACAAGTCTAAACAAGTATTTGATACCTCACAATCAAAATCTTGGTAACCGGAGTCGCAAGAACCACTAGACTAGCGCGAAAAACATAAACCACCTGAATGACAAAAAATAAATTCTTCCACAAGAAGAATTTAAGTTAAATTAACTAATTTGCAAAAATAATTGCCGAAACCAGGGATCGAACCAGGGACCTTTAGATCTTCAGTCTAACGCTCTCCCAACTGAGCTATTTCGGCTATATTATGAAATTAGCGAGCGAATTCCTTATCTTTGGTTATCACTTTTTTTCTCTGCAAATACTCACAATAACAACTAAATAATCAACGGATAGGTAGGATAGAATAAGTCATTATTATTCAATTGATGTTGTATGAATGTAGTAAATTAAAGTTTATCGCAATAACCAGTAACGATACATTATACCAGTACCTTTACCTACATTATAGCTACTGAAAAAACTCTAAAGTAGTTTAAATGTTCCTAATCTATTTGCTCTACTAAATCTTCAAACGCATTATACAAAAGCAATTTACAACGTACCACACTACTTTACCACCAATAAATCTACCAACGTATCCTATAGCTTTTCAACAAAACACCATTGCTATAATTATGCAGGATTTATTGTCAGTCTCTATATTAAATACGGCTTAAAAAATATACTGGCAAGGGTGAGTCGAAAATCATTCCATTGTAAATCAGATTGAACTAATTGTGTAAAAGTTCAGCAAACATTTTGAAAGGAGATCAAAGGAAAAGACATCCCTACTTGGTGATTTGTAATGTAATGAGTTAGGTACGACATATTTTTAATACAATATTCCTTTAAATATTGGCAACTTCGATTGACACAACTTTATTTGAGTCATTGTAGACTTATGTAAGGTTTGGTTAGTCATAACCGTAAGCTACGAGTAAAATTTTCAAAACGGCTTTCTAATTTATACATAAAAAATAATCTTCATCATAACTCTACTTTTGACATTCTTTTACTATTATTTTTGTTTATTATGTATTTTTGTACATTATTCTTAGTATAATTTTGACAATGCCCTTGTACAGCAGCATACTTTGACATACCTTTTAATTTATTTGTTATTCATTTTAGTCTGACCAATTTTATTTAATTTACTTTGTGGAAGAGTCCATATCTGTCTGTTTTTTATTTTTATTTTCTATGAACAACCCTTATGGTGTTTCCTATGCTAAACATATGTGTGAGATTGTTAGAATATAAATTATTTAAAAAGTGTAACGACATCAAGTATAACATGTGTACCTACGGTGGAATAAATAAATAAATAATATTAGATTTGATATGTCGCACGATGATACAATATTGACCACAATAGCGACGATTAAGATCGTAATAATGAGCGTGATACAGTACCCCAAAACTTTCAAAACTGCCATCCATCAAACGTCTCGGCGTCGATTTGGAAAAAATCCGTCCCCTGACATTTGGAACGTCTGTGTTTCGGTACCTATCCCTAGTTTCGGCACCAAATTAGGGAGCCTTTGTTAAAAATATATTAATATTCATTTAACTTGAAGATTGTTAGTTAAGATTAGTCTATTGTACTATTTTGGGGTTTATAAAGTGTCATTTGTCATTTTGTTTCGTCGAGTGCGCTTTGATTTGAGATGTTGTTGGAATTTTAATTGTCGTTGAATTATTGGGCGTATTATTTAGCAATCAACATGTTTTTTGTTGATTCAAAAAAAATATGTGTTGTTGTTGTTAATAGAACTTTATTATATTACGAAGGAACTGTTTATGACTATTTCTTTACAACTTTTTGACGATGATGAAGTTCGGACTTAAGAGATTATATTTTAATCCAGTTTTATACAGTTAGTACCTATAAAAATTCTCAGCATGCCCATCACATTTACAAATAAATAAATAATAATAAATAATAAATAAATAAATAATGCTGGACAATCCACACAGCATCATCAAGCCCTAAAGTAAGCAGAGCTTGTGTTATGGGTACTAGGTGACTGATATACATAATACAATACATAACATAGATAGATATTTTTTATTATAATATAGAAAATACCCAGAACACCTGAACATGAACATGAACCTATACATCCATTTTCATGAATTTCACCTGTGAATTTTTTTCTATTTGCATAATTTGTGCCATATTCAAGTTATGTTCCACTAGGTCCACATCGGTTTGTCTTTACATGTTTATCAGTAAACAAATTCATTAGTGTAGTGCATGTCGGACTCTCATAAATCAACTGAGATAAATAACAACGAAGAAATTCTCGGAATCAAAAATAGCCCACCAATTAACCTGTCAATAGTCATCAACGCTAAGACCCCCTGTTTTTAAAGCCCCCTCAAATTCCCTAAAAAAATACATTCTCTCAACACGATTTACATCTTTCTCCCGACAGATAGACAGGGCCATTGATTTCTGACATTTTAATTTCAGGTTAAATAACAGTCCCCTGTAAATGCTGAACTATTTTCGGTGAAAACAGGAATCGGTGAGATGTCAGAATGGAATGGCAGGAATTTGTCAGTGTTACATGACAGATGCTTTTAAGTTGCTTTGTGTAAGAAGCAACTTATTTGTTCTTCAAATAGATTGTTACTTCAGCTACTCACACTGACATTAAGGACCGACTGCTTTCCATCATTTATTAGGTATTTAATTTATGTCTTAAACTTTTCATACAATTTTAGGACCCGTGCGAATATTTTCAATTACCTACGTACTCCGACAAAAAGTAAAATATATTTATAGTTTTATCATAAACTATAGGGAATTCTAGGAGCATATTCCAAATACTTATACCACAGAACTTAAAACCTATAAGGACTACAAAAAACTGCAAAATAGGCTTAAGCTCTTAAGCTCTTAATTGAATATACCCTAAAATGGTAAACGAAACTACTGATTATGAATACAATTATAATAAATTGAATTCATAATTGCAAGTATCGAGTGGACCCACCCACAAGGAGTTGAATGCCTTGCCTTTTAGATCTGAAATCGCTTGATACCTTGCTTACTTTGTAAAAGGAACTTTTTCTCATTCCGTTGGTATTAGTTACTTCTGTAATAACTAGAGTGGGTAGACCAGACCACCTGGGGATCTATCACCTACCTCAAAGCTAGAAGACATTTTATGAAATATTTTATATTAGTTTCTGCCCGCGCTTCGGACGCGTTGTTTTTATATTTTTATCATAATGGAATTGAGTAATAGGATAATACTTATCATAATGTGTTATTCAGTACTAGACCTACATCTATGCAGTTTTGGCGTGAAGAAGTAACATTAGACTTTTTTAGCTATAAGTTAGATAAAAAATCTGATAAAATTGTAAAGATACCGAAGGATTCGTATTGCGGACAGTGTGCAAGATTTTATACGGTTTCATACAACGAATTATAAAATTCTACCCTGGTGGCTGCGGCGGCGGCACGCATTCAGATTTATGAAATAATTAATCCCGAACACTTAGGGACTTGGTGAGTTTTGTCTTCTATTTGAGATATGGTCGATAAAACGCGAAATATTAGATAAATAAAACCGCGAAATCTATCATAGTCTTCTGTTTCTTGGGATAAAAGTGGTCACTAGAGTCCAGGCCTGAGTTGTTTGATGATGGTATCGAGTCGTCGTGGTGACGTTTAATTTTTGTATATGATTTGCGTAGATCCATTTCCGCACGATAAAATCACTGTCATCCTATGGAAAAAATGAGCCGACTGATGATCGATATCGTCAAACCGAACTCAGGACTCTGGTGTCCACTTTTATCCCAAGAAACAGAAGACTATAGTTACATTATTACATCGAGTACATATCCAGCGTTAGTATTATCTGACAATCATATATTTTATAATATAATAATAAGTATGTACAACAAAGACATAAAAAACATTTAAAAAGAAAAGTTAACATAGTTAACTTACTTAACGACAAAAACAATGACACAACATATTTTTCAAAAAGCAGACTGAGTGTGCTGTTACATCAGCAAAAAGGTACATCTAATATCTTGCGTTATATCGACGATTTAAAAAGAAGACAAAACTCACCGTGTCCTCAAATACTGGGTTTGAGATCCATTATTTGATATTATCATCAAAACGAACTCAGGGCTCTGGACAGAACACTCGCCGCCGTAAAGTCTGCAACATTCAGTTATTCCTGTAGAATGACACATGCAGTTAGCAGCTGACGTGATTGGTCTCAATGGTATTTGTTGATGTCCTTTTGGGGTAAGACATACCTAGCTATTGCGTAAATCGATCACTACCTTTACGGTCTAAGTGTACCTAACTTGATACGTCATAATGTAACACGATACAATAGAAAAATTTGTTGTGATTTTTATCATAGATTGATCTTCGTTTGACCACAATCTGACCTGATAGTAAACATCGGTGGGGCTGACGATGTCATGAAGGACTTGAAGACCCCATCATCTTCACTCTTGTTGTGTCTGGAATCCTGGATGGTGAAGGTTAACTAATCAAAATCATACAGCTTTAGACATGACAAAAGTTTTCTGTTGTAAAATGTTTAGCAGTCTGATTTTTTTTGCCCTCCTAGCTTTTATTCTACTCAACAGGGAAGATTCTACGGTTTCGTAATAAGCTAATAAGCTATGGACCTTGTATGAAATAAATGTATTATGTATTATTATAATAAATTCACTTAGAAAGTAAATTTAGCTTAACATTTTGCTAGTAAACAATTAGTTGGCTAATAATTTTAATTGAAGCTTTGTATTGTATATGTATATCGTTTATTTTCTCCAATCGGTTATACAAAGCACGTGTCAGACTGCATGGCGACCGCGTCTTTGTTTAGCTCCTTTCGGATGCATTGTCTTAGCCCAGTACAAATCGGGAATTATACGTGTTGGGAATATTGTAGTTTAGCTTGGGGTGATAGAGTTGATAATGCTTTGGATTGATTTGTGGATCTGGTGCTCGGTGTAAAGATAGTCACTGAAAGGCAGATTGTTAATGGATATTTTGTATGTGATGTTCTTGTTAGAATAATAAATCCTGTGATAATGTATTCGGACAGCGTTGTCCCCTGATTGTCCCACAAGTCTGTTTTGCCTTATGGTCTGACATTATAGTCTCAAAAATTAGTGTCTATCTGTCCATTTTCAACTCAAAATATTTTGGCATGCGATGTGTTGACACACTGTGTTGTTCATACTTCGCTAAAAAACATTGGGCATTCTAATTTGTTCTTTTTGTTCAAAAAAACTCATGGCGGACATAATATTATGTTAATCAAGTATTAAGCAGCGCAAAATTATGAAATCAAATCACCCCGCTACCAGCAGCCCTACACAAGTGTAAATTATATTATAAATGTTTAAAAGTCTCATAAAAAGATCCTATTGATCACTAACAGAGAGAACACAATTATTTTACCCCGACAAGGCCCCTACAAGATCAAGGATTATAATATTTCCTTTGCGTGTAGCTATTGTATTTGCAATTCAAGGGCAATTCAATAAATTACATTATGAGTACATGTACATAATTGTAGATATATCGTGTACAGCGTTGCAAAGGCTTGTATAAAATTTTCTAGTTTCCATTTTCAGTAAAACATGTTTCGAAATGTTCAAGCCTTATAGTCTTTTTACTTCACAAACACCGTAAATAACCTCACCTAGTCAAGGGATTTAAGCTCCAGTGTAGGCACATTACAGTTTATATTTCTGCTTCAAAGAATTGACATATAGTACTTTTAATGTTGATATATTGTATAGGCCTATTGTAATCAAGGTCATCAAGTCTGGAGTTGAATGTCAGTGTTTTGTTTACATTTTCTTTGCAAATTCAATATTGTGCAGTATCTATATTACATGTAGTAAGATCGATAACTAGCTCTGTACGTATCTTCTTTGAGATTACTTGTAAGGTTCCTACGTAAAGAAACTTTATCTTACACCAGGTAGTTTTATTTGGTAAGTTTCAGCACCAACTGCTTAGTAGTTACATAGAATGTTCATTTCAATCATTCTAAACATTTTATGTCCGTCTTTACAAATTGTTATAGGATTGTATGCTGAGTTCCTATGTCCGCCAAGTATTGTCTGGTTGAAAAGTTGTTTTGATATTTTTACTATTTGGTATTATTGCGTATTGTTCCTTGCATTTGCATTAGCTGGCTTTTCACTCAAAACTTTACAACTGTAATTTTGTAAGCTTGAATGCTGTATTTAAAATGTAATGATTTCAAACAAAAATTTATTATCAGCTTCTTAACTATTTCTTATTTAATTAACTTAGCTAGATCTTGCCTTGCTCGTTTCTGTTTTAGCTATTTATTTCACGACTCGGAAATTGATTCTGGTTTAAAGTCTACTAGACAGGTATTGTCTTTTATCTAATCTACTAAAATGATTTGCCCATTACGTCCTCTTGTTTATATTGTGCTAACGCACCTATAAACAAGCTTCTTTCTTAGCTATTGCTTCTATATTCACTTATGTTTATGGACCTGTACCTACCTACTTGCTTATTTTATGTTTTTGTAAACTTTTTTGCCCACTAGATTTTAGTCTGCCTACTATATAATTATAGTCATTGTTTTTATTTAGCATATAAGATTCACAGCATGGCATGCAAAACGTACACAAAGAACCTAATTGTATAAAGCGGTGGTCATCATAACCAAAAGACAATAATAATTATTTTAAAACAATAAAGTGGTTAGCCCTAACTGTTCAATGTCCATTTAGGGCGAATCAAGACGATGAAATTCGGCGACCTCGCTTGCATCGTAAGTGTTAGGGACAGTGATATTAACGGGACATGCAACCTGGTCCTACAACAACACGGTGCAAGTTGGAGCCAATGAACTCGTCTCACAAAATACAAAGATACCTAATGGCTGACGCGAGAAGGATAAGTCAGGAGGTTTTAGTCAATGCTTACGAAATGTCTTGTGCTATTTTTGATAACAAAACATAACTTGTCAATATTAAGATGAAAGAATCTCAATTAAAACCTCGAAGAGTCTCTTCAAGACAAGAGTGAATGGGCGTCTTTAAGACTTTCATCATAATTCTTTGGCGGCCACATCGTCACTTACAATCTTGTAAGATTTGGGTCAAATGAAGGTCTATTTGCGATAAAAAAAAATAGTAATCTTGTTTTGATTTCAATATCTCTTTCTTAGGGGCAGCATTTTCCGTACTTTAATTAAGTACGGAAAATTTTCCAGTAACTACTTTAATTTCCACTTGGTTTGTCTCTTGGTTTCTGCTCGTTGCATTGCCTTCTCCTTACAGTTGTATTTCACCCACTGCAGGGTATTAATAGGCCTCCAAGTGTTTGTGCTACTCCCTACAGCGCTGTACTTGTCTTATTTAAGCCATCATCGTCATCCTCAACCCGACTTCACCCACTGCGGGGTAAAGGCCTCCCAAACTGATAATTATGCCACTCCACACGGTCCTGCGCCAATCTCATCTAGGTTTGCTCCGCGACGTTGGTGATATCTTATCTATGTCATACGTAAAATAAATATTTTTTGAGTAATATAACATGAATGCACAAGGCATTTAACGCTTGTTCCTGTAAATTGAACCCAAAACTGGTTTCAACATTAACATCGTCCAAGTTTGTTAATGTTTTTATTTTTAGCTTTATCTGTTTGAATTATAGTTTTCCGACGAGTTTGATTGTTAACTATAAAACATATTGACTTTATATTGTAAGAAGTTCGCCAAAGACATTTATTATCGAAATTATTGGATCTTACTTGTGTTTTGCCCTTTTGTGCGTGTTTCTGTTCTCTTCACAAGATTTTCGTTTCAGGGTGTGTTTATGTAATTACCTAGCAAAACAGTCTTTAAATTCAAGAAGCTTTGATTTTTATCTACTGGTTAATTGATGTTGTATAAAAGGAGAAATAATTTAAGTTTTTCTTAGATTTATATTTCCATCTTTGGTATTTTTCCTATTTCTTCAATTTGAACTTTAACTAAGTTCCTGTCAGAATAAACAGTCCCAACTCCAAACAGTTGTGTTATTGTTTTCTTTCGACAGAAACCTTTGACTTTTGCATCGTAAATTAAATTTGTTTGTCTGCTCCTGGGAAATTTTAACAAAGTTCTAGAAACAGGTGGATGGATGCAAATTGCATTTTGTAGGATTATATTGTATCAACAAACTATGTTTACCAAGATATCATCATATTCCTATTTTGAGGGCTCAGTTAATATGTTGGTCGAGGCATGGCGAGTATTGGCGAGCTTAAATTCGATCTGTCAAAATATAACAAAACAAACGACCTTTTACGTTGACTCGGCTAACGTGCAAATCGACCATTGGCACAGATTTGATAATCTACTGGTTAGAGTATCTAGATGAAAATCGTAAGGACAAAAATTTTATAAGAAATAAGTCACAAATACAATCTCTTAGATAATGTTTGTTGTAACATTAAAAGCAAATTGCCCATGACATTGTAAACAAACAACCAACCAAACAAGACCTATATAATTAGAACTCACTATTAAAATTAAAGACTTTATTATGCTGGTCATTTTAAATTATTTTATGCACGTACTGACTGACACAATCGTTCATTCGCCTCGGCTATACACAGGTTTTTGAACTTTCAATATGGGGTTTTGTACCTTGTGTATAGGATAATAGAGAATATACTGGCAGGAAACGTTATTCAATGCGTGACCACGCATGCATATGGGATACATAAAATAATGTGAAGCAAATTGTTTGTTTTGATATTAAGTTATCATTGGAGTTTTAACGCACCATATTTATACAAATTTACGCCTACGAACATCCTATCAAACATTAGGTAGGTATAGTACAATGTAAAACAAAGACTTTTTCGAATAGAATCAAAAGAATTTGTAAATAGGTATATACTTTTATAGACGAAAAATTTCTCTGACGATAAATTTTACGAAAGACAAGCGAATTTTTCCCATTTGACCTAATTAAAATTAAGTATTATTTTAAATTACTACAAAGCTATTTTTAGTTATATAATAAGTAACAGCATTCATATACAGAAAGCGTAATCCTACCGGGGAAGTAATAAAACATGAAATAGATAATTATAATTGGGAATTAGTGCTTTTTCACATTTCATGATTTGAACAGGAAGACAATACTGTAACAGAAATGGGAAAAGGCAAACAGCACTTGAAGACGTCGCATTCTGTGGTGGGCCCAGATGTTTCCAGAATTTAGCAAATCTAGTTTGAGCAGAATGTACCTACGCATGCATGCAGTAGGTACCTACATAATTTATGCACATTGAACTAAATTGGGAAATATGTTTATAGCGTGAGACGACGTCAATTCGAAAAACAAAACGGGCTCGACTAAACCAAAGAAAATCTTCTCTCGCTTTCAGTGATAATGAGTAAATGTTGTGATAGGTCCTAAGCCTCATAAACTGCTATTTGTGTCTGGACTCATTGTCATGAAGTTTAAAATAGTAAGTCTAAAGTAAATTTACCCCTATTTCACCAACTGGTAGTCTTGCTTTAGCCAAAAGTATTACTAGTACCTACCTGCATGCTTGAAATACAGTTTTGCTCTGCTTTTGACCATTTGCTTATCAGAACTAAAACAAGACGGTGACAACGCTGTGTTTGTGTGCGTAACTGCCTACCGTGTTTACAAATTTATCTACGAGTAGGTATATTGCAATACATATTTAGAGAACCCTAGTGTCTAGGTAAACCTAACTTAGGTTTTAAGGCACTATAACCCCAAAAACATGTAACCTTTTTGAAAATAAAGGATATCTCTCTGTCTAGTTGAGATGGAATACCAAGTTTTACCTTAGTTTTCTTGGTCTTCCGTCTCAGCTCTTGGATGTCGCAGACGTCTAGGTTATTATCCCACCAGGATCTCCTGGTGAGATACCCATCTTCATTTCTTTTTTTTTTTCATACTCTTGAGTCATTCAGTTCAATCCTAAAGTAGATTTTTCTTGCGCACGATTGGGATAAAATGATGGTGAAACTTTATGACTCCTAATGCCAGTATTTGTTATCAAAAGATTATTTAGATTTTTCTATTTAACTTCAAGCATTTGGTGATATTGAAATTTTTGAACTTTTTTAAAATACGTTAGTAAGATGCTCCACAATCAATTTTGAAATATGGTCGCTCAACCCCAAGTGGGTTTAAAATTTTATCGATAATAATCTGCACCAATATTTTCACGAAGTACCCTCCTAACCTCATGGCCTCTTTTGAAACCAGCAGGATATCTGGCGGAACTGGTTTCTACACTAGGTCAGCTCCTTTTGGAACCAAATAAAAGCAGTTTTGTTAACTGCTTTACGAATTGGTTTGAAAATTTGTTGGGAAAATATACTACTAATTTAAAAACTAAAAGATCTGTCGATTCTGTTGTTTTAGGATACCTAACTGAAATTTTACGATTTCTAAGTTTTCTAAGTTAGGTTGACCTAAAAATTATGGTATTCTATAAACAGGATTCCTAACTGAAATTTTACGATTTCTAAATTTTCTAAGTTAGGTTGACCTAAAAATTATGGTATTCTATAAACAGGATTCCTAACTTAAATTTTACGATTTCTAAATTTTCTAAGATAGGTTGACCTAAAAATTATGGAATTCCATAAACAGATCCTAAATATACTTAGCTAAATTAGAACGTGTTTGAAAATTGCAAACTGACTGACTGACTGGCTGACTGATGAAGAAGACTGTCAGTCAGTAGGGTTATAGCTATTTTAGTCAAGTTGAATTGTTTTACATAGATCTGTCTTTCTAATTTTAAACCTGAAACATAGAATAGCTTTCGTCTACTTGACATTCCTAAGTACTAATTTTACCTAATTTAATTTTTTAACAACAGAATCGACACCATTGGAATGGCATATTAACCGTGTGGTTTAAAAATATGAATTTCTCGGCAAGCTATAGTTTTAAGACATAATATGACATTAGTATGTTACATTACAATTTTTATTTGTTTATGTGTCCTCTATCACTGTGCGCTACGATATAGAAAAAAAAATCAATGCGGTAGGTATCCGATGTATGGGTCAAAATCTTCAAACCACTTTTAGGCCGCTATGTTCAGTAGCTTATGCTTATAGGTTGGCACGTACCTAAGGTAAGGACTCTACCTGATGATGATGGTTACAAGGATAATAATATGACCCGCACGAACTCCGATGCATACACTAGTGTGAGTAAGCTTTTTATTTCATTGTAATATCGTTCGTCGTTATAATCTGCCCTAAATCTACCAAAACAAAACACACGCGACAAGATGCGCCTGCGCCGTCTATAGTAACTGCTGTTTATTCTGTGTGGGGTCAGTCAACTCTGTCCGGTAGCGTACGAGTTTTTAATGCTGTAGGTACTTTCATTTTATCTGTGTATTGGTTTTTGGGATTATTGTAGGTATTTAAATCGTTTTTTGATGATGATTATTTTAATGATTGTACATAGGTAATGTAGGAAGAGTGGTAACTAATCTGTTTACGTCTAGAAACAATGAATGATAAGACGAAATCATATTATTAAATTTATAGTGAACTTCAAGAAAAGATTTAGTGTGAAATATTTTTACATTGAACTTTTATA
This sequence comes from Eupithecia inturbata, assembly GCA_963662085.1. Lineage (NCBI taxonomy): Eukaryota > Metazoa > Arthropoda > Insecta > Lepidoptera > Geometridae > Eupithecia > Eupithecia inturbata. The sequence continues at coordinate 11,109,150 of OY759196.1, forward strand.
ATATTTTAATGTAATGTAAAATTTATTTCAGATAATAACAGAATAAAACAATTCCAACTAGTATATATACACTTAATATCTATTTCTTAAAAATCTAAGCCGTCACCAGAAGCCAGAGTGCCCAGAATGCTGGCAGCATTACCACGTTGAATGGCAATGCTAATTCGTTGACCGAAATAGAAGCCAGCATTCCGATCATTTAATTATTGATAAAAATAGTAAATATTGGTCTTTTACAAACAGCATCAGCTAGCCCCGAAGTAAGAAGAGCTCATATTATTAGGTCTCTATGATTGATGTAAGTAGGCAGGTAAGTAGTTTTTTTATGTTAAATATAAATTTTAATAATTTTATATCATGCATGATGCAGAAGGCAGGCTGAAAAAAAATAAAGTTATCCCTTAAACACCCTTAGATCTTGTTCAAATAACACATTGATATTCAAATCTGGCAACCGATACGGTCAGCAAAAAAAAAGAAATCTTTTTAAAAGATAATCAATTAGACTTAACACTTTGCATGTCAACGATAGCACCTCATTGAAGAAACATCATTTATCATTATCATTCACAGTATAATTTCAAATATTTTATTCATAAAAAATAAACCTACTTGTCATAAAGAAAAAAAGGTCTATTTATGCAGTAGTCGAACACGAGTGATTTTTTAAATACAATTTTAAATCACTTCTTTAACCTACCTATCAAGTTACTCGTAGTTGATAGGGTACCGGTTCCTGTACTATATGTAAATGTTTAAGCTGTGTTTTGTATGAAGATAAGACAGAAATATCAACGAAATCGAAATACAAATGATGTGAAGTAATATTACTACCAATAATCAATAATGTCTACCTTTTTTCAGTATTTTACAATTATATATTTGTTCTCCAAGACCTTGTTTGAAAGACCTTAACCCCCGAATAGTCAAATGCAACTCAGATTCGAATACGTCTCAACTCGCGTTTTTTTGACAGTTTTCAATGAAAATCTGAATAAAATTCTTCACTTGAGACGCTTTTAAATCTGAGTTGCGTTTGAGTATTCAGGCGTAAGGACCCCAATTGCATTTGTCACATAAAATTAAGAGAAACCTCATTAGCCAATCAGTGCGGTTCTATTCTTGGAAAAAAAATACGGTAAGAAAAAAAAACAGATTTTGCGTAAACAGCAAAGAAGTTTGACCTGAAATGTTTATTTTGTTCCAGCGTATCCACGGTATTACGGTTACAACCAGATAAAAGCATGCGTGTACAGGACAAAAAATAAGTAAAAAAACTGAGTGGATGCCTATTCCCATCTAAAATATTTTTTCCCTTGCCCTACTGTACTCATAAAATCTTTTTGCATCGAATTTACCTCTCCGACTTTTTTCAACAATAGGATTTATAAATAACAGGTGTTCAACTTTCGTTATTATTACGATACATTAGTTTACGCATTAATGTTAAAAAAATAACAAAAAAAACTTCAGCTTGCCACGAATCAAATCCGTATACGACAATCATTGCTTTACTTCGAAAAATAACACATCTATAATTATAGCGATTTCAACGCAAAAAGTACCGTTAGCAACAAAGATAAAGTACAAAATGGAATATATATTTTTAACCTCTTATGACGTTTTGACATGCATCCCGCAAGAGGTCGTTGGTACTCAGGGGAAACTAAAGCACAGGTGTCCAGCGTTCGGTCTGTAAGACAGAGATAGAGATATAAAATCGCTTGAGGCGTGAAAAGGACGCAACCAAAATAAACGTTGAACTTGTGTTGTGTTTTTTTTTCTTTTTGCTCTCCCTCGCCTATGTTCGTGACGGATCTTTTTTATTTCGTTTTGTTGCTCTTGCAGCCTTTTTGGATTATTTTGTTGCTTTTAGCTATATTTTAGACTATCTTACCAATTATAATTGGTAAAAAAAATTAGTTACTCTATAGCTTTGGGCTGGTTATTTTAGGATGTATTGTTGTGAGTTTGAGTTGTTTTTAGGTCATTCGAATGACATCATCTTGCAACTCTTGAAAAGGTAACTTAAAAATGTATATGCCCATTCCACTGAGTTAATATTACTAGCGCTTTCGTATTTATTTTAAGTGGCGGAAGGTCCAAAATCAATAATGTTCGAATACATCATCATCACATAAAACCAACCACTTAGGTAAAATCATTGCATGCAATGAAACTAAGCTAAGGTTTCTTACATCCAAGAGAACAATCAAAATAATGTAAAAATCGTCCAAAACAATTTTCCACAGAGCTTGTTATAATGAGACAGTATTATCATCTATTATTTGGGGATAAAATGTTATTACGGCACCCTAATAATCACTGGGCATAAAATCGTGTTATTGAGGATTATTCCTTTTGGTTATTTTTACCTAGCGACTGTTTTGTTAGGTTGGTAGGTGAGCGATTTGACGATAAATCGTCTATCCATACTGATATTATAATTATCATCATATTATCATCATCATCTCTGTCGTCTGTTATCTTTTCACGTCTAAACGTCTGAACGGATCTCAGTGAAATTTGGCAGGGAGGTAGATGGTATCCCGGGGACGGATATAGGCTACTTTTCATCCCGGAAAAAAGCGTGCGAAGATGCGGGCAGCAGCTAGTGTAGAATAAAGTATCTATCTTCATACGAATAACGTTTCTATAGTCTAAACTTTTTCAGAAACAATGAAGCCGCGAGCAGAAATTTTTACATATTATAAATGCGTAAGTTTCGATGTTTGTCACCTCTTTGTACCAAAAGCAATGAACGGATTGGGCTGATATCTAGGCATAATAATATTAAAAATTCTACAGTAATTATGTCGTCTGTATGTTACCTTTTCACGCTTAAAGCCAATATGTATTTTATAAAACCAGCTAATGCCCGCGGTTTCGACTACATATTTATCTTGGAAAAAGGCACGTGAAGCAGCGTTTTCTACCACAGAAATTTAAAGTCTTATTTAATCATGCTTATGCAGGTAGTGTATGACTAGTGAACGGTTGCATCTAATGACCCATTTAAAACTCATCTTACAAGTAACAATACGGCATAGTCACAAAGATCTCGGACTATGTCACTGTCATTAAATTGTTTTTCTATTCTTTCACTTGCGCCTACGACAGATCAGCTCTGATTTATTAAACGTAAAGGAACTTTATGTTTTCTATATACGGTTTAATTTGTAATGGTTTCTTCTAACGGTATATCGTGTTACGATCTTTATCGTAACATCCCACAAGCATGGTGAGTGCAGCATTGATTTTTCCAACACTGGCAACATTAATGAAACTTTTTGAGACTTATTATAACTAAAACTACCTATGTAACGCAGTGGAAAACTCAGCCAGTAGTAGATACTTTTATGTTTGTATTTTTTTTCGGAAATGGATGAAGCCTTTAATATATCTTTTTATGTAGTATAGTTACAGAGTGCCACGTAACATGTGTACTAAGCCGAAAAAGGGTGATTCTGCATCTGGAGGAGTCTTGCGAATAGTGATTTTTTAAACCTCGTTTTCTCAGTTTTTTTATGTATTTATACCTACTTTTTCATGGTTTTTAACTCGCACTTCAATTTAAAATAATGAAAATATTTCACACATGTCATCTTGTTTGATTTTTCAGCAATCGTTTTGTGTTTTGTCATGAAATTTTTACAAAAAATATGTCAAGAAATTACAAAATAATAATATAAGAATACAAGTAAAAAAACACGAAAAACAAAGAAAAAGTCTAGTATCGAAATTCAAAAGGTCGTAGAACAAAAGTTTATCCCCTCGGGGTCCAGAATTAACCCCTTTCGGCTTAGTAGACACGTTTCGTGGCATCCTGTATATTTTTACTTACATAAAACTATGATTTTATTGTTGTTAAAACTTGCTTGCGGGTGCAAGCAAGTTTTAAAAGTTGTAAATTCTACAACTTATTGCAGTTTACTACAGGTTGAACTAGATTAAAGAAAATCACAAATCACCATAACCATCTTACGCACGCACTATCTAGCTATCTGCGTAAACGAGACCTAAGGCTAAAATCTAGTCTTTAATAACAAAATAATACAGCATCAATACTTTACAAGAACCAGTAAGAACTGGTTTTGTACTACAGCCGCAATCTGCTCGCACACACGCGCAGCGCGTAATGCCAGTAGCCAGTTCTTAAGTAACCGAACTGTGATAATGATGATATTGTGTACTGATTACAGAATCAGTTCATAAAAGCAGGCAGGTATGGTTTAGGCAAAATGCACCCAAGTGGCTAGTATGAGTCTGCGCAGTAGAAGAAGAAAAAGTAGATTCTAGGTTGCCTGGGAGAAATCGCTTTCAGCGATAAGGCCTATTGTACTAATTTTGTGTTAAAAGTAGATATAAGGTTTTTATTATGTTGTTTTTAAGTGCAATAAAGTGTTCATTCATTCATTCAAGTACGTCCAAATGGTGGATTTTAACTGGGATAAATAGTATTATTATTAAAATTATTATTAGATAAATAGTGCAGATAAATAGTATTGAACTGTCTATTTGTAATGTCAGAGTAACAGATTTTTACTAATCGCTTGAAAAAAGTAATAATCGTGCCAGTAAAGAAATATTTTACCCATGTCATTGTGTATTCTTCGCAGGTGAAGCCGCGGGCATAGCTAGTTTTAACATTAAACCAGTGTCTTCTCACCAGTTACCCAAAGTCATAAAAAAATAATAATTAAAAGAGTAGTGTAGTAAAATAATCGTGGTAGAAAATAATAATTAAAATGCTTTAATATGAAAAATAAACTACAATTCGCACACACACATAATATTGAATATTGTCAGGTCACATCGTAAGGATTATGTCCTTATTCAGAATCAAAACCCACAACCTCAATTTTATTGACAAAAACAACTTACCATGTTCTAAAAATAAAGTAGGTACACATTATGCAAACGTGTTTTGCTGACAGTACAAGTCGTCGAGCCTCCATCGAGTACTTGACTCGAACCAAAAACACGTGGTGTAAGAAAGAGAAAAAATAATAAACCCTTTAATTTATACCACGATAGTGCTTGTATCTCGAAAATAAAATTTTGTTTTATTTTCTTAACCTTTTTTGGGTCACTGGCCTTAGTGTTGTGCTTACCTATATCGATATTATGTTGTTTTTTTGCATCGTGTCGATACTTTTCATCGTTAATTTTGTTTTGATGACTTCGCGATGTCGGCTGCGATAATTCGCTTGATATTTTATTGGCATCATCCGCAATTATGATGTCTCGGAGTAAAATTATTTAATTGTGTAAAAGATAAAAGCTATTTTCGGAATGACTCGATTGCGCAAAACTGACAATAATTTATACGCAAATTATTTAACCCTGGTCCAATTTTCTTTTTAGAAATAAATCAAGTCCTAGTTACTTTGTTGCAATGTATGAGTAGGGAACACACATTAGCTATTATTATACCAAAGTAGCAGTATAATTACATTAATTGTATAAATAATTGATCTGTTTAACTTGCAAAACAAAACTAATTGACCAAATCCTTTGGTACTAATTTACTACAATAAGATAAGATAAATTAAGTTTAGATCTGATTGAATAATAATAATATCGTTAACAATTTCGATTCAAATCAATCGTAATTTGAATCAATCGATACTCGATAACATGACCCAGATACAGCACTACCATACACAGTAGCGATACTAACGCCTACGCGTAACCACAGCGTAAATGTACCAGGGACATCACAAATCATACAACTCTCGCTTTGGAGTTTTATTGCCGTCGTAAAATCGATATACGCTTCGAAGGTACCGCAAATTTCAGGTTTATCGACTTATATCGATACTACAGGCTATCACGAACACCAATGACAGGCGTTCGTAACTGTTAAATTTCGACACGAGGCTTCTTTAACCTGATCTTGGGAGAAGAAAAAGAACCAGCCCTTTGTTCTTCAAAGAAGCAAGTGTAGTCTTGGGCCTACAGCCAGTCTGAATGGCCTGAGATCATTGTGTAAGAGTACCCTAAATACTTATTTAGTGCTCTCTCTCTCTCTCTCTTGAAAACAGGGCACCAACAAACAGTTAATGTTATTGTTAAGGTACGAAATGGTTGGTAGAATTGTTGTTGACTCTAGAACAGATACCTATATCAAGGCTCTACAATGTAAGTAGATGTTTGACTCACGAAAACCCGTAAAATATCACCACAGCAGCAGCTCCCAGAATTGAATACGAGCACAATTCTCAAGTTTAATAAGTGTGGTAACCCGCAATTATTTTACAATAAATTTGGCATTGGGCTCAGCCACAGCTACCTGTATTGAAGGAATACGGGTTGAAATTTTGGTAATGTTTAAAAATATGAGGCAATTGGTCACGCGTGAAGATTTACAACCGTTTCGATGAGAATAAAAAGCAGTCGCGGTTTTCAGATTTAAGCAACATTGAAATTTTAAAAGATCCGTTCATCTTGGCCATAGACAACAGAGTAACAATATGTAGTTCCGTCCAGCAGGGCCCTTCATTTATATGACAAAATGGGTACTGTTCTTAGAGTACCTAGCATAAGTTTAACATATTTCAAAAGCAACTAAACCTTAACAGTTTTAAAGGGCTATTACAATAATGAAAACCAATAAAACCCTCACTTAAATGAGCATAAATTAGAGAAAACTTTCAAAAATTAAAAGAACACAAGCACTACATTAGGCTTGTGCCAACCATCAATCAAGAAAAACTGAAAGCCTACAAATTGACTAATGCAGAAACCTTTCAAGGAATTTTCTTACCTTTTACGACCGTATAAGGTTGTTTTTTGTCAACCACTTCACAGTGCACACTTATAAAGTTATAATATAGGTAGGCCAAGTTAACCGTATGACAATGGCTTGGGCACATTATCATATGAAAGAGTGCGTAGTTCGGTAGTGCGTTGTGTGAGTAAAAAAAGATTGGAGAGGCAAACGAGAAACGTGTTTTACGATTAGTGTTTTTTGCCAACCTTACTACAGGAAACTGACGATAAAAATGTATAGGGTTCCTGGTTAAAGTTATGTTTTCTAATGTATGTAGTTTTAATTTGTGTATCTACGTTTTAATATTTGAGCCGTTTTTATTGTGTAAACTCCTTTGTAGCATGTAAGTGAAGTAAGCCATTGTCAACGCATTCTTTGTAATTACTTATTCCCTTGTGTTAGTGTTTGAAATATATGAAATGAGAAATGAGTGAAAAAAAAGGTTACGGTAATTATTTTTGTTTCTCAATCTTTTGATTTTTTTTTATATTTTTTTTAATTTTTTTTTAAAACCTTTATTTATAAAGAAAATTACAATAATAAAAACAAACAGCTTCCGACTGGTATTGATATGGATCAGTTGAGCTACCTGTAGATTGTTTGCAATAGTCTGCAGTTAGCTTAATTGTTTCAATTGTAAATTAGTATTTACAATTGTGCAGTTCTAATTTATTTTTGATCTTGATCTTGCAATTAAGATTACTACGAACATTATTTCTGTCGGATAAAATCTGAAATTCTAGCAATATCAACCCGTCGTTTTACTGACGTGATTCTAGTAAGACGTCGAATTGCCCGTGGTCCACTGGTGGTAGCACACGATAGTCAATTTATCTGACGTTCTTCACTAACGCCATGGATTTAAAGTTTATTGGTAGAGATTAATCTTTTAAGAGTAGATGAAACTCAAGGGCGCTATTCCGCTAAATCATCGCTTTACTATGACAATGAAATCGTCACAGAACAACAGATTATGATATTCTACCATAGATGAAAGAAACTACAGACGCGCATCAAAAGTGTCAAGGTTGAAACCATTTTCTCAATCTCTCCGCGGACAAAGCACTGCACATAACGCAATGTCTAGAATTTCTTTCATCTAAGAACTCTACGTGGTGATTCTGCGATACCATTGTCATAAAGAAGCGATTAGTTTAGTAGAATAGTAAATAGGATCCCTGGTTAGACTATGCTCTTAAGTATTGCCCGTCCACGCCCAACGCACTAGAAAACTAATTACGATTCCGAACCACTCGTGGAGATAATTAATAAGTGAGAGCATTTGAATACAATGCTTCTGCACAAATGAATATTCGAGCTTATGGCTTATTTCCATAAAAGTTTAGTGGTGTATCTATAAGGTTTATTTATATTTCTACACCTATTTATCATGCTTAGTTTTGGAGCTACCTAGGTGAGATTTTGTATCGCCTTAAGTCATCTATTAGGACCAGTTAGAAGTTACTATATTTGTAAGCCCGATACCATATTCCTAAATGGCTGATGCTCTTTTTCATCATCATTTATCATCACATTAGCTTTTTATGATGCTCATCTTTAGGTTAGGTTTGATACACCTAAACACAGGTGAAATTTCGTATTGCTGTCAGTTCAAATGTCGCTAAGATCAAACAAAACTAAATAAGTCGGTTTAGCGGCATCTGAATTAACACCATGGCCCTTCATTCTCTAGTTTTACAGCTATTTCATGTATGAGTTATATTATAAATATCCTAGGTAGGTGCTTGTTTTCATTTTATTTGGTCATTTTATAATGCTGTCTAGCAGCGTGCAATTAAACTATTATTTCTATCCAAGATTGTCTTCGTTTAACAATAACTCCTCCACATTCAATTCCTTTTCAACTTCCTTTGTATCTTCCATCCAAACCTCAAACTATTGTTTCCTTGGATAAAAGTAACATGCCCCAAGGCGCTATTCCATTCTTTACCAATTATCCGCCATTATTACTAATTGCTCCTATTACTGTGATATAGTAAATCATAGACAATACAGAGCCATAGACAGTGGTCTAAATTGACGATTGACCATAGATTAAGGTCCGAGGCAAAGCGATTATTACTACTGAATGGGTGGTTTAACTGTGTTTTAGTTTTGAACATTAGATTTAATGTTTTAAAAGGTACGCGGTCATTTCCTTGTACTTACTTTTGAATCGTTGGATTAATTTTAAGGCACTTATTGTACCTACTTAAATTCGAAACTTGGCTTCTTAACTCACTTCTTTAACTTAACTTACTTCTTTGAGAGTACCTACGCAAATCAAAATTACTATGTAATCAAATAGAAGAAGCAGGATCAACCTAGTCCTTTTCTTTATACTCATTTCGTGAAGAGTGTAGGTAGAGTAAGCTCATTTACTTCATTGTTCATAGAGTTGAGTACCTACCTTGTCATATTTACTCAAAGACCGCGTTCTCTGCCAATAATGACACTTTTTCTATGACAAAGCACCTACATAATGTTGTAGTCGACTGTAAAGGTAGAACACAGACAGTTAAGGTAGTTAGACACCGTAAAAAAAATCAGGTTTTTAGTTGGCTCTAGGCTATGTATTAGTTTGTAAAAATAGTTTAATTTAATGTTGTAAGCACCGCCATCCTCTATTTCTCTCACCATCATTTTGGTTACCTGGAAGAAATCGCTTTAAGCGATAAGGCCGCCAGTTCCATTGCTGTTCCCTACATTATGTTTAATGAGTACTATCTGTTTTATAAGGTGATGAATAAAGCATTATCTATCTATCTATCTAAAACATACTACGAATCCATTGTCGTTTTAGAGTCTTTTGACATTGAGAGATTTATTACTAAAAACAACATTATGTCCATAGATTTCAAAACTACAATTGATTCAAAGTTTGTTCCAACAAAGATTTTAGCAAATGGCTTACAATGTGCGCAAAACTTTTTATCTGCTATTTAATTTACTTGTACTAAGCCTAGAAAATAGTAATAACTCTATATTTTTAAACATGTGACCAACCACCTTCATTTAAAGCGTCACCACACGATAACTAAAGTAAACACCAAGATGATTATTCCAAGAATAATAATTCAAACCCGCATCAGTTACAAAATCCAATCACAACAATTAACCGGCGTCTCCAATCATTAATTATAATCACTTAATCCGACCCAACGGCGATAACTGTCACAGAACCAGCTTCACTCACGCTTGACCAGTTTTGTTCACGTCAGTGTGGACTAATCATATTATACTCTACAGTGAGTATAATGCTTGTAGAACTCTATACAATAGGCATTTTAGAAGTCAACCTGAGATTATGATGAATATATAGACGCTTTTCTTCTACCGGCACCAAAATATTCTGCGCCGATTGCGATAACCTATAACTATTTCAATAAAAACCAAATAATAAAAAAATAAAGTATGCAGGTTCAAAACGTTATGAAAAAGATGAACTTAAGAATATACCTCCAGGTAAGAGCTAGAATAGAACTGCCTATAAGTACAAGACGATCAACAACTTACAACAATGAAGACCATACAAACTGCCGATGTAAATAACCATAACGAGAATTTATCAAACAATAGTGTTTTTCAACAAGAATGGACCAAAGAACAGGGAATCCAGGAGTCCAATAATCCCACCGTCACACAGTGGATCGAAAAAGCCCTTCCTATAGACATAGAACTTTTATTTTCTAAACATGCTTTTTCTTATTGGAAACCAAGACAGAATCTTATTAGAAGCCCAAACTATATCATATTTTATGAACCTAGGTGATAATGACGCAGAAAAGATTTTTTGAACTTTAATTTGTATGGAGAAAAACATGAAAATCGATATTTTTCGGCTCTCGTGCGAGTGCCCGTTATTTCCTCCGGCATAAATAATGTTCCTATTTTTTACTATCTTTTGACATATAGCACATATGGGGCACTCGATGGACTTCAGGTGAAAAAAAATAAAATATATTTTTAAATTTTCTTTTTGCATTTTATTCATTATACAAGGTACATTACGACCTATAAATAATATTTCAACTCACCTAATTATTGTTACAATTTTAATGTAATATTTCACCTATCATAATAATGAAAATAAATAAAATTTTTATATTTAGTTAAAGTAAAAGCATAATTATCAAATACAGTCATTATTTTTAAAAAGAAAAGAATAATAATTACAAACTACAAAGGCGATTAAACAATTCACACGAAATAAATATTACTATTTTTTTAGACACAAGGCAAATTTTTCTATATTACAAGTTATCATACACAATAATTATTTAAAAAACACGTATTATGTACCTACATATAAGTTACAAAGTTTCTGTAAAACAATTAGAACATATTAAAAGACCATATCCATATCAGCATCTGTGTCAGAATCTGTGTCTTCTGGATCAATGTTACTTACATCTACAAATTCTGTCTCAAGGTGTTCTGTGTTAATAGATATAAGACCTAAAGCTTCGGAACTTAACTCTTTCCTCCGTGCTGCATTGAGTACAGGTCTTGTGGAAGAAATGTAAGGGTCTGATGAAAGAAGCAGCATATTTAAAATATCCTGATTAGTATTAACCCTGCTAGTCTTTCGAGCATGAGACTCCCTGTACTTGCGAAAGTCTTTATTTCTAGCCTCTGAGGCTTCTTCAGATAGTTTACCAATGGGTACAATCGCTACATTGGCTATGTCGGCACCATGTATAAGAACTTTATGCACGGTTGCTGACATATAGTACCAATTATACAGTTCTGTGTACTTTTCTGCAGTCTTTCGGATATATTCCTTAAATTTTTCTATTTTTATAGTTTCAACTGATGAAATGACTTGCAGTATTACTGCAAATCTGCGTATGAGCTCTTCATCAAGCCCAGTTATAGCTGCCGTTTTTTCAGGGAACTCGAAAAACTTTCTCGCCGTATTCCCACCATTGGTTGTTCCCGATCCTTGCTTAACTACATCAATTAATAAACCTGTTTCTTTTCTGAACTTAGTTTGAATTTCTTTTTTATTTTCTTCCAATATTCGTTTATTTTCTTCTCCTCTTACGGACCAAGTCTTTAAATCTTGCCTGTATGCTATGTGCAATAGACATTCCATGCAGTTTATGCGAGCGTGCAGTGAAGATATTCCAAATTTATATAGATCGGTTGAAACTTCTTTTTTCGTAACTGCTTCCAAATTATTCATTTCAGAAGGTTTTGCCAAGCACAAATAGTACGTTGCAGGTGAGGTTGCTTCTGAAAGATAGGTGCATACCTTCCCATCTATCATAGTCATTATAAGATTGTGTGTAATTCGGTTTGTATCGCATTCGGTGCTACTCAGTGATCGTATTTCTTCTTCCATTGCGGACAGCTGTTCTTTTACGACTAATTTCGACTCTTTTATGAAGATAAACTGCACAGGACGACAATATAACGCTGAACAAGGTTTTTTGTTTTCCCATATGACCTCATTTCCAGCGGTGAGTTTTAGCGGGACCAAAGTGGTCATGAAAATTGATTCATCACTTTTTCCATCTCCATCAAAACCTTGTTTGTATGTGCTCTGACTTGAGGCACCATCAAATCCCCATTTCGATATTAATATCATTGATTGGTTTGTAATCTCGTCAGGTAAACTTTTTATTATTCTTTTACAGTTATGTCAAGGAGTGCTTGAAGAGCTACTTTGGCCATTGTATCTGTAACAGTGATTGCGTCTTTCGGAGGAAAGCAATCCATCTTGGCTTGCTGCACTTTGTAATATGATGGATACAAATTTGTAATGCCTTCTTGAATGGCAGATTCTCTCAACGTTATATACTGCCACTTTGATAGTTTAAGTGACAGTAATAAGCCGAGCGCTTTGGTAGGGGTGAAAACACATTTTTTTCATTTGCTTGTTCCACGATTTTTTCCGCCTCTTTTGGATTCTTTAGAATATGATCTATGGCTGCTGCCAAAATATCTTTACCCTCATTTTTCATATTAGCAATTAAAGCAAAGGCCAATTCTGAACTTTCTCGTCCTTTATAATTATAATTTTCAATCCTTCGTACCTTTTGTTTTGTTCCAAGTTCTGTGAAAGGTTTGCGCGGACTTGGAGCCGTTTTCGTTGATGTTCCAACAGTTGATGTACTCGGAGAGGGTAAAAACAATTCGCCAGCTTCACTTGTTTCTTGAATTGCAGTATTTAGCTGTTGTGGTCGTATATTTTCACGTACACAAGTTGGCCACTCGATATTCTGCTCCAACCAATCTGTATAGTGTTTTTTGAAAGTTTCTGTGTTACATTTTGCAGATTTCCATCTTTTTATCACAGACTGACTAAACCTTCGACAGAATTCTTGGAGAGTGTCTGTATCTTCTTCAGATAAACTCAAATTCAACTGAAATTTAACACTTTCTAACAGTTTTAAATAGTTTCCAAGCTTGCCAGACTGTTTTAGAATCTCAAATAGATCCAGATTGGTCACCACACTATGCTTTTCCATTTTTAACTCGAAATTTCACAGATGTTTTACGTAGTAAGTTTTAATATAACTAAAAAAATATTCAGAACCCTTCTTATTTATACTTACTTCATACCGGCTAACGACTACTAGAAAAAACTAGACAATGACAAATTGTTAATTAGGTAAGTACCTACTTAAATAACATCCATTTTTAATAACAAAGCAAAGGGGCTTAAGGAATTCTTAGAATAATAATACAATCATAAGTGACGGGTTAGCAGGTAGTTCAAGATAAGTAGGTAAACCTCTGCAGTAAATTTTGTAACAATGATAAGGTCGAGTACCTAACTTAATGGCCCCTTGTACATTTAACAAAAAAATATACAATAGGTATCGTCTTTAACGGCTAAATATCATAAAACCACCATATAATATGGAATTATCAGGTAAAATTATAAAGTATGGCTGGTGAAATATTGCATTTAAACTGTAACAATAATTAGGTGAGTTGAAATATTATTTTTAGGTCGTAATGTACCTTGTATAATGAATAAAATGCAAAATAAAAATTTAAAAATATATTTAATTTTTTTTCACCTGAAGTCCATCGAGTGCCCCATATGTGCTATATGTCAAAAGTTAGTAAAAAATAGGAACATTATTTATGCCGGAGGAAATAACGGGCACTCGCACGAGAGCCGAAAAATATCGATTTTCATGTTTTTCTCCATACAAATTAAAGTTCAAAAAATCTTTTCTGCGTCATTATCACCTAGGTTCATAAAATATGATATAATTTGGGCTTCTACTAAGATTCTGTCTTGGTTTCCAATAAGAAAAAGCATGTTTAGAAAAAAAAGTTCTATGTCTATAGGAAGGGCTTTTTCGATCCACTGTGCGTCATGACCCGAAATCGGCGTGATCATCCACAATCGATTTATCATGCGATGATTGCCCATTTCAACTGTCCTTTTGAAGTCATTCGAGAAATCATTGTGTTGTGTCTAATCTGTCCACTGGTGTGTGGTCAAAACACGCTTTTATGGGAAAAACTGTTGCTATTGGAGTGTAGGATAATAGATCCTTGAAATGCTTTGGCTGCTTTTTGATTTGAGTTAATTGACTTACCTTACTTACTAAGCAGATGACAGTCCAGTGGTCACAACGTTCTGTTCGTTGTTAAATTTAAAAGATAGTGTTCAAATATGAAATACGTGATCAACTTGTCTAACCGGATGGTTCTGCAATTATACCTTTTAGAACGGTTGAAATGTAATTTCAAACAAACATTTGGTTTCGAGGTAGAGAAATAATGTCTCTATGGCGGTCTTTGCAATGACGGTATCATACTTATCATTTGATGAATATGACTCTCCTCGATAAGACGACTGATGTGGCGCGGTGGGTCCGCCTGCGACGCAGGTTCAAGGTGAGGTCGCAGGTGCGGGTTCGATTCCCGCCTGGGGACAAATGTTTGTACGATCTGTAGATATTTGTTCTGGGTTTTCTGCATTTCTCTTTGTATATTAAAAAAAAATATCTATCTATCTATGTCATGTAGGTCATACCCACCTAGGTAGTACCCATAACAAAAGCTTTGTTTATTTTGGGGCTAGATGATGCTGTGTGGATTGTCCAGCATTATTTATTTATCAAAGGACTCTACGACAGTTATTCGATTGTCAGTAACGATCGACTTAGATAATCTTGGATATCTCCATTGTGGCAGTTTGCCAGGTCGCAAGACGTTAGCATTCTATTCGCAAATCAATTGGCGCCAAACGCTAAGTACAAAACTGTCTATTGTGTTTATGTAAATCACTTGTAGACCCTGTAACTCATGGATGATGAACTCTTTATTTGCCCTTGTCTTGGCCTAAGAATAGGACTCCGCTACGTCAGCCTGTTAAAACCGAAACAGGCAAATAAGGGGTCAGAGGTCACTAGAACCTTCGCAGTAAAATTAATATTACAATTAAGAAATTAAAGTGGGAGTGATTTAGATTTGCATATGAACTAAACTTTTTTCATCAGCCAGTGATCCAATAAGTTTCAAAATAAACCTACTCAAAATAAAGCAAAAAAAAACGTAAAGTAGGCTATTTTTTTAAGTTGGAGGGATCACATCAGAGCAATGTTGCAGGCAAACGCTGGAGGAGCAAAACACGTCATGACCAAACAAACTAAATTTGTTTAAACTTCTTGGGAATAATCTGCTAGGCTCCAACAATCTTTAAAGTTTACGAATGTATAAAAAAATAAAGACTAGGTAGCTACACCAACTCCCCTGCGATAACGGCAACCCCTTTCACAAGCAGTCGTCATTGCCAATAGAGGACAGTTTTCTGGATAATAATAATCCTTTCGCCGCCACTGCAAGCAGCCAAAGCTCTAAGAAATCACTTAAGCCGCAGTCTCCACCTTGCGTCTTTGTAGCTTTGTCGTTTAACTCCGATCTCCGATACTTGATTTATGGCCGTCGTAAAACTGACCTTTTATGATGGCCAAGTGTTTGATGCCACTTCTCATATCAGTGTTTACTTTGGAACAATGTTAGAAACCCCTGGATAGTTTAACGGTTTTGTGTGAAGTTCTCAAACCTTTGCTTCAACTGATTTGATAAAATATAAAATCAAATTACCCATAATGTCCGTCGCATTAGGAGCACAATTGAACATCGATGAACTTTTACATAAATTGTACAAGCATTCGTTTTGAAAACAAGGGTTTTTTTAACTTTTCATTACGTTTTTGTTAGCTAGAAATAACATACCTACCTAAAGGCTATTTTTATCCGGGAATTGTGTGGTCAAAGCAGTGGGCACAAACTAGTAGGTACTTAAAAACTGAAATATAAACAATTTTTGACTCTACATCACTGTGTTATAATTATAAGCGCTTAAGCGACAAAGTACTGAACTACTCTAAAACCGAAATAGGTACCATGAGACGGTAGGTAATCAAAGATGAGGTTCTTATTCCTGATTTTCCTCGTGATTAACAAGTCGCATGTACAAAACCGCTCATTAAGCCCCACATTCAAGCATAGCCATACATTATCTGTTTCTAGCAAACGCGACAATCCGTCATTACGTACGAAATTACATATGAATTAGTGAATTACGGTAACGGAGAAGTGATGATGAAATGGGAATGGTAGGTACTGATTAATTGCAAAATGCTGGTAAAATAGGTCGGTTAAAGTAATTGCTCAAGATCTACCAGGTTTGAAATAAAATATGAAATACTATCAATATCTTTTTTGTTTCTTTGTTTATTTAAATTAATAGTACATTATATTATTAAGTTTCTGCCAAACTGTACAACAGTTTATCGGCAGTTTTCAATGTGTGTCAATTAATTATGCTTAACCTTTTCACTGCGCCATCTAGTCCTTAAGTAGGTACTTACCTAGAGTTTATCTGGAGAACCAGATCTACTCGGAAAACGAAAATCGAAGTTTCTGATTCGTTTTCGTGCAAACCTACTCTTAAGATTAGACGTTTTTACAAGTACGATCCCAATTCCCAGATGAATAAAATTCTACAGGCATATTTTGAGAAAAACAAAAGCACTTTTTCTAATAATTAGGTATATTTTACTCTACCTTCAGATACAACCAAACTCTGTAAATACTTAGCGTAGGATTATTGGAGGTGAGATAATGATGATGATGAGGTGATGATCCCCATGAGATAAAAGCCAATAGGGCGCTTGTCAGGGGCCTGCGTCCAGGATCTGTATGAGCTGTTGAGGTAGGATTATTGGAGTCCATTTTAGTTCAAAAAATGTGTAAATAAAGCTAAAAGTAAAAATGATTAGGGTAGTAAACAGACGTAGAGCAAAACACCTGCGTTACGCATCCAACGGCGGCGTACTGAACAAAAAACAAACTGCCTTCGTGTCAGCGACGACGATGGAGTACGGTGGATCTTGTTTACGTTTTTTACGAGGATTTTGTAGGTTTGATGCCGATATTGACACTTCGACAAAACGCAGAATGGTGTTTTCCACGCATACATTTATGATTTAATTCAACCGATCTAAATGTCTCTTTTCCTACTTTTATGTTTCATCTGACTACAGCGTTTCAGCGAACTTTGTTTAACAATCAATAATTAATCCTATGTCATTTGTTTGATGTGTATAGGTGAACAAATGACATTCCACTCAAATTCAAATCCTAATAAAAATTAGGATTTGAATTTAATAAAGACAGTACTTAGAACACTGGCAATCATTACGCTTCATTCCACTCTGATCCACCGATGTATTAATTTCGACTTCAAGTTCCATTCTGATCCACCGCACGTTTTTGTACTGCTAAATTTTAATAGTACTGGAGAAATTGGCTAGAATTTGAGAAAATATTTTTTCCAAATCCTTTTTAAACTTGAAAGCTTCATAAAAGTGCATAGGCCAAGAAAAAGAGTAATATACATATAGGGTATATCCACACTAGCCTACCGATTGCACTTAGAGAGAGACAACAAATCTTCGATCTCCCTCGCTCACTGCACGTGTGTCAAGAAACGGGTTTCAACGACTAAGATTTTATTAATTTGTATTTTACATACAGGGAGTGCTGTTATTTGTAAGGAAGGCTTTACGCCTGTAATAAATGTGAACAACATGTAACATACTACGAAGATTTATGTTTAGCATAGCATAGAAACGGGCTACATCCTATTTTAAAATTGTTAGACTTTATTTCCTAGTTTGCTTAAATGTAATTTGAAATTTCTGACGTGTCCAAGAGTCCTGTAAGGTCTGAAGGAAATAAGGCACTTTAAGTTTTTGAGTTTCATGTATTGTATATTTTTTTTATCTACTTTCACTTAATACGACTTCCTGTAACAATAACAACCATGTAATACTACACAATAAGGCCAGAGACTACCATTCCGTCAGCAAAAAATATTGGAAGTGACAGTATTAGAAAAACTTTATTTCTAAGTTCTGTGACTGAAAACAGCGTTGAACTATCTTTCAGCGTATGGGGCCAACCATTTTTTGGCACAAAATCATATTTTAAATTGATCGCACATAATTCTGTGCGAGTCTTAACTACCTTTTACTAGCTTTGAGTTTTTTTGATACCTATCTAGCCGACATGAACGTAGGTAGGTGTTGTGTACCTATGTTCATGTCGGCTTAAATGTTACCTATACGAAGGGTTCCCATCACGTAGCGAGACGTTACGTAGTGATTCCAATCTATCCCTATCTTATTTCACCCTGTATAAATGTGTAAAATATAGCCTATAGCCGTAGCTCGCTCCTGTTCGACTCTTCCATCGATATTGTTGATAACAAATTGCTTTTCTTTGTTCTGTCTTTGGAGATTTTTTGTAATTTGTCATGATTCTCTTTTGAATAGCTTCTGGGCTATAGTTTTTTTAATAACCTTAGTTTGACATACAAAGTTGATGCATATTTTTTTTGGATTGTAGGATGATTTAGTTTGGTGTTACAAAAAGTTGGTCGTTTTCAATGACTTTGTTGATTATGAAGGTTTAATTTGATTGGCATTGATAGACTGGGTTATTAAAGTTTTACGTTTGTATAATTATCTTCATATTCTTAGTTACATCTAGTGCTATTTAAGCAACTTAATTTTACTTGTTCTTAGTTCTGATTGGTCGGAGTTTTAACATAATAATATAGACTTTTAATAACTGTTAGGTAATTGGATAGGTGGTAACTGGATCACCTATATCCACTAATAGGTACCCTTCTTTAGAGTATAATCTCGTAAAGTTTCAATATAAATCGTAAATTTTTATTTTCGTACATTTGCTTAATCAATGTTCCATAAAAAATACTTTATTATCAAAGAGAATTACAATTAAAAGAATAAAAACAAATCAGAACTAGTATGTACTTACAATTGCAAAAGCTGAGCTGACTGTTGCGAACAATCTGAAGGTAGGTAGCTAAACAAAATCTATTCTCATACTAAACCAATCTATTTCTTCCACAGACCGACCATACTCCGAATCAGACGCCACCCGCCAATCACCACCGCCACCTCAATGCCGCATCTCAGCATCCTCCCCCCCCAACCTAACATTCGACTCCGAAGATCTTGACGACGATGTCTTCATAAACCCTAGAAACGGCAATGATCTCTTCTCTACCAGGAACCTAGAGATCATAGGGTATAACACTCCGAGAAGTCCAGCTGGAGTGCTGTTGAGTCCTAGAAGGGAGAGGGCGTTTAATTTTGTGACGAGTGAGAAGCATTGGAGGGACAAGGGAGGGACGGACGTCGCGGATGGCGCAGGGGCTGATGAGGTAAGATCCATGTATCTTACATATACTTTAGCCAAATCCGATGTGAAATGTTTGTAAACAAAACTCCTAAATTAACTTTGATACCGCGTATTTTATACTTACCTGTTTAATTTATATCTCTTGTCGATTTTAAATCTTTCCTTCAATATTTTCAATATACATATATTGGCCAACAATTATACCTGAATACTCGATGCCAGGTTAGGTTCCAGAATTTATGTGTTTTTGGTTGTGGTTAGTTTACAAACATTTCACATTGAATTTGGCTGGAGTATAGATAGAGTAATTTCCTAAATTAGAGTGGTCAAAAAGTCGAATTAAATCTATCAACAGATTAATCCAGTGGATCAGAGTGAAATAAGACATTAATAAATTATAGTTGAAAAGCTCACTGTGTCAGGAATAGGGTAGGTTGAAATATGTATGTAGTAAGACTTAGAATAGGGTTTTACTAAACTTCGGGATATTTAGCATGATTTGAGTTTTGAGCTTTCCAATATTTCGGGAGTTTTAAGCGCCATGATCACGGAATAACTGAAGGCACTGCGAGTGAGACACAAATCATGGTAAATATCCCGTTGTTAAATAATTTTAGTGTTAATAAACATGTTGTTTTTAAAAGATGTATTGATATAATAGTTTTTATCTACCGCACCGAACGTCACAATTCTTAAACCTAAAAATCTAATTAATGAACTATCACACCAAAATAAATATATATGTATTTTGTAGTGGGTGTGAGTACCGAATAGTTTGGTTTCATTTGAAACAATGGTGATGATGAAAATTCTAAGTATAGTCAATAAGATCGCTGTATCTTCAACATTTATACATATAAATTATATAACAAGATGATAGCTATGTAAAATAGCTAGCACTTTTGCTATGCTAGGTACATCTACGTGCATAGATTAAAATAGGTAGACGAGGTAGACCTAATGCAGTATTTTACTGTTCGCTTACAATATTCTCGGTTCATCGCCTTATGAATCATAGCAAACAAAGACGCACGTGCGTTCAGAAAAATATCGTTAAACACGTTTATTGTCCGTCTGTATGTATTGTGAAATTGCGCATTGTTTTTGCAGTTTAAATTATTATTAGTATTAGAGTATTGCGGTTACATAGTTTTAATTTGAGATAAAGTGGTTTTGAACATGAGTACCTACCTAATGATATTTTTTTCTAGGTTCTGAATCAGAAGGGTTCTTAAAAAAACCAAATATACCAAGGTAGAATGGTAATTTTAAGTAGGCAAGTAAATGAACCTAGTTAAGCCTAGGCTTAGCTAGGTAGGTAGGTACCAAGACACATTGGGAACAGGCAACACTCAAGTAATACCAACATTAAAAAAAACAACATCTAGCAAGACAAAGTAACATACCTCGCGCCTTGTAAAAAATAAAGGCAACACATGGGAGATTGCTATTTGTAAACACAAGGCGTTATCCCAATGACGCTGCGCAGTAACATTCAGACATTGGGGTGGAGTCCAACAATTATTTTGTTAATGTTAACAATAAAATAAAAAGTGCTGACTGAAACGGAATTAAATCATTCCAATAGATACTGGTTTATGGTCGAAATAAAAATTTGTACGAGTGTTTTTCTTTATTTTGGTTGGGTTGTATTGCGTGGAAAGATCTTCTATTTTCGCAAGATTTTGTGGTAAAAAACTTTTCAATTTACCATTTTTCTTTACGGTCTGTTTTAAAAATATTAGCTCTATCGTTGATGGTTCATAGGTAAACAAAAAATACCTGAGTAACATAGGTTAGTAATAATAATGGACTATAAAGTAAATTATTCTGAATTATCTAGAATGACATATTTACTGTTCAAAATGTTTATCTCCTATGCAGAAGCCAAATAAATACTATTTCATTTGAACCTTGCAACATCGTAAACAAATCTACTGAAATGCACTGCGTATATTATTTTGTCGTGAATTAGGTCACTCAGAATGTACTTTCTGTTAATTTATTCTGTGACGCTGTCAGTGCCAATTATTATACGATTATTTAAGTTTATATTTAGCTCTTCCTGGATACGTTCTAACTTCACCCTATTCGACTCTAATTCACTCGATAAATACATTGATGGATTAGCTAAGAATTAAATAATAATTTGTAAGTTATTATGTTGGAATCTAATTATACATAATCTTGTCTTTAACATCCCATCACCGCATTTCTCATTGCATTAAATTATTGTTTTTTGTGCACCTTTGAAAATAAAATAATCGATAAATATACAATAGCGATAAAAAGCCAACGCCACATTCTTCCATCCCCTCTCAACTTTCGCCTACTTTACGTTTTGACATAAACTTATTTTAGTATTTAGTACTAAATTAATTGCCCCACAAAACATTGTTAGGGTCGACTTTACGCTATATTGGACTGTTCGAGTTACTTCAGTGATTAATCACTTGATGTACCAATAAAAGTTATTGTGGTAATGAATTGAGGTGGAGAAATATTGTTTTTGAGTAGGTTTGGCTTTTGGTTGTGGCTACTGGATTTGGTTTTAATGGTTTGCGAGAAATAGTGTGATTCAGTGGTTAATGAGTCTGCATCATCATCCATCTGCATTTAATAACGTTATGATGAGAATATGAGACGATTTGGCGAATATAATAGGGCTGCGTGTACTATATGTAATAAGCAACATCAACAGACAATAACTACGAGAGTTTTGAATATTTAAGATAAACGCTAATGCTAAATATAACAACCAATATTAAAGAATATACTTATGGTAAAAGAACACTGACATTTGAAGCATCTAGCGAGTGCTGTGCTGAGAGCGTTGTAGAAATTAATAGAACTACATATTCATAAAAAAATGTGTTTCTAGTCTAATTACGACGAAATAATAAGCACTACATTATTTTATTTCAGATATTAAAATAGAAATGTAATATAAGATAATTAATTAGGCTTCGAAAAATCAAGAAACGCAAATACAATTTTGCAAACAAGTCCATTTGCAAAAACGTCAACAAACAGAGATCAAAGTCCATGAAGCAGATTTCCCGTTCGGTAAACTGCAGGAACATTGATACAGACAATGATTAACAATTTGTGCAGCTGTGGATATAGGTTCTTACATACCTAACTGCAATGCACACGTCACATACAGTTAATATAGACATGTGTTCCCACGTACTTACGTGTAATGGTACTAGATTACATACAAAATGATAAAAAACCTAGTCAGCACCTTCATCGACCTTCAAATTCTTGACCCATGTAAAAGACTTCAGATATCGAAGTAATAAATAGGTAGGTGAGAAAAGGTTTTTGATGATCACCATTTAAAACAGAAGAGTGAGATTGATTGAATGATGGATTGAAATCTTATATGACATGACAGCTTCATAAGAAACATCATAAAGTCAAAGTCAAAAACTCTTCATTTCCATGAATACAATAAATGTACACTTAGAAAACGTCAAATTCTTAATAATTAAACACTGACACGGAAATAAAGTGATATTTTTGATTTCAGTCGCTTCGATATGTAGACTAAAGTAAAGAAGCGACGAAGAAACCTTTAGCCTGTTAGTTAGTTGTTATTTTTCGAGTTGGAGCAAATTCCGTCCCAAGCTTTTTTATCCTCTAGATAATCTGATATTTTATAGTAGGCCTTTTTACACAAGAAGGTTTTGACAATTTGAAGAATATAAGAAGGAAAAATTGAAAGAAGACGAGGGGGGGATGATCAAGAATTAACCTATGAGTCAGATCAACGAGAAAACTGCTGTCAGAAGTAAAGGAGACCGCATTGGAAAGAGAAAAGTGGAGGAAATTGCATCATTGTACCGACAAGAGTTTGACTCTTTAATTTATAATATAATAATCTACTAAACGAAAAATACTAGAGGTATTGTTGTGTTGATCAAACTATGCACATACAAATGTAAATAACATAGACAGACTTTACTATAGTTAGTACTTATAGAAGAACCAAAAGTTAGAAAGAAAAAAATGGAGAATTTGTTAATAGGAACAACGTTTCCAAGAACACTCATTAAGTAGTTCCAGAACAAAGAATACAATTCCAAATGAAATCATCTTACTAAAATCGACAAGGTTTCAATTGTTATTGCGCGTGATTCAGATTCGCTCTCCCGCAGTGAATCGTACGAGAATAGTCACAATAAAAAGGTACTCTGTCGGTATGTAGCTACTCCATAGACTGGAGTAGCGGTCAACTGTAGTGAGATAATCTCTAAAATTAGATCACTACGCTTGGGTAGAGGATTTCTATACGGATGGTAATTTCAGAATTAATCCAGATAAGGGACATTCCCTGATAATCTAATAATTCGTCAAAAATGTTTTGTTGATCCTTATGATATTATACATAATATAGCAATAATTTTTGATGATTTATGTCGTGCAACGGATAGGGCCGGATTGAATGTTTAAAAAAAGCTACACATATTCAATCTGGTCTAAAATATTATCCTTAGAAACGCACGGACAGAATATTTTTTTTGTAATTTAATATTGTCACACTTATTATGAGATAGATAGAGATCAGATATAAATATAATACAAAATTACCTCGGTAATTTTGTTTTTGAGTATATGAGTTATTGATTGGTTTACTAAATCCAATCAATATACTCACAACAAGAAAACAACAAGAAAAAAGTAAAAAATACAAGCTTAAACTGAGTATCTCAAAACCAATTCCCGTCAACCCTGAGCATGACTGATATCCCAAGAATAACTTATAGGACATTAAAATGGAAGTAATGATGTTGTTACAGTTGCATACTACTGATGTTTATGGCTCCGAGGGCATTATGGTTGTCTTGTGAGCTTAGGCTGAAAGGTCACGGCAGTTGATGCTAAGCAAAATATTTCTATACTGGGGTCTAGAATACAAGATATTTTAGGAGATACTTGTCTCCTAAGGTCATGATGGCCCTTTTATATATATTTTGTTTTGAGTGAATTAAAATGACAAAATTACATTAAATTGTAAATATTTGAAATTCTCAAAAACATAAAGCAAAAGTTGACGTCTCGGGGTCCAGAATCACCCCCTTTTGGCTTAGTACACCTATAACGTAACACCCTTTATAATGTACGTTGCCTAAACAAAATAAATAAATTAAAAAAACATTGATCTAAGGCAACACAACATTTTGATAAAACTAGTAGGTACCATAGTAATAAAAATAGAATATTTATCAACCCAAGGCGACGTAAATGCGGTACAACTGAAAGCAAAATAAATTTGAAGAACATAATTTGCAAAAGTAATAATGCTTATCCGCCAAAGTTCCAAACCAATCTCAATGATATCTTTAGGGAAAAAAATGGAGACATTTCATAAATAGAAAATCCCAACAAACAAAAAGCGCCATGCAAATACACTTTTACTTTCACAAAAGAGCACCGAATTCCAAAACCTATCCCCAAGATTATCTCGGCAATTTACTTATGAATATTAATACCGGTGAAGCGAAAAACGGGAGTAAATAAAAAGAAAAAATCGGAGGTACGGACACGGATAACAAAACGCTCTCGACGAAACCCTCTCAAAGATCTTGAGAATACATTTGACGGATGACAAAATATAAATGATACCTTAGGTGCAAGTAATTTTCTGCGTCTTTAATATTTGCGAGTTGTTTGGCTTTTGAGATTGTTTGGATGATGTTTGGGGTGTCTTAAGCAAAAAGGGGTTATAGGTTTCAGTTGATACTGTGAAACAGTGCGAGTGATCAAATTACTTGTCACCTAAGTGGGAACATTTGAAGAGAGCAAAAAACATAGGTAAGTACTTAAATGCCTAGGCTTGCTTTTGGTAAAACGGCTAATAAGCGATGATGATGCCAGATAAATCTACTAATGAATTCGTGGCAAACACCTAAAAAGATCGTATGTTTAGTTATATAATAAATTAATAAATAAGTAAATAATTCGGGACAATACACACAGCATTATCTAGCCCCAAGCTAAGCAGAGGCGTTATGGGTACTAAAATTACTGATATACTTAATACAATACATAGATAGATATTTTTATTATGCATAGAAAATATCCAGAACACTCGAAAAAAAAATATTTGCAG
The DNA here is from genome assembly GCA_963662085.1 of Eupithecia inturbata. Taxonomy (NCBI): domain Eukaryota; kingdom Metazoa; phylum Arthropoda; class Insecta; order Lepidoptera; family Geometridae; genus Eupithecia; species Eupithecia inturbata. The sequence continues at coordinate 11,134,754 of OY759196.1, forward strand.
ATCGTAAATACATTTACCCCAAGGCGGGAATCGTACCCCCAACCTCCTGCGTCGCAAGCGGACCTTCACCCGCCGCGCCACATCGGTCGTCAACTCGTTATATAAAACGAACCTGTCAACTATTAACCGCAAAAAAAGACACCTAAGTCTAATAATAGTTGGAAACATTTACTTAAAAAAGTCACCACAATAATCAGACACATCCATTAAAAACCTGCAAACACAACGTGAATACAAACAGCAACCGCAATACTTGTAACATATCTATTTGAATATTCCCCCTGAATAGGGATCACGAGATACGGGATTAAAAGAACTCCATTGTGAGAACCCACTTGCGAGAAGCAATCATTTGAGAAGGAGCACGGGAGAGGTAAAGAAAAGACGGGGGTATACAGGGTGTCGTAGAAAAACAAGAAAAGAAAGATAAATGGAGTCAAGTGGGTGACGAGATATATTTCTTTAGGGTTTATTTAGTAAAGCTACCATAGGTACCTGAGCATATCCTATCAGTGGAATGTTTCGGCAAGATAATATTGCTAACCTACTAAATAAAACCTTACTAAAGCCGAAAATTTGAGTTAAAACGACGCATATTTTTGTTTTTGTTGTGGTAACATTTTAGTAGTCTGCTGAGGAGACAAAGTAACACAAGCTTAGAGAAACATTATTTTAAACTCTTTACCGATAATCAACTAAAAACAGAACACTAAAATTCTGCACCAAAGGAACACTCTGTAGATGAAAGTAAGTGAAAGGAAGATGGAAAAGATATGGGTAAAAGGAGAGTTGAAAATTGTTTGAGGAAGTGCACGATGTAATGGATGCCCAAAAATGTGGACACATTTTGGATACTTGAGTCTTTTTAGATGTTGCATAAAGCCTGTGTAATGTTTGGTCGTAATAAAAATAAATTGACAAGCAAAAATCGTTACTGTTAGAAAATAATAAAAATTATCTGAAACCTTAACGTTTGTCCTTAGTCTGTTCATAAAATCTACTAGACCCGCATCTATAAATTTTCGATATGTGGGAATGATAAATATATACGAAACAAAAATAACTATTAATTTAATATATATTATTAATATAATATAATTAAATTTTTATATACTTATCTATATAATAGAAAATACTGCAAGGACGAAGGAATTTAACCTGCACTCTGCAGTGAGAAACTACCTACAAGAGTTCAATACCTATTTATTTACTTTTTAATTTAATAGGACTTCCAACAAAAATCACATAACTTGCAAAATAACAAAATAAACCAGTCATACGTTTCACGTTTTTCCACACCGTGAACATTACTAAATGTACTTGTGAATTAAGATCATCCAAAATTTCATTTACTTTTGTAAATGCTAGTATTTTAGATGACTCCAATCTAAATCAACTAAAAGTCATCACAAAAATTGCACCTCGGGAAATCCCCCGACATATTCTTATAAAAAGCCGTGACAAAAACAAAGCTTTACGAAATAAAAATAAAATAAAAGTCCGTCTCAGAACCTTGGCTTTACGCCTTGAAGTGCCCTAGGAAGCTGAACCAGACGTTTTCTAAAACCTCGAGGAAACGGATCGAAAATAAAATAGAAAAAAATCGAGACATCTCCACCGAGGTCTCAAGCATCGGATACTGAGCTTACACGGACGTGTAACAGCGTAACGAGACTTTTGAAAGCTGTTTTTATAAACGAGGGATAAAGTTTTTGATTTCCGATTATGCTTATTTCATAATCGGTTGCAATGTGTTTCGAATTTAATTTCTCGATGGATGCCTCAATTTTTTAAATTCAATCTTTTTCCAAAAAGTTGCAGCCTTTAAGATAGGTGGATCAACTTACGTTGAAAGTGTTGTAGGGTAAAGGTAGGTGACGATGATGAAAGTTTTACTATGATTGTGGTAATAAGTTCATGTGCAGTCTTTGTGCAGTTGAGGGGCAAGTGTTCATGATCATTTGTCAAAATATGCATCATTGTTTCTCTGGCAATTGATTTTTCACACTAATGCAATATATTGTTTCTCCTACATGTAACTTGTTTAGTTCGTCGTAATCCGTTACGTTACAGTGTAAATCGTCCCGAACCTTTGTTTCTCTCCACTCACCATGCCGTATCATTAACTCAGAGTGGTTCTTTTTTAGACTTTTTAACTCTAATCTCTTTTTTTTATTTATTCGCTGAGTGGTGTCACAGCTCTTTGAGTAGACTCAATATTCGCTGATGACGCGCTTCTGTAATTAGTGGAAAATGGAGGGTAGCACGGTATAAGATGTTAAGTTGCGTGGTCTCAAGGGTTTTTGGAAATTCTGGCTTCTGTTAAAAGAAACAAAGTTGATTAAAAACTTATTATGTATAAAAAATCTAGTTAATATCTAACTAAATAGAACAGAGATCACAAAATATATCGAAAAAGAAATAAAAACATAAATTATAAAGAAGAATCATAAAGATGTCCTCCTCGTTCTCTAGTTTAATATTTTTTATCAAGTATTCACTTTAGTAAAAAAATCCAAGTACTGAGTACCTATACATTTGGCTGTTAGTAGTCTGCCACGCATGTCTCAATTCCTAAATGCATACAAAATAAGTAAATATTTCATTGCATACGATTAAAAAATGCGCATAAAACACAATCTAGGTAGAACTTAGTAGAAACTAACAATGATTCGCGAATCGATTTATACGATCTATGAAAGAAAACAAATAAAATACATCAAGGTTCAACGCGCAGTAAAGATGTCGTTGCTCGCGAATATTTATTGGAATCATAACATCAGTGACCATGACCATTATACACACTAGAATATTGAGCATGTCCCTTAGAGTTACTAAGTATTTTAGTAAGTAGGTATTTTGTGTATTAGTTAGTAAAAATAGTTTGAATTAATGTTGTAAAGCACCGCCATCCTCTATTTTTCTCACCATCGTTTTGATTGCCTGGAAGAAATCGCTTTAAGCGATAAGGCCGCCAGTTCCATTGCTGCTCCCTACATTATGTTTAATGAGTACTATCTGTTTTATAAGGTGATGAATAAAGCATTATCTATCTATCTATTATATGTAAATCAAAATAAAAGCAATCTATTGAATCTTACTTACCTACTCACACAATATTTTGCTTATTGGAAGCGGGTTAACTGTGTTGGAAGAATACCAACGTTTCATCCCTTAAGGCTGGCCTGTGCCCTAACGGCCTTGAGAACACAAAATAATTATCTGTAGCCGCATAAATAATTTGTTTTATTCGTGAAACGTACCATTTGTGTGAAATACTTTGACAAATATTTGAGTGAAAGAAAAATACTCAAAATCAATAGCGTTTAGAAGATATATCCGAATTTCGAATATTTTTTTTTAATTCTAAATTTGGATATATCTTCTAAACGCTATTGAGTTTGAGTATTTTTCTTTGACTCAAATATATGTTAAAGTATTTTACGCAAATGGTACGTTTCACGAATAAAACAAACTATTTGTACGGCTACAGTTAATTATTTCGTGTTCTCAAGGCCGTTGGGGCATAGGCCAGCTTTAACGAGGGACTTCATCAGGGTGAGAGCGGTTCGCGTCGCGCCTGTGTACCGCTTCCATGCGCACACACCTTAATATGGTTCGAAGTTAAACCGCTTACATTCGTAATGAATTTGTCATACTTGTATAGTTTTTATAGTAAAATATTTTGTTTGTTTAAGATTGCAACGATAAGTATCACTCATCCAATTTATGTATTGATGTGGATGAAATAGAAATTTATATCACATCTATCTTCTGCACGCGGCTTCGCACGCGCTTTTCAGGGAACAAAATTTGTTACGTTCTTTCATTACCTATTTAATTTGAGTCTTGGCAAGTCCAACGACACAAATTAAATAATGAAAGAACAACGTAACAAATTAAGATTATGAATTGCTATGAAACATGGCACCTCTATATTATTATGATCTCAGCTCTTTTATCGGTGAAGCTACTATCTGAACAAACTAGCTAGTTTTAACATTTATGTTTTTGATTTGATATATTATTACAAGCTATTGCCCGCGGCTTCGCACGCTTTTTTCCGAGAGAAAAAGTGGCCTATGTATAATTTGTGTATGTATTTGGCAGGGAGGTAGATGGTATCCCGGAGAAGGATCTCCGGGATACCATCTACCTCCCTGCCAAATTTTTATTGAAATCCGTTCAGCCGTTTAGGCTTGAAAAGGTAACAGACAGACAGAGTTACTTTCGAATTTATAATATTAGTAAAGATAAAGTTTTTTTAACTAACGCAATAAATACCTGTGAATGCTCTTTATAAAACGATATAAATTACTATGAAACGGCGTGACCTCACTATTTTCTCAAACTTGTGTAAACTTTTAGCTAAATATTCGACCACGGCGGCCAGCCTCAACGGAGACCAGCCATGTGCCATTGTGTTCACGGGCTTTCTACAAGTAGTTTTTCCTTCGCAGTTTGACAGATGTCAAAAATGACAGCAGGTGACGCACTGATTCCGCTTGATAATGCACATCTTTCCTGAGTTGCTAATATCGTAGCTAGTAAAAGATAACTATTTTATTTCCCCTCATAGATGCAACCTAACCCTTTGATAGCACCTGTTGTACAGTCATGGGAACGAACCCGTATAAAAGCGCAAGACGATATGATATGGTCGTATTGTTTTCAACCGCATTCACATTTGTGAATTTTAGAAACAGTATTATATACATATATCTTAATATATTAAGAGCTGTTAAATCAGTTTAGTTTTGGTGACTTCTAAATTGACACTACTTTTTTTCTACTCACTTTTTTTATCCCTCAGGGTGAAAACGACAACTTCCGAAAACGACAACTTTCGAAAAAGACGACTATCTAGAATGTCAACTTCCGAAAACGACAACGTTCAAAAGCGACAACTTTCGATAACGACAACATCCTAAATCGTCAAGTACCTAAATTGACAACCGCCAAAATTGAGATCTTCCTGAAACGACAACGCGTATTCTCGACCCTTTTTAGGATTTCGTACCCAAATGGTGAAAACGGAAACCTATTACTAAGCCTCCGCCGTCTGTCCGTCTGTCCGCGCTTCGGCGGGCTGTATCTCATGATTGTCTATAGTTATTTCTAAAGTTCGTGCGTTCAGATTAAGTAACAATACATGTTATAAAACAAACATATTTAACATGACATGTTTTTAATGTGGATGTGTTATAATTTAACATGTTTAATAATGTTGACGTGTTAATAAGTTATACAGGGTGTTTTTTTTTTAACTGGGATAGTACGGAGGCACCCATAACCAGAGGAGATACAGAATACAGCTGCTTTTGAAACATCAGCCAAAAATGTTTTAATGCCCAAATGTTTTTCTCCAAAAAGGATGATGTTTCAAAAGCAGCTATAGCTGGAGGTATCTCCTCTGGTTATGGGTGCCCCCGTACAGTCCCAGTTAAAAAAAACACTGTAGGTATAACATATTTCTTATTCTGGACGCACCCTGAAAGACATTATCATCGTTTTATTCTTGAACTAAAACGGATGTCATAATTTTTAAGTTAATTTTTAATTTTATTTTTTGGTAACGTTCAACTAGTGATATCAAAAAGGCGCTGTTTAATTTAGGGTTAAGCAACTACCTACATTTTTCGAACTGAACTTATAACAAAACAAAATGTAGGAAAACTAATGAGAGAAGAAGTAATTTTTTGTTTAGTTTTTTATTCACTTCCTATAGATAAAAGCTCTTCCGAGTCACCCATATTAATTTTAAAATTCCAAAAGAAGGTGATGCTTTCAAATTAAGCAGATCTTATCTAATATCAGCAATAATAAATATTGCACAGAGAAGGCAATAAGAATACAAAGGAGATGGTATAAATCAGGAAATTCCAGGCGATATCGTAATGAAATCGAGAGGAGATTCTTAAGGGAGGGCTTGACAATAAATCTAATTTAGTTTTTCGTTTTAAAATGGTATTATAATAAGTATTATTTAACTAGTATTTATCGCGTTTATTTACCTATTTTCCCGATGTTTCACATTTTTACACACTGTCGTGGTCAAGGGATAATTAATAGATCCTTCGTATAGATAGTTTTTTTTTCACAGTTTAATCCTTTTCCAATTTAAAGGTAAACCATTAAATAAACGAAACATTGTGGGATTCCGAAAATGTTGAGATGAAGATTTAACAAAACAGGAAACAAAAAACTTCCATATCGCAATGCAAAAAATATAAAAGTCTTTGCCTTAACGAAAACTCACCTTTGCAAAAAGAAAACTTGTTACGTTTCTAACGCTAAATATGAGTGCTTCGCGGTAGAGTTATAAAGATTTTGGAAATGCCTTCTTTTCAAAATAGCTAGTGAGGACCTAATACATGATCAGTAACTGCTATTTTGTACCTACCTATAATATACCTGGTCTACCTATAATGTACCTGTTAGAAATATATAGCTGACTAGCTGCTGCCCGCGGCTTCGCCCGGTCTTTTCCGGGATAAAAAAAAGGCTATGTCCGTCTCGTGATACCATTTACCTCACTGCCCAATTTCATAGAGATCCATTCAGCTGTTTAGGCGCGAAAAGGTAACAGACAGATATACATATATACAGAAAGACAGACAGATAGACAGAGTTACTTTCGAATTTATAGGTAATATTATTATGGATTAAAATTTCAACAATTCCAATAAATAAAATTTTATATCCACCGGGGATGGGCAGCAGCGCCCCCGCAGAACAATTCTACCACCAAACTGCGATTCCTAACCTGCATGCCCAGCGTGGGGGTTATGGGATTATGGCCCGTGAGATAAAAGTCAACAAGGTGCTTATCAGGGGGAGGCCTGGGTCCAGCAGTGGACCAATATAGGCGGGAGAGAAGAGGTGAGAGGTGTATGGATTAAAGCTCTTTATTAGCAAAACCCCTAAACTTAGTTTGTAGACGTCGTAAGAATCGACTAAACGAACTAACAAAGCAAAGGTAGCAGCTTCATTATATTTTTAACACTGCGACTGCGTGTTGATTATGGCATAAACACCCTGGGAGAGGCATGTTCAGCTGTGTAGGTATATGTATACAATATTCAATATTTATTGTACTTATATGTCCTTATTTTTTTTCATGCGACCTCTACTAGATTTCAATGCCTACAAACTCGGGGTCCAAAAAGAATAAGAGATAGGCGCGAGATGGAGATTTCCCTTGCGTTATAACTTGACGCCTTCCATCTGATATTATTCTGTATGAATACAAATTTAAAATGTGATGCTGACTTTAATTTTATCTGAGTCTCAATGATGCGAGGTAGGTAGGTACCCTGCGATGTTTGGTCAACTCTTGACAAATAAGATGATCCTTGTAGCTTTCGTCCTCGGCGGTGGCTTGTCTCAACTGAGACTAGCCAAATGACGTGAGATAAAACAACAAAACTCCTAGTGAGTTGCAAAAATTATCAGTAAATAAATTCAAACAAATTGTCAAAACCTTCTTGTGTAAAAAGGCCTACTATAAAATATCAGATTATCTAGAGGATACTCTCGAAAAATAACAACTAACAGGCTAAAGGTTTCTTCGTCGCTTCTTTACTTTAGTCTACATACCGAAGTGACTGAAATCAAAAATATCACTTTATTTCCGTGTCAGTGTTTAATTATTAAGAATTTGACCTTTTCTAAGTGTACATTTATTGTATTTATGGAAATAAAGAGTTTTTGACTTTGACTTTGACGTAGGACATAAAATTATAGTGCACAAGTGTCTGAGAAAACACAGATGCATTCTGTTATCCAATGGAGAGTTCCGGCGGGTGATACCTACCTACCTACTTTATTCTTTGATACATTTGTTAAACCAATGCAGCGGTGCTATACAAAAACCAACGAAAACACTGGTCCAACAAGTGTTTAGCTAAACAGTGTCTTAAGAGTTAGGCATGTGATTAACAAGAGTTTAAGAGCAAGAGATTAAACAGTTCGGTCACATTGCAAACCATTCGTTCATCCGTTCCATTTTCCGCAAATAATGTACGAAAAAGTCCTTTATTTTAAATATAAAATAAGGTTTAATTTTGTTTTATACTTTTGATTTTTTTTTCTATTATTGTTTTATCTGTAAGATATGCATGTATTTTCGATCAAAACCTTTTTTCACCTGAAACAAAAGTTAGAGGTGAAAGAAACAAAACGAAACGTATTTTTTGTCACTATCACACAGCTGTAGTTCAAAGAGTTGTATTATTGTCCCGAAATGTATCGACGTATTTTATGTCTTCTTTATCGAATAAGTCCTCAGATTCAATGATCATATCCATTTTACACCAAACACTTTCAACGAATACCAATAATCCTAGATTCTGTCACAACTAGCTCTCTAGACCCTCGTTCGACAAGCGCTTTCGACAGTTTAAAATTTAAACTATAAAGCGCAGATTTGTGGTAATGCTTTTGTTAAACAAGCACTTAACAGATGTCCAACTTTCTTGAAGTACAACAGCTGATGGTGTTTATGTTTGATTACTGAAAAAAGAGACATTTACAACAGAACTAGGAGAAAGTCTCTATCTAGAAAAACTCATATAAGAAATCGTCACATTCGTTTTTGTATTTTCAGTAAACCAACGTAAAAATAGCGAAAAACCAATTTTTTTACAGAAAAACGTTTATAAACTCCCAACCCTACAGTAAAGACTGTAAACATTTTCATAACAAATGTGTTTTGCGTAAAAAGTTATTAACTATAAATCCCACACGGCAGTTTATGCGATCAACACATTTGGATACGTTTATGTCGAGGCATAATCTTCGAAAATATGCGATGCGTTAGGCATATATTCATATTATAAGAAGCGAAAACTTTCAAAAGAGGAGAGCTAGATAGATCTACCGTTATAATTTTCTCTAACTTTAAGTTGTTAGTTAAATAGTACTCATAACATAAGCTCTGCTTAGCTTGGGGCTAGATGATGCTGTGTGAATTATTCGTTATATATTTTTTATTAATTTATTTTATTGAAAATTAGATAGGTAACAAAAAAGACAACTTTCCTAATAATCTCATAGAAAAATGCACTAGTTTTTAAGAATTTTCGAATTTACTGGGAATTGTTTTTTTACCACATATAAGAAATCTTTCTTTTACTAAAATGGAGGAGGATAGTCAATGCGAGGTTCTTAATAATACTTATTGTTAATTTCAATTTAATATAATGTAATTATTAATAAATGAAATGTCTTATTATTCAATTTATAATGAATTTTGCTATGGAAATAAAAGGACTTTATTATTTTATATAAAAAAGCTCAATCTATCAAGCCTTTCTCAAGTGATGTCCTTCCCAACGACAATTTTTAAAATTTGTTTTTATAATAGAGGGCTTACCCTCTATTATATATAAAACAAACAAGGTATTTTCTATTCCAATGAGTTTACGCTAATAAAATTGCTTTATAGAAACTTCTAAAGACTCGAATGCCGTCCATTCAGGTAGACAAGAAACAACTCGATACCGTTTTATAAATCCAAAAAAAAAAGCACAACAGAAAATCTCACCCCAGCATTATTGTAATCTGTACAATAAAAAGGATATTAAATTTAAGACTTTTACTTTTTTATAACGAAAGATGGAAAACGCGTTTCATATCAGTTGTAAAAATAAACGATGGATTTGGCCACGTGTGCTGTATAAAATTGGAAATGTATGACTGTTTTTATGTACTTGACTAAACATGGACCTATCCGTTTTCTAAGTGTACATTTATTGTATTTATGGAAATAAAGAGTTTTTGACTTTGACTTTGTATTAGTAGATTAGGCATACAAGGAGATGTAAAAGTAGACCTGGAAAAAAACTACATTACGTAGTTCTTTTAGCTAGCGGAGGAGGGCGCTGACTCTGCTACACAGTTTTTAACTTTTGCGGTAGTCAGCCCACAATTGTACCCTAAACATTAAGTTCTTAATAAAGATTTTTGTATTTTTTTTTTGTATTTTGTATTTTCTGACAAGGATGCCATAGAGGGTTGGTGTTTGGAACAACGCAACGGTAGAAATATTCTTTAAAAAACAACCTGTAATGATGTTATATTTCTAAATAAAAATAAAAAATAGACTTTTATACTGATCATATTTAGCAGTTCCAGTGTTTTACACACGGTTGACAACGTCGCTATAAACAGAGATAGAAAGTTAATACTACGTAATAAACTACATCGGATTCTGACTTGACGATCATGGTCACCACGGGAGATTAGCGCTATGCAGTAGGCCAGCACAAGGACTGTTGTCTAGGTTAGTATACATACAAATCACGTCATATCGTTATCAAATGCAAAAAATATTTGAAATTAATTCGTTCAACTTTCCAATGTTTGACGATCATTGTCATTTTTGACCATTCTTTCCTAGAAAATAATCCCTGTTTAGCCTACAGATACGATTGTTTTCTGGGTTATTTCGAGCGAATTTGGTGCACAGTCATTGAGGTAGAGCCGCCTTTTTTTAATATGCACCTCTTTGTTTCACGGTACTTCCAATCCTCCGTGTCATACTGTTTCTGTCTTCCGTTTGTTTATTTTAAACTTTTTTTTGTATCTGTGTCACCTGTGTCCAACTAAATGTTTATTGTATTTTATACCCACACAGAAGCTTATGTACCCCATGTCTCCCACAGAAGTGGTTTACACCACTTCTGTGTTGTCTAACAGTGACTTGATTAAACTGTTGCCGCCGCTCGTCGTGCTCTATCATCGCAAATGCTGAGCAATGGCCTCTCTAAATATGAACTGTGAATGATTTTATATTCTGTTTGAGTATTTGTATGGTTTTTCAAAACCAAAAAAACCTTGTCACAAAGGTGACACAAAAGACGCGCTTCGGTAAACAAAATCAGCAGTCGCTAGCAAAACAAATTCCTCCAAAAATAAGCACTTACCTTTCTCCTAATCCGTAACGCACTTACAATCGACATAACCCATTTTATGTTTGTTTTTATTCGCGATAGGCCCTCTACTGTAAATCCAACATAAACTTACGAATAAAAGAATTGTTGTAAAAATTAAATCTCTCACACAAAAGCTTCCCCTTAGCGGAATAAATGGAATAATTTTTATTGTTGTTCTAAAAATAAAAGTAATCTTGCAAGCCATCATTGTTTTAGAGTTCGAATTTTAAAAAGGTTGTTATACGAATCGCGTAAAAATATAATGATATTTTTTATTGGCCCAAGAGATAACGAAGAATATTTACTTAAAAACAATGACTTACCTTATAAAATCTAAACATTTTTAAATATCTTTACTCAGTATAAACCGTCAGCTGGGCTTACGACGACGAATTGTCGGGTATTTTAAACCCGTTGAAGCAGAACTAATTTTTTACGTTCCGTGAATTAACAAATTCATTTTACTTAATCATCATAAAACCAAAGTCATCCTTAAATTGTAAATTATGACACAACGTATTCCAAACTTAATTTTATATGACTTTTTACGCCATTTTATTACATGAGTCGCGTGCGCATACTAACAAAGAATCGCTTTACTTTATACAGACTGTTACGTTTTTACGATCGCCTTGCATTACTGATAAAGGGTGATCCGATCCGAGCCGACCATTTATCGACTATTTAGTGCTAATTGCCTGTTTTATGCTTTTAGTGATAAATAATAAATTATTACATTGAAGATATAAAAGTTTGTTGAGTCGTTAGCTGAGTTAAAATAAGGGGAAATATTATTAAAATATAATAAAAGAATACAATTCCTAGAAAGGTGAGGTAGGTATTAAATGAAAATTAATCCTAAATTTAAATAAATACTTTTTAATTTTAATAAGCAGAACAGGTTCTAAATCAATCATTTTCAAATATCAAATATCAAAGTGCTTTGTTTTCTTTAGACCTTACAAGACTCTTGGACACGACACAAAATTCAAATTACATAAGTAAAACTAGGAAATAAAGCAATCACTTTGATTTTTTGTTCACTTCAATCTTTATAAGGTAAACTAAATGAGCGAACAAGAAACCTTTCCCCTTTTTACCTTTCTTAGGTATGGTTGTTAGTTTTCTCGTTGGAGTAAAACTAGTACCAAGCTTTTTTATCCTCTAGACTACATAATCTATTATTTTGTAAGCCTTGTTACTAAAGACATATTAAAGATTATTTATCGGGTATTTATCAGGTACCTTTGGTTTTATTTTCCCCTACGTTTCCATCGCGTTGCAGCGATCGGCTCCCCGTCGTCGCCTCGTGACCACGATCTCTGCAACGCGGTAGAAACGTAGGGGAAAATAAAACAAAAGGTACGCGATAAATACCCGATAAATATTTTTTACTAAAGACGTGTTAGACAATTTTGCAAGAAGTCTTTTAATAGCCCTGAGAGCCTAACCCTGATAGGCCTTAAAAGAGTCCATAGATCGTAGCGAAAGCAAGTGAAACTGGAGGCTAAAACTAGTGCTAAAAAACTGGCTCAAAGATATCTGATTGTTCAGCTCATTGCTCTTATTCACCAGCGTGACGTCATCAAACTTACTATAATTTTTATGTCAATGCCTCAACAAAACGACTGATTATAAATATTTTATATTCATCTATAAATAGTTTATTATACTCGTAAGTTCACTGAAAGATGTAAGTTAAGATATAAGTTTATACATATAGGCGATTAGCCAAAATCCTTACGACTTGACCATAAATAATGTATAAAAATATAGCCAAAAAAGTTTAACTCAATTTTTTATTGTGTTCGTTAATGCGGTCGACATTTTTATCTTTGGGTTCCGTGGTGCGATGGTTTTAGAGATTTCATATACAAAAAAAGCTGAGTGTCGTTTTCGAAGATCATACCTATGAATATTAAAAAAAAAAAAAAGGTGACTTAGATTTTAGGGATTATTATGTATAGTACACTATCGCATTAGGTGTACCTGTAAGGATAGTGTACTAACAATATTTTTGAATAAATAAATAAATTATGAATTGTAATAAGATTATCAAAACGTTGAATATGTATACTTTTGATGAGATTTGATCGTTCACCGCGTAATAGCGTTATTTTTATTTGCTATTTTTAATATTAATACTTAACATGTTTTTATTAAAAAAATGTACGGAACCGAACATTTATTTTTGCAACTCTCTCCAATAGTGATGTGACCCGATACGGTTCGATATTTTTATGATCCGATTTAATTTATCATTTTCATCGTAAACGTCACTGTCGCGCGTCCGACATTATTATTTGTTGCCCACGCGGTTTTTAACGACGCTTTTACAAGATTGTATGATCAGATGAAATATATTATGAAGAAAATTTGGACTGCGCGTGACCTGTGATCAGCAAAAGGTATTAACCGAGCTGTTTCTGTAATAATAATTATTATAATATAATAATAAATAATATTTTTAGATAAAAAGTTATCCTACACCACCCTAACCTAACCTATATTTTACCTATATTACTTGAAACATCGCGTAAAGTAAAATATTGTGTTAATTATTCGATATACTTATTTTATTATTAAAAATTTTATGTTTTTGTTTAGACCTTAAAACAAAACGTAGAAAGATGAAAATTATCTTTACGGCTTTGTCTTCACGTATCTCCTTCATACGGCAAACAAAATTCACGATAGCAATAAAATATTTCAATGATCTTAGATAAAATCGCGTCACATTCGACTGTTCTTTTATGGGACGATCCAAACGTCAATGTAAGAGTTCAGAACCCCTACTACTAGATCAATGTGTAGATAGAAACTCTATGTAAATTCAACAAAACATGGGGTTTATAAAAATAAAATTCGTAAATACATCTATTCTTTTATTTAAAGTATTGTCTGTTTTCATGTAAGTAAGAAATAGATCAACATTGATAAGAGTTGACATAATATAAAGTAAATTTACATTTTAGTTTTTGATTGTATGAATTGAACAGGAATTTTAAGGCGTTTTCTGAAAAAATATCTAGTCAAAAGGTGAACTCGCTAGCAAGTTTGAAAAGCGCTTAGTAAAACTGTAAACTTTGTTGTTTTATTAGGTGATGTGCAGCATCTACTATGTTTAAAGTTAATATGGTTTTTAATGGTTTATTAAACATTTCATTGCTTGATAAATAAAAGTCACAACAATGTTGTTTGTGTGGTTGGTTTCAAAATATTTGTGAACCGTAAAATTCTTTAAAATAATAGGAACGCTATTTCATAACCAAGCGTGATACAAGAGAGCTCTATAATAAAAAGGCAAAGGTTGTTTTTTGAAAATACGAATACTTACGTAGGTAGGGTATCTATCTAAACAAAAGCGTGAACTCAAAAATATAAAGCTAAATAACTAAATATGAGTTCATAATCTAATAGAGAAAGTCCTAATTAAAAAGTAATAAGGAAGCTTTCCAATGCTCTTACTCCGAAACATCAATGACATCCATCAAACAAAATATCCAAATTAAATAGAATTCATTTCCCTACTCCTTTCATAAAAACCTCTTTCGCGTTTGTAAATAAACCAGATTGTCTCCTAATACAAAAAATACCTACACCTTATTGGTTCAAAGAATTCAATCTTGCTCGTGATTTCAATTCTCGAATCTTTTCTTTTTCGAGGAAAATTTTCTGTTTTCTAATGGATTTCGTTAGAGTTTACGGTGCATTTTTCTTTGTTCGCTGCGTTATTTAAAGTAGCTCGGTGAAAATTATGCTTCGATTCGTTCTTGGATCTCTTTGAAGCGATTTGTAGAGATCCCATTGTTAAGTTCAAAGGTATTTTCTGTGGGTAGTTTATTATTACGCTTTGTCGAACAGTGAACGATTTGATACCTATTTTTGCATTTTCAAATGTATCTAATAAAATATACCTACTTATAAATTACCTAGTAGGTTGTTGTGGAGTCTGAACAATAGGGGCTGGTAGTAAATATAAATATAAATCGAAGGACCGAAGATTTTGAAGTGAAATATGTAATGCGGTAGGTACCTAACGAAAATACCTAAGGATATGCACTGATCTTTGCTCGTTACACAGGGTAGATAAAATAGCTTGACCACTGACCTGAATTCTCCAAACCATGCAAGATGCAGCTTCCAGAACGCAGCACTAGACATTCACTCGCGAGTGTTTAATACAGTTTTTAGTTAGTAACTGCACGGCAATAGGTACAAATAAAAGTTTATTGTAATTGGGTATTCAGCTTTCCAAAATTAAACGTGAGTATGTCCAACTTGTAAGGCGGTTTAAATCGAACAGGCAGAGTTGAGGGTTCATTTTTCACTCGTTCGTTAGTGCAGAAGATGGCACGTCATAAACAGTTCATTCACCGATTTCCCAACAGAGGGTAGGAAGAAATCGGCTGATAGCCTTACTAGATCAAACTACCCTATGTTTATTTGAGCAAAGACCGTACAGTTGATTTCACCATTTCCATACATGTTAAAGGCAATATTTTTTAGTAAATATCATGGAATGTCAAGGAGTATGCACTCGATCAAGGTATATCAACAAACTGTTGATGGGATGATTGATTATGGTTGAGCTACCTGTAGATTGTTTGCAATAGTCTGCAGTTAGCTCAATTGTTTAAATTGTAAATACTAGTTCGAATTCGTTTATACCTATTATAATGATTGTAATTTTATTTGTTAATAAAGGTTTATTAGAAACTGAACTTTCAACCTTTGAAAAGGAAACTTGTATGATTATCACATCACACTGATATTTTACATGCAAATGTTTGAATGGATGATTGGATAGATGTCGTACCCACCTATGTTGTATGGGAAAAACGATTTGATACAACAATAATTAATATCTTTGTTGATTTGGAACACCGTATCTGTGGACTATTTTTTATTCCAGAAACAATGCGTGCGAAGCCGGGGGCAGAAACTAGTTGACAAATAAATTGTTTGAAAGCGATTTTAAGTGATATATTGTTATTTGGAAATCCACTACATTTTAAAGTATTAAATTCAAAATTTTCTTAAAATATATTGCTTAGCTTCGAAAAATTAGGCACACAGATTTTCAACAAAAAGATGGTTTTCCATGGAATTTAATTTACCTTCTTTTCTCGGTGAAATCATATGCAAACGACTGTCGATGCTTTGCAAGATTATCAGCTTCCTTTTCTTTGCTCTTTTGTAATTTAAAAACCCCTCGAAAGGAATACTCGTGCTTTATATCTATTTCTTCAATAATATAAGCAATTTGTTGGTCTCATTCAATTTGGAAAGAGAAATTAGGTAATAAAATTATACAGATTTACGTTAGCGCATATAAAAACGTAAGAGGATTGCTTTTTCTAATTTTATTTGCGGAGGGTGGGTTTGTACCTGTGGTTTATAATCTCTTTAAATAAGGGTGAGATGTAAGGACATACTTACCATCTGTCATTGTTGGTTAAATTTAGTTACATATGGCATTATTCATTTAGATTATACCATCGATGAACAAGATCTTTATTATTATGATTTTACCTATCATCAACAGTGTAGGAGGCCGTGGCAGTCGCTATGTAAGGGTGCTATCTCACTAGGACACCATGGTTGCGCCACCGGGTCGCGCCACCAACAAAATGTATACAGCTGTAGCTGGAGGGTGTGGTGGGCTTGGTTGCACAACCAATTTGGTGACGGCAACCTAATCACCCGCTAGTGGAGCAACCATTAATAGCATCATCATCATCCTATCTTAGTCCACTGCTGGACATAGGCCTCCCCTATTGAGTGCCATAGCGCCCTGTCCTAAGCACTAATATGTATAGAGCTATTCGGCGTCTCACTCACTCCACCAGCAGTTGCGCTACCTGTCGAAAGTATAGCAAAAGAAATATTAACTCTTCCACGTCCATTTTGAAACAGCTGCAAACTGGTATTTGCTCTGGTGTTTCTCACTTGGTAGCTCAAGACACCACGGTGGTGGCACGACCGAGTAGTGAGATAGCGCCCTTAGAGTTGATCCTCCCAGCCCGTGGATGTCGTAAAAGGCGACTAAGGGAACCGACCAGAGAAAAGGCAGCTTCCTTGTGTGTGTATCAAACACCTCAATCCGCCTGTTAAGTGTGGTGGTTATAGCAAAACCTCCCATGTTTGGGGGAGGCACGTTTAATGCGTATGAGTATGTACTAATATGTATATATAGGTCACTGATCAAAGGACTCCCTGTCATTATTCCACGAATCACGGTCCCGTGCCATGGAGGACTCACTCTTTCTTTTATGAAAGAATCCTCTAGATTAATGATAAAATTATTTTTTATAAGATTTCGTGTAACTTCATATCTATAATGCTGGAGAATCCACGCAGCATCATATATCCCCAAAGTAAGCAGAATTTGTGTTATGGGTACTAGTTATCTGATATAAGTACCTACTTAACTTACTGCCAATCTCAAGTTTGAAGAAATTTCTCAGTGCGTCAATCAACTCAATTAAATTAGTCTTTGACAAGTGCCACAATAAATTATTATTACTTTCTAGAGGCCAGTATGTTTGATCAAATAATTTTAATGAGCTTTTATTTACCTTAACGAGAAATAAAAGTATTACGTGTTCCATAGTACAAAATAACAAAAAATATCTTACTCTGTCCGATGACGTCATGTTCCATAGAACATGCTGGGCACTACCCAACGCAAGAGATAAATATTTTTTATTATAAATAGGGAACACCCAAAACGAAATACTGCTGATCGTACAAACATTTATCCCGTGGCGGGAAACGAACCCGCAACCTCTGCGTCACTGGCGTACCTTGACCAGCTGCGCCACTGAAGTCGTAGATATCATAGATAAGATAGATTAGCACCGAGAGATAAATTATACACAATTTAAATTATACAGTAGCTTAAATTATAAATTGCATTTAGCACTAATATCTGTTTGATTAGCAATAGCAATGAAGTTTAAAGCATTTTAGAGTAGCTATAACAATTAATGGTGTTGATTTTATCAAGGAAATTGCAGCCTAGACTTAGATTTTATTTAGGAGTTTTATTTGTTTAGTGCTTTTACCTAGCTGTACTGTTCTATTACTATTGTTGGATTGTTTTTTATCTCATTTATTTTAAATCTCATGAATTTGAACTATTGGTTGTTAATTTAATTTTATACTTTAAAGTTTCACACTATTATTAAAATGACTTGTAAAACATAATTGTTATACTGTATTACTCTCAGCCTTAATTATCAAAAAGATTTTTAGAAATTTCGTCAAGCAAAGTCATTTCAATATTTTGTTTTACTTATAAATTGATATGAAGGTAAAAAACGCTGCTATGTAAATTGGGATGTGTTCATGGACTGATGAACACATCCAAATTTACATCGTTGCTGACTGTACATGTCCTTAGAAACTAAATGAATTTTATAAATGGTATAGATTGAATAGAATTTTTCTTTTTTCAGACCGATTCACTAACTCCTGAAGATACAACGTCGGAGTCATCGGAGATTGGTTTCTTCTCATCAATAATCCCCGACAAGATCTCAGGTTCGATATGCACAGCCGTGCTGTTCGTACTCGGATGGAAGCTATTCTCAAAACGATGAACATCGTTGTTTTTGAATAGGGTTTGCACTGGTAGGTTACAAGGTTGGAGTATAGGATATATCGGCTTGAGATTTGATAGAGATATAATAAAATACAAGGCACTATAATGCATAATATATATTTACTGTAAATCCATCTCATCTCATTGGGTATTCGGTGGTTGGATTGGTGTACATTAAAACGGTGATGCTGTGTGGCGCCGGCTTAGAATTTGCACCACCCCAACTCTTCCCGCGGGTGTCGTAAGAGGCGACTATGGGATATCTAGCGTGGATGGGCAGCAGCGCCTCCTGCAGAACAATTCTACCATCGAACTGCGATCCCCAAACCGCATTCCAAGCGGGGGATTATGGGCATTACCCCCATGAGAAAAAATTCAATAAGGCGCATATCAGGGGGAGGCCTGCGTCCAGCAGTGGACCGATATAGACTGTTGAGGATGAGGATGAGGATGAGGAAAAAGGTGATTGGCTCTTCAAATGATTATTATCAGGCGTTTAGCATCAAAAAATGCGTGAAGTTTTATTATGAAACTGTATAATTACATATTTTGGAAAAAAATGTCCTTAATATGTATTTTTATTTAATTTTATATAGTGTCCTTTTAAAAAATTGTGTGTTGAATCTCAAGCCAGCTTATCTTACACAATTTGAATTGAAACGCACAAGCGTACGATAAATAAACTTAAGTTTTATTTATATCGCTACGCCTCAAATGTATATTTTTGCATAATTTTTTATCTCAGCGGAACTAAAAATATGTAAATACCTAAATTTTTAACTGTAATTGATTTTTCCATAAGGTCACGCAGTAGTTACGAGTTTTAAAACTATGAAATAATGAATTGTATTCAGTTAATATTAAAATATGACATTGATATAATTATAAAAGCAACCGAAATTGTAATAATATTGCAAATGTCAATTTAACATTCCGCTTTTGATGTTAAAGTTTAGTTTATTAAAATATTATGCATAAGAAAATCGATTATAAGAGAAAGAGAGTATGGACCAGTAATCTACTTTTTTATAAAATAAAATATAAAATTTATAGTAACTGAACAAAGTCCATGTTTCCACAAATTGTTCCAAAGAGAGCAGCCTAAAATTTATCATCGATTGATCTCATTTTTATTTTTCTATATTAAATAAAAATGTTTATTTTAGATCCTAAAAATAGTCTTTAGGGTTCGTGCCAAGTTGTTTGAAATAAGATTTTTTATGATGCTTTCTATGTATTATGATTTATTGTAAATATGTGTAATGTTAAGACCGATTCCATCACATTGTACAATCATCTAAATATATGTATAACTCAGATTGTACTTTAACTGAGTTTAATTTGTTTTATTAAGTATTTTCTGTTTCAACGAAGCATCGTTAATATTTTATTACGAATTTTCAAGATTTTGATAAGACATAAGTTGCATTTTTGTAGAGAAGCTAGATTAAATACAACAGAACAGTATCGTTAAAATTCGAGGCTTTTTTATTTTTAAAAGTGCTTTTCATAAAAATGCTTGTTTTATCTAACCTCTTTGATAAATAACTAAGCAAATACGCCCGGTAATTATAGTTAATAATAATTATTGTATAAAGTCATTTACAACGGGATATTTACCATGATTTGAGTTTAGAGCTTTCCAATAATTCGGTACATTTTTATGAGCCAAATCATGAAACTGTGCCGAAATATTATAGGAAAGCTCATAACACAAATCATGGAAAATATCCCGTTGTTAAAGAATGTAGTGTGATTAACAATGATGGATTTAAAAGATTTATTATTCTTGTAGTTTTAATTTACCTACAAATATTGAAAAATGTGTTCAAATGTGATAGTGTAAAGTAAGAACACAAAATATAAAAGAAGTTTTCCTAATGATCTCCAGAAAACTCTTATTTGCTTAGTTTGAAAGAAATATTCTTACAAATAATCTTTATCTAATTTTTTGTGAAGTAAAAACAATTTCACAATTACTTTAGTAAGCATTTGTTAAGTTTTGTACAACAAAGTTCTTATTTTTTTGTAACCGTAAATGCATCTAAGAGTTTTGTAAATAAATTAAAATTGGTAACTCTATTCTATAATCGTATAATCAGTAGTAGAATAAAAATTCAAAATTTTTATAACCAAGCTTGAACTTTTTAATAAAATTTTATGTCTAAAACGCGTGTGTATTTTGCATTGATAAATATAAAATTATGGATATTCGAAAATAAACACAATTGTGGTAACCTCTCAAGTAATAACATTGAAAAGAAAAGCAATATAATTGTAAAAAGAACATTTGAATTATAAGTAATTACTAATTTAAGTCAATTCAACATAACAGAAAATGATTATATAAAAAAATATGCTTTCTAAAATTTGTGTATGTTTTAAAATCGTGATTTTATTTTATTGTACATTTAGTAAAATGGCCTGTAAATTATATCTAGATAATATTAGTTTTTAGCTTTGTTTAAGTAATTAGCTATGTAAATGAAAATTAAAATGACAATCGTGAAGTTTTTTTTAATTTGTCATTATTTTTTCTTACAACTGCCGATTTATTTAATCTGTTTTGTACTCTTTAATTGAAATTATACTTACATTTTATAAACATTTTTAGTTATTTCATTTATCCTAAAAACACATTTTCAGGGTTCCTCAAAAAGAAAAAAGGAACCCATATAGGATCCCTTCGTTGTCCGTCTGTCTTTCACGCTGAATGTCTATCTGTCAACGCCTTTTTTTCAGGAACGTGTAAGTAGGGGTATAAAGTTTAAATTAATAATATCAAATAATCAAGTCTGCAATCTCGAAATGTGTAAAATTCAAACTTCTAAGTGAATGCAACATCCAACAATGCATATGCAAATGATACCTACAGCAGTTTATGCCCCCATATTTTGATGGTCGCATGGGTTTTAAAAACCTACAGGGTACTTTCCGTTGACTTAGAATCATCGAAATTTGGCGATATGCAAGGTAGCACAGGTAAAGATAAAAATCCGAAACACATAAACACGTAAAAATCCAGCATGGTTTTTTTTTTGTATAACAGAAAAAAAGACCATGCCGGATGAGCTAATTACATAACTACAAGTTTTTATGGAACCCTCGGTGCACGAGTCCGACTCGCACTTAGTCGGTATTATTTTTAATTAAGACAGACGAGTAATACTATACGCTATCCTTGAGTCCTGCAAAGTCACAATCGAGTTAGAGTTAGGTATAGTGAAGATACAGGGAAAAACCTTTCCATCAAAACTTTTGTCAATTTCTCTGATAGTTTTATAAGCAAAGAAAACTCGTACGAAGTCTGAGCACTATCCATCTAAGTTAAATGCGTTTACAACTTATCCGGTAAGCTGAAGATAAGTGCCAGATAAAGACTAACGCACACTGTAGGTAGGTAGTAAAAAAAACAGTTTTTTTAATAAGTGGTACAACCTAAGACAGACTACCTTCTAGATCACTTTTAGGTACCTGAACATTTCCCCAAGGGCCTCTAGGTGGACCTGGAGCTAGAAATAGATTTGTAAGATTTACCGCAACACCCTCAAAACCCTATTCCTTCCTACCAGAAAGGGAAAAGAAAGGGCCTTTGTTCTCAGTGGGACAATCTAGATTCTGATATCTGTGGGGACAATGATGCTCAAGAATCCTACTACATAATATTACCTACGAAGGCATAATTCTGTGATGTTGTGAAGATATTTGTACGAAGACCACGCCAAAACTACTAAATGGATCGAGCTGAAATTATGCACACATGAAATGGATAAAATAATCAAATAGAAGATTAGTGTACGGCTGCCTTAAACCCGCGGTAAGTTAACCGAACGCGGTCAGTTAAGTTGATGTATTTCACTTAGATGTGACTTGGATGGGTTTATGGTGCAAACTGTCTGCAGTTTATAAACTTTCTGATGGAGTTCGCGGGAGATTCTATGAAATGGTACTTTAGAAGTTGAATGGGAGCTGCAAAGAAGAAGTCATTATGGTTAGTAGGGACCTAATATTTCGTATCTGTTTATTTTTGTTATGGTAGTGAATGTCAAGTTTAACCTTTGTTTAATAATTAAAGATTATAACAATAACAATTAAAATAACTTACATTTTAACTATTCAGAGACATCATTTAACTATTTTAGACCTAATTTACGTATTATTTGAGTATCCAGGACATTATTTACGTGTTTCGGCCCATTCTCCGAATTCCAATGCACTGTTGTGTTGTGGCAATAAATTAAGAAGTCTCGCTGTAATTAGTAGAGATTTGTGGTATGTGTGTTTTTAAATTGGTTGGCTATTTTTGAAACGGTATGAGGAACTTTGAAATAAATAAATATTTACAAAAACAATGCTGGACATGAATTGTCCAAAAGCATTAACAACATAAAAAGCTATTACATAAGTTTAAGAAACAGCTAGTTTTGTTTATAGATGCTTTAAAAGATAATTATTTATGTTTATAGAAAAGTCAGGTAGGTACCTACCTTAATTAGGTAGGCAATAGGTTCCTACATCGACCCTTAATGAGACGTCATATTTAATTATGGACATATTTATATTAATTATTCCAAATTACGTAATTAACCTATTAATATTAAAGATCCTATGAAATATCATTTGATTATTTTGAGTAAGCTAAAAACTATATTCGATTCCCTTAATTTTACACTATTTTTAAGTTTTGCGGGTTAAATACTGATTCCTCGGGAATAAAGTTTTTATGGGACCACCTCGGGGTCATTATCTATACAAAAAGAATTATCAAAATAAGTCCATTATTTGACGGAGACTGACGACGGAGAGATCGACGAACATATGTAAAAAACATTCATACATCCGCATAAAGAACCTCCACCTTTTTTCGAAGTTGGTTTTATTTGTATTTTTTTATTCCTAACTAGCTGCAGCCCGCGGCTTCACACGCTTTTTTCCGGAATAAAAGGTAGCCTATGTCCGGCCCCGGGATACCATCTACCTCGCTGCCAAATTGCACAGAGTCCGTTCAGCCGTTCTTGAGTTATAAATGTAATGACACGACTTTCTTTTATATACATATATATAGATAGATATAGCTTATTTAAGGGACTCTGAGTCATTAACAAACTAACTGCTACTTTAAACTAAATTATATCTACCTAAATCTAACCTAAATAATTGTATTGCCGCATCACTCAGTGATGTGGCTAAAATAATTTAGAAAACACCAGGAAGGCAATTCTCGCCTATATACCACTCGATAAATATGGCAACAACTGTCAAATTGGACAGTTTTTATATAGAATTAATATAAAATTTGACAGTTCTTTTGATATTTAATGCAGAGAATTGCCTTCCAGTATCCATTATGATAACATCGTACCAATCACTCAATTCTGATCTTATAGACTCGCTCCGCTCATACTCCACTAGAAGATGCTGCACATCTTCTAGGAGTGTCGTCGGTTAAAAAACATGTTGAGTTTTTGACTTTCATTGATGCAAATTCTATGAGTCCGGTTCCGTCTTCTCATAGAAGCAGTGTGGGAATCCCCAAAACAGCAGGTATCCTGCCTGATAGATAATAGATTTAAATAGAAACGTGTCGATTAATTTCGATTTGAAGATTAGGCACACCCTATTTACGTGATTTTGCAGAAATAGGGGTGCATCCAATATTTTTTAATTCACTCTGTTGCTGGCGATTTTATGATTGTATGATTTTTCACGTAATATTTTTTCTATTTGCTGCCACAAGGGGGCTGTGAACGTTGTTCACCTAAAAAATGTATATTTGACTGTAGCTTAGATTCACGTGTTTTTAAAGTTTTTCACTTTTGGTGTTTTTGGCGCTTTCGGTTATTCATAATTTTGATTTTGTTGTAACAATAAAATTAAATAAATATTTAGTCACCGCGCCTAGTACACAAATTATTAAAATAATCATGATTGATAGTTCTTCAATGATTGATAGTTTATTTCCATTAAAAACCCTAAAATTATTTTAAATTCAAATTAGTTTCTCCCTGTTTCTCTCAATGATTGACGTCCATCAAAAATCCAATCTATCCGCTGCCGATCGGCAAACCGTCACAACCCAACAATTGCTATTTTTGCATATAAAAAATTCAAATTGCTTCGTTCGCACTATTAGGTAGCGGATCGGAAAAATAAACAAATAATTTTTATTTTGGTATTCAAATTTCTGGCAGCCGTGTAGGATTTGCATATAGACAAGACTATCGTCCATCATGATTTCAATATGTTGGGGTTGTTAATAGGATTGTGTGGATTCACACATTCATTTTGTATGAGAAAAAGATACAAGGAATATAAGGCCCCGTATTATAAAAGCTTCCTCAGTCATTGATCTATGCTTGAGTGACGTTTATGCAATAGAAAAGCGTTACTCAATAGGTCGATAACTGAGCAAGCTTTCATAATACGGGCTTAAGTAATCAAACGAACTTACCTTATTAAGTTCAGCAGAAGATCAGCGTTATGATAATTATGCGCAATGGCTATCCGAACATAATGCTGAGTCGGACGCCATTTTATAGCATTTTAGTTTTCTAATTACATAGTAGTAATGTAGTAATAATAGTAATGAGTAATTTAAGAAACTAGCTTAGTGTAATTTTTGTAACGCTATAAATAAAAACTTATTCTTATAATGTGAACAGCTTCATTCAGGCAGGTTTTGGAATGCCTTCCTTAGCTTTGCGGCAATTAATGTCAGCGTGCTGTGAAGCTTATAGCCTGTTCTGAAAGGAGATTTACAAAGATATTAAAAAAAATATTTCTTTGGAAACGTAACGAGCAAAAACAAAAATAGGAAGCTATGTGACCTGCGGAAGTAAAATAACTGTGTCGCAGATCGCAACGCCCACCTCCGGGATTAGAGATAGATTATGTTTCAATGAAAAGTTTGTAAAGTTTGTAATGAGAAGTATGCAAGATAAAAAAATCAAGATTAAAAGAACCTAAAGAACCTAGATTCAAATGAATCCTCATTTTTTGGCTGTTGAGGTTGACCTCAACAGCCTTTAATGGTCATATTATATTGTTATATTGGCTTTTATCTCATAGCCTCCTATGAGATAAAAGCCAATATAACAATATAATTATCACTCATAAGAGTGTAATGCCCATAAGTCCCACGCTGAGCATGCGGGTTGGGAGCGCAGTTCGGTGGTAGAATTGTTCTGCAGGAGGTGCTGCTGCCCGCTCCCGGTGGATATCCCTTAGTCGACTCTTACGACACCCGCGTGAAGAGTTGGGTTGGTGCAAATTTTAAGCTGGCATCACACAGCAAGATTCAAATGAATATCCTATTACAAATATATAATCAAATTAATGGACATTAGTGATAACCGTGTGACCTTACGTATATTATGACTGGCTTGAAAATCTTCGTAAATAAAGTGCAGTGCTTAAGCCAAAATAAATTCAATACAATTTCTCAAGCTCCACCTGTGACGGCTATAACCACTGAGTTACGAGTATATGTACTACGTACTAAAGAAGCTGTTCCAAACAAAAAACGTATCGCAACTTGCTGGATGACGGATGACAGCGGGGGGCCTGCGCGCGGCAAGCGCGCTGCAGCGCTACAACATTATCTAAGTCAAGTCGTCTAACCAAACTATTAAAACATTCAGCGCTAGATCGCCTATAAAGTATAGTTTTAACTTGATACTTGACACGTTTTGTTTAACCCTATACATATATTTACACCGCGCAGAGGTGCCGCAGTTTATGTTCCTAAAACTAAAATATAAGTATGTAACTATACTATATAAGTATGTAGGTACCTACTGGTACTTACCTAATTCTACAAAAATCTCTCATGTCTCTTAGGTATTTATTATACACCGCCAATAAATAATTATGATACGGGACCGCCGCCGCGCCGCCATGACCAACAAAATTCGAGGTAAAATTCAAGAAAAAGTCTCGTGAATTCTCGTGCTCAAAATGAAAAACGATAGTTATTCCCGCGCTAAACTGTCAAAAGTTGAGAAAATTTGGCGCAGCGTTTGACGAGAAAGGTTACCACAGATAAGTTAAACAATCAATAAAATCGTTCACGTGATGACTATTGGTGCTGCATGCATGCATGGCATCGGTCGACAAATCGAGATGCCGCCCTTTTTCTCGAGTTAACGAGAAGCGAAAGAGCAAAAGAAGCAAAGGCGGCTTTAGCCCCGCAGTTGGATAGCTATGGTTATTTTCTTTACTAGCTTTTCGTCCCTAAACCTTCAAAATACAAACTGGCTAGTTTTGTATATATCTACGCCAATTGACTTATCAAACATTTGTACCTATACACTAGCCAAACTCGATGTAGAATGTTTATAAACAAAACACGACACAAATAAATAAAACTCACTTGCTTGGCGTCGAGTTTCAAATATAATGTGAGCAATATTATATTTATTCACGGAAGGATCCCAAATCGACAAGTAATGTAAATTGCGTACAAAAGACGCGGCAACAAAGTGACATTTAGGAAGTGTGGGCTGTTGTTTTACAAACATTCTGCATCGTGTTTGGCTAGTGTATAGATAGGTCTAAGTGTCGTCTCACGTTACACTATGTAGCTATCACACAAATGCACTTAGGTGTAGGTAAGTGGCATCACATTGCTTTGATGTAAGTATTATGGATGCAGTATGCATTACGTCCAGTACATAATGCATACGTATCGATAATTTCTACGTTAAATGCTAATTTTGGAATGAATGGAGCTTCAGAAATCTATGTAAAAGAAAAAATTATGTTACAGAGACCATGCCATGGCATAATAAAACATGAAGAAATAAATAAACAAAAGCATGAAAAGTTACGCCGCGCGCCGCCCGGGTGCGAAAATCCGTCTCGTTGCTCGAGTTTTTGACTTTGACTTTGACTTTGACTTTGACCTTCTTTCCCCGGACTGACAGCACGAACGCTCGCTGTGTAACACGGTTCCTACGCCAAGTAACGCCGATCGGTACCCACCTATAAGATTTCAAGTAGTACCTACCTACTAAGTAAATTACGAACGAAACCAAGCACAAGTCACTAGTAAGTTATTATAATTGAAGCATATTGCCGTAGAAATTGGAGAACACATCTGCTCCTGTAATTAGAAACTGATTAGCGACTGTCGGTATTGACAAGTTATGGACGTTATGATGATAGGAACAGTGATTACTAGGTGAAATACGATATTGTTTGTGCTCATCATCATTAAATCAGCCCACAATGCCCAGTGGCTCAGTATTACGAATTTGTGGCGTCACTACAAATTAATGGTCGCCATCTGAGCCGCCTTCATCTATGGGCTCCCTGCGGCCACAATGTCATCGTTGTAGAGTGGATGGTCTGCAAAAACTTCTTTTCGCATTGTGTAGCGGTTGTATAACCCGCATTCTGGAATTGAAGGGGATTGAGAATGACGCCATTATCATGCTTAGCTTGAATTTGATCTGAGCGAAACAGCTAAGTACAGTCTCATGCTGTCCCGTCCTGTAGAGGTTAAATTTCTAAAATTGTAATTTTGAGTCCAATGACGCAGTGGCGCAGTGGATGAAGGTCTGCCTGGGTCGCATATAGCTGGAGGTTCAATTCCAGTAGCGCGAAAATAGTTTGTTTATTTATAATTTTTTTTAAATCATTTATTTAGGGTTTGTTCAATTATTTGAACATGCCACCCTTGAAAAGTACATAATTACAATTAAAAGGACACACAAGAAATAACAATAATTGTAACAATTATGCTAAGTAGGTACAATAGTGAAAAATGGAACAAAACATTAATCGCGTTCTTTAATTGCCTGTTGATACAGCTTGTCCAGTTTTCCAGCCTCCTCTGATAGAGGATTAGCTAAGAAGCTGTTACAGCCTCCTATCTGCCAAAAACAAGGATCCTTTTCAAATAACTGCCGCCCTGTTAGACAAATCTTGCAACTTAAATCCTTGATTTGAATTTTAGATCAGTTATCCTAAACCGATTTAGCTGAAATTTGGCATTAGTACTTATGTAAGTTCGGTGACAATGCAATGTCATGGTACCATCGAGCTGGTCTGATGATGCAAACAGAAGGTGGCCAAAGGAACTCTTAAACGAAACGACTTAACCCCGTTCGTTGGATTTGTCTTCCCAAGCACTTTGGTCCTAGACGATATAAAAACTTGTCTTCAAAAAATTTTTTTTTAATATTGAAATTTTATATGTAAAATCATGTATCTATTACCCAAATAACAAGCTTTAGAGCCAGATGATGTTGTGCGAAAATATCCTTAATCTGTATATATAAAAGAAAGTCGTGTTAGTTACACTATTTATAACTCAAGAACGGCTGAACGGATCTCGGTGAAATTTGGCAGCGAGGTAGATGGTATCCCGGGGCCGGACATAGGCTACCTTTTATTCCGGAAAAAAGCGTGCGTAACTGCGGGCTGCAGCTAGTAATAATTTAAAAAAATAAATAATAATTGGTGATGGATGAGCTGTAGACAAAATAAGGCCAGTTATTGAAAATAATCAAGAGGTGCAAAATAGATTATTTATTTTCATAAACATCACAGAAACGAAAATCTGCTTTAGATAAATCATCAAACCTTTTATATCCCACCCTGGCAACACGACACAAGTCATATTTACACATTATGGTATCACATATTACAAAATATTCAAGCAAATAAAATTTAAATAACACAAGAATAAGGCCGTTAAGCCTGTATTACAGTCTGCAACGGTGTAATGAAGTAACACGAGGTGTACTACCAGTTGACGACGAAAATCGCTGGGAACGGATAAACTTTCTAGGCCTGTTTTTTAACCGACTTCAAAAAGGAGGAGGTTCTCAGTACGTTCTTTTTTTTGTGTATGTATGTATGTTACTTGATATCTCCGCCTATGGGTAACCGATTTTACTGATTCTTTCACTATTGTATAGAGAATGATCCCGATGTGGTCTCATAAAAATTTTATTCCCGAGGGATTAGTATTTATCCCGTTAAACTTAAAGCATCATAATATTTTTGGAGAATAACGACTACAGTTTTGGTGATATCTGCGCCAATTGTTAATAGATTTAGATGATTCTTTCGTTGTTGTATAAAAATAGATTTTGAGGTGTAAATTTGATTCTCGAGGAATTGCTATGTGCGACGTAAAACGTAGGTTTGTAAAAATTCTTCAGAATATAATTTCATTATCACCTAATTATTGGTTTCCATGGCACCGGACGTCAACAGTTTCATCCATGTGTCATTAAACTAAATAAGACTTGAATTATAACTAGATGTCGTCAGTGTAAACTGCATTTTTGCACGTGAACATAGACCTTCGGACAATGAAAGTAAGGTAGGGGTAATTTGGTTCGTCCATGATATAGGAATATTATCTATGAACCGGAATTTGAAGTCGGTTTATGGTTTTTTAAAACACGCCAAATTATTTTTCAGTTGCTTCTTCTACTTTAGGTACATTGTAAAACCCTCTGTTGACGCGATAACGGATCTGTTTAACTTCTGATAAGAGAGAAGAGAGAGAGAGAATTAAAATTAAAATTACAAATTTACCGACAGAGCCTACACATTTGCTCCCTTTGGGGTCGAGACCCTGGGTCCGTGGGGTACCGAGGCTCTCCGGGTTTTCAAAAAGTTATCTGAGCGACTGGTCGAGGCGACGCGTGACCCGAAAGCAGGCGGGTATCTGGCGCAGCGCATCAGCATTGCCATACAGCGGGGCAATGCAGCCAGCGTCTTCGGGACGCTTCCGACTGGTATTGATATGGATCAGTTGAGCTACCTGTAGATTTTTTACAACAGTATGCAGTTAGCTTAATTGTTTCAATTGTAAATACTAGTTCTAATTTGTTTTTATTTTTTAAATTGTAATTTTCTTTGTCAATAAAGTTATAAAAAAAAAAAACTTCTGATAGATTTTAATATTGTGTTGTGTGTGGCACACTAGCTTTTACTTATGTGAGACTCCCTCGAATACGAATACCTACAACTAAATTAAAAATTATTTGATTTAAAATTAATTAATTGTCAAAATTGTTAGGTTTTACTTTGCATCTTTTTATAAAACTTGGTAGTATGTTTTAATAATGTTATTATTATAGTAAGTATATGTATTTATACTAATATTGTATGTATTGTATAATTAAGTAATACGCCACCATCTATACGTAACTGCTTCGTGTCCATATCAAGGTTATCTAGAAGAGATCGCTCTTAGCCATAAGGCCGCCCATTATGCCACTCAGTTATCTCTTTTCCTGTTTTTTTTTTTTGTATTTTCTTAGTGTGCAATAAAGTGTATTGTATTGTATTGTACAACATTACCTCTACAACAGCCGTTCACTTCATAAAAATTTCTAGGTACTCATGCGTCCACTGCTGAACCTGCCTCCCCCAAACAAGAAGGGTTTTGCCATAATCTCCACGCCTGGCGGGCGGATTGTGATCGCAGTGGAGGTGTTAATAATCAGAAGGAAGCTGCTGCTCTTCCTCTGGTACCTATGATCCCTTAGTCAGCTCTGACGACATCCTTACCGGCTAAGTTGGAGGGGTTCGATTCTTACACCGCGACCGCGACGGCCAAAATTTGTAGTGAAGCCACATAATCAAATAATCTTGGTAATAAACAATTTTAGAGAGTCATTAACACACAAATTAACGACATATTTGATTCCCTGAAGGATAAGATTCGTAACGAATACATTCGACAGAGAATAACTTCCACTTCGGGTACGGAACCCTAAAAGAAGAAGTCGTAGGAGTGAGAAATCATCATCATCAGCCTACTCGAAGTTTCACTGGAGGATAGGATTCGCAACGAATACATCCGACAGAGAACCAAAGTAATCGACATAGCTCAAAGAATTAGCAAGCCGAAGCGGCCCACTGCCGAAGCTGGCAGTGGGCCGGCCATATCTCGCGAAGAACCGACAACTGCTGGGGTAAACGTGTTCTTGAGTGAAGACCGCGACTCGACAAACGTAGTCTGTGGTGCTCATTAGGGGAAGCAGTTTTTAGTCCAGCAGTGGATTATGATGATGATGATAACCGTTATTATCATCATCATCATCATCGCCGTTACGGCGAATAAAGTAGATTTGTTAAAATACATAGAAGGATGCTGCTTCCTTTCCTCAATAAAAATTCAACATTTAGGTATTTGACATTATTTTATGAATATTTTTGACATTTTACATTATTATTTTAAAGCTGGTATTCTTAATTATTAATTGTTTAGACATACTAGTTCTAATTTGTTTTTATTATTGAATTGTAATTTTCTTTGTCAATAAAGATAAAAAAAAGACATTCGTGTAATATTTTAAATATGCATTAATATTGTTTTATTTTTGGCAATTTATAAAATTAATTTACTTTTTTTTTTTTTTTTTTTTTTTATTTTAAACAAATATTAAGGGACTTTGTCGCTAAGCGACCATATCGCCCTATTAGGATATCAAACTTACATATTAATTATACCTACTTATACAACAATTTACTTAATAACAAGATGGACAAAAACTTGGTGAATAACAGATAAAGTAACAAAAAAAAAAAAAAAAAATTAAATTAACTTCTTAATTTAAAACAACATTCTGCTAGATCATACAGCTGTGCTGCTTTGTCCGACAGAGGCGACGCCAATATAGCGTTGCAATGTCCGACATTGAGCACCTTGGAGGAACCAAACAATTTAGTTCTTTCACTTGCGTTCCGGCAACATTCCATCAACACGTGCTGTACATCTTCTATAGAACCACATACATCACAATTGGGCGAATCAACTTTTTTCATAAGAAATGCAAACTTATTAGTTGGAATGTGTCCGGAACGGAGCCTGAGAGCAATCACAAGTACATTCCTATCATAAGTACAGTCATCAATCCAAGGATACGACATAATTTGAGGCTGTATTGTCCGGTACCAAATGCCTTTCTCTACAGATCTTTTATCGAAATATTCCTGCCAAAGGTCAATGCATTGAGTCTTAACTAATCTGACATAATCAGAGTACAACGGGATTTTTAATAACGGGATTCCATCATAACTAGCTTGTTTGGCAAATAGGTCAACAATGTCATTTTCTTCTAGATTAATGTGTGACGGAATCCATTGCAAGACTATTGTTTTATTTTTAGATTGTAGCATTAATATAGATTCTAGAATAGTATAAGCTATCGGGCTGCCTCGCACATGAGAGGTGCACCGAGCTATATGTTGCAACGCACTCTTTGAATCGCAGAAGATAACAAATTTGTTGCATTCAATAGAATCTAAATATGAGATAGCTTCAGATAAAGCTATTAACTCGAGATGCATGATCGAAATATGTGAGTCAATTTGTAATTTTATGTTAGTATCTGTAAAGGGATCATAAAATGCAGCTCCACCTTTATCTCTATCCTTGGATCCGTCTGTAAATATTTTATAATGATCTGAATAATTAGTATCGATGTAAGTTATACACTTATTTTTTAAATCTCGACAAGTATATGAGCGCTTCGATTGTACAATCGCAGGAATGTTATCTATAATGACGTTAGTTAAATTTATATTGCTAACCCAAGTATGTAAGGAAAACATTTCAAGTTTATCACAGGAGTGAATTGATAAAGAGTTCAAAATTGGATGTACCGTAGCTAAAATCGGTAACTTTCGTTGAGCCCAGTACTGGGATCTTTGTGAAGCAAGCTCATCGATATATTTAATAACTCTATTGTCTTTAAATGACTTAGACTTAAGCCAAAATTTCTCGGCTAAATATCTTCTACGTACAAATAGAGGAGGTAGGTTCAAGTCACTCTCCATGACATGTATAGGTGTACTACGTATGTAGCCTCCAACAACACGCATGGCTTGGTTTTGTATCCTATCTAATTTAATTACATTACTATGGCAACTATTATCATATATAAAACAAGCGTAATCAATCCTACTGCGGATTATCGAAATGTACAATTTTCTCAAATGTTTTTGGTGAACCCCCCAACCGGAACCAGCTAAAACTTTAATTACATTGATATATTTTTGAATCTTAACACGTGTCTCATTAATATGTTTACCCCATCTTAGTGAACTGTCGAGCCATAATCCTAAATACTTAACGCTGTCACAGAGCTGTAATGAATAATTGTTAAGGGTAACATCTATTATGCCTCGATAACGGCCTTTTTTGAAGACGCATATTTTACTTTTAATAGGTGATACTTCTAAGCCAATACTATCTAATATACTACTTATTTTACCTAAAGCTAGCTGTAGTTCTCTTGCCGCATCGGTCACGTGTTTTTTAGTACTGTAAATCACAAAATCGTCAGCATACTGGGATATCTCCACATTGTTTATACTTTGACATATTTTTATAGTTGCTATATTAAAAAGAAGAGGGGATAACGGGTCTCCTTGGGCTAATCCTTGATACGTCCACCTCGTTAATACACTCTCCTCAGTGGTGATTTCTAACATTCTCATACTTAGGTAGCACCACAAGTACCTGCATATTTTGTAACCAACTTGAAATTCATCAAGAATTTTTAACAGAGATAACACGTTCACGTTGTTATAGGCATTCTGGATATCTATAAAACACCCTACAGTTAATAGATCATTTGAAAATCCTTTCTGGATGTGAGAAGTAAGGCAAGTAAGATTGTCCAGGCAAGAACGCGCTTTACGAAAACCAACCATGGTATCCGGAAATAGGGATCGTTTTTCAAAGTACCATTCAAGTCGTTTATTTAGAATGGAATGTAAAATCTTGCATAAACACGATATTAGTGAAATAGGACGCAGAGCTGATGGTGTACCATGTTTAGGTATAGGGATGACTTTAATCTTACGCCATTGTGAGGGGACAAATCCGGAAGTGTAGCATCGATTATAAAAGTTTAGTAACAGTAGTTTAGCAACTAGCGGCAGGTGCTTTATCATTGAGTAGGAAACCTCGTCGCTACCCGGCGCAGTGTCATTCTTTTTTATGCAATTCAGCAATTCAGACAATGTTATGTCCATTCCTAGAGTACAATTAGTTGAATAAAAAGTTGGATTATTTGGGCTAACAAAATCAGGTGTTAAATCTACTAGCAATTGTTCTGCCTTTTCTTTGTTCACGCTTTGTTTAGGTAATGAGCGGCCCTTTATCCATCTCATTTTATTCCACATTTCTGACGCAGACGATGTTTCATCCACAGATAAGCAAAACTTTTGCCATGACTTACATTTAGCAACTCGGATCAACCTCTGAGCTTCAGCTACTTTCTTTTTTAGTTCAGTCAAATTATGAGGCGATGGACAGCGTCGAAACGTCGCCAAAGCCAGCCTGCGAACTGCCACTGCCTTCGACAACTCAGGATTCCAATAAGGTTTTGGCACGAACTTATGTTTTACATCTGTAGGTATTTTTATGTATGGGATATGAGTGTTTGCGGCTTTTTGTAAGATATCTATAAACTGATCATAAAACAATTGGTGATCGTCTTGTGGTTGAAAGTCAGATAACGAATTCTCGATGAATGAGGCATATTCAACCCAGTTACTCTTTTTAAAATTTCTTTTTTTAATACAGTTTCTTAGAATATTTTCGATAAATGATATTTTAATGATAAGATGATCACTGCCAAGTGATTCATTTGTAGTTTTCCAATTAAAGTTAATTGCCGAATCTGAAGAAATAAATGAAATATCTGGCGAAGATTGTTGCAAAACACCATTTGACAATTTTATCCTAGTATGGCTGCCATCATTGAGATAAGTGAAATTGGAATCCAACATCGCCTCCATAATTTGATTGCCCCTACTATCTGTTTTATAAGACCAACTATCATGATGACCATTAAAGTCACCTAATATAAGTGTTTTATTATTACAAATCGAAAAAACATGATCCCAGTCGCTTTGAGAGGTATGAATGGAGGAAGGACAATATATGGAAATAATATTCTCAATATGCTGACAGTTTAGGATTTTTACATGCAATAATTCGATACCAGTGTTTATACTGCGCGATGAACAAACGCGAGACATGACAGTTTTATGAGTTAAGACTGCCACGCCCCCGTATGAGTCAGCCCTATCTAGTCTATAACAATTATAGTTGCTAATATTAAAGTTACTCTCAGGCTCAAACCAAGTTTCGCTTAAAATTGCAATGTGAACTTTTTCTTGGGTAAGAAGTGCTTCAAAGGGCACGGATTTAGGTCTTAAACTTTGGCAGTTCCATTGGATCAGATTAACCGTTAAATCATTATGTGGACTTTTATCCATAATGAGGGTCAGAACTAAAGAAGGTTCCGGCCGTCATATAACTTACAGCTTTAGATATTACCCATTCAATACTCATCCTAAACGACATTTCTATCTTCTTACTTATGGAGCGCCTACTAAATATAATGTCTTTTAACTTACTAAGTAAACTCGTGAATGTAGAATCATTGTCTCTGTCATACGTCTCGTCCGTTACCATATGTGCTCGAGGAGGCTGTTCCTCCTCAGAGCACACTGAGTGTTCCTCATCCCAACTGAACGCACTAGCCATGGGTTGTTGCTGTTTTCGTTTTTTCTTCTTCCGTCCTCGACTTACTCCTAAACCTTGATCTTGTTCCTGTCCCTGCCCTTCATTCTCTTCCATATTCTCTTTCTGCTTGTGTGTTTTTGTGTTAGCTTGTCTAGGCTTTTCCTTGTCCACCTTCTTCGCTTTCACTATAGAAGCATAAGAACAGCCAGCTACTGAATTAGAGACTATAAAAGGCTCCTTGATTGTTGGAAGTGGTATCGGAGTCATGTTAACTTCAACACATTCATCGTCGCTTGCAAAGGGGGGTCTTTCTAGGCGTTCTGCCACTGGGGTTGGTGGCACATACATCTCTTTTCCCTTCCTGTAAGTCACATTATACTCGGACATAAGCTCACGAATCTTCCTCTCTTTCTTAAAGATCGGGCATGATTTATACATAGCCATATGCGGCCCATGGCAATTAACGCATTTAAATGACTCCGTTTCACAGCTCTCATGTTTTTTGGCACATTTAGGGCAAATTATCTTCTTACTAGGGCAGAACCTTGACATGTGGCCGAATTTCCAACATCTTCCGCATTGAGTCACTGGGAATATGTACTGTTCAACTTTTATGCGTATTTTGTGAATGAACACATAAGGTGGAACCGATGTGCCCCTGAATCCCAATCGGATGGATTCACTTTGAACCCATGCGGCACCACCACCATCAGTCTCTTCAATGTTTCTTCTATTCAATCGTTTAGCCGACATTATTTCAATTGTAGAAGACACTTGTTTCAAAATGTCTTCCTCAGAAAGATCCATCTCCACATTTTTAATTACGCCGTACGATACTCCAACTTCTGCCGTTTTATGGCAATTCCACTCCATATCGGAAAATGCTTTTGTAAGCAGAAATTTATTTGCACTCGACATCTTATCAAAGGTGATTAATATTTTACTAGCGCTTACATATTTAATTTTGGATATATCCTCAATATCATGGTCTTGCAATAATTTAGCAAGCGCAAATTGCTTTGGTAAATCATTTTTACAAGTCACACAGATCTGAACATTCTCTCCTATCTCTTCCATAACTTTTTCTTTTCTCCCGGCTTTTTTACCTCGCGAAACTCTCTCCCATGAGTCTGGGTCTTCAGAAGAATTATCCTCTCCATTTATCTCTCTCAGTCTCTTCCTGAGACTATTCATTTCCGCGTCCGCTTCCATAACTACTGGGTTTGTACAGTTTTCTAACGTTTCAGTGGGTAACTCTAAATTATTTTCCATATTCTGCTCGGTCACGCCAAACTTAACTGACTCGTTTAGGATACTAGGTTGAGAATGCATTGCGTCCGAACACTAGGCTAACAGCCCGATTTTAATTTACTTAATATTGTACTTTAATTCCCCGTTTTGTATGTTTTTTGTGTACATAATATAATTGTTTGAGAAATAAATAAATGAATAAATGTAATGACATCATCCCATGGCGGTGTCAGCTGGTCGATTCTTACGCCGCACCGCGACCAGAATGTAAGTCAAACAAATTGATGTAAAGTCGGTCACAAAATAAAAACGAGAATAACCAACAACGATCAACTCAATCCGACACACAGCGAATCAATAAAGCAATATGTAACGAATTTGTTTTTCAATTTCAGACCAATTTTGCATACGCAACCCCTGCCGCATAACATAACACAAGCAAATAAAACGACGTATTGTGGTTTTACGATGCGTAAATATTCTTTTTTTTTTATTTAGTCTCTTTTTATTCGAAAGGTGGAAATTAAAGAGGTTTTTGGCATTACTGGGCGTTGTAATGTGGCTGTATTTTGTTTTTTTGGGTTGTTGAGCTTTGTCATTTGATAGCCTTGATGATTTGGTTAGTGGATTTGCCTATCGCATGTTAATTATAATATATATGAGGGCTGCACCAGCCCTTTTGCCGAGGCAGCAGATTTGGCCGAGGATCTCAAGAGGCGCAAATAAGCAGATCTCGACAGAGCCTACACATTTACTCCCTTTGGGGTCGAGACCCCAGGGATGTTAGACGTACCAACTTCTTGGTATACATACTAGTTTTTAGTGTCACATACCATGTACCAAGACTACTCAGTCCTTGTATGCAAAAATACCAAGATTGGCCGTTGACCGACAAAAATACACGGACAACATAGAATAATCGACAAATTTCAGGAATGCATGTAAAAAAACATTCCAATCAGATTTCCCTAATGTTATAAAACTTTATTATAACAAGCTGACTCGATGAGCAGTTACCATTTTCCACCAATGTAAACTCAGAATGTAAGATAGCATATTGGTAGCGGGTTGCGTTCACGTTCACGGGGTCCCGGGTTCGGTTCCCGCATGAGTAAGTTTTTTTTTTGCGCAGTAAACATTCAAATCATTGTTTAGTGCTAATGAACGATTATTATTGTTCAATTGATGGAAGAATCGAGTATTTCAAATAAAAATTATCAATTATTTCAATTTTTTTTCAACGTTTTTTAATAAATATTTTAATAATTAAAAATCTTCGTTATAAATCATTTATTAATTTTTTACATACATATTATATCCGAAATGCAATATAATATAAAAAAAATGTTAAATGTGATATTTTTTCCGTGTGTTCGATAATTACTGCCCTCTATTAACGGTATACGAAATTGAAATATACATTTTTTTTTACTGGGATGCGATTTCCGACACAGTTTGTCTCTCAGAATTGGCAGTTATTGGCAGCGCCAGAGCGGAGCACAGGCGTACTAGTTTCCCGTCTCGAATACCAGCTTTCAGCCAGCTCGGTACAAGGATTTCTAAGTGGCCGTCTAACATCCCTGCGAGACCCTAGGTCCCTGCTGTAAGCTTAATTGTTTCAATTGTAAATACTATTTCTAATTTGTTTTTATTATTTGATTGTAATTTTCTTCGTAAATAAAGGTTATTTTATGTGTTTATAACGTGCGTTTGCTAATATTTTACTAACGAGAAATACAGAGTACACCCATGGGCAAGGTGGCTATGTGGAAGGCCTAATAGGGAGTTGAAAGAGTTCTGTGGAATTGTGGTTACCTTAACTATACAGGGTGCCACGGAAACGGTGTACTAAGCCGAAAGAAGGTGATTTTGGACATCAGGGGGCTCAACGTTTGTTCTAGGATTTTGTGAATTTCGATTATTTTTTACTTTTCTGAAAAAATTAGAGACCCTCCTTTTCCTTTATATTCGAAATCTGTTATTCTATAGTGTATTCTTACATTATTATTATGGTTTTGAAATTTTAAAGGACTTACATATTTTTTTTGTAATAATTTCACGACTGGTTTTGCTGAAAAAACAAGCAAAAAAATTTGTGAAGTAGTTATATTATTAAATAATGCAAAAGTGCGTGTAAAAGAACATGAATAGGAAGAAAATAACGTAGTTTTTTGCATTTTTTTTATAATAATTCGAAATTCAAAAATGTTTATTCACAAGTTTATCCCCTTGGGTCCAGAATCACGCCCTTTCGGCCTAATACACCCTTTCCGTGGCACCCTGTATAATAATAATAAAAGAAAAGCAACGGACTTATAACACCTACCTTACTTCAGACATGGTTAGTTTAAATAAGAAAAATTTAAAAGGTAGAGCTTTTTGATTCTAAAATATAAAAAAATGATAAGAAAAAGGTTTACCTACATGTAACACAAAACTTCCAAAGAGACGTAATTAAAAATATTCAAAAGCAAAACACATGCTGCCATTCTTTTTTAGATGCCCTCAAAACATAATCAACCCAAAAACCAAACACATGTCATAAAATAAAACAGAAATATTAAACAAATCTAATAGGTACTTATAAGAGGTAGATACACCCTGCTGTTGAGAAATTTACATTGATATTGAATGTCCAGTACTACGGCCACAATCAAGGGATGATTTTACATTAGATGCAAAGAGAAGTAGGAACAGATGTGACACAGCAAAAGTGTGCTCCCCGAATCCAGAATCTTTTTCAGGTCGCGCGGTCGTCATCTCACCTGGCCACGACGATAATATAGTAGCGTCAAAAAAGCGACACCGCGATTGACGCCCCTCTTCAGCCCACATACGTACTACTAAATATTCCTCCCCAAAATAGAGGTTAAGCCATAATCACCACGATTGGTAGGCGGATTAGTGATGATGACAGTAAAGCTCTGCGCTCATTAATCCAATACCGTCACCAATACCGTCCAATACCGTCACAGCACAAAAACGTGCATTCAGAAATGGGCCTAAATTCGTTAACTTAAGATATACATATGTATTCTACAGTGACAAAATGGTTTACCACGCGCTTCAAACGAGTCGTCCGCGAGCTGTCTGTCATCTGATGGCATCAATATAAAATTAATCTAAATGTTACGAGTTAAAGCCCATATTTGGATGCACATTTTTGTCCTGTGTTGCAGCGGCGCTTTCCAGGTGTGCGACAAGATTAAAGGTGTTCAAAATACACAGAAGAAAGCTGCTGCCTCTCCTCTCCTAGGTTTTGTTAGTCTGCTCTCACGACATTCAGAGGCTGAGTTAGAGAGCTCGATTCTTACACCGCTACTCCCCAGGCGCATGACCATCACTACATTAATTTTATAATTATGAAGGTGCGCAGTTGTACAACAGCTTACCCGATAACATTAAGAACTGTTTATCAATGCACATATTTAGGAAAAGACTGAAACAGTATATTTATGATAAGATCTTTTAAGTTAGCGTGCCCAACCAATAATGTAAAACTTGCTACTACAATTATTATCAAACTGTTATAATTTAGTATTAATTAGTTAAGATAGTACGTAAGATTATTGTATGTACTCATTTAAGTGAACATTGTTCTTTTGAGTAAAATAAATTCGTTAAACTGAAACTGAATTTAATTGGTAGGTGTCCTGTGTCTCTTCCGTTTCGGTGAAAACCGAGCGTTACACCTTCTGTGCAATACTCCATAGGTTGAATACTCTATGCCCACGCAGGAATATTATTAAGGCTTCCCATTTGCGTAGCTGCAGCGTGTTTAAGTGATATTAGACGTGAATGCGTGCGTCATGATTGATTCCGGCAATTCCGTTACGACGTGGGGAAACAGCTTACGAAAAGGATAACTGAGAATCTTCGGGTACTACCATCAATACACATACGTCGCTGAACGTACCTCCCCCTAAAAAGTTGGGTTTTGCCTTTCACAATGCTTTGCAGCTCTTAGCTCTCAGAACTAGCAGGCTGAAGTGGTGATGGGCAGGCCATATAGCTCGCAGAACCGATAACCGGGTAGTAAATAAATAAATAAAATAATAAAATAAAATGTATTTATTTCAAGCAATTTAAGAGCTCATAACATTAGGATTACAAAGAAAAACTAAAAACTAACAGGATTGCTGGGAAGGTGGCGTTCACAGCAGTGCCTGGTGTACGGGCAGTCCAGCCTTCCAGCTATCATTGCCAGCACGGTGTTGGAGCTGGCCCGCAACCTGCGTACCAGAGAGGCGGCGCGCTTGCGCATTGTGGTATGGAAACAGTCAAAGGTTCTCGCGACCGCGATGCAATGTGAAACGGAACGGAACGGTCGGTGTGGGAAGACCTCCCACTCGTTGGCGGTCGCAGGGAGTCGATGGATGGAGGCGGCTCAGGATCGCTATTTGTGGCATCGTTTGGGGGAGGCCTATGTTCAGCAATGGACGTATACGGGCTGATGATGATGATGAAGGCTTGGCAGGCGAGCTGGCGAAAGAAGCTTATGCCCTCCCTCTAATAGTTTCCTCTTACGATATCCACGGGCTGAGTCGGACGGGTCGATGTTTAAGCCCATCGTCAGTCGTTTTTAATCTTTCTTATTCGCCTGTAACTTTGATGTTATTGTAGCATCGTAATTATATTGTTTTGTTTTAGGTATATTTCTAGGTTAACAGGTAGTATATTTTATATGTAAATTATCTAGATAATCTTATTTGTATTGTATGTATTTTAATGATAAAAAATTACTGTTTGCTACTGTAATCTGTGCACAAACAACTCATAATTTACTTATCTTTAAAAGATATGGTCGCCTATAAGATATTTTATTTATTTTGTATGTACAATAAAGTGTTCATTCATTCATTTTACTCCGCGACCGCCGCAGCTTCAAGTGCTAGGTAGGTATGGATATTTAAGAAGGAATCACAAACATGGAAAGAGAAGAAACTTTGCCAACAACTTATACCAGATATAAACCAGCAAACAATATACCTCTACAGCTTCGTCTTATTAATGTTAGACTAGCTTTTTATATCTTTGACTGTGTCCCAAGTGCAACTGAATTAGCGTTCCGGCGACTGCGATGTATTGGTGGAGTAAAGTGCCGCTTTGTGTAGACATGGCTTTATTAAGACAATTATACACTAAGCGGTGTAGTTCCACCTATCGTGAAATGGCCGAATGGCTTTTGACTATCAGTTGCTATTGCTTGATGGCACCAGTGCCAGCAGGTTTGTATAACTTAATCTTAGTTGAAATAAATAGTTCTAAATAGACACAGGAAAATTAAATTTTAAATATTCGTTTCCTAAAGTAGATACTTGAGGTATTTTGAAAAAGTTTTTACAGGTTGAGCGTGAGCAGGGTTACATGTGAAAGATATAGTTTTCCATAATATTTGAGCTCTTAAACTAAAAAAAAAATTAAAAGCCCCCGTGTGCACGATCCGAACTAAATAGTTTTAACCCCAAAAGAACAGTATTAATCTGATCAGAAAATTAATAAAAAATATTTAAATCTATCGTTGATATCGAAGGGTAAAGGTGCGCACAGACTATTGTTTGATGAATCAAAGGGGCTAATTTTAGGACACGTGTCAAAAATGTAATATGTTCCTACAGTCATTCCCTGTGGGAAAATTTTACTCGTAGGTGAGATTTTGGCTTATCTTTGCCGGTAGGTATCTTCGTAGCCATAACGTTCTGAGCCTTTTTGGTGTGTGTTTTAACCCCTAGATATCTACCAGATTTTGTATGTTTTGAATGTCATGGACTTGTATTGTAGGTATAGTGTATGTATGATCATCAGTACGTAGGAATAACATTCACTTAAATTGATTGTGGTTGAGATGTAAATATTGAGTTAACATTTACAAACCTACCCAAAACTCATTACCAAGGGATTCTAACACCCCTATCTATTACAAATCCTATTTAACCAAACAATGGACGCATAAAAAATATGAAGACTCTAATGACGGCATTTATGCTGTTATTCCGAACCAACGCTTGCTTTTCTTACCATGACACGTGACCTACACGCGACTGCTTGATCGACGCCATTTTGGAAATCGAAACCAGTTTATAATGAACTCACGATTGATTTAATTGCTTCAGTGTATAAGCTCCTTTATGCTGGTGAAAGTAGCCAGGTCATTATTCTGTTCATTCGAATTTTGATTTTTCGAACGCAAGATTCAAATTAGTTATAGCTCAGCATTATATTATTTTAAACTCTATTTTCATTGCAATAAGGTAATTTAAAGAGCAAACTGAAATTTCATTCAAGCAATTTGATTGTATGAAAGGCGATTGGTTTATTCAAATAGAATTTCGGTAGTTTGTTTGTTGAACATGATGATAGTAGTGTTTAGTGGGCATGTGCCTTTATTTAAGTAAGAAGTGTTAATGACAGATAATTTAGCATTGTAATTAATGGTTTGTTGATAAGACTGCAGAATATTCATAATATTCTGCAGTGAATATACCTGAGCCCTGAGTTTGGTTACTCTATAGTATCGATACGTCATCGAGACATTCCATTTTGTTTAGTATTTGCGTAGTTCTACGTCTGCACGTTTGAGATGCTGTGATGATTCCTATAGAAAAATGAGAAGTCACGATGACTTCTCGATTCTATTGAGAAACCGAACTAGGGCTCTGATAATCTACATGAATTCTAGTAAAATTGGTGGAGCTTCAGTGGGTTATAGATAACACAAAAAAAGGTTGCCTAGGTCGGTTTTTTTCTACCTACGTTTTTCCGTAAAGTACGTTATTATTTTTCTAAGAAAATTTTAAGATGTTACTTCATACTACTTTAAAAGGTGGTCCCACTGCTTTGATGTCCCTAAAAATAACTACTAATCAATTAATTAACTCATACTCATTACACAAAATTTTCTAGGGTTGCGTTGTGTTTTTGCTGTAGGTATTTGCGTTTAAGACATTACCCTACCCACCAAACCCATAAATTCTTATTAAAAAACCGTGTTTTACACTCTTAACGAGCCAACATGTCATCAAACACCAATAAAACTGATCCCTCAATAATTTCCATCACACAAAAACCATAATCAGTGTAACAGCACCAGACGTGTTAAAAAATAAAAATAGTCCTTGACAAGATGGGGACAGACACGACCAACAATACTTGACCTTTACAACCGCCAAAAACATCCCCGAGATCCCTAAATTGGTATGAACGAAAGGGGTGAGGCAGGTCTTACAAAGCTGGTTGTAAAATATTAATGGTTTGGACCTCGCCGCGCGAAATTTAATCTTTCGCGCAAAAAGTATTCAATAGGACGGGACAAAAAGACCTCGAGGTGATAAATGGATCTCCTCGGTGATCATGGGCGCCTGGTACTTTTGGTTCTTGAAGCGTCTTCTGGATTGGTAGAGTCATTAATTTGATACTAG
Organism: Eupithecia inturbata; assembly: GCA_963662085.1. Taxonomy (NCBI): domain Eukaryota; kingdom Metazoa; phylum Arthropoda; class Insecta; order Lepidoptera; family Geometridae; genus Eupithecia; species Eupithecia inturbata. The sequence continues at coordinate 11,179,481 of OY759196.1, forward strand.
ACAAGAAGAGGTATGGGGTAGTAGAGACAGCTGACCTATCGCCAATACTAGATCTATACGCTAGCCAAACTCGATGTAGAATGTTTGTAAACAAACCATCCATACTTAACCTAAAATTCACTCTGTTGCCGCGTCATTTTATACGCAATTTACATTACTTGTCGATTTGAGATCCTTCCTTCAATAAATATTGCTTACAATTATAATATCTGAAACTCGACGCCAAGCAAGTGAGTTTTAGCTATTTCTGTCTTGGTTTGTTTACAAACATTCTACATTGAGTTTTGCTAGTGTATAAGTACCGCGTATTAGCAGATTATAATTTCCCCACATCAACTTTACAAGGCGGAAAAGAAGGGAGAGGTTTGCTAAGCAGTGGTAAAATACAGGAACGTCGTACAGGGTTGCCAGCACTGATTATTAGTTTCGTCAATCCCCATGGCAAGTCACTCGTCAATAAGCCTATAATTTGCGCATCCACAGTTAGCGGTCACGTGCTAACCCCTTGCCATTGTATAGTGTATGTATGATGGATGGATGGATGTCCACGCCTTTCCGCTTTGTGATTGTTTGTGATTGTCCAAAACCAGTTAATAAGTAGTTTTAGGAAATCAGTGCTGTGTGAATTTTATATCTTCCAGATTGCTTCCGAAAAAAGTTTCCCGATTTTTTTCTTAGTTATAGGAAAATATTAAATTGGACGTGCCAAGATTCATAGTTGCATAGAATGTGCGCATACTTTTTTACACCTCGAACCGACTTATAATTTAATCTGCCTACTATCTACATACTCAACCCGTGATTCTCCTGGGTAATACACCTTAATGGATATAATTCATACGTAAAATGTTTATGCAATAAATGCACTTATACTCGGTTCTAGAATCCTAGATATTTTTTGTCAACAAAGGCGTTACAAAACCAAAGAAATATTGGTGGTAAATATTTTATAACACTGGTATCATCGGAGGCAATAGCAGAAGCTCGAAACAGTTTTTGGTTATGAAAGCTTTTATTGATCATTTAATCAGTAGCTACCTAGTTCCTTTTCTAGCACGAATTGGTAAATTTTTCGCTGGGCGTTCGCAATTAGTATGTGTTGTGGAAGTTTGTGTTTTGGTTTTTAGTGATTACGTTCCTGTTACCTTGTTGTTATCTGCTATTGTTATTAGTTTTGGTTCAGTTTTTATTCATAAGTCTTTGTTGACATAAAATCTTGAATTCTATATCCAAGTATAGGTAGTTCATAGTTTTACTGTTTTATTACGAGCTGCAGAAAATACATACATACCTAGTAATAGTTCGTTTTATGTTAGTATCATTATACCTAGAGAATATATATTCTCTAGGAATAGGCAGGTAGGTACATAGATAATAGGGTATATATAGGTACGTACCATACTCCAAGGCAAAACATAAGTCTTTGTAGGTAGGTACTACCTAGTAGAGTTTCCGATATCAGCTTTCCACTCTAGTGCCTCTCAAAAACACAGACATGGCGTGACAGCTGCATCATTAATAACTTGTCAATGCAACACTGCAGTTCCATTAGTAACTGAACACTGAACACCTTGTTAATTTAGCTTTGAGGTTTGTGTCAGGAGCGAATTCATAACAAACGTACAAGTTATGTTAACTTAAAGCATTAGTTATTTGCCTGAATAATACATAGCTACCTTTTTACCAACCAAAAGATGGAAATGTTTGAATTAACTTTGCCAGCTACAAAGGCTCGTGTTATAAAAGCTTGCTCAGTCATCGATCTATGCTTGAGTAACGCTTTTCTATGGCATAAACGTCACTTAAGCATAGATCTATGACTGCAATGAGCAAGCTTTCATAATATGAGCGATTTTAGTTAGTAATACTTTGTTATGACAATTTTTTTAAACTCCAAAGCCTATGTTAACTAATCCTACAGTTACCTGTAACTGTAGGATTAGCTAACATAGGCAGTCATAACAGTAGTGCAGTGGTGGACACAATAGCAAGCTCCTGAGCTTGCTATTGTGTCCACCACTGCACTACTCTAAGAAAAGGAGACTTTAATTGTAATTATGTTACTGAATGTGCAAAATGAGTAGGTACTTATTTATTTAAGAACACACATTAGTAGGAACCAAACAAAATGGCGTGCTTTAAATAAACTAAGCTAGATAATAAGTCTAATTACACATAAAAACTACAGCAATATAATAATAAAGTGACATTATTATTATAATACATTATAATATTTATGTATAAGTATCTACAATATTTATTATAATAGGTATATATAATGTTTTATTATAGGAAAGTAGCAACATAATTCACAAATAGCTAAAAATATGGTTAAGTTACTGAACTAGAAGTCGGACTTTACCCGACTTCTAGTTATGTAACATAACCTTAATTCTTTGTAAAATGCTCACTTGCCAGCTTTGACGCCTGCCTTACTGATGATGCTTAACTTAGATGCCTGAATACTGCCTGGGTCTATCTGCCTACCTACTAAGTAAACCAAATATTAAAGTTATTAGACCTTGGACATCGAAAAGGCTCATAATACGAAAAACACCTAAGTTTATGGCCACTTACGAACTGAAGAATTCTCTTTGATCTCCTGAAATTAATAACATTGCCTAACACCGTTGTAATAAGCCATATAATTCCTTGTCATAATCCTCTATCTAAAGACCCTACTACGTTAATCATAGGATTATGCAGAGAATGGTGTCTGCGTAAAGGGAGAAAAAATTAATGTCCGCGTTGGTAGTGCTAATCAAAAGAAGAAATTAGATAGGTACTTATTTGCATATTTTGACGAAATCTCACTTGAAATGTTGCCGATGTGTAAAATTAAAATTATTTTGAAACTTATAATTTTAATGTGTTCTGACCGCGTAAGTTTAAAAACTTATAAGTTATAAGTTTTTAAACTTCGCGGTCAGAACGCATTAATATAAATATTCAAGGGTAAGTACCTATTTATCGCCTTTATTTACCTATTTATCCCGACGATTCAACAGTGAATATATATTATTATATTTTGTGACGGTTTATAAGTATTATTATTAAGCATGTTAGTTATGTATGTAGGTACCCGAATAAATATACCTACATACCTAAATATCTCAGATATCGTGTTTTCAATTGGATGTAGGAATTTCCCGAGTAAGTCATTTAACATTCCTTCACCTGTTTTGCCTGAATTTACAAACTTAACAGATCGTACGTTTAGTTTAGTAAAATATTGAAAAATCACCAACTAGACATGGATCTAACGAACTCAAGCCCGATATGAGAGACAAAAAATTAAATGAAATAATTGGTTGTAAATAATCGTATTAGTTACTAAATATATAAATACAAATAGATTGGTAAATGCCTACTCAGGACACATTTGACACAGACTGATACCTAATGATATTTATGATGATGATGATGATAACAAGAGCAAAATAATAGCAAAAAACCGAGCAGCTAGTCATAAAGCCGATCAGCCTAACCACCCGACAAGCCATCGGCCATTTTAATTACATCTACCGTAATCCTGACACCCTACCGATAATACAACATCAAAGCATTTACCCCAAACTACCCTCGAAAAACGACTGACCCTTATAATAAAAGTGATAGAGCTCAAAATTTTATTGAATATAATTTCAGAGGGTATATTGTGATGTGGTTTCGTATAGTGTATGAATTAATATCTGCCGGGTTTTGGATTCTTTACAGCTATGAGCATTTGACAATTTGACACTAGAAGTGTGCAATATGAATTGTTGAAGAACCTTTGTGGGATTATAGACATGGAGATGTGAGGAGGGAAGGATGTATATTTGATTGACACGTACCTACGTACAAATTGGAAGCGGACGAAAATAGTAGGGTGGTAGATGAAGGACCTATAAATATGAGTAGGTATCTACTATTCATTAACTAAAGGTAAAAAAAAGTTAAGACATCGAAAAATCTAAGACCCGTATAATAAAAACTTGCTCAGTCTCAGTATCTATGCTTCAGTAAGGATCTTCTATAGTAAAAGGCATAGATCGATGACTGAGCATAGTTTCATGATACGAGCCTAAGAGGCCAGCGTTAAATCAGGCTGTATTATGATTATGGATAGATATTTATTTGACACTGCAACATACAATGCAAAGGTCACAATAAATAAGGGAATATTAATATAAAACAGAAAAAACGTAAGAATTATTTGGTGGAACAAAGCTTGGGGACAATTAGTCGGTGTAAAGTATACAATCAAAAAAGTACGGATTCGTAAAAATTATGAGCGTGCTGTAGCCTGTTCAAAAGGAACCATCATAATCATCATCCGTAACTTCCTTGGACTTCACCCACTGCTGGGTTCTGCCTCCATCGCAGGGTGAATCTGGATGAGATTGGTGCAGAACCGTGTAAATAAAAGTTTGAAGGCCTATACCCAAAAAGGAATATCTCAGCGCAAAGCTTTGCTCGGAGAGCAAGTACAGGTTTTCAGTATAACCCTTTGAGGCTACAGAATTGATGTGATGATGCTATATAGCTTGTACTCCTAAAAGGAGATGTGAATAAATAAATAAAAAATTAACTACTCATGGTACAATAATACAAGGTATGGCATTCCGAGACCTCATCACGGTTACGTGGTGACACAAGCCTACGTCATCGACGCCATTGGCGAATGAGAAGACGAATGTGTTTTCTAGCGCTACCGGTAGTAAGATCGCAACTCCCCGAGCTCTATAAATTACCTGTACGAATCTGATAAAACTATGTGGTTTTGTACTAACCAATTATTTATCACAATTGTTTAACTTAAACTGTTTTGACTGAACTAACAAACAAAATTGACGATTTAATTTTTTTTATGTATTTTTAGGGTTTTGATGATCGGAGATCGGTTTTGAAACCCATAAGGTCTCACTTTTTCCGTCCTTTTTTCAGTCTTTAATATCTCAGCAACTACAGCAGAAAATAACTTGAAATTTAAAATAATAGTACACTTTGTGCGCCAGTTCAGGTTAAAAGAAAAAAAAATTAAAAATTATTATGAAAATTTTCAGTAAAAATTGTGATGTCGAAATTTTAAAAGAGACCTACAATGTCAAGTGGGGTATCAAATGAAATGTATTGGTTTGTACATCTCAAAACAGTTTTTTAAATTTCTGTAGGTTTTATACTTTTTGTAATATTTTCAAATAAATCGAGAAATTACCCATGCCCCCCTATCTCCGAAGTTTGCAGAGCGATCCATCTGAAATGTATAAAGCGTTTGTAGATATGAATATATATTTTACAGCAAAAACATAGAAAAGTCAGTAAGTAGGCACTTTTTGTAATATTGCCAAAAAGAGGGGATTTTTTTTCAAAAGGGGGTTGGGATTACCTCACTTAATGGGGTATCAAATAAAAAGGTATGGGTTTGTACATCTTAAATCAGTTTTTGAAATTTCTGTAATTTACATTATGTAGATAGTTACTTACTTTTCAAAATATTTTGAAAACACTCGAAAATTTACTATTACCCTCTATATGTAGTATAGAGGGAAGTTTGCAAATCGATACCTCTGAAATGTTAAAATTTTTAGGTATTCAATAAATAGCAAAGTCTCTAACCGGTACCTATAGTACATATTGGTATACTTAACAAACGATCGAAATCCTCTGCACGCGAGTCACACTCGCACTTGACGGATCTTGTTTTTAATTGACAATTTGTTTCTCAACTTCCATGTTTTTGTTCGGTGACCATTTAATTATCATATATATATATGTCTTTTTATGCCCGAAAGGAAATATTTTCTAAATATCACTTTTATTAAAACAAAACAAGACACCACATTTTAAACTCACAGTCACATTTCCTCTAGATTGTTGTCATCTTCTTCTACAACATCCCACAAGTACCGGCTATTGTAATCAAGGATCTTTTCCGTGCTTGGATGGATGTCAGATTCAGGACATTCCATGTCTTCGTCTAGAGTGGATACGAGATTGGAGTCAGTGATGTTGAAGGCGTCGCCGGCGTCGCCTCTCTCTGGTTGATTTCGTGATGTGCCTAGTGTCTGTAAGGTATTTCCAGTACGTAGTACATACATATCGATGGGTATTTGAAAATTATTCGTTGGCAATTCCCTAAATAATTGAAAAGGTCAGTCCATAGATATAAGTAAAATCTGTAGATATGGTACGTTCTCCCAGCGCTTACTCAACAACTGGTCTGTGTTAGGTACAACTGCACGCAAACACTCGCTCACAGTTACATTTCCAATCTTGTGCAATAATTATTATAATGAACAAACAAGAGGGCATTGATGTAGTCTTTCAGTCAATAAATCACACTAAAATACGTCGTAGCAAGCACGCGTAACACGAACGGTCCGACTATTACTGAAGTGGGTGGACGTAATTGCACCTAATTTGAGCCTTCCACTTTCGAGAGGCTAGTACCTCGTCTCCCCTTTTTTACTTTTAACGATGGGCCAGTCTAATGTTAAAAACGCGAAATTTTCATGTTTAGATGTTTGTTACCTCTTACAGCCGAAACTACTGAACGGATCGGGCTAAGATTAACGTCACTACATGTGTACAGTTTCAAGTCCTGGAATAAAATAGAAGCTTCTTTTTATTCCATAAATCAGTTCCCGTGGAATAGAAATAACATTTAATAGTTTCCATAGAGACAACGCGTGCGAAGCCGCGGGCTGAAACAGGTACGGTACATCATATAGAGATAGATGTACCGTACCTGAGTAGGGTCCTCTTGAAAATGTTCAAAGTGATCTCTTAGCTATATTGTCTCAATTTAACAAAGATCTCGAATTATAAAATAGTTCTAGATTACTAAGAATTAGTTTAGAAACAATGGACAAGACTTCAAGTCGAGCGAACTGAAAACGTTGCACTCGCGTCGCCGCGTCGTTTAGATACACCGCGTTTTTCAGAATAATTCAGGTAGCTTAGCTACCAGTACCTATAAAATAATGGTAGGTACCGTTTTTTTTATATCTGTAGCGTTACAGTAATTATTAACCGGTATAGGTCTATCTTTAAATCAAAACGGTACCTTAGGTAATTTTATACAGCTATCATAACCTACACCGCTTTCGAGTGCTTCAAACTACATACATTGAAATTTTTATTTGGTAAACTCACATCGATAATTGCCATGTGTAGGATAGGTATTTCTAGTTTCAGTGGCTTTATTTCCTGAGGTTCATCGTCAAGGTATGAAGATTCGGTGGGCTGTTGCCAGTTTATCTGAAAATCCAAAGAAAAATGTAAATTGGAGGCGTAAGTTTTGTAGTTGGGTATTTTAATATCCGTGTATTAATTAATAGATGGAATTTTATTCTACTGACCGTGGTGGACTTGGTGTAACATTTGACCCCAGCCTGTGGATTACATAAGAGCGTTAGCTCTTGGAGTCCTGGGCTCAGTTATGAGGCCAGGTCTTCACCAAAACGGAGACGAGATGAGCGGAGAAGAGATTGTTTTTAAACAACCAATAGAACGTCGTTATTCACACATCTCGTCTGCGCTCAGCTTCATATATTATATTTGTATGCGAAGAAAACAAAGAAAGATCGAAGTCGAGATGTAAGCTGTGCCTCGCAAGCTGGCTACGACGACGCGACGTCACACAGCGGAGAAGAGAAGAGATGTGAGCGGCGTGCAGTGAGCGGCGCCGCTGCTAGTGCATTTATCTCAACGAACATACATCGCTTGCCGCACGCAGCTCAGTTCCGCTTTAGCCAGCACACATCTCCGCTCCAGTCTAGCCAGTACGCAACTCTGAAGCTGTGCGAGCTTCGGTGGAGACACCCTAGCTAAAAAACGTCTCTTCACATCTCCGCACATCTCCACTTTGGTGGAGTCTGGGCCTAAGGGAACCTAACAGAGAATGGGCCGCAGTTTTCTTCTTCGTTGATATTTTAACAGCAACAATGCTATTACCAATCCACGTTTTATTATTTTATAAGAGGGCGCAATGCGCGCCATTTTGTGAAAAGGATAGGCATAGGATTTCGCGTTCATAGGAGCGGGACAGAGCATACGTTTTTGGAGACCTAAGCGCGAAAATCAAGTTTTTACATATTTACTAGATTAACTTATGAAGAAACTGGTTCAAGGAGCCATATAATTAGTAACCTACGAATAAAATAATAAGTCATAATAAGTCAAGAACGCAGGGTTCCTGGAAAGCAATTCTCGCCAATATATCACTCGATAAATATGGAAAGAACTGTCAAATCTGACAGATCGTCTACACAAAAACTGTCAAATTCAACAGGTATTTATTGATATTTATTGAGTGATATGTTGGCGAGAATTGCTTTCCTGATCTCGACCAAATTATGTACGAAACAGATTTTTTTAACGTAATTTTTTATATCAATCAGATAAAAATACACATTCAAGGAACCAAAGAAAAGGTGTTGAATTTTATGTAATTTGAGTGTTTTACCACGAGGATCCCGTGTGTACTGATATTGACAATAAGCCTAGTTTCGCAACCAAACCCGTTAGGTTCGCCCCTTAACCCGGTGAGTCTCGGTGACATAAGGGTTGGTAGGTTTGATGATGCAGAAAACAGTGAGTTAGGGGGCAAAAACCGACAGCCCAAACCGTCACGTCTATGATCTATACTATATGGTCTATGAAGTTATGTTGAAATTTAACAAAATCAAGAAATCAAATTCCACACGGCAGAAGTCGCGGGTAACAGCTAGTACCTAAATAAAATTAAAACGAACAACAACATAGGTACGTAGTGTAGGTATATGTAATTGTTTTAATTTCCTTAAGATTTTCAAAGGCCACCGTCTATATTGTTCTCATAAGTCCAGTCCATCCCAAGGTTGCCTGGAAGAGATCGCTCAAAGCGATAAGGCCGCCCTTTGTACTTCCTTGTTTCTCAGCATTTTCTTCTGTATTATATTTTGTGTTTGTGTGGTACAATAAAGAGTTATCTATCTAAGTACTTACTTTCCTCAGCCGCCATTTTTCCAGAAATTCGTTGGTTTCTCTGAGAGCGTCCTTGCTTTCTTGTAGCAGTTCGTCAATACGATCTGTGCCTCTAAACTGCTTGTATTTGTTAAGAATCTAAAACACACTAACAATTTTATGTTCTTATGTATATTTGCCAGGCTCAGGTCGACATCTAAAATCTTTTTTTCTTCAATATTTCCTTAATTTGTTTTAGCGCTTCGAAACTATCATACCGAATAGATGACGAACTACATGTTCTATATGTCATGTGCAGTTCGTCATCTTTTCGGTCCCTGATTTGCAACTTGTATTGCATTGTATTGCACAACTAACACAAGACACGTACCTACAACAAGAAATACGAATACGAACGAGCAATAAGCCTTAGGTATTTTACCTACCACGCAATAAAAATATATAAATACGCAATAATAGTCCTAAGATGGGTACCGGGACACGCAGGAATCAACGGCAATGAGTGTGCCGACGAAGTTGCTCGTTCCGGGGCCAAGGGGACTCAGCTGGGCCCCGAGCCGTTCTGTGGCATACCTAAAAGCCTGGCTAACAGAACCCTCTTGGATTCCTGCTTCGAGGAAGCTTCCAAGCTTTAGAAGAATTCCTTGGGCATGAGTCACTCTAAGTCATTAATAAAAGCCTTTGATAAACGGTACACCAACCGAATCCTAGCGCTAAGCAGAAGCAACCTTCGCATCATGACAAGAGCCCTAACTGGACACTGGCGCCTTAACAAGCACATGTTCAAACTGGGTCTAAGCGACACACAATCCTGCAGATTCTGCGAAGAGGCGGAGGAAACACCTCTTCATCTGCTTGGAGAGTGCGGAGCACTGATGCAAAAACGTAGCATCCATCTGGGCAAGCACCTGCACAGCCCACACGAGCTACGAGCCATCACCCCGAAGAAAATCCTGCAGTTCCTAGCAGCTGCAAGGGTTAGTGGCGAACTATGAACGTCGCAGCTTCAGGGCTGAACACTCGAGTGGCGATCACAATAGGCCTATCATGGCCGCAGTGACACGAAAGCCACCTAAAGAAAATAAAAAAAAAAATACCACGCAATAACCCCTTATGGATCTATGTTGTCCGAAATAAAAGGATTTTTTTTAATTTTTTTTTAATAAACAGTTTTGTGCTTGTTTAGTTTCCTAATTTGTACAAATATGCGTCATGTCGCGACTCAAACATCAGCAACGATCAATGCTGATACTGATGCTGAAATTCGCAACAACCCTGGTTTGGATGTTTATATAAACTTACAGCAACCGTCAAAGCAAGCACGAAGATCTCAGCAAACAACACCGGCAGATTTATTGGTTGCTCCAGCCCTGTAACCTGTAGCTTAGCTTCTTCTCTGATTGTTTTCTTCACAAAACAAGTTATCTTGCAAAATAACCGTTGGAACATATCCACAAAACCATTCCCTAGTATGAAGTCTACTATAAAAAGAACAAAGAAAATGGAGCCGTACATAGCACTATTGAAGAAACCGACGAGTAATTTATTCATTGTGATGGATCATGAATATTGGGGTAGGTAGTTGGTAAAATGGAAAATTAATACATGACACAAAATAAAACGTTCAATTTTATTAAACCGAGCTGTTTCCAGCATGACAGAAATACGATGACATAAACAAACACAGACATAGTTTTTTTTTTATGGCGATTTTATTTCTTTTTTGATTTTGACTTTGAAGAACCTTTTGCCAGTATCACGTTCACTTGCTAGTTCACGGATCAAGTTATAATAAAAAAAATAAAAACAACTCGTCAGGGTTTTAACTACCTATGAGGTTATTGGTACCTCTTAGTAAGGCCCACTTGCGCCTGCAACACGGTTAACTCAGAGCTAAATACTACTTTGGAGTTAAATTCTAAGTATGTATTGTACCACCAAGAGTTAGGTTTTAACCTTGAGTTACATTTTTAAATTTTAACCCGCTGATGTGGAAGGTTAAGTCACCTAACTCTGGGCTAGTAATATCAAAAATATCAGAATTGAGATATTTTAGGTAGGTACCTACCTATGTTATGTTGATTGACTTTGTTGCATTCAGTGATATAGGTTTTATTTTTTCCTGAACAATGATAAATGAATCGTTGTTGTCTGATGATGATGAAGAGATCATCGACACATTAGTTCAGACTTATATGTTTTCTATGATAATTTTGTTTATATTTCGCTACTACGTCGCAGAGTAGCAAATTGTCATCATTTGTGAAATTTGGACCGCGTAACCGAGGTTTCTTTTCTATTTTTCCGTTTACTATATTGTAGATACGATATGTACCTAATACACATGTGCACGAGCATGTGTGTGGTTACATGTGACGTCTATGTACAGCGTAGACTGAGAATAGATAATCTCAGTCTACAGTAAAATGTGAAAATGTTTATTGAAAATCTCTATAATCGTTGAGATTTTATTAGAAAGAACAATGGCAAATTTCCCTTAGCCAACATGTTGTCCATAAATAAAGCATAAATTTATTTATGAATTGAGCACTACCAACATAGGATACCTCTACACTTAAAAACACAAAAAATAACACAATATTTGGCATCACCAGTTGTGATCCGGCAATACACATTAAGTACCTACAGGTACCTACCTAAGTATTTACTAGCTGTACTTAATTTAATTATTATGAAAAAAATATCATATTCATTCAAATAAGAAATATTGCATTTTAGGTTTTCCGTGTCTAGTCCTGGAAAAAATAAATTAAAAATTAAAATGGGCAGAATGTTTGCCTTTTCATACCTAGTACTACAGGACGGGTGTCGAATTGCGGTTCGCGTAGGTAGTTCATCTCTTCGTTCGTGGCAAATAGCGGTGTGTAGAGGCGAGGTTTCTACTTAGAGGTTCCAGAATATGAATCAACCTTTTTTTCGTTACAGTAGGCCCAAAGAGTCTTGAGTTAGGTATAAAAAAATCTAGATAGAAGCCTTTCTAAGAAGAAATCTACATAAGAATACAAGAATCTTTGGCGCAAGTTAGGTCTAAATAATCTAAAAACAAGATAGACTAGCAACCCGCCCGGACTTCGCACGGGTGATGGGTAGCAGAGATTTTCTTTCCGCAAGTTTTATTCCTTTTAGAACGCAGAAAAAATTGAAAACAACAAAAAAAAAACATCAATCTGGCCAACACCTTGGAAGAGGTTAGGATTTTTGAAATATCGTCATCCATCTGCATCGAGTACCTACATATCTACCCAATGATGTCCATCTGTGTGGATTTGAGTAGAGTATTATTATACCTAATTATTATTATTTCAATAGTTACTTAAAAAACAAAAGGTATAAAATGGTGTAACTAATACGTAGTTACACCATTTTATACCTAACTCAATAACGGCTGGACCGATTTTATGATCTTTGATATGTTGGATTGGCTCTGTGCCGAATAGCAGAATAACAATTAATAAATTTGATGAAATTCACGAAGAAAAGAAATAAAATTATTTTTCTCTATTTCATTGAATTCATTTTTCGTATGCAACGCCATCTCTGATTCTAAGGCGGAAAGAAGTTTGCCGGGTCAGCTAGCTTAAAAATCAGAGCCATGGACGAACTAATAAAGAGCGCAGTAATATTAGTTGAAGTTTGATATAAATTGTCAGAGGGCGCTAGTTTTTAGGGTTCCGGTACCCGAAGGGTGAAAACCGAACCCTATTACCAAGCCTCCGCTGTCCGTCCGTCCGTCCGTCTATCACAGGGCTCTAAGGACTTCTAGGGACTGAACCGTAAGAGGTAGACTGTTGAAATTTTCAGAGAATGTGTATTTTGCTTGCCGCTATAACAGCAAAAAATAAAAGTAAAATAAATATCAAAATTAAAGGGGGCTTCGATACAAAAAACGTGATTTATTTGTCTATTTTTGCTCTTCATTTGTCAAGGCTGTATCTCTTGAACCACAATAAGCAGACACATGAATCTTTCTATTTGTATGTAAGTAGTATTAACACTTCAACTGTAAACAACAAATAGTAAAGTATTATAAAATTGAAAATCTAAAGAGGTCACCGAACAAGTGAAAATATTGATGTTCTTTGAAAAAGTTACCAGATTTTACGGTAGGTACCTACACGTAACCCTTCGTATCCGAGTCCACTCGCACTTGGCGGTTTATTGTACCCACTTCTGCAAAAGTTCTACATCACTAACTATTGTATAATGTAAATTATGTGGTAGGTAGCGCTTACTGCGCTTACTGGTGGCTAATAAATAGTAGGTTCCTACTTACCTACTTTATCAGATACCATTTTTTCTATCAAAAACGAAAAGGTACATACATATGTACATACCTAACCTATTAACAGAATGTGTTTTTTTCACAGCAACCTATTATAGGAATATGTTTTGTCTTGCTTGCGCAGTGCAGTTAGTGCAGTTATGACTGTGCAAAAAGACGGGACACCGGTATACAGTGGCCACACGTCCAAATAAGCTTGTGCAAACTAAACTGCGCGAACCTCAAGTCAAGCCTCACACGTCTGGACTGAACTGTCAGTACCGATCTGTTTTTATTTCTCTATTTTCGGTGTCCGTCACGTCACGAGTTCGACGATTTGTACAATCCTATGAATTCAATTTAAAATTCCTTCGAATATCCTCTCACATCACTCATTTGTATGATAGTTTATGTAAATCATCGATCGAAAACACTTTGCCGGACTGAAGCGCGGCTTGAATGACCGGCCACACGCTCAAGTAAACCAGTACAAATTGAATTTGCGCATTCCAATCTTTAGCAAGTCAACGATTCTACACATCGCGCTTCCGTGCTGGCGGCGGCGGGGCGGCGCGGCGGCGGCGCTGGCGGCGCGACGGCGCGACCACGGAGTAAATACAAAGAAAGAGGAGATGGCCTAAGCAACTGTGCACTGTGATTCTCAACTAGGTCCTGACGTCATCATGTGGGCGTGGCCTTAGTCAGTGTATTGTTGGCGTTCGTCCTGTGCACAACTTTGTGAACGTTCCCATTTTACAGCATTGTTCGCGCTAGACGAAAAAAAGAAGGAAGTGTTGTGTTTTGTCTTGTAAAATTTACTCGGATAGACATTCTGGGATGGCATCACATTACATTTGTAAGTAATTTTATGCGTAATTTATTAAAATAGTTCTAGAAAAATCTCCTAGCGTCGGCGTTTCCAAACATAATCCTACCCGACACTTGGTGTCATGGAAACTAAAAATATTTAGGTATGTTGAGCCCAGAACTAACATATTTTAATAATATTAATGCATATTTTATAAATTTGTTCAACATTCATTCCTAAAGACCCTTTAATGGCCAAAATGTTACTTTTGTAGTTTTCAAATCATTTTGTAAACAGGCCGCCATCTATCGTCAACTATGAACAACAAACATAAACAAGAAAAAGACAGGGCCGTAATTAGAAATCAATTATTTTACTGAATGTCCCGCGGCTGCGGCTGTCTCATAAATGGAAAGTACTTAAAACATTAAATACGCTGGACATAAAAATACAATCTCCTATAAATTAAATATTCTATCTACAATTATTTTATTTATTTATATTATACTTAAAGCCCACCTAGTTTATTTAGTTAAATTTTAACTGATGTATGTTTTAGATTTCCATTTTGACGAGTATAAATGTATGGAACACCTGATTTTTTTTCGCGATTTCAAGGTTGGTCCCATAGAAAAAGTTGTTCAAAATGATGAGTACAATGACCCCTTTTCGGGTTTAGTGTAACCAAAAAATAATGTTGTATAAGAGAAAATCTAATAATTTTCATTCATCAGAAACCTTTTTTTTTCATAATAAAATCACAATTTAAATTAAAAAATTACGCATCAAGATGGTTCGCAAAATTAATTTAAAATTAAACAGTACTCCCGGGTACGAAAATTCTGAGTACGACCCTGTTGCATCCTGCACTTAGTGACATCTAGTGTGAGATAGTTACGTAACTACAAAACAAAATCGACAGAACGAGCGAATAGTTTTGCTATTGACCGGTAGATGGAAAATAGAGAAGTGGGCGGGATCTAGCACCCCCTCACCCCGTAAAGTGTCCCGCGTTGTTTCCTAAGGAAATCTAAATAGAACATCTCCTCTTTGTATTTAGTCCGTGGGCGCGACCTACCGTCTCGCCGTCCCGCGTCCACTCGCTCCGTATTACGCAAGCAACAATACAAGCATGCTTGCAAGTAAGATGGAGCGTGGGGTTGGGCCATATTATTGTACGACGACGCCGATATGCATGACAAATAGATCAGTAAAAAATTATCAAAATTTTATCAAAACCGTCTTAGTGGTACGGGTAAATAGCAATAACTCTTTCATTTCAGATTTCGATTCGAACGTTACGAACAAATTTCTCGTCATTTATTTCAGATTGGTAGTTTTCAGTAAGCAGAGTTACCATTCCAACTAGTTTATACATTCTAAATCCAGGTGCTACTGCCAAGAAACCACACACATCTGTAATCTGTGCAAGAAACACTGCAAAATCAGTAGCAAACTTGAATCTTCTGCCTCAGAGTTATATTGTTGCCACTGAGCTTTTGCCAGGGAACAACCATTTGATCCGAAACCAGTTCCTCATAAAATATATTGTGCATTTGCAGCGTGCGCTCAGCAATCTGAATCTAAGATGAAAGATATTAGTCATAACACTAACACAACAGGTTCGTATTTGTATATACAATAATTATAATTTCAGTAAGAGAAGTAAGTAGTTTATTCTCATAAATAACTAATTTACAGTTCACTTAAAATGAGTTTATGCTGCCTACTTATTTCTGTGTTTCCACGTAAGAGGAAGCGCATTTAAAGTTAATCACTACAAGCATTCAAATTCCAACATACCTACCTACACTCGTTACAATCATGACATTGATAGATATAAAGTATTAGTAAAATGTAAAATAAAAATGTCCAACCTTAATAGAGGGTAGCCAGGTATTTTTATTAACGCATGGGAGTAAGTGGTTTATTAGTTGAGAACTTGTGTTTTGGTGCACTGCATTGTTCTTTGAGAGCAGCAGCTAAGAGTGGTGACGGTTCATGTATTTTTATGTGTGTTAACAGCTCTCATCATCTCTCATCTACTACTGTAAATTTTTAAATCACTCCTTTTTTTACCTACAATCCAGATCCAGATACTGCCAATGGAAATACCATAGAAGTAACAAAACCTGGGCTTAATAAGGTTGATATTAATAAGCATGAAAAATCTGTAAAAAGTAAGATAGCTGCAAGCATGGCCAACAATGATGGCATAGTAAACTATATATATAATATGTATACTGAATCATGCGAGAATGGCATAGATAAGACTAATAAACTGGTTTATGAAGAGCAAGGGATAATCTCTGGAGAGGAAGTATCAGATGATCCTATTGCTGAGGAGGAGCCTGCGGACAATGTGGATGAGACTCCGGTTGCATCAGCTCCTGCTGTATTTGTTCCCAAATACAAGTACACTGAAGGTAAACTAACTATTTATTACCTAATCATTTTGTCTCATATTTATCAATAAACCTGTAGGTATCATTTAAATGTAATTTTTCAACAGAGCAATGGTCCTCACTGAACAAGTCGGGCAAGAAGTGCTACGATCTGGAGCTGCTCAAGCAAATAAAGAATGATCCCCTTTCAAAGAATAAGCCTAATGCACCCTTATTAGAAGCCTGTGATGTGATCAGGGTATGTAATTTAAGATATATATAAAACCTTATAAATATATTTATATTGTCCAGCATTATTTATTGATTTATATTTACCTATCTAAAAGATTTGGTTTGGATTTGGTGTGTTTATCACTAAAGGCCCGCTTTGACATATTATTTGATAACTAGCTTTTACCCGCTGCTTCATCTGCTTTTTTTTATGGTTAATTTTTATTGAGTCATTTTTACAAACTCAACAAAGGTGCCTAATAAAAGGACAGACGCTGCGGTAGGCCAACCACTTTTATGACTCATAATTATTGCAAACTCAATATTGGTTACTTATAGGTTGGCTGGAAGAGATCGCTGCTAGCGATAAGGCTGCCGATTGTGCCACACTATAATTAAGTTCTTGTTTCATGTATTGATGGTGTAATAAAGTTATAATCTATCTATCTATCTACTTTTATCCGAAAGACTGACAGACGCCGCATCATTGCATAATTAACAAAGCTACTGAATAAAGAAGGGCTGACATAGACAGACGCAGTTTTTTTACGTCTTATCATTGCATGTTAAACATACTAAAAAGGGAAGGGCAGAGAGAACCTGCAGTAGTTGAAAAAAAATCTGAAATCTGAAGAGTTTGCAGACACTGCGGTAGCCGAAATTGTTTGTAACTTAGTAGGTATTTTGTGCAAACTGATTAATGAGCTAAAACGTAACTTGTATGTGTTAGACTAGATCTAGTAGATCTACATGTCTGCAAGTAGGTAAACCTAGATTTTTTCTTTAGTTTTACTTTAAAGACGTAACAAAGATCTGGAAGGCAATTCTCGCCATTAAATCACTAGATAATTATGGCAAAAACTGTCAAATTTCACAGTTCTTGCCATATTTATCAAGTGATAAATTGGCGAGAATTACCTTCCTGAACACGGGAACAAATTTTTGGAAAAAGTTTAGATATGTGTCAATCCAGGTTTTGTTGTGAAGAAGTAACAAAGATCTAACTATTGTTCTATGGGAACGTTCAAAAGTCATTAACATTCCCATGGGAACTGATTTATGGGATAAAAAGTATCCTATGTTTTATTCCAGGCATAGAACTATGTCTATACTAAATTTCAGCCCAAACCATTCAGTACTTTTGGTGTCAAAAAGTATCAAACATCAATCCAAACATTCGCATTTATAAATGTGATGTTAGTGTGATGTCTTTTTTTTAACTTTACAGACTGCGCCCATGCACGAGCCAACATCTTTCAGTCTAATATTAAAACCTGTAAATGATAACATCTTCCCTACATTCCTAAAGGGTGGTCTTGGTGGTTCAAGGAATGATACTCCCAGGGATCCCAAGAAACTTGGTAGGAATATGGCCGTAGCCGGTAAGGAAGTGTTAAATTAACGAATATTATAAAAGCGAAAGTAACTCTTTCTGTCTATTATCTTTTCACGCATAAACGGCTAAAAGGATTGTAATTAAATTTGACAGGGAGGTAAACAACGTCCCGGGGAAGGACATAAGCTACTTGAAGAGCGCGTGCGCAGCCGCGGGCAGCAGCTAGAAAGTAATAGATACATAATGCTGTACAATCCACGCAGCATCATCCAGTCCCAAGCTAAGCAGAGCTTGAGTTATGGGTACTAGATGAATGATATACAATAACAAAATTACTTATTATTGCTTTTTGTTAGTCTTATTGGGGAAGGTTTTTCGCAGAATTGTTACTTAATATCTTTCATCTTTATAATAACAGAATCCTTTTACAGAAATACAAGTATGTTGGTATTGATTTCATTTAATTTATTTAGGTAAAAGTGGTGTGAAGTTTGGTCAAACCGGTGGTAACAACAGCTCTCACAAACCAGTGATTCACGTTTCTTTGTCATCACAACAGGACGTTAAACTGAAGCAAGTGGACTCTGCCTGGAAACCAACAAGATTAGCACAGGAGAATTTATCTGAAGAGGAAATCAAGACACAGGTGTGATAGGAACTTGGGCAAAAAATATTTGAAATCTTGATTATTTGAATTAAATCTAATGAGGTTTCATTTTTAGGAGCTGTATAAGAAGTTCAGAGGTATCTTGAACAAGTTAACACCCCAGAAGTTCGACACGTTACTTGAAAAGGTTTTAGAACTGGAAATTGACAATCAGAAAAGAATGGAAGGTGTCATTGACTTGTTATTTGAAAAAGCCATTGAAGAGCCTAATTTCTCTGAAGTATATGCAAATATGTGCCTAAAACTTTCGAACCTCCAGGTAAAATATAACTTTACACAATGTTCTCAAAATTTCAACTATACACTAGCCAAACTCGATGTAGAATGTTTGTAAACAAACCACGACAAATAACTCAAACTCACTTGTTCCGTCAAGTTTCAGATATAGTAATTGTAAGCAATATTTATTGAAGGAAGGATCTCAAATCGACAAGTTATGTGAATTGTGTTGAGTGAATTTTAGGTTAAGTATAGGCGGTTTGTTTACAAACATTCTACATCGAGTTTGGCTAGTGTGTAGTGCTATGCAAATACTGATCTTACTTATTTAGGTTATTATCCATTAAAGGAATACAATGGCGACGATACAATTCAGTATGGTAGTACAACAGGAATATTTTTTCAGGTTCCATCAGATAATAATGGAGACAAGATGGTCACCTTTAGGGGGCTGATTATTACCAAATGCCAAACTCAATTTGAAACTGGCAAATCTGATGAACAATTATTGGTGAAATTTGAGAAGGAATCAGCAGAGACTGCTGATCCTGTGAGTAAATTTTCTGAATCCTTACCTTATCAAAACGAATGAAAACTAATAAGTATGCAGTGCTGCAAGCAAACCTCGATCCGTGCCTGAGGTTGCTTAAAATACTCTTAATTATCTTCATTAAACATTCGAAATTATCCTGTGTCTCTGTTTAACTATTAGGATTTAATAATTTGTATGTGCGAGACCTTCAGTCTTATACGCCTTTGTCACCGCTAACGTACCAGCTGTTCTCGAACCGAAAGGTCTGTTGCGTGACTATGGTAAGAGGCGGCACTAGTCCTATGGGAGTTAGGGAGGCCCATTGTGTGGGACGCTACATGCGTCGACGACACACTTGCGCCTTCCTATCTTCCTAGGACGTCCGCGAGGGCTGGTGCGGCGGCAGAGTTGGCCGAGGAACTCAAGAGACGCAAATATGCAGGTCTCGACAGAGCCTACGCATTTGCTCCCTTTGGGGTCGAGACCCTAGGTCCGTGGGGTACTGAGGCTCTCCGTGTTTTTGAAAAGTTGTCTGAGCGTCTGGTCGACGCGACGCGTGACCCGAGAACTGGTGGGTATCTGGCGCAGCACATCAGCATTGCCATACAGCGGGGCAATGCAGCCAGCCTCTTGGGGACGCTTCCGACTGGTATTGATATGGATCAGTTGAGTTGAGTAGATTGTTTGGAACGGTCTGCCTGCAGTTAGCTCAATTCTTTCAATTTTAAATACTAGTTCTAATTTTTTTATTTTATTGTAATTTTATTACAATAAAATAAATCTTTGTTAATCTTTCTTAAATGTCTTTGTTAATAAAATACAATGAATTTTTTATATTTTAGGCCAAGAAAAAAGAACTTCAAATGATGATCAGTGAAGAAAATAGGAAAATTAGATTGAGAGCAGTGGCTAATGTCAGATTTATTGGTAAGTTGTCTCCTACCTTTCAAACAATGTAAATAATCATGGTTTATTAGTTATTATTATAGGCATGTTAGATTTTTTATCAGTTTAAAAATCAAGGAGAGATTTTTGTTGGATGTTGCAGAAAATCAAGTAGGTACCTAGTTTAGTGGTAAAATGCTACCTTCCCTTTTTTGGTTGAGATT